>OZ014520.1:279504236-280236736 GCA_963966055.1 Lathyrus aphaca | reverse complement strand
ATTATCGGGATTTTTATATATTGTGAAATTTTCGATATCAATATATAAATTTAATATTTTTTAAAGTTTTTGTAAAACATTAGATATTTTAAAATTTTCGATATACTAAAAATTTCAAATGAATTACTGAGAATTTAATTTAATAGCGGATTTTTTTTACGATATCGGAGATTTGGTGTTAATTCACAATGGAGTTTTGCTATTACCAAAAAAATGAAGGTGTCAGGTATAGTGGAGTGGCAAATAGAATTATAGATTTTATCTTTTAAACACGGCTTGGATTTGCTGTATCTTTTGGATCTAAACCCATCCAATCCCACCCTTAATTTCTTACTTGTACCATTTTTATCATAACTTTTTATATATGATAAAAGAGAGATATTTTTATAATCCAAATATATGCATTATATCCTTCATCATTTAGAGGACTTTATTAATCACTAAATTATACTCTCTTCATTCTTTTTTATAAACAAATTTTAATTTTTTACATTCATTAAATAATTGATATATTTGATTTATTTATAATCTAAATACATGAATATAAAAAATCAAAATTTTCTTATAAACAAAAATTGAGGAAATAGTATATTAATAAATTATTTAACATAAACTAATGGGATACCCGTGCGAACGCACGTGTACCGCGGTAGATTTTAAAATTGCATCAATAAATTATATTAGAGAAAAATTTAAAAATAAAAAATTGAATCAATTGAAAAATTATTTTCTTTTATAACAATAGTGTTTTCTCCATATAAAAATAGTTTTTATCAACAATCAATTTATTTCCGTATATAAATATTAATTTTATTTTATACGATTTATAATAAAAAAATTGAATCAGTAAAGTTGTTCCTGTATATAAATATTAATTTTATTTTACACGATTTAGAAATAAAAAAAAATTAAATCAATTGTAAAGTTGTTCCCGTTTATAAATATTAATTTTATTTTACACTATTTAGAAATAAAAAAATTGAATCAATTGTAAAGTTTTTCCCGTTTATAAATATTAATTTTATTTTACACTTTTTAACAATAAAAAATTGAATCAATCGTAAAGTTGTTCCCATTTATAAATATTAATTTTATTTTACACTATTTAGAAGAAAAAAAATCAATCGTAAAGTTGTTCCCGTTTATAAATATTAAATTTATTTTATACTATTTAGAAATAAAAAAATTGAATCATTAGTAAAGTTGTTCCCGTATATAAATATTAAATTTATTTTACATTATTTATAATAAAAATTTGAATCGTGTTCTCGTATATAAATATTAGTTTATATTCAAACAATTTAAATCTATAAAATTACTTTTAAAATAAAATAATAATATTTTTATCTATTTAATTATAAAAATTAAATTATTTAGATCATTTTTTGAAAATTTATAAAAAATTAATTTTTTAAAATCTTTCTCTCACATATACTAATTGTAATAAAGAGTTGACTTAGCAAGTAAATATAGTTACACATTAGTATATTAGTATATGCTTTATTGGAAGATGTTATATACAATTTGATTTAACTACCTATCTTTACAGCACAATCTATATAGTTGGACAGATATAGGTGCTGCAACAGCTATAACACTCCTTTGTAGCATCAAAACCAACTCAGTGAGAAAAACTGATATGAAATACTTGTATGGATCTTGAAGTTAAATTCATTCCTTTAAAGTTCATGCACCTGCAAAGCAATGTGATAAAAGGGATAGCAACAATTCCTACCAAATTTAGGGTTACACCATTGAATAATCTAAACTAAGAAGATAATAAAATTCTGAATAGTTTCTTACTTCCTTCCTTTCCACAAAGGGATAAATATAACATCCCAATATTGGGTCACACAACTAATGGGCCTGGCCCAAGACAGAATTAAATTAAAACTAGATTTAAATAAAACAAAGTAATTTAATTGAGAACATAATCATCCAATTTTTTGGGCTTTCTTAATTCTCTCTTGGGCCTGCTATCACTACTATGCTGCCCCACAACAACCTTGTCCTCAAGGTTGGTGGTAATAGACGAATGGGCGGGTCGAAAGGAAGAGACCCAATTGAAAGGGGCCAGAGGCGCTGCAGTTTGTGTAGCCGTTGGGGAAGGGATTGAGGAGAGGTTGCTGCCAGCTGCATGGGCTACAACTGTCTTCCACTTGCAGGAGGTGCTGTCACGTGTAACAGGCTGGAGGCTAAAGGGGGTTGCTGCATGCGGGACATGTGTTATCAGTTTGGGGGAGGTCAGGGCAGGTGGCGCAGGCTGGCTAAAGGGTGTTGCTGCATGCGGGACAGGTGTCATCGGTTTGGGGGAGGGCAGGGCAGGTGGCGCAGGCTGGAGGAGAGAGGGAAGTTTGGGGTTTGTGAAGTCACGTGAACGCATTAAAAGAGGGGGCAGAGGTTTTGATGGGTGAGATGAAAAGGCAAGGGAATCCAAAGAATCTGACGGTGAAGCATGCGGTTTAGGTGCGGCTAGTACATCAATAGGGTATGGTTCCAAGATTTTGTTGGGAAGTGTTATGACTTTTGGATTTGGAGGTACATTTCCATATGTCACGGCATTCTTATTTTTCTTCATAGCTTGTACTTCTCTCTCTTCTATTGCTGCCTTTGCAGTTTTCTTCAACCCTGGTTCACTTCTCTCTACTGTTTCAAAATTGATTTCCTCAGATGCTAACGTAGCATTATCTTGTGACGGAAAAACAGCCGCTGCATGTGGAAGATGAGTGGGTGAAGGCGGATCGTCGTCGGAGTCCAACAAGTGTTGCGGAATCGGAGTAAAGGGCGGTGAACCATGGTAAACCCGAAGTTGAGAGACATGGATAATAGGGTGGATTCGTGACGACGGAGGAAGATCTAAGTGGTAGGCAACTTTTCCTATTCGTCGAAGGATCTTGAATGGGTCAAAGTACCATTTCGAAAGCTTCTGAGACACACGGCGGTTTATCGACGTCTGACGGTACGGTTGAAGGCGGAGAAGGACGAGGGTGCCTTCGTCAAAGGTACAGTCTAACCTTTTTTTGTTATTCTGGGCTTCCATCCTCTGTTTGCTTCGATTAAGGTTGTTTTTTAATTGTTGTAACAGTTGTTCTCTGTGTTGCAGGGACACTTCCAAGGGAACAATGGTGGTTGATCCGCGTTGATAAGTAGGAAAAGAAGGTGGTGGTCGTCCATAGAGTGCTTCAAATGGTGTCATGTTAATGGAAGAGTGATGGGCAGAGTTATGCCAAAATTCGGCCAAATGTAAGTAGTTGAACCATTTTTTTTGATTTTCACTTGTAAAGCATCTCAAATACGTTTCCAAACACCTATTAACCACCTCTGTTTGGCCGTCGGTTTCAGGATGGTAAGCCGAGCTGAATTTGAGGGTTGTTCCTTGTGCTCGAAAAAGTTCTCTCCAAAAGGTGCTGACAAATAAGGGGTCACGATCCGAGACTATGGAAGAAGGGATTCCATGCAATCGACAAATCTCAACTGAGAACCGAAGGGCGAGGTCTTTTGCGGAAAACTTAGATGGAAGAGCAATGAAGTGACAAAATTTTGTCAATCTGTCGCAGACAACCCAAATCACAGTGTGGCCGAACGAATTAGGGAGATGTGTGATAAAATCCATTCTTAAATCATCCCAGACACGTGCCGGTGTCGGTAAAGGTTGTAAAAGGCCCTGCTTCTTCTTCGTCATGTACTTACTCTGTTGGCAAACTGAACAAGTTTTAACGAACTCCTTTGTATCTTTGTAGATACCAGGCCAGAGAAATGAAGCTGAGATCCGAGCTAGTGTTGGTTGAAGACCTGAGTGTCCTGCTGTTGGTGTTGAATGGTATTCGTGGAGTAAGGATTGACGAAGATCTTGAGTTGCAGGTATAAAGATTCGGTCTTTGTAATATAATAGGCCTTCTTTAGTCTGGAATAGCTGCTGCATCTGAGTATCTTGTTGAAGTTTCTGTAAGAGTGTTTTGCCTTCCGATGTGGATTCATAGAATTTTTTTAACTGAGTCAGGAGCATGGGGATCGGTGAAGAGATGGCGAAGAACATAGCAGTTTCTTCGCTGTGTAGGCGACTGAGAGCATCAGCAACAAGGTTGGCCTTCCCAGGTTTGTAAAAAATCTCAAAATCAAAACCTTGTAATTTCGCAGCCCATTTTTGTTGTTCTGGTGTTTGAATTGTCTGGACCAATAAGTTTCTCAAACTCTTCTGATCTGTGTAGATATGAAATTTTCTTCCAATTAAATATTGACGCCACTTTTTGACAGATTCGGTTATGGCGTACATCTCCCTGACATAGACAGAAGCCGCTTGCAACCGACGACAAAGTTTTTTACTGAAAAAGGCCAAGGGATGACCATTCTGAGATAACACAGCTCCTACTGCAACAACGAATGCATCAGTTTCTAGGATAAAGACTTGGGAGAAATCAGGAAGGCGCAGGACCGGAGTTTCCGTCATTTTTGTTTTTAAGATTGTAAAGGCTGTATCAGCTGCTGTATTCCAATGTAACTTAGTAGAACTTAATAAATCCGTGAGTGGAGCGGCGAGAGAGGCGTAGTGACGAACAAATCATCTATAAAAGCCGGTGAGGCCTAAAAAACCCCTGAGAGTCGTGAGAGAACGCGGCGTCGGCCAGTCAAGTATAGCTTTAATCTTATTAGGATCTGGGGTTACACCATCACTTGAAATTATATGACCTAGATAATCCACAGTAGGAACAGCAAAAACGCATTTGGATAGTTTTGCATAAAATTGATGGGTTAAAAGCAAATCTAAAATCAAATTTAAATGCTCAACATGATCTGAAATGCAAGAACTATAAATAAGAATTTCATCAAAAAAAACTAGAACAAACCGCCGTAGGAAAGGACGAAGTAAATCGTTCATCGCTGATTGAAATGAACTAGGAGCGTTAGTCAAGCCAAAAGGCATAACTAAGAACTCGTAGTGTCCATCAAAAGTTCTGAAAGCAGTTTTATGAGTATCCTCCGGTGTAACTCTGATTTGGTGATATCCAGATCGAAGATCGATCTTAGAAAAAATTGTTGCCGATCCCAATTCATCGAAAATTTCATCAATTGTTGGTATAGGAAAACGGTCGCGTACGGTGACAGCGTTCAGGGCACAATAATCTACACAAAAACGCCAACTCCCATCTTTTTTTCGAACCAATAGGACAGGGGATGAATATGGGCTGTTACTGGGCTTAATAATTCCTTCATCAAGCATTTCTTGAATGATAATGGCCATTGCGTCTTTTTGGGAGTGCGGGTATCGATATGGCTTTACATTGACTGGGGTTGTATTGGGTAAAAGGGGAATATGGTGGTCATGTGGCCGAGGTGGGGGTAAGCCGTGAGGTTTTTGGAAATTTTTTGAAAAGGATTTAATTATGGTTGATATTTTGTGTGGTAGGTTGGGGTGTTGTAAGTCGATGGAAGGGGAATCAGACTGTGTGAGTTTGGGTTCTTGGGTAGGTGTTGGTTGGTAAAGTAGTAAATGCATAGATGCAATGGAGTCTGTGTGCAGAAGGTGGAAAATCTGGTTGTAAGAGGAGTGTGAAGGTGCTGTTTTTGTGTCACCTGATATTGTAATGTCATTGTTGTGGTAGGTGAAAGAGAGTTTTGGGATTGAAAAATCAGCTTGTAGTGGTCCAAGTGTACGTAGCCATTCCATTCCAAGGACGACATCAGCGCCTTCGATGGGAAGTAAATGAAATGGAATTGTAAACTGATTTTGTTGGAGGATGAGGGGAAATTGTGGGCAAAGGCCAGAACATAGTAATTTGGAGCCATTACCGACCATAACAGAAAAATTAGGGATAGGTGTGGTGGGTAGTTTAAGGTGATTGGCAATACGGGGTTGTAAAATATTGTGTGTGCTTCCGGTGTCAATGAGTACGGTAACCGGCTGTCCGAGGATGATGCCATGAAATTTAAGTGTTTTTGGAGAAAGTTGGCCACAAGCAGCTTGAGGAGACAATTGGAAATAAGTCTCTTCGGGTTCAGGATGAGTAGTGGGAATATCAGTTGGGTCGCTGGGCTCTTCGAAAACAGAATCCTCATCATCTACCAATAATAATAAAAATTTTCCGGAGGAACATTTGTGGCCAGGAATAAATTTCTCATCGCAATTAAAGCATAAACCTTGAGCGCGACGCTCCTGAAGTTGGGCATTGGATAATCGTCGAATAGGAAATTTGGGTTGTTGAGAGGGTTGAAGTGGTTTCGGTTGAGTGGTGATAAAGGCTGTAGTGTTTGGTGATGGGTTAGGTTTGGGGTATGGGTTTGTATATGGTTTTGAGAACTTTGGTTTGGATTCTCGGATTTTTGATTCGATTAACTTGGCAAGACCAATCGCTTGTGAGATGGAAGTAGGTTTATGAATTGCTAGCTCATTCTGAATTTCAGGAATTAGGCCAGAAATAAAACAGTTCAAAATGGCATCAGGTGGTAATCCCATCACTTGATTTCCCAATTTTTCAAAAGCAGCTTGATATTCCACAACATAACTGGTTTGTCTAAGTTTAAATAATTCTGCTTGATGGTTTGCAAACGTGGATGGGCCAAACCTCAATTCCAAAGCTCTAGTAAAAGATAACCAATCAAACAATAATTGATTTGTATGCATCCATTTAAACCAGGCTAGAGCTTCGCCTTTCATATAAAATGACATCATAGACAATCTATTTTCATGAGGTAATTGGTAAAAAGTAAAGAATTGCTCCGCTTGAAACAACCATTCTAATGGGTTAGAACCATCAAACATAGCAAGTTCTAGTTTAGGTGTACGAAAAGGTGGTAATGAGGGAGTATGGGAAATGGGTGTGTTAGAAAAATTAGGGTAGTGAAATTGATGGTTCAGCTGCTGAGTGTGAGGTTGGCTGTGTGTAAAAGTAGAGGGAATAAATTGAAAGGGTTGGAAATATGTGGGTATTTGCGAAAACGAGGAAGGATATAAGTTTGGGATCTGAGAAATAGATGTGGTGTAGGTTTGTGAGGTGTTTGGAGGGGGAATGTGTGATAATGAAGTAATATGAGGGCGTCCGAATGTGTGGGATTGAGCAGCAGAATTTCTCATGGGTGTGTTGGTAGGGGACAAAATAGTGGAGTTGGGTGTGGCTGCCATAGAAAGTGGGGTTTTAGTAATACCTGAAGATCCTGCTGTAGCAGACACAGCAGCAGCAGAAACAACAGCAGTAGAGGGCTGGTGCTGCAGAACCAGCTTGTTGAGGGTTGCCATTATAGTATCATAGCGGCTGTCTGAAATTTGTTTTTCCTTCTCCATTCTTGAGTTTATAGAACCTAGGTTTTGCTGTGTTTTATCCAGACCTGAGCGGACTAAATCAAAGCGTTCATCCAAATCTGAGTGTATTTGGTTGACAGCATTGTCAATATGGAGGTGGGATGTGTGAACAGCTTGTTCCACAATTTCTTGGGGTGTTGGTTGTGGTGGTTTAGGAGGGGCCATGAGTTGAAGATGAAAGCACCAATGATAAAAGGGATAGCAACAATTCCTATCAAATTTAGGGTTACACCATTGAATAATCTAAACTAAGAAGATAATAAAATTCTGAATAGTTTCTTACTTCCTTCCTTTCCACAAAGGGATAAATATAACATCCCAATATTGGGTCACACAACTAATGGGCCTGGCCCAAGACAGAATTAAATTAAAACTAGATTTAAATAAAACAAAGTAATTTAATTGAGAACATAATCATCCAATTTTTTGGACTTTCTTAATTCTCTCTTGGGCCTGCTATCACAATGAATCTAACTACATTAATTAATTAAGTTGTAATATTATCATGCAGAATCGTTGAGATGGAGAAGAACCAACATATAAGATTTTCATTCTTAAAAACCAGCAAAAAGACTTTCATTATTCACCTAAAATTCACAATCTTCACATAGTTTTATATAAAAATAGCATCTAAGATTCACAATCTTCACATAAATGTATAATATTTGTAAATAGACATTGAGTTTTTATTCATACAAACCAAACTATATATGCGGATTATTATGAACCAACTACAGAAAAATATGTGTCAAGCTGTGATCATGAACAAAATATACACATATATCTTTCACTTATCTATAAATATATATCTACTTATTCCACTAATTGAAAGTGGTATAATATATATCTACTCCATTAAATCATTTACTATTTATTTTCTAAATGCTAATTGTATAAACTGGAACAACATTGCTCTGATGAAATATAGGAATATATCATGGGCAATCTTTGTCATGCACAATTAATAGTAATCACCAACTTTTTGTATAGACTCACTTTCAAATCATGGCCAAGTTTTATATTTTCTGCTGGAGACAATATTGTTTTCGTTCATTCATCTCCCAAAGCAATCACAAACTTTTTTTTTTCTTTTGCTATATTCTGTCAACTTAACAATAAATACAGTAACACACCTCAAGCATGAAAGATTGGATGAATATGTTTTAAATTCCGAAATTAATTACTTGAACATGGAAACTCTTAAAAAGTGAAAACACCTCAAGATTCTTATGGGTGGTTATAAACTAAATGGATTTTCTTCATACATTCATCAATATCTTAATAATGTAAAATACTGAAAAACATGATACTAAATGGATTTTCTTATATATCTCTAAATGTGAATAACATGAGAGATAAGGAAGTCAGGCAAATTGCAGAAGTTAAAATCAATGAACATGACTAAAACCTATGAAAATCACTAATCTAATTCAGTTCATAACAAAACACGATTATCTGGCACGACCTGATCTAAATATATTCAAATAGGAAAAAGCTTCTGGATCTTGAAAAACATGATAATTTCAAAAATAAAGGACTATTGGTTGTTGCTTCAGTGGATCATGGAGTCATCCTAACACCTGAAAATAACAACCATTACAAATTTCATAGTAGGAAGACCGACTCCGCAAACACGCCATATATGTCCTTCCTGCTATATATATCATTTAGTATCAAATAATCAATTAGATTCTTGAAGAAAAAACTATAGAAAGTTCAACAAGCATAAGCGAAGATAACGGTTTCCAAAAATGTTGCAAATACGGATCACAGCTAACCCGCATCTACAAAGAAACAGTTCATCAAAATCATTCAAATAAAACAAAAATCACACTTTAAACCCAATCACACACATACACATAAAGATCAACTAACCTGTCCTCTATGTGCTTTCTCAGCTTCACAAAACGCCTTAATAACAATGAATTTATTCCCGTATATAAATATTAGGGATAATTATACGAAACCCCCTTGCCATTAGGGCGAGATTCGGTTTTGCCCCCCTAAAGTTTTTTTTTTATCAACTCCCCCTTATAAAATCAAAAACCATATTTCACCACCCCCTTTTACTTATCTACTGTTCATCATCTTCCCCAACCACTCTCCTTCATCCTCTCCTTCATCACCAAATTAGGGTTGTGGCTGTTGTTTTATGTCTTCAGTTATCCTTAATCATTCTTGCCATGGATTTGTTACTGGAGCTGTTACTTTTGTCATAACAGACAATCTCAATGTAATTCCAAATGGCATTGACTATACAAGCCTTAGTCTGCTGCAGAAACTAGGCATAAAAAAACAGGTATTGTTACTCAATGATCTCTCAGCTGTTGAAGTCGCTTTTAATTGGTGTAGAGGGGAAAACACATAAAAGTTTCAAATGAATTGTTTGCTTAGTTCAGCCGTGAATTTTCAAACGCGCGTTTCCATTTTTTCATCGATTTCAGTGGCTATTAGGATTTTGGTATGAAAATTGATTCTGGTTCTAATACAAATACAAAGTGATTTATCAATTTTTTATGGTGAGATTTTAGTTTTTGATTTTAGTGATAACGATTCAGCTCAAATATACGGCGTTATTGTATACTCTGTTCTATCTTTTGTCACTGTTTTGATTATTGTATACTCTGTTCTATCTTGTAGCTTAGCGAAAAAAATGGAATGCAACAGTTGGATTCTACACAAACTGGTGTGATCATCCTGTCATGGATATTGTAAGTGAAAGTCATTTAATTTTCAGGTTTCACTTACTTTTCGAATTTTTATTGCAATTGAATTGAAATTGTAAGCAGGAAGCATGAAAATCAAATAAGGCTAAGATATATGACATCAAATACAACCTGCATTTTATAGATATAGATAGTTCATCTTATAATATCTTGAATTATGCTCAGCATGATAGGTAGTTCGATCTAACACATCACACGCATAAACATGCAATTAGATTCGATACTGCTCGGTTTGACATTGAGTGCAAGTTTCTAGGATCTTGTCTATATTTTGTTGCAATTTCTGTTGTAATTTCTTATAATGATACGGCTCGGATGTGAGTGTTTTTAATATATTTAGTTAATTAAAGAAAAAGAGGATAAAATGCAAGTTTTCATGTTTGACAGGAGGAATATATGAACCTGGAGACATTGACTCGCCGTGTGCAAGTTGTATTGAACTTTTCTACTACTCATGTTAGTGGTTATTATGTTCATGACCTGCCTTGTTCTCTTGATAACCACTCATTAATCTCCCAGTTACTAATATGGATGTGCATAGTAACTTACCTATTTGGATGCTTACACCAAATTCATTAGCAATTATTTTTCTCATCCAGACACAAATAATTGTATGTTTATTTTAGATTGAGAATTCTTCCAAGTTTTAATCATTTTTTGTTTAATATTGATTTTGTCTTGCAACTATATTATGACATTGTTTTTTCTTTTTCAGGTGATACAAACATACTACAACCAACCAAAAGAAAAAAAAAAGATTTATGAATTTTCCAAACATTTCCAATCACAAGATACATGGAAATGTCAATGGAGGCTGGCATGGGAAGACTTAAATTCTACACCTGGTTGAACTTAAAACATTATGGATCAATGGAGGCTGAACTGGTATGTTTAATTTATGAAGGTTTTAACAAGTAATTTAAGACACTTTTGTTATCGATCCAAGGACAAGAAACTTTAAGATGTGCTTACAAATACATAAGACAATGAATCTAACGGATGCAAGTGATTTATACTCAACTTTGCTAGATGAATAAGAGAAGCATTTATTGATGTAGACTCGATTCTGCAACTACTTTTCAATTAAGGGTTTCATTAGAAATAGTTCATGAACCCTAATTTGGTGATGAAGGAGAGGATGAAGGAGAGTGGTTGGGGAAGATGATGAACAGTAGATAAGTAAAAGGGGGTGGTGAAATATGGTTTTTGATTTTATAAGGGGGAGTTGATAAAAAAAAAACTTCAGGGGGGCAAAACCGAATCTCGCCCTAATGGCAAGGGGGTTTCGTATAATTATCCCTAAATATTAATTGAGTTATTTCTAAAACCAAGCAAATGAAATATAATAAAAGTCATCTACCTTTGTTGTCAAAATTGCAACATGATATCTTTCGTACACCGGGGCTGACACCTGCACCACAAAAGTACTAACTGTGAATTTCAGAATTGGTTACCATAAAAGTGAAGACGTTATCAGCTTTCCTGCAAAATTCCAGGCATTTTTAATGTTAGAGATATTAGGACCACATACTGATTTCAGAAATGGTAGACGACATTCTAGACTTTCCTACAAATCTCCTGTCATAAGAAGTCTTCAACATCTTCCTTTATCTGCATATCAAAGAATATGATGTTATCATTTTAGATGTTAATTCCTCACTGCACATTGTAATTTGCTCACTGCATACTGTACTTCCTCCAGCAGCTCCAACATCATGAACTTGTCATGTAGTATCAGTACCTTCAGTGGGAATTCCGAACAAATATTTAATCGTCCGGACAAAAGGGTGAGTATTGGAAACAATTATAACAATTCATAAATCAGTTCATTCAAATCTAACAATAAAACTCTATGGTAATCGAATCTTCTGTGACTAAATCTAATTGAACAATATAGTTGCTGATCAACATTCAAACAATAAAACATCACAATATGAACATGTTCTCAAATCAATACCTAGGAACATGCTTAATCTTAGGCGCACCTGCTTCATTTTTCAAGAATTTTTAACTGAATATAAAAGCAAGAGTTATATGTGAAGAATTTAATAATGAGTTGGAAACAATATTTCTAAAGACAAAAATGTCAAAACCTATTGTCTTCAGGATATGTCTTCCCCTCCTTCTATATCCTTTCCCTTATTTTGTAAATAATACAATTCCGTCCAAGCCACAACTCCTGCAAATTCACAAGGTTCTCCAAATTCTCTATCACCTGAAAAATAAAAAACTCAACTTCATAAATACTACCAGAAAATGAAAATCAGGTTGCTGGCCTTGCAGATTATTCATCGGTTGGAATCATTTACATAAATACTGTTCAGATTTTGATCAATGCAAATTGACTATATTCATATGTGATTCCTTATTATCTTTGATTTCATCAAATCTACATGTTGGATAAATTGTACCAAACTAATGGACAATAATACCATTTTCGAGAGATTCAAGCAATCAAAAGGTTCATCAAATCTTTGTGCCTTGCCTAAAATAAGTTGAAATATAACACATGATTAAAAAGCAAACAACATTGAATTGTTAGATAGAAAGTAAATTGAAATAATATCCAAGAAAATGTAATACCCCATATTTAATTAAGTGCTCCGGATAATATTAATTAAGTTTAATAGGGTTCCGGTGTAGTCTGAGAGTTTTCGGTTAAAATAATTAGAGCAACCGACAAACTCAAATTAATTAATTGACTATTATCTGACTCACAGGTCTTATTAAATATTCGACTTGGAGATATTTTTGATACTCTCAATTTGGACCCGTTAGAATACTAACTATTGTGTACCGGTATAATATATATTGTTTGATTATAAAAGAAAAGAAAGTTAGTAAGAAGAAGAAGAAAGAAAAAGGAAAGAAAGAAAGAAAGAAAGGGAGAAGAGAAGAGAAAGAAGGAAAAAAAGAGGAAAACCCTAGAAGAGGGAAAGCATGGATCATCATAATTTTTTCATCAATATTATTCATCTTCATCAACCTCCTCATCGATTGCAAGGTGGGTTCATAGTTAGAAACTTTTATTTTGAGTTTTGGTTGAGTTAATTAGTTTTAGGGTGTTTGTAGAAATCTTAGAAATTGAAAGATTAAACGGTTAAAACTCGAAGAAAAATAACTTAAAGGGCAAGGCCAAGAGCACCTCCAAGAACACTGGTTTACACTAACTGCAAGAAAACCAATCACACAGTGGAAAACTGCTATTTCAAACATCCTGGTTATAGAAACAAGAACAACAAGCCTACTACAGAATCCAAGTCTGACCAGCCTCCTGACAAAGCACATATTCTCTCCCAGGAAGATTATCAAGACTTAATTCTTCTTCTTCAACAATTAAGGAAAGATCACCAGCAATCACAATACGATAATTCTATCAATTCTGAGAAAGCCTTGATTTCAGGTATAGTAAAAACATGTATTATTCTTTATAATCCATATGTTTGGATTTGGATTCTAGTGCTTCACATCATGTATGTCAACACATTCATTGTTTTTCTGATATACATATCATTCCTTCTTTTTCTATCCATTTACCTAATCGAACTTGCATTCCAGCTTTCTTTTCTGGAACAATTAGATTAGATGATTGTTTCTCTTTAGACAATGTTTTTTATATTCCTGAATTCAAATTTGGCCTTGTATCCATATCTAGACTTTTTTCTACATCCGAATATAACATCATATTCTCATACAATTCTTATATTATACATGATATGTCTACCAACAAGAGGATTGAACCTGTGATCCAGCTACATAATCTTTATCTCCTTCACAAGACACTCATTCACAAACCATGTATTCCTGTTACTGCTACTATTTTTGCTATAACTCAACCTCAAGATAGCATAGATATTTCCATATGGCATCATAAATTAGGTCACCGTTCTAGTGATATTTTGCACAATATATCTAAAATCTTTTCTGATATTTCTTATAGCAATACATATCCTTGTAACACTTGCCATTTGGCCAAACAATGTAAACTTGGTTTTACTTCCAACAACTCTGTTACTAATAATTTCTTTGATTTGATACACATGGACATATGGGGTCCCATTTCCATACCTTATTTAGACTACTTTCATTACTTTCTTACCATTGTAGATAATTTTTCTAGGTATACTTGGACTTTTCTTATGCATAACAAATCTCAAACTAGAACTCATATCAAGAATTTTATTACTTATTGTAAAACTCAATTTGATTGCAACATCAAAATAATTAGGAGTAATAATGGTAGTAAATTCATTATGCCTTCTTACTATAATTCTTTAGGTATTGTTCATTAAAGGAGTTGTGTTGAGACAACTCAACAAAACTCCATAGTTGAGAGAAAACATATGCATTTTCTTAATGTTACTAGATCTTTACTTTTTCATGCTAATTTATCCAAGTGTTTTTGGTCTTATTACTTATGGCATGCAACTTACTTGATAAATAGACTATGCAGCCATGTCTTAAACAATCAAACTCCTTATGACATCTTGTTTAAAACACCTCCTTCCTTCACATATATGAATTCTTTTGATTGTCTAACTTATGCTTCAACCTTAACTAGACATAGAGACAAATTGGATTCTCGTGCTATTAAATGTATTTTTTTAGGATTTCATATATGTAATACCTCAAAATTTGCCCTCTCATTTCCTCAACCTTTTGCATAGCCTTTTGCATTCATAAATTCATAGCTGAGGCATGGGTATGTGATCAATGATCAAAGGGCCACAAAGCTTCCCAATCTTGTGCAAGGGGTTCGTAATATTCCACAAGTCCTCACTTGAAGCCACGAGCCATGGAAATATGGAGTTTAATCAAAGGAGGCGAGCGGTGCAATATTTCCTGATGAAAAGGGCCGAATTAGGGGTTCACTTCTATGGGGCTTCTGCATGAAGCTTCAGTTCAAAGTGGATTCCTTTGTCTTATATATGATTTCGAGTGCCTAAGGTTCAAATCTCGGCCACAAATTCATTTTGGAAAAGGTTCGACTGGCCGGACGACGGAAAATTGAGGAATCAGAGAAAAGGCAATCGAGCTAGGTGAAAAGGATCGACTCCGGACTTTTAAGATCGAGATCATGAAATTAGGGTTACAATGATCCTATGGTTCATATTTGGTCAAGAAATGATGGAAGAATCATAAATAAATCAAAGAAAAATCATTTGAAAAGTAGTTGGTTTCACCATTTCCCTCCACTTTTCCTTCCACTTTCTTTCCACACTTTCTTTCATTCCTTCCCTCTTGTTTTTCCATTTCAATTCCACTCCATTTCCCTTGGAAGCTTCCACCATCTTCTACCATCTTCTAGAGTATTCCAAGGAATATTCCAAGGAATATTCCCTTTTCCAACCCTAACCCTAACTAACTACCAAACCTAATTTTGGATCCTAAGCCTAATTTTTGGGCCACAAACCCAAACCTAGCTCCAAGCCTAGCCTCTATTTAAGCCATTTTCACCCAAACCAAAGGGGTTGAACACCATTTTCCGATTTTTCACTCTTTGATAAGCATTTTCTCTCTCTCACTTTTCCTCCTTTTTCCCTCCTTTCACTAAAGCTTTTCAAATAAGCTCTTCAAGTTTCACATTGAAACTTGAAGATCTTGAAGCTTAAGCCTCCAACCTTCATATTTTATGGATCGAAGAATGATAAGCTACTGATTTTGTTGAAGTTTTCGGCTTATCGGAAGCACACGAAGGTTCAAACGTGAAGAACGCATTTATTTTGCGATTTCTCGGTTTTCAGATTTCTCTTTGATTAAAGCTCTGATTCTTGCAACAATCACCGAAGCACTCCTCTGCTTTGTAGGTTGGTGATCTTAATCACTTCTTCTTTAAGTTATTCTCTTCATCTCGCCACTTTTGGCATTCTTTAAGTGTTTTTCGCTTTGTTTAAAGTCAATCCCGTTTCAATTATGTTTGCTTGTGATTTGTGATTTTGGTTGAATTTGGATTTAAGGTGTTAATAGATATAGGTTCTATCATGTGTAAATAAGCTCAAATTAAGTAGAAATTAGTGTTAGCTTAGTCCTAGGAAGGTTAGGGATCTCTAGAAGCAATATTGTGGCCAAAAGCACTTATTTTAAAAGCTTTTTTTTAATTATGTTCAGCGTTAACCGGTTAATGCATTTGGTTAACCGGTTAACGCATGCGTTTTTGGCCAAAATGCTGCTGTTTTAGGTCCATTAACCGGTTAACCCATACGGTTAACCGGTTAACGCTGTTGATTTTTGACTTTTTAGCTTATTTGATTGCTCATTCCTAACTTCTAGTGCTTCTAATGTTCATACATATTTAGGTAGTGATTTTAGGGAATTTTTGAGTCCATTTCCAGTAGCTAGTTCCCCCATTTCGAGTCGTTTCGACACGATTCCGTTCATGTCGCATATTATGCATTTTTGAGCTTCTTTGTGTATACTTTGAGTTCTTGCATGTTGTTGCCATGTTCATGCATCATTAGGTATGCATTAATCATGTTGCATTCTGTTTTTACATGTTTGCATTGCATTAAATCATTGTGCATTTCATTATATCAAGATATGTTGTATTTTGCATAATCATATGTATGAGCCTTTGGTTGCATTTTGTTGCATACTTGATCATAACATTTGCATTAATTCAATTCTGAATTTTGCATTGAATTAAATATGTTTGTTGAGCTATCATGTTTCATGTTCATCATCAATGATCATCATGTTCATGTGCCATGTTCATATGCATGTTTATGTGCTACTTTTTGCATTTACTTGTTGCATAATCAACCATATGATGCATTCTTGCATAATATTCAATAATGTTCATGTGCTTGCATTTGTATATATTAATCCATGTTCAAATGTATATTCATGATTAATTTGGTGCATTATGCATTATGTTTGTGCATTAAAAAATGAAAATAAGCAATTCTGGATTTTGCATTTCATAACTGTATTTGCATATAGGTGCTGTAAAATGTATGTTGTTTGTTGTGTGTACATGTTTTATTTGACTTTTTACACCTACTTTTTCATGTTGCATGATGGCTGTAAAAAAGTTGCTTTGTGTTAGGCATAGTTTCCATAGCTGTTTGTGTATTAGGTGCTGTAATAGGTGTTGTATTTTGGTTTTAGCATTTTTTTGTTCCTTTAGGATTAAAATAGAGTCTAGTTTAGGTCCAAGGTGCTTTAGGACTTAATTAGGATTTAATTGTTGTGTGTTTGCCTTATTATTGTTGATAAAAATGTGCATTAATATTTGTTTTGTAGAGGGGAAGATTGAGGTAAGTTTACTTTACCTTATCCTTTATTTTTTATGCATTTTAATTCATCTTTTCCTTCCATATTTGTGTTTGGTAGGATTCCTCATTGTTAGGATTAACTTACCTTCATTAGGAAGTAAGTTGCATCCTTTTTTTTCCTTCTTTCTTTTCCTTTTGCTCTTTAGGATTAGAAAACCTCACAAACCATTAAGACCATCATATAATAACTAACTTAGAGCGTGTCTTAGTCCCCCTTAGTTTTTTTTGTCCTTTTTTCGACTTGAGTCATTCTTTCTCACCTCATAAAGAAAAGCAATAAAATACCTAATAAAGGTAGAACATTCTTGTACGACACGAGACTTTGTTGCGGAGTGCTTATACGCGTCCTGTTTCGGGGCGAGGTGTAAGTATTTCCCGCGATGGATAGGTCTTAGTATGAGAATGTTCACAAACAAATTCAAAACATTTCTCATAAAAGACAAAAACAAACAATAAGCGACTTTCCTGCGGGAACTTCTTTTCTCATCTCATTCACTCATTAACGTGAACTTGCGTCGACTTGTCTCTAATGCAAGACGGTTAACGCGCTCGTACTAGACGAGCCTGCAACACCTGAGCATAGACATACACAGTTCCAGTGCATAAAAAATACAAACAATTAGTTCCCGCCTTAGTTAGGCGAACTACGTCGACTCTGATCCTCATTATCCCGATGAGGTACGTAGGCAGCGGGGTAGGGCCCGTTTGAGCGCATTCTTTATTTTTCCCTACATTTTCCCCCTTCTATTCTTTCTCTTTTCCAATTCCTTTCTTATCTCCATTTCCATCCCAGTCAGCAGTTTCATTCAGCAGCAGCTTTATTTTTCTCACCCTTTGAAACATTCAAGCAAGCGTGGATCCCGTCGGGTACGGCGGACGGTCTGGGGTGCTAATACCTTCCCAGGTCGTAACCGACTCCCGAACCCAGATCTTTGGTTCGCAGGACCTTGTCCTTTCCTTCTTCCTCAGGTTTGTGCAACATTACCTTTCCCATTCATTCGGGATAAAAATGTCTGGTTGGCAGCTCTACCTTTTCCGCGCCAATTTTGCGTTTGTACTATGATGAAAATCCCGGGAGCGACAGCTGGCGACTCTACTGGGGATCGAACCTAGAATCTCTGGTTTCCCTTGTAGAGTCAATCCTAGCGCCTGTTTGATGTTGTTTCTTTGGGTGTTTATCTGTTTGCTGTTGTGTGCTTTAGTTTAGCTTTACTGCTTTACTTTACCGCATTTATTTACTGCTTTCAGTATTTATTTTCCATGCATCATATTATACTGGACTGTCTGGCTGTGCTGGTTTTCATTTTTTCTGCGGGATGGGAGTTACTGTGAGATAAGCCAAATACCCGGCTTGAGTGAACTATAGGATTAGCGTGGACATGTTGTACTCACATGGTTACATGATGAGTGGCGATGTGTTCCACACCCAGGTTGCGACCGTCTTGGAACTATCTTGTGTGGGGGTTTTGCCCCACTTCGGGATGCGACCTTGATAGTTATGTGCAGCTGGGGACCGATCATTGAGGACCTTAATGGGAACACCCCTCTCCAGTGATGACAGTGGCAGACCACATTTGTTGGCAAACCCACTCGCATCCGAGGGTCCATTGGGAACTCGCATAGGATGGCCTGGTTCTCTCATAAGAATTTAGTTAAAGCAAATTGTTCGTATGACGGTAGTATTGTACCCTTCGGGATGAATGTACTATTGTTTCTCGATTCAGTGCTTGAAGCTGGAGACTTGTGGGGATGCTTGTTTTTCCGGATTCAACTGAGGCCTCAATGCGTAATACATAATGCCAAACCGATTCCCTGATTTAGTCAAGAGCCATTTCTCGGAAATGGTGAAAGTATTATTGCTATTCGGCTTTGAGAGTCCGTGATGTTGACCCGAGTAGCACACCCGTGAGATTGGGAGGGGTTTACATGTTTGCAGGAACCCTAAGACCTTCAGCATATCCGCTTTGCCTTTGGTTCAGTTTTGTGATCTGGATTTCTGGTTCTAAGATATGGATCCTAGATCAGAGGGATTGTTATTGTGATATGTGGATATTGTGACCTTGCACCAACACCTGATTATATGATTGGCACATCACAGACACTTCACTGATCACATGCATTGCCTTGCATAAGCATCATAACATCATTAATCATTTGTGTTTCTTTTATTCTCAGGGTTTGCATTACTCCCTGTTCCTGGTCATATCATTGCTTCAGAATGGAAGACGTCAGAAAGAGAACTGTGCACTACAAATTCTTTGATACCAAGATGGACCTGATTAACCAAATGGCGTCTCTTATTACCCTGGGTCATTTGGGATACTTCAAGGAAAAGTATGGTGATATTCTGGACTTGGTATTCAACTTGGATAACTCTCAGAGAAGCGCCGTTCACACTTTGTTGCAGTGTTACAATCCACGGCTCAGGTGTTTCACGTTTCATGACTTTCATTTGGGTCCTTTGCTGGAAGAGTATGCTGAGATTATGGGAGTGTCAATCAAGGATCAGATTCCTTTCAACTCATAGATGACAAGACCAACCCATGCTGACATCGCCAAGGCTCTTTATTTGAGCTCATTTGAAGTATCTGCAAATTTGTCTACCACCAAAGCAAAAGTACTTGGTTTCACTCTAGAGTATCTGGTTAGAAAAGCTGAAGAACTTGCAGTGACAAATCAGTGGGATTTTGTTTGCACCATCTTGGCACTATCCATTTTTGGGATCATCCTGTTCACTGATATGGAAAAATTCGTGGACATAAATGCCATTCATTTATTTGTGTTGAAGAATCCGGTGCCCACTCTCCTAGGTGACTTGTATTATTCAGTGCACTATAAGAATGAGAAGAAGCGAGGAGGTTTGGTTAGATGTTGTGCTCCCTTATTCTACAAGTGGGCCATGAGACATTTGCCTGCTACTGAGAGTTTTACTGATCCTAATACTACTTGGGCCCAGAAGCTGAGTACTTTGTCGGCCAGAGATATTAGGTGGTTTACCTTAAGGTTGAAAGGAAAGAGTTTCATTACCAGTTGTGGGAATTACCCTAATGTGCCTTTGTTGGGAGTATCAGGAGGTATCAACTACAATCCCGTTCTCTTAAGAAGACAGTTAGGGTATGCGCTCAAAGAGATTCCCGATGAATCCGAGTTATTCCAAACTTTTTACTTCTCGGTGAAAGACAATCTTCCGTTGGTCAGGAAAGTTGCAGGTTCTTGGAAGGTGATCAAAAGAAAGGACACAACATGTCTAGGCAAGAGCAATAATCGGATGTTCCCTGAATTCGAAGCTTGGATAAAGGAGGAGGTTCAAACGGCTCTAGTCCCTTTTTCTGTACCAACTCCGCCTCCACCAAAGGTGCCTTTAGAAGCTTATCAGAGGTTGGAAGCTTTGGTCAAGTAGCTTAGGGTTGAGAATCAAGAGGCTTACGATTCTTGTCAGAAATTGATGATTCAGAACCATCAGTTATAAGATAGAGCTCTCCGAGCTGAAGAAACGGTTCGTCTCAAGCAGAAGGACTTCAAGGAAAGGGAGCTATACTTCAGGAAGAGAGGATTGGCTGAAATTCAAAAGGCGAGTCAGCACCAGAAGGATAAGAAAGAGCTTAATGAGGCTAATGAAGTCATCACACTTTGGCAAGAGAAGTGGAGTGATAATCAGAAGAAGCAAAAGGAGGTAGAAGCTGAATTCGAATTGAAGATTAAAAACCTCCAGGATGCTTTGGTTAAGCAAGAGAAGTTAGTTCGGAAGGCACAAGAGCAACAGAGAGAGTATCTTCGTCAGATGACAAAGAGTCAACAAATAGCTGAAGATGTCCAGAAAGAAGTTGAAGAGCTGAAGCTTCGTGCTGATGTGAAGAGGTCAAAGGCCGAACCGGGTCCAAGCAAAGAGAATGAGACAACTTTCCTGCAACAGATTGAAGAGTTACATGCTTCCTTTGATATGAGGGACCTCCTCATCCAGAGACTCATCCAAGAGCCTGATCATCCGGATATCGTTCAGTTGTTCCAGAATGTCAAGCGTCTTAGCTGGAGGCTGCAAGAGTTAGAGCTCCCCAGGGCTTAGTTTCATTACCCACATACTTGTTATGGGATTCCTTTTATTTGATGTACTTTGTTGTTCTTTTGATTGGCACCCTTCGGGGACGTTGTTGTTCCAAACTTCAGTTTATGTGATTGATTTGCTTTGAATCTCTTGTTTGTTATCTGTTGCACCGACACGGGGTAATGAGCATCAATTCTCCATGGCCGTCACTTTATTTGAACACCGCTTGGGTCTTCTTCCCAATTATTATTCTCTTAATAACAGGACCGGGAAGGGGAAAGCCTTGGGAATAGAAGGAACATATTGCATTGCATACACATCATTTGCATTCTTTCTTTGTTTTGCAGGTTTTCTACAGGATGCTTAACTTATCTGTGTTTCAGGCAAAGATTGCGAGAGCCGCCAAGACCCGGCATCTTTGGAAGAATATTCCGCATCGCTACACAACTCGCAACAACCAGAGGACAGTCATGGACGCTATGCAAACTGAGCTTAATGAGTTTCGCACCAGAATGGGAGAGTTCATGGTCATGATGCAAGGGATGGCTCAGGGAAAACAAGAGTTAAGGAATGCAGTTCAGGGGCTCAACCCTCCTCCGACTAATATCCTTGTAACCACTCCGGACGTCCCAGTAACTCCTCCTAACACCAACAATGGACCAGGCGGACCTCAGATTCCAGAGCATGGCACAACAACTTTCATTCCGATACAAGATAAGCAGGATGATCAGTTCCCTTCTTTCAACAATGACATGGGGTTCGGCGGAGAAGGAAATCTTCAAGACTTTTTGATGCTTGTTGAGAAAGTCAAAGCCCTCGAGTGTAGAGACACTTTGGGGATAGATGTGTCGGACATGGGTTTAGTCCCCGGGGTGGTTATTCCTCACAAATTCAGGCCACCTACTTTTGACAAGTATAACGGTAGCTCCTGCCCAAAGACTCACTTGCAGGCATTCTACCGGAAAATTGCTGCCCATACTAGGGATGAAAAGCTCTGGATGTACTACTTCCAGGATAGTCTCTCCGGAGGATCCTTGGAATGGTATATGAAGCTAGAGAGAAGTTCTGTGAGAAACTAGAAGGAATTGGGAGAAGCGTTCCTCAAGCAGTATCAGTATAACATCGACATGGCGCCCAGTCGCACTCAACTTCAAAGTCTGACTCAGAAGAATTCCGAGAGCTTCAAGGATTATGCGCAAAGGTGGCGCGAAGTGGCTGCTAGAGTGCAACCACCTTTGTTGGAGAGAGAAATGGTAGACCTGTTCCTGGATACTCTCCCTGGGCATTTCATGGAAAGACTAGCTGGATGTTCTTCAAGCGGATTCTCGGATATCATCTTGACTGGAAAGAGGATAGAAAATTGGATGAAGCAAGGGAAGATTCAGAATGGAGGCACTTCGAGTTCTGGTGTCAAGAAGCCCTTCGTGAAAAGAAGAGAAGGAGAGACTGGGGCAGTGTATGCACAGAGGGGAGGAAGCAACAGAGGGTTTTATCAGAAAGTAGCCCATGTCACCATCTCAGCTCAACCTGTTCAACAGCAAATCCAACAACCACAACAACAACGCCAACAAGGGTATCAGCAAAGAACTCCTCGTCCATATTACCCCCAAAAGCCCAGAGAAAGACATTTCGAAGCTCCGCCAATGTCCTATTCATAGCTTCTGAAGAATCTCCTACAACTCCAGATGGTTAAACTCCAAACTCTATAACCCCCGAAGCCGGGTTAAATCCCCGAGAGTTATGATACAAATGCCAGATGCGAATTTCATTCCGAAGCTCCCGGACACACCACAGAGAACTGCAAAGCACTGAAGCATACTGTTCAAGACCTACTGGATTCTAAAGCAATCAACTTTGCTCCTACTCCTAATGTAATTCAGAACCCCATGCCTCCTCATGGAAGTACGGTTGGGGCAGTTGATGAAGGGGAAAATTTAAACTTGGTGCGCGATGTCAAAGACTTGCAGACTCCGTTGAATGTTGTTAAAGTTTGCTTATCCAAGAAAGGTATCTTCCCTGGGTGTGAAGAAGATTGTCTAGGATGTGCAGAAGCTACAAATGGTTGTGAACTGTTGAAAGCAGGAATCCAGAGTATGATTGATGAGGGAGTGTTGTAGTTTGACAAGATTGTAAAATAAAGTGAAGTCTCTACAATAACCATCTTCTATGATCCATCTCAAGTTCCTCCGCAGGCTAGAGTAGCACCGATAACCATCACTACTGTAGGACCAGTACTGTATCAGAATGGTAAAGCCATTCCCTGGAATTATGATGGCGAAGTATATTGTAACGGCCAGAAGCAAGAGTTGGCCACGTCTAGTACAACCTTAGCTCAAGTAGAAAATGTTGGAGTAGGGGGCTTTACTAGAAGTGGAAGGTTGTTTGCGCCGGAAGCACTAAGAAATAGTGTGATACCACCCAGAGATACCGCAGAAGCCCAGGCTAGAGCGAGAGGGAAGCAACCAGTGGTTGTCAACGATCCTGCACCAACAACTGATCCAGACCTTACTTTCGATAAAGAAGCTGAAGAATTTCTGAGGATTATCAAAAATAGCGACTACAAGATTGTGGACCATCTGCAGCAGACTCCGTCGAAGATTTCCATTTTTTCCTTGCTCATGTGTTCTGATTCTCACAGGAAGGCTCTCTTGAATATTCTGAACAAGGCGTATGTTCCTCAGGATATTTCAGTAAATCAGTTGGAGGCAGTGGTATCCAACGTCAATACCAGTCACGGATTGGGTTTCACAGACTTGGATCTGACTTCTGAAGGGCGTGCTCATAATCGGGCATTGCATATCTCTTTAGAATGTAAAGGTGCAGTACTCTCTCACGTGTTGGTAGATACTGGATCGTCGTTGAATGTCTTGCCCAAGAAAGCGCTGATGAAGTTGGATTATGATGGAGTAGTGCTGAAGCCCAGCGACCTGGTAGTCAGAGCATTTGATGGGTCGAGGAGATCTATGTTTGGGGAGGTGGATTTACCAATTAAAGTAGGTCCAGAAATCTTCAATACCACGTTCTACTTAATGGATATACAGCCTGCATACAATTGTTTGCTCGGAAGACCTTGGATACATTCAGCGGGAGCCGTATCGTCCATACTTCATCAAAAGCTAAAGTTCGTCTGGGAGGGTCAAATTGTAACTGTCAGTGGGGAAGAAGATATTTTTGTTAGTCATCTAGCTTCATTCAAATATGTGGAGATGGATGGAGAAATAGTTGAGACCCCTTGTCAGGCTTTTGAGCCCATGAAATCTGAACAAGCATCTGCAGTGGCAGCTTCTCCTGAAGAACCGAAGAAGGGGGTTTCCATAGCCTCTTATAAGCAAGCGCTTGAGGTGGTAGAGTCAGGGATGCGAGAAGGCTGGGGTAGTCCAGTAGAAGTGCCTAAAAAGAAAGATATGTTCAGAATCGGTTACCACCCTGGGCAGTCATCGTCTGAACCGAATACTAAAGGTTGTCAAGGCCCAATCACTTTCGCGAGTGCGGGAGTGGTAGATTACGTAAACGTCAGTGCTGTACAGGATGATGCGGTCGATAGTGGCTTCAACATAGATGGGTGGATCAGGCCTGTTGTTCCAGGGACTCAGCTCAGCAATTGGACATCAGAAAGGCTTATTTCAGTCACCTCTTTCGAAGAGTAATGATTTTTGTTTTTGTTTTCCTGTATTAAAGCACTATGTCTTGCCCGAGGCATAGTAGCTCTTTGTAAGGGTTCTTCTGTTCTTAATGCAATTTACGATTACAAATAAAGCTGACGTTTCGCATTCATTCATGGTGTTCTTTGTCTTTCATTTTGCATTTTTGTTTTTCGAAAAGAAAGAAAAGTTTTAAAATGGCAATGTCTCTCATTTTCTCAAACCTTTTCTAAAGCCTTGCATGAATCATCATTCATGCAGGTGCTCGTCACCGGATCTTATCAATAACGACCCTGTTATGGCTGAGTATGACTTCAATAATCCAATTTATCAAGTCGATGAGGAAGGTGAAGAGGATTGCGAACTACCTGAAGAATTGGCCAGACTGCTTAAGCAGGAAGAGAAGATGATTCAGCCGCACGAAGAAGCTGTCGAAGTAATAAACCTGGGTACTGAAGAAGACAAGAAAGAAGTCAAGATCGGGGATGCATTAGAAGAATCTGTCAAGACTCGTTTGATTGCTATGCTTCGAGAGTATGTTGATGTCTTTGCATGGTCCTACCAAGATATGCCTGGTTTAGACACTGACATTGTGGTACACAAACTGCCTCTCGGAGAAGACTGTCCTCCAGTGAAGCAGAAGTTGAGGCGCACACGTCCAGATATGGCAATTAAAATAAAAGAAGAAGTACAAAAACAGTTTGATGCTGGCTTCTTGGCCGTGACCAGTTACCCTCCGTGGGTTGCCAACATTGTGCCGGTTCCCAAGAAAGACGGTAAAGTCAGGATGTGTGTAGACTACAGGGATTTGAATAGGGCCAGCCCCAAAGATGACTTCCCTCTACCTCACATAGATGTACTCGTCGATAATACTGCTCAGTTTTCTGTGTTCTCCTTCATGGACAGATTTTCTGGCTATAATCAGATTAAGATGTCTCCCGATGACATGGGAAAGACAACCTTCATCACTCCGTGGGGCACCTTTTGTTACAAGGTCATGCCATTTGGTTTGAAGGATGTTGGATCCACTTATCAACGGGCGATGGTGATGCTATTTCACGACATGATTCATCATGAAATTGAGGTTTATGTTGATGATATGATATCAAAATCCCAAACAGAGGAAGAGCACTTGGTTAATCTAGCAAAGTTGTTTGACAGACTCCGGAAGTTCAGACTGAGGTTGAATCCGAATAAGTGTACCTTCGGGGTCCATTCTGGCAAGCTACTCGGTTTCATTGTTAGTGAGCGAGGAATTGAGGTCGATCCAGCCAAAGTGAAGGCCATCCAAGAAATGCCTGAGCCGAAGACTGAAAAGCAAGTACGTGGTTTCTTAGGGAGACTAAACTACATTGCACGATTTATCTCTTATCTAACGGCCACGTGTGAGCCCATCTTTAAGCTTCTAAGGAAGAATCAGGCCATTAAATGGAACGAATATTGCCAGCAAGCCTTTGACCGAATCAAAGAATACCTACTAGAACCTCCAATTCTTATGCCTCCAGTGTCAGGGAGACCTTTGATTATGTATCTTACTGTGCTTGAAGGATCGATGGGATGTGTGCTGGGTCAGCAGGACGAGTCTGGTCGAAAAGAGCACGCCATTTATTACCTTAGCAAAAAGTTTACCGACTGTGAGACGCGCTACTCACTACTCGAGAAAACTTGCTGCGCTTTGGCATGGGCTGCTCACCGACTAAGACAGTACATGCTGACTCACACTACTCTCTTAATTTCCAAGATGGATCCTGTGAAATACATCTTTGAAAAGCCAGCTCTGACAGGAAGAGTAGCCCGGTGGCAGATGATACTAACAGAGTATGATATACATTACACTTCGCAGAAAGCAATCAAAGGAAGTGTATTGTCAGAATACTTGGCTCAACAGCCAATCGATGATTATCAACCCATGAGGTTCGAGTTTCCGGATGAGGACATCATGTTCCTTAAGTCGAAAGACTACGAAGAACCACTTCCGGAGGAGGGGCCAGACCCTGAATCCAAATGGAAGTTGATGTTTGACGGGGTTGTGAACATGAATGGAAGTGGAGTAGGTGCTGTTATTATCTCGCCAGAAGGGGTCCATACACCTTTAGCTGCTCGGTTGACTTTCGAATGCACTAACAATGAAGCGGAGTATGAAGCTTGTATCATGGGGATTGAAGAGGCAATCGACTTGCGAGTCAAAAACCTCGAGATCTTCGGAGATTCTGCTTTGGTGGTAAATCAGGTCAATGGAAAATGGCTGGTTCATCAACCTCATTTGATTCCTTACAGAGATTATGTTAAGAGGCTGTTAACTTTCTTCACCAAAGTCAAGCTGAATTATATTCCTCGAGATGAAAACCAATTCGCCGATGCTTTGGCAACTTTGTCGTCCATGATTAAAGTTTGTCAAGAGAATTTCGTGCCTCGAATTACGGTTTCTCGTCTTGAAAGATCTGCTTATGTCTTTGCGGTCGACGATGGTGAAGATAACAAGCCTTGGTATCATGATATCAAACAATTCCTGAAAGCTCAAGAATACCCGGCTGGGGCATCTAGTAAGGATAAGAAGACTCTTAGAAGACTGGCAGGAGGTTTCTTCTTGAATCAAGATGGCGTGCTGTACAAGCGAAACTTCGACATGGTGCTGCTCCGATGCGTGGATAGACACGAAGCAGACCTGTTGATGCAGGAGGTCCACGAAGGCTCCTTCGGTACCCATGCTGGAGGACATGCCATGGCCAAGAAATTGTTGAGATCGGGATACTATTGGATTACCATGGAATCCGATTGCTGTAAATACTCCCGTAAATGCCACAAGTGTCAAATTTATGTCGATAAGGTCCATGTGCCTCTGAATCCGTTGAGTGTCATGTCTTCACCATGGCCGTTCGCTATGTGGGGTATTGATATGATTGACAAGATCGAGCCAACAGCTTCTAATGGTCATCGCTTCATCCTGGTTGCTATAGATTATTTCACGAAGTGGGTTGAAGCGGCGTCTTACACCAATGTCACTAAAAAAGTGGTAGCCCGGTTTATTAAAAGAGACATCATTTTCCGGTACGGAATTCCTGAAAGGATCATTACTGATAATGGTTCTAATCTCAACAACAAGATGATGGCTGACTTGTGTCGAGATTTCAAAATAGAGCATCACAACTCTTCTCCATATCGCCCGAAGATGAATGGCGCCGTCGAGGCGGCCAATAAGAACATCAAGAAGATTGTGCAGAAGATGGTTGTAACATACAAGGACTGGCATGAGATGCTACCATTTGCGTTGCATGGGTACAGAATGTCAGTACGTACTTCAACAGGAGCAACCCCGTTCTCACTGGTGTATGGTATGGAGGCAGTCCTACCAATTGAAGTGGAAATCCTCTCGTAGCGGTTGATGATGGACATTGAGCTAGATGAAGTCGAGTGGCTCCGATCCAGATATAATCAATTGAGCCTCATTGAAGAGAAACGTCTAGCAGTTGTATGCCATGGACAGTTGTATCAACGACGGATGAAGCAGTCTTTTGACAAGAAGGTGCAACCCTAAAGGTACATGCTAGGTGACTTAGTGCTGAAAAGGATTCTTCCTCCTCTCAACGATCACAGGGGCAAGTGGACACCCAACTATGAAGGACCGTTCGTGGTTAAAAAGGTTTTCTCAGGTGGAGCCTTGATGCTGACAACCATGGACGGAGAAGACTTCCAATCCCCTGTCAACGCAGACGCAGTAAGAAAATACTTTGTGTAAAAAGGACCTGCTGGATAAAAAATAGAATAAAGATCCAGGCAAAAATGGGCATCCCGGCGAGCCAAAAAACAGAATAAAAGGCTCGGGAAAAAGTTAGGGAAATCTTGAAAAAATGTACACCCGCTGAGTTGAAAAGCCACATCGAATAAACTCAGGCATAAAAGGGTATCCCGATAGATTGAAAACCTGAAAAGGCGATCCACGCAAAAGAGGGATTAACACGAACGACTGCGATCTGCGAGATCCGTAACCTATCTACAGTTGAGGCTACCCTAAGGGTCGAAGTTCAGTTCAATTACTCTTTCTCAAGAGGCAGAGCGAGCGGAGCGTCTTGAAGACATGCGAGTCATAACCGGGTTGAGACCTGATGAGATCCATTTCTCACATTGCCAATACGATAGTTTGTTTTCCTTTTTGGCTGTTTCCTCTTTCCAGGGGACTGCTTCCTTTGTACTGCCTATTCATGGCCATTTTTCCGAATCAATAAAATTCAACTTCAGTCAACTTGTGACTATTTTGCTTCTTGTTTTGTTCTTTCATCTAGCATTGATTGACTGCGAAAACGTCCAGCGAATTGTGATTTATTTTGTGTTGTGAACATTTGAATGCTTTCTAACTCATGCAGGAGGACATAAACATTTAATACAACTCTGAAAGGGTGTCGAGATACCCGGATAATGATTCATACTACGAGCCTGGGGTAGGAAGGTCCCAAACTAACTCTCCATCTTGCAGGCACTATCGATTGTGTTCATGCAGGTACATGTACCGGTGTTGCTAACATAGCTAAAAGCAAATCCCCAGTGAAGTCGCCAGAGCAGAAGCAGGTTTCTCCCAAGGTGTCTCCAATCTTCCCCAGCGGAGTTCAACAAGGTATCAGAAGGTGGGTGTCAGCCCCAAGCAGAAGTTTCCCTTCAGCCAGGGGCAATTCCCAGCAGTATAAGGGGTGTCTTTCGTCCCCATCAATTTGTTTCCCCACCAGAGTTCAAGAAGGGTTCTTCTCCAGCAGGGTCTTGGTGCTCCAATCTCAAAGTCCAATTTATTTTTGACAATGGTGGCAGTTCAGAGCCGGGGTATCATTGGCAGCTTTCCCCGCAGAGTTGTCTCCTCCTCATCAGGATGGATCAGATCAGTGCAGTGATTAGCACTTTCCCCACAGATTCGTTTCCTCCTCATCAGGATGGACCAGATCAATTCAGTGATCAT
Source organism: Lathyrus aphaca (assembly GCA_963966055.1). Lineage (NCBI taxonomy): Eukaryota > Viridiplantae > Streptophyta > Magnoliopsida > Fabales > Fabaceae > Lathyrus > Lathyrus aphaca. The sequence goes on along the minus strand of OZ014520.1, from coordinate 280,206,817 downwards.
CATTTTCCCCAGTCAAGCCATCTGGGATACCTGCAGTCTCCTTATCAGGAGATCCCTTTGCATTTGCATCCTCTAAAGCGTAGCATTTCCATCATCATGGAGCATTATGCCATAAATTCAAACATATGCATGCCAGCATGGGCCAGTTTTGAGGTATATATGACATATTCTCAACCTGAAGTACTCCGCATAGAGGATACCAACATCATTTTTCAGACACCCTTGTCTTTTCAGATCAATGTTTGCCAATTAATCCGCGTCTTGTATGGTACAACAGGCGCGTTGCAGGCTCTCGTTTTGTACAACGGTCCTGTTTGTCTGGGCTCTCGTTTATGTACAATGATCCCGTTCCATCTTGTCATATTCTCTTTGTGTCTCTAGGTACCGCCTGAGGCTGTTATACCATTGCGTATCCATTCGAGGATGGTTTTAGTGCTTGGTCCGAGGATCTCTTTTGAGAGTTGTCATTTGAGGATGGCATTCTCCCCAACATATTTTAATCTCCACAGAAGATACATATACTATTTGCCAGACATCTTTGTCTACCAAGTCTTGTTGTTATCCCCAGTGGGTCTTGTTTCAGTACAACAATCTCATTTTTCCGCGCCTCTGTTTAAGTACAACAGTCGCGTCTCGGGCTCTCGTTTAAGTACAACGATCCCGTTCCTTTCGAGTCTCCATTTAAGTACAATGCTCTCGTCTTTGGGTCTTGTTTAAGTACAACAGTCTCATTTTTTCGCGTTCCCGTTTCAGTACAGCGGTTTCATGTCGGGTTATCATTTAAGTACAATGATCTTGTTCCTTTTGGTCTCGTCTCAGTGCGATGATAATAGATCGGTTGATCTTATTTGAGTTATGAATCGGTTGATATCATTTCTCTTCGAGTTGTAAATCGGATGATATTGCGTTCTCGCATTTCTTGGTTATGTATCGGTTGATACCATCTCCATGTTAGATCCGAGGATCCTTTTGGGAATTGTCATTCGAGGATGGCATTTCTTTTCTTCAAGTCCTTCTGAGGTTGGTCTTGTCGTTGTGGCTATCATTCGAGGATGATAGACCATTTTGAGCTTATTGATTGAGGTCAGTTTGTCTCTTTTGCAAAGTCTGTCTGAGGTCAGTCTTTGTGTTTCTGGTTATCGACTGAGGCCGGTATACCATTGCGTCTCCATTCGAGGATGGTTTCGTGTTAGATCTGAGGATATTGTTGTGGCTATCATTCGAGGGTGATAGACCATTTTGAGCTTATGGATTGAGGTCAGTTTGTCTCTTTTGCAAAGTCTATCTGAGGTCAGTCTTTGTGTTTCTGGTTATCGACTGAGGCTGGTATACCATTGCGTTTCCATTCGAGGATGGTTTCGTTTTAGACCCGAGTATCTTTAGAGAATGGTCATTCGAGGATGGCATTCTTTTGCAGGTCCTTCTGAGGTTGGTCTTGTTGTTGTGGCTATCATTCGAGGATGATAGACCATTTTGAGGTCAGTTTAAAAAGTCTGTCTGAGGCCAGTCTTTGTTTTTTTGGTTATCGACTGAGGCCGGTATACCATTGTGTTTCCATTCGAGGGTGGTTTCGTTTTAAATTCGAGGATCCCTTTTGAGAATTGGCATTGGAGTATGATATTCTTCCCAATATATTTTACTTCCCACAGAGTTCAAATTTCCAGGTTTTATTTGAGTATTCAATCACTACATACCTTGAACGTCGAAAAGCTCCCACAATTAATCGTTCAGGCCTGTAGATGATTGAATAAGGGCAGCTGTAATACCTCAAAATTTTCCCTCTCATTTCCTCAACCTTTTGCATAGCATTTTGCATTCATAAATTCATAAAAATAACCAAAAACATTGCATCAAACATTGCATAGCTGAGGCATGGGTATGTGATCAATGATTGGAGCAGCTGAAGGCATTACAAAGTCAATCAAAGGGCCATAAAGCTTCCCAATCTTGTGCAAGGGGTTCACAATATTCCACAAGTCTCCACTTGAAGCCACGAGCCATGGAAAGATGGGGTTTAATCAAAGGAGGCGAGCGGTGCAATATTTCCTGATGAAAAGGGCCGGATTAAGGTTTCACTTCTATGGGGCTTCTGTATGAAGCTTCGGTTCAAAGTGGATTCCTTTGTCTTATATATGATTTCGAGTGCCTAAGGTTCAAATCTCGGCCACAAATTCATTTTGGAAAAGGTTCGACTGGCCGGACGACGGAAAATTGAGGAATCAGAGAAAAGGCAATTGAGCTAGGTGAAAATGATCGACTCCGGACTTTTAAGATCGAGATCATGAAATTAGGGTTACAATGATCCTATGGTTCATATTTGGTCAAGAAATGATGGAAGAATCATAAATAAATCAAAGAAAAATCATTTGAAAAGTAGTTGGTTTCACCATTTCCCTCCATTTTTCCTTCCACTTTCTTTCCACACTTCCTTTCATTCCTTCCCTCTTGTTTTTCCATTTCAATTCCACTCCATTTCCCTTGGAAGCTTCCACCATCTTCTACCATCTTCTAGAGTATTCCAAGGAATATTCCAAGAAATATTCCCTTTTCCAACCCTAACCCTAACTAACTACCAAACCTAATTTTGGATCCCAAGACTAATTTTTGGGCCCCAAACCCAAACCTAGCTCCAAGCCTAACCTCTATTTAAGACATTTTCACCCAAACCAAAGGGGTTGAACACCATTTTCCAATTTTTCACTCTTTGATAAGCATTTTTTATCTCTCACTTTTCCTCCTTTTTCCCTCCTTTCACCAAAGCTTTTCAAATAAGCTCTTCAAGTTTCACATTGAAACTTGAAGATCTTGAAGCATAAGCCTCCAAACTTCATATTTTGTGGATCGAAGAAGGATAAGATACTGATTTTGTTGAAGTTTTTGGCTTATCGGAAGCACACGAAGGTTCAAACGTGAAGAACGCATTTATTTTGCGATTTCTCGGTTTTCAGATTTCTCTTCGATTAAAGCTCTGATTCTCGCAACAATCACCGAAGCACTCCTATGCTTCGTAGGTTGGTGATCTTAATCACTTCTTCTTTAAGTTATTCTCTTCATCTCGCCACTTTTGGCATTCTTTAAGTGATTTTCGCTTTGTTTAAAGTCAATCCCGTTTCAATTATGTTTGCTTGTGATTTGTGATTTTTGTTGAATTTGGATTTAAGGCGTTAATAGATATAGGTTCTATCATGTGTAAATAAGCTCAAATTAAGTAGAAATTAGTGTTAGCTTAGTCCTAGGAAGGTTAGGGATCTCTAGAAGCAATATTGTGGCCAAAAGCACTTATTTTAAAAGCTTTTTTTTTAATTCTGTTCAGCGTTAACCGGTTAACGCATTTGGTTAACCGGTTAACGCGTGCGTTTTTGGCCAAAATGCTGCTGTTTTAGGTCCGTTAACCGGTTAACCCATACGGTTAACCGGTTAACGCTGTTGATTTTTGACTTTTTAGCTTATTTGATTGCTCATTCCTAACTTCTAGTGCTTCTAATGTTCATACATGTTTAGGTAGTGATTTTAGGGAATTTTTGAGTCCATTTCCAGTAGCTAGTTCCCCCATTTCGAGTCATTTCGACACGATTCCGTTCATGTCGCATATTATGCATTTTTGAGCTTCTTTGGGTATACTTTGAGTTCTTACATGTTGTTGCCATGTTCATGCATCATTAGGTATGCATTAATCATGTTGCATTCTGTTTTTACATGTTTGCATTGCATTAAATCATTGTGCATTTCATTATATCAAGATATGTTGTATTTTGCATAATCATATGTATGAGCCTTTGGTTGCATTTTGTTGCATACTTGATCATAACATTTGCATTAATTCAATTCTGAATTTTGCATTGAATTTAATATGTTTGTTGAGCTATCATGTTGCATGTTCATCATCAATTATCATCATGTTCATATGCATGTTTATGTGCTACTTTTTGCATTTACTTGTTGCATAATCAACCATATGATGCATTCTTGCATAATATTCAATAATGTTCATGTGCTTGCATTTATATATATTAATCCATATTCAAATGTATATTCATGATCAATTTGGTGAATTATGCATTATGTTTGTGCATTAAAAAACGAAAATATTCAAATGTATGTTGTTTGTTGTGTGTACATGCTGTATTTGACTTTTTACACCTACTTTTTCATGTTGCATGCTGGCTGTAAAAAAGCTGCTTTGTGTTAGGCATAGTTTCCATAGTTGTTTGTGTATTAGGGGCTGTAATAGGTGTTGTATTTTGGTTTTAGCATTTTTTAGTTCCTTTAGAATTAAAATAGAGTCTAGTTTAGGTCCAAGGTGCTTTATGACTTAATTAGGATTTAATTGTTGTGTGTTTGCCTTATTATTGTTAATAAAAATGTGCATTAACATTTGTTTTGTAGAGGGGAAGATTGATGTAAGTTTACTTTACCTTATCCCTTATTTTTTATGCATATCTTTTATGCATTTTAATTAATCTTTTCCTTCCATATTTGTGTTTGGTAGGATTCCCCATTGTTAGGATTAACTTACCTTCATTAGGAAGTAAGTTGCATCCTTTTTTTTCCTTCTTTTTTTTCCTTTTGCTCTTTAGGATTAGAAAACCTCACAAACCATTAGGACCATCATATAATAACTAACTTAGGGTGTTTCTTAGTCCCCCTTAGTTTTTTTGGTCCTTTTTTCGACTTGAGTCATTCTTTCTCACCTCATAAAGAAAAGCAATAAAATACCTAATAAAGGTAGAACATTCTTGTACGACACGAGACTTTGTTGCGGAGTGCTTATACGCGTCCTGTTTCGGGGCGAGGTGTAAGTATTTCCCGCGATGGATAGGTCTTAGTATGAGAATGTTCACAAACAAATTCAAAACATTTCTCATGAAAGACAAAAATAAACAATAAGCGACTTTCCTGCGGGAACTTCTTTTCTCATCTCATTCACTCATTAACGTGAACTTGCGACGACTTGTCTCTAATGCAAGACGGTTAATGCGCTCGTACCAGACGAGCCTGTAACACCTGAGCATAGACATACGCAGTTCTAGTGCATAAAAAATACAAACAATTAGTTCCCGCCTTAGTTAGGCGAACTACGTCGACTCTGATCCTCATTATCCCGATGAGGTACGTAGGCAGCGGGGTAGGGCCCGTTCGAGCGCATTCTTTATTTTTCCCTACATTTTCCCCCCTTCTGTTCTTTCTCTTTTCCAATTATTTCTTATCTCCAGTTCCATCCCAGTCAGCAGTTTCATTCAGCAGGAACTTTATTTTTCTCACCCTTTGAAACATTCAAGCAAGCGTGGATCCCGTCGGGTACGACGGACGTTCTGGGGTGCTAATACCTTCCTAGGTCGTAACCGACTTCCGAACCCAGATCTTTGGTTCGCAGGACCTTGTCCTTTCCTTCTTCCTCAGGTTTGTGCAACATTACCTTTCCCATTCATTCGGGATAAAAATGTCTGGCTGGCGACTCTACCTTTTCCGCGCCACTTTCGCGTTTGTACTAGGATGAAAATCCCGGGAGCGACAGGCATAAAAGGATACCTTCTATTTGACCTCACTAACAGATCTTTTTTCATTTCTAGAAATTTTATGTTTCATGAAAATGTTTTCCCTTACACACCTCTTTTGAACACTCATCGTATATCTGTTAATTCTTCTGACTGTGACAGTTCTACTATTCCATTTATTTTTGATGTGCAAACATCTATTGAATCACATACACCTGACACAACGCAATCCCTTTTCATCAATACTCCTCTTATTCCTTCCACACCTACCTCTTCTCATATTCAACCTGTTATTACATCCCCTTCTGAAGAGACACGACCATCTAATGTAGATCCTCACCAATCCACACCTACCTACCCCCATGCCAGCCCTTAGAACTTATTCTAGAACCAAAGTTGCCCCTGCTTACCTTAAGGACTTTATTTGCAACACTTCTCATACAAACATTATGAATGATATATCCAAATACTTATCTTATGATAGTTTATCTCCTACATATTTCAATTACATTTCTATAATTTCTACTATCTGTGATCTTGTATCTTACAAGAAATCTAGTGTTCATGAACATTGGGTCAAATCCATGAATGATGAGATTCATGCTCTAACTAAGAACAACACCTGGAAGTTCACCATTTTACCACCATGTAAGAAAGCTATTGGATCAAAATGGGCTTATAAATCTAAACTTCATTCCGATGGAACTTTGGAAAGACATAAGGCAAGGTTAGTTGCTTAAGGCTTTAATCAAATACAAGGTATTGACTTCTTTGACACATGTTCTCCTGTTGCTAAACATACTACAGTAAGAATTATTCTTTCCATTTCTTCTTCTCTTAAATGCATATCCATCAACTTGATGTCTATAATGCTTTCCTCCATGCTAATTTGGATGAAGAAGCATACATGACTCTCCCAAAGGGTATTACACCTTCTTATCCAAATCAGGTTTGCAAGCTTTTAAAGTCTATCTATGGTTTAAAACAGTCCAGTCGACAATGGTTTGCTAAATTGTCTAAAGTTTTGATATATAACCAATTTACTCAATGCTCCGGTGATCATTCTCTCTTTATTCATCATTCTAATTCTCATTTTACCTTCATTCTAATATATGTTGATGACCTTCTTATTGCAGGCAACAATCTTGAAGTCATCAATAAAACCAAGCAATTACTCCAAATTTATTTTCATATCAAAGACCTTGGCACACTCAAATATTATTTGGGCCTTGAAGTTGCTCGCAGCACATCTGGATTTTATATCAATCAACGTAAATGCACATTTGATTTGCTCTCCAATACAAGCTTACTTGGATGTAAACTAGCATCTACTGTAATGCCCATTTAATTAATTAATTATTTAATTAAATATAATTGTGGTATGTTGTGTTAAGTCGCGTTGATTTAAGTTGATTTCCAAAACATTGGAATATTATGTTGATAATTATAAGTTGGTTTTAAGTCTAATTTAATTAATTAAATTGATATAAGTTTTAGAATACGATATGGAATATTCTCCGGGTATTGTTGGATATGCTGTTAGAATTATTGGACCATTTGGTTGATAATCAGAAGTTAATAGATTAAGTCGGGAATAAGCATTTATTCGTGAATTATTATTTGGTTAATTTTGCATTGTGATAAATTAAGTTGTTAAGCCGGAAAAATAAGTCGGAAGTCGTAGAAAGATTATCAGAGTTAATATTATGGTTGTTGTAGTGGATTAATTAGTGGGCTTGAAACCGTATTTGAAATAGCAAATTAAGGGGGTATTGCAGTTAGGCCCATTAGTTATAATTGGATTATTATTATTAAATAAAAAGAAGAAAAATATAAGAGGAATCAGTCAAGATGAGAAGAAGTATCAGTAGAAGTTGAGAAAAAAGGGGAACGTGGATAAGTTGAAACGAGGAAAAGGGGAGAAAGTGGTTACGAGAAGTCGCCGTCATAAACCAAATCGGAAAGTCGATCGGAGAATCGAGCGGCCATCAATTTAAGGTAAGGGTGGGAACAAGTAACTTTAGGTGTTCTTATTACTAAACAATTATCAAGTGTTCTTATGGAATTTTAGGGAACAAGTAATTTTGTAATGCACTAATACGGGTAATAAGAATTGTTATATAAGTATAACAGGTTTTAGTGGAAACAAAATGATCGTGATAGATACTGAATTAGAAGATTTGACAGAAATAGATCATTGAGAAACTTTCATGGTAGACTATTATAATTTATAGCAGGAGTGTTGTATTAGGAAACAAAAAGCTACATAATTTTGTAAAAGTTTTTATTAATCGCAGAATGTTAAAACAATATTATTTTAGTCGATTTAGCCGATTTAGGCGGAAAAGTTAGTTGTCGGAATTGAACGAAAATTATCTGGATAAGTCGGGTGGTTTAATAGGTAAATTGTCGATTTGTTTTTGTTGAATTCGTGTAGAAACGTACTGGTTTTCGCATGCCGTCGAGTATGTTGTTTTGTTCCGATTTGTAGATGTTTTAAATAGTGGGTCGAAGGACCAATGTTGATTATTTAAGTTGTAGGTCGAATGACCAACATTGACATTAAAGTTGTAGGTCGTATGAACAACATTGATGTATATAAGTTGTAGGCCTCTGGCCAAAGTTGAATCGTGTTGAAATAAAGTTGTTATGCTGTATGTTGTTTGAAGTTGATTGTTGTTACGTGTTAAGTCGTTGTATCATGGCATACATTGCATTTTCTAAGTTGGAGCGGATGCTCACCACGTTGGTCTGGATTGACAAATTTATTAAGTTGAAGGCTTATGCCTTGCAGATACCTCTATAACCTGGTATATTTTAAGTTGAGAGTTTTACTCCAATGATACCACATACATATGCATAGTCGAGTCACATCATGTTTTGCGTGATTTAAGTTGTTTATGTTGATTTAAATTGATGAAGTTGTTTATGTTGATTTAAGTTGATTAAGAAGTTTATGTTGATGAAGAGCTTATATGGTCATGATGGTAAAGTTTCCTTATTAGTTTAGGTTTATGATGATTATGTTTGTGGAAGCTATCAATTTGATTATGTTGATTTTGTAGTAAATGTTGATAGGTGCAATAGGTTCGTAAATTGAGTTGATAAAATGTGGGTGATGGTGAAGTTTGTAGTTGTTGTTGTGGAGTGGTGGTAATTGTATGATTCTTGTCTATGTATTATTTATCATACTTCGCTTATAAAATTCGATATTTCACCCCTTCTGTTTGAATGTTACCCTTGGTTGGTAACATGCAGGTTAGGTTGAAGGAAGATTGTTATCTTCAATAGTTCGAGTCGGTCGATGCTCTAATACGTAACACTCGGGGGATGAACGCTTAATTGTTTTGTTGTTATATTAGTTGTTGTTTTAAGTTGTATCAATGAAAAACATGTTATTACTAATTTGTTAGGATGAACAAGTTGTTATACCATGTTAAGTTGAATAAATTGTGGATCCGCTGCCTATTTGTAGAAGTTGTTTAATTTCAAGTAATTAAATAAGAGAGTTGATATTATGGTTTCATCCTAATTGAAAGTGTTATGTATCGATGTTCATGAACTTAAATGAATTTGTTAAAATCGAAAATGTGGCATCTTATATTGTTGTGAAATTTTGGAACTCTGATTTATGAATTTCCGCCGGGTAGATTTGGGGTGTTACATCTACACCTATGACTCGTGACACAAGATTACTGACAACTGATGGCACTCCCTTGACAAATCCTTCAACATTTCACATATTAATTGGTCAGCTAATTTATTTACTGAACACAAGACCTGATATTTCTTATTCATTCCAGCAACTTAGCTAACACATGAGTCAACCTACAGATGTTCATTACAAAGTTGTTATTTGAGCTCTTTGATATCTTAAATATACCCCAGCTCAAGGTCTCTTCTTCCCCCAACAAATCTAACCTTCAACTTAAGGCTTTTTCTGATTCAGAATGGGCCACTTGTCCCCAAACACGCAAGTTTATAACATGTTTCTGCATATATCTAGGTGATTCTTTGATCTCATGGAAATATAAGAATCAAGCAACCGTCTCTCGTAGCTCAACTGAAGTTGAGTATCACTCCATGGCTGCCACAATTTATGAATTACAATGGTTAACAAACATTCTTACTGAATTCAAGATATCTTTCAAACAACCTTCTCTCTTATATTGTGATAATGCTTTTGCAATACATATTTCCAACAATTCTTCCTTCCATGAACGTACCAAACACATCGACCTTGATTGTCACATAGTTCGCGAAAAGCTTCAACAACGTCTCTTTTATCTGCTTCCTGTCACGTCATCTCAATAACTCGCTGATGTCTTCACAAAATCATTAGATGTTTCTATTTTTCTTTCAACCATTAATAAGCTTGGGTTAAATTCCATATATCCTCAAGCTTATGGGGGTGTTATCAAAATATGTTATTGGGATTTATGTTTCTCTTAGGCATGTTTAGGTTTTGGCCCATCTAGTGGCCTTTATATCGTTTTTTGATCCTTGTTAAGCTGAAGGGTGCATATTACTTTCGAAACTGAATTTACATTCTTTCCTTTTCATTCAATGGAGTTCTCAAGCACATTCAATGGAGTTATCAAGTGAAATTAAATCTTATCAATAATCAGGAGTAAGTAACTTGCCTCCAATAACATTTGGAGGCTTATCCCATATGGGAGATTTTGGATTCTTCTTGAAGTTATGTTTTTTTTTAATAAAGCCTTATAATATAGATAAAAATAAGTTACAACCATAAGACTATAAAAATAAGAACAAAAAACCTAATCATAAGTTGAAAATCTAAAGAAAGGTATATCGAACCTATTCTTTACAAAATCTCTTCTAATCCCAATTGTAATAGAAACAAAAGTAATTAGGAATTTCGCAAAAAAATCAGGGCAAGAATTCCATTCCCTAAATATATGCGTGATAATGAGATTAGTAAAGTTAGCGGGCCGAGTACTCTCCAGCTATCTATTTAGAATATCACACGATATCAGATTATGGTTGGAGCAAGCATTGACAACCATCAGGAAATATATTTCAATCCAAAGCTTTTTCCAACCACGAGAAGGTCAAAGGTTCTTAAAACAACATGAAACTCAGCAGAGAGGGAAAAGTGAGTGTGAAGTTTCTCAGCGAAAGCGAGTAAAAATGCCACCACAACCACTGATATTAGAATTCACACAAAAAACACAATCACAATTACCTTTGACCCACCCCAGGCTAGGGGGCGACCATAAAACTTTAGTGATGTTTGGAGCATGAAGAAGATGAATAAGGACACCAAACGTTTTAACCAAGACGAAATCTTTAATTAAAATGGAAAAGCGATTAGATGCATAATTACCGGACAACATTGCCTGTTTGCTTCTCGAAATACCATTTATTTACATATGTATTTTAAATCACAACTTATAAGGTTTACTGACAAATAATTATTTGATAATTTTATTAATAGAAGCTTTCATAAAATTTTCTCTTATGTGTCAATTTAATATTGCTTAAGGAGTCTGTGTGGTGCATTATAGAACTTACTTTTATAGATTATAGTTAAGTTACTTATTGGAAGACAACACAATTAGCTATAACCACGACCAATGATGGATCTAAGTACAAAGGTAAGTAGGCTATAGCCCCCACAAATTAAAACTTTTTTTTCTGGTAAGCAAAATTAATTAGATAAGAGTATTAGGGATACTCCAACCCAATTACACAAGCTATCCATTACAAGAAATCACAAGGATGAGTATACCACTCGAAATAATTACATCTAACTGAATTAACATTTGATTAAACTAAAGCAAGCCACCACCACGACAAAATTAATATCCTATGGAAAATAATTTCCGGATCGCAAATCTCATCAATAAAAATGATTTGATTCTGTGAATGCCACAAGCATCAACACGTAACGAACCACAAAAAAACTCCCCATTTTAATAGAGCATATGCTCATCATCCTAATAAACAACAACATGAGGAAGTTTTGGCAATTATCTTCAACAAACCAAACCAGTCCCAACCACTTAAAAACCAATTGCCAAACCTTTCTATATTTCACACACTTGCACATAATATGATTAAGCTCTTCCACCTCAAGAAAATAAAAAAACACAAACGACTTCATGAGGATTATAAATAATATTGCGATGCACCAAATTAAATCTAGTCAGTAACTGGTCCAATAACAAACTCCAACCAAACACTTTAACTTTTAACGAGATACCTATTTTCCACAAAATGTTTAACACCATTTTTGTCGCTAAATTAGAAACATTTTCATCAACTAAAGACTTGTACATGTTGTAAAATGATTGACCGAAAACATCGAATTAGGATTCCACAGCCAAACTAACTTATCCTCCTCACCAATGACAGGAAAAACATCATTCAGCTGCAAAAATAAATCAAAATTCTGCTGCACCAGAACAGCAGAATAAGAAAAACCATTGCATATAATTGCCTCCACATTCCAAGTCCACAAACTAAGATGCTAATGCCCCGCCTCTGATACCAACAAATCCTACGACCCAGAAATTTCAAAAAGGCCCGGATAAACCGAACAAAGTGGTCTGCCACCCGACTAATAGTGCTTCCAGGATAGAATTTTGTTTCCGCTACCAAGTTTAAAATATATTGCATGCTTGAAACAACCCAAAGAAGTATCCTTCGCGAGAAAAATTAAATCACGCCACCACAATGAATGTTTAAGAGGCTCATTATTCACCACATTCCTTAATATATTGTCATCAATGTCTCCATACTTAAGACAAACGATATCTCCCCAAAAAGCATTTCTCTTCGTCAGTAGTCTCCAAAGCCATTTAGCAACCAACGCTTTATTAAAAACACGAATATCTTGAACTCCCAACTTGTCATTCTCTTTAGAATAACAAACCACATTCCAACTCACCCAACACATAGAAGTTTTGTCTGAAGAACCTGCCCACAGAAAGTTTCGTTGAATTGATTCCAATTCGTTTAGAACTGCCACCAGAGCCAGAAATAAAGAGAAAAAATGATTGGGCAGATTAGATAGCACACTATTAAGGAGAGGTACTCCCCCCCATTGATAACATTCTACCTTTCCATGATGAAAGCTTAACTTTGAAAGTTTCCACGACTGGCCTCCAAAATTCACAAGATCTATGGTTATCGCCGACAGTAATTCCTAAAAATTTAAAAGGTATTTTGCTAATCCTACACGCCAGGAATATAGAGACAACTGACATAAATTCCTCATTCACACCAATACCGAACAAGTTATTCTTCCAATCATTTATCTTGAGACCCGAAACCATCTCAAATCCACGAATAATAGATTTGAGGCCCAAAGAGTTAGCCCAAGACGCATCACACATTATCATAGAATCATCGGCAAACTGAAGTAAATTGTAACTTGAGACGCCATCAAGAAAAATACCTGTCAGCATGCTGTCGCTCCCGGGATTTTCATCCTAGTACAAACGCGAAAGTGGCGCGGAAAAGTTAGAGTCACCAGCCAGACATTTTTATCCCGAAGGAATGGGAAAGGTAATGTTGCACAAACCTAAGGAAGAAGGAAAAGGACGAGGCCTTGCGAACCAAAGATCTGGGTCCGGAAGTCGGTTACGAATTGGGAAGGTATTAGCACCCCAATTCGTCCGCCGTACCCGACGGGATCCATGCTTATAAGTATGTTTTCAAAGGGTGAGAAATAATATGATGTTTGAATGAAAGAATGGCTATCTGGAATGGAACGAAAATGAGAAAAGAAATGAAATTGACAAATGGAAATAAAGGGGGAAAATGTAGGGAAAAGAAGATTGTGCTTGAATGGGCCCTACCCCACTGCCTACGTACCTCATCGGGATAAATGAGGATTAGAGACACCGTAGTTCGTCTAACTAAGGCGAGTACTTGTTTGTGATTTTTAGGATGACGTTGCCATAGCTCTAGCTCAGGTGTTACCGGCTCTGACTCGAGGGTGTTTACCGTGTCGCTGTTTGAACTGTCGAAACAAGTCATGTTCGTCTGCAAGGAGTATGAGATGAGATAAGAAGACGTGTTGTCTTGGTTTGTTTTCTTTTAAAAGAAGTGTTTTGAGTTTGTGTTTATCGTGAGTACAACACTAAAGACTATGACACAGGAGCGAATACTTTCCAAGATCGCCCCCAATGGAACGTTTGTTGATAACGAGAAAAAGTATCGTTTATATTGCTATGTTTCAATGCCGTTTTATCGTATATTTGTCATTTTAACACCCGATTCCTCGAGTTTTCTTTGTCATTTTGTAGGTATATCAATTACAGAGCTAAATCATGAGCCACAAGTGAAATGAGAAAAAAACAACCATTAAAAGATGAAGAAAAGAGGAATTCTGCATAATCTGCACTTTTTGTAACAGTCACGATCGTCACCAATCCCTCACGACCGTGACACGCTAAAAGGAGCAGTCACGGTCGTCACCAATCCCTCACGACCGTGACGCGCATCAGACACGGGAGACGAGCGTGACACCCTTGTCACGAATGTGACAAGGGGAATTTAGGGTATTATGCTGAGACTTGGTCATGTACGTGTGTGCTACGTGAATCCAACCTTCCTATTCTCCCGCAGACCAAGTATGTCAACTATCCCCTGGATTTTCTCAGCTTCTACGAGGCCCATGCACCAATTCCAACTGCCAAGCCCAAAATATTGATCCTATAAATAGCTTAACTTCAAGAAACAATTTACAGAGTTTTGATTTTAATTTTCTTGCGGAAGCTCTGCCATTTTTATTTACACCCTATTTTATTCTTTTCAGCATTCAATTGTTCTTGCTTTAATTTTCTGTATCCCAACCAACCATATAACAATTTCCAACATTAGGAAATTGTTATAATTAAATTTGTTTTAAAACCTTCAGAATTCTCTTAGTAATTTTTATTTCCGATTCCGGTTCGTACTCCGAGCTTTCCAGACTGTGGAAGAAGGAGTCTAACATTTTAATTGTTATTCAGGTTTTTATTTAAATTGCATTTATATTAATGTTAAGTATTTATTTTTCTGTTATGCATATTTTATTTTGTGTTTTTCTGCCTCTGTCTGGTTCAACAATCATGAGTAGCTAAACACCTTAGGGCGGTATGTAATTAAAATAAACTAAATCGGTAAAATCAATTCTAGGCTTAAAATAATTAAGAGCTTAAAATTCTGGCTGAGACTTTTTATTATAAAATCAACCTTTTTGTTACGAGAGTAAGGAAAGTGTATTAGGTTAGGTCAAGACCACGAGAGTGTGAGATTTTAACCAGATAGCTAAAGTTAGGCATTTAATTTAAACACAGCGAGAGCGCTTTAAAATGAATTAGAATTATTAAGTTTCCAAAAATTATTTCTAAACACTTATAGGCTAGCGAGAGCAGGCATATGGCTTTAGGGGTAAGATCTGAGATAAGACCACGAGAGTGTGAGTTAAAGATATTTAAACTGATAATCGCTACAGAATAGATTAAGTGAACCATCTTTATAAGCCTAGGTTAGATTGACCCGCCTAAGTTAACATAATTACATACCGACCGCCTTAGTATTATTTTATTAAACTTAAATTTAATTCCCGCCTTTAATCTTTAAAAACAACCAAAAATCGTGACAACCCTTCACCTTAGCTAAACTAGTAAATCCTCTAGCACTAAGTAATCATAAAGTCCCTGTGGATCGATAATCTTAAATATTACTTCGATAGGCTGTGCACTTGCAGTTAAGATACCGCTAGACACATAATTAGAGTACGTCTTTAGCCCATCAAGTTTTTGGCACCGTTGCCGGGGACCTTAATTTAGTTACTAGTGCACTTTAGAGTAGCATTGTCTAGACTAAGGTAACAACTATTTTCTTTTCTTAATCTAAATTCCCGAGTGTATGCCAAGTACTCGCTCTCAAGGCGAAGACTTGCAACCTCTAATCCCAGAATCGGAACGCTTCTTACACGTAAGAAGACGGATATTCGATTACGAACAAAATTACAACATTCCAGATCTTCAAATAGATCCACCTAAACCAGTCGTAACATCAAAGGACGCAGAGATGGCTGAAGAACAGAATCACCCACTCAAATATTACGCTAGTCCTTCGCAAGCTGAACCGCATTCCAGCATTGCCGCACCGGCCATCAACCGAAACGATTTCGAACTAAAACCTTCGCTGATATCAGCCGTGCAACAAAATCAATTCGCCGAAAATCCTACCGAGGATCCGAACCTTCATCTTTCGATATTTGTGCAGTACGTAGATACCGTAAAAGCCAATGGAGTTACCCAAGAAGCTATTAGACTACGTCTTTTTCCTTTTTCACTTCGAGATAGAGCGAGAGCCTGGCTTCAATCTCTGCCTTCAAATTCAGTAACTACGTGGGAGGAACTAAAGAGAGTTTTCTTGACCAGATATTTCCCACCTAGCAAGACAGCTATGCTGAGAGCTCAGATCAACGGATTTAAGAAAAGGGAAAACGAATCACTATTCGAAGCTTGGGAACGCTATAAGGATATGCTAAGACTTTGTCCACATCACGGATTAGTAGAATGGATGGTCATCCATACCTTCTACAATGGACTCTTGTACAATACAAGAATGACAATTGACGCTGCCGCAGGCGGTGCACTCATGGACAAAGAATATAACGATGCATATGCACTTATCGAAAGTATGGCTCAAAACCATTACCAATGGGGAAGCGAGAGAGTCGCAACTGAGAAACCAACAAAAGGAGGTATGTACGAAGTGAGTAGTATGGACCAAGTCAATGCAAAGTTTGACCAACTAAACCAAAAGATCGACAACTTGGCCATAACACCAACAACCACCATGGCTGCAGTAACACCTAACTGTGAGTTATGTGGAGTTCCAGGACATGATGTTCCTGATTGTCAACTATTAACAGGAATTCCCACAGATCAAGTGAATTATGCTCAAGGAAACCCATACTCAAACACATACACCCCAGGTTGGAAGAATCATCCGAACTTCTCCTATAAGAACAACAATGCTTTATACGCACCAGGTCAAGCACCAGCTACACCACCAGGATATCAAAAGACTGCTCCTAATGTCCCTAGAAAATCGAACCTTGAATTGATGATGGAGAACTTCATAGCTAACCAATATCAAACAAACAAGGACTTCTTAAACCAAAACATACACACTAGTGAGCAAATTAAGCAATTAGTGATCAAAGTAGATGCATTAGCTACACATAACAAAATGCTTGAAACTCAGATTTCACAAGTAGCTCAACAACAAGCACCTACCGCTGCACCAGCTGGAGTATTTCCTGGACAACCTCAACCTAATCCGAAAGGACAGGCCAATGCTGTGATATTAAGAAGTGGCAAGGAACTTGACGGACCCACCGATCCAAGACTTGACAATCCAGCCATGTACCAAAAACCGGATAAACCGACTGAAATGGTGAATGAACCAGAAGAAAAGGAAGATGATAATCAAGAGGCAGTGGAGAAAGAAAAGCCTTATGTGCCTCCACCACCCTATAAACCACCAATTCCGTACCCTCAGAGATTAACCAATTCCAAGACGATGGGTCAGTTTAAGAAATTTGTTGAACTTCTGAAACAGTTGAATATTACTATTCCATTTACAGAAGCTATCACTCAAATGCCCTCGTATGCTAAGTTTTTAAAAGAAATCCTATCCAATAAGAAAAAGATAGAGGATAACGGAACCGTTACACTTACTGCTGAGTGTAGCGCAATAATTCAGAATAATATGCCTCCTAAGCTAAAAGATCCAGGAAGTTTCTCTATACCCTGTGTAATAGGAAAATTCATCATTGACAAAGCTCTATGCGATTTAGGAGCCAGTATCAGTGTTATGCCCTTAACGATTTGCAAAAGGCTAGACATGGGAGACCTAAGACCAACTAAAATGTCTGTTCAACTAGCCGATCGCTCTGTTAAATATCCTGTAGGCATACTAGAAAACGTCCTAGTACGTATAGGACAATTCTATATTCCTAATGATTTCATAATCATGGACATCTTTGAAGACTCCACTACACCTATCATACTAGGAAAACCATTCTTAGCTACCGCCGGAGCTATAATAGACGTAAAGAAAGGAAAGCTAACCTTTGAAGTAGGTGAAGAGAAAGTTGAATTTATTTTAACACAATTCTTACAATCATCAGCTATAGAGGATACATGCTATCTATTGGACGTAATTGACGAATGTGTAAGAGAAATGGAAATGAAAGAAACTACCTATTCTGAAATTATGAAAATTCAAATCCCTCCGATTTTCGAAGATGATAATTGGCGTGAACCATATCAGGATGATAGTCTAAGCGAAAGTTTAGCACTTACACCGGATCCCATGCCAAGTAAGGATAAACCTACATTAGGGTTAAAAACTTTACCTAAGAACCTAAGATACGAATTCCTAGACATTGAATGTACAAGACCAGTTATAATCAATTCCAGTTTAGGAACAATCGAAACAAAGAAACTTTTAGATGTCTTAAAGAAATATCCAACTGCATTAGGATATAACATATCTGATCTCAAAGGAATATGCCCTTCAATCTGTATGCATCGTATTCTGCTAGAAGAAGATTGCAAAACCTCCAGAGAATCTCAAAGAAGAATTAACCCAATCCTTAGCACTGTAGTAAAGGAAGAAGTTAATAAACTACTAGATGCCGGAATAATATATCCAATCTCTGATAGTAAATGGGTTAGTCCAGTACATGTAGTACCAAAGAAAGGAGGTATCACTATTGTGAAAAACGCTAAAGGCGAATCGATATCACAAAGAGTAGTGACAGGACATAGAGTGTGCATCGATTATCGTAAACTAAACAGAGCCACTCGAAAAGATCATTTCCCACTACCTTTTATAGATCAAATGTTAGAACGATTAGCCAAGCACTCATATTTCTGTTATCTTGATGGTTACTCAGGATTTTTCCAAATCCCTATCCACCCAGATGATCAAGAAAAGACTACATTCATATGCCCTTATGGAACGTTCGCTTATAGACGAATGCCCTTTGGATTATGCAACGCTCCTGCAACCTTTCAAAGATGTATGATGTCAATCTTCGCAGATTTTATAGACAACATCATGGAAGTGTTCATGGATGACTTCTCTGTATGCGGGCAAAATTTTGAAGGATGTCTATCAAATTTAGAAATGGTATTAGAAAGATGTGTAAAAGTAAACCTCGTGCTTAACTGGGAGAAATGTCATTTTATGGTCAGAGAAGGAATCGTACTAGGACACGTTATATCCGACAAGGGAATTGAAGTTGATAAAGCTAAGATATAAGTCATAAAAGATCTTCAACCCCCTAAAACCGTTCGAGAAATACGAAGTTTTTTAGGACACGCCGGTTTCTACCGACGATTCATCAAAGATTTCTCGAAGATCACTAAACCTCTTACCGGTTTATTGATGAAAGACGCTGAGTTCATATTCAATGAAGATTGTCTTAAAGCATTCGAAACTCTAAAAACAACCCTCATCACCGCACCAATCATGCAACCCCCTGACTGGAGATTACCTTTCGAAATCATGTGCAATGCGAGTGACTATGCTGTAGGCGCAGTTCTAGGCCAGAGGAAGGAAAAGAAACTTCATGCGATTTACTATGCCAGTAGAACCTTAGATTCTGCTTAGATGAACTACGCCACTACTGAAAAAGAATTATTAGCAGTTGTCTTTGCGCTTGACAAATTCCGTTCTTACCTAGTGGGAGCGAAAATAATCGTTTACACAGACCACGCTGCTATCAAATATCTATTGACTAAGAAAGATGCTAAACCAAGACTCTTGATATGGATTTTACTCTTACAAGAGTTTGATCTCGAAATAAAAGATAAGAAAGGTACAGAAAACATCGTAGCAGACCATTTATCTAGAATAGAAGGTATTAAACCAGAACAAGTTCCGATTAACGATGATTTTCCGTATGAACAGCTGATAGCACAAATAGGAAGCCACCCAGTTCAGTTAGACATAGATGAACCAGAACCCGTGGAAACAATCCAAACAACTGTAGGACTGCCATGGTACGCTGACATTGTCAACTACCTAGCTGTAGGAGCTCTTCCACCTGACTTAACCTATCAGCAGAAAAAGAAATTCTTTCACAATCTCAAACATTACTATTGGGATGAACCATTATTGTTCAAAAGAGGACCCGATGGAATCTTTCATCGATGTATTCCCGAAGAAGAAATAGAAGATGTCATTGCTCATTGCCATTCTTCTCCTTATGGTGGACATGCAAGCACTTCCAAGACTTGTGCAAAAATCTTACAAGCCGGCCTATTCTGGCCTAATTTATGGAAAGATGTCCACATCGCTGTTATAAATTGTGATCGGTGTCAACGCACCGGTAATATTTCAAGAAGAGATGAAATGCCTCAAAAAGGAATATTAGAAGTAGAAGTCTTTGACGTCTGGGGAATAGATTTCATGGGACCATTCCCATCATCTTTCGGTAATAATTACATACTCGTAGTTGTCGATTACGTTTCAAAGTGGATTGAAGCTATAGCTTCTCCTACAAATGACACACGAGTAGTAATAAAGCTTTTAAAAAATATAATCTTTCCCAGATTTGGTGTGCCTAGACTCGTCATAAGTGACGGTGGCTCGCACTTCATTTCAAAAATCTTTGACAAATTACTATCTAAGTATGGAGTCAGACACCGTGTAGCAACACCATACCATCCACAAACAAGTGGACAAGTCGAAGTCTCGAACAGAGAAATAAAACAAATCTTAGAAAAGACTGTCGCTATATCTCGGAAAGATTGGTCAACTAAACTTAATGAAGCTTTATGGGCTTATAGGACAGCTTACAAGACACCCATATGAACTACACCTTTCAAATTAGTATATGGAAAATCTTGTCATCTCCCAGTAGAACTAGAACACAAAGCATATTGGGCGATCAAAACTCTCAATGTAAACTATAATGCTGCAGGAGAAAAGCGAATCCTAGATATTAACGAATTAGAAGAGTTAAGGTTAGATGCTTATGAGAATGCTAAGATATATAAAGAAAGAACTAAGCGATGGCACAATAAACGCCTATCTAGGAAAGAATTTAGTGTGGGAGACGTTGTACTACTCTTTAATTCAAGACTTAGACTCTTTCCTGGAAAACTAAAATCTAGATGGTCAGGACCCTTTGAAATAACTAGAGTGTTCCCGAGCGGAGCAATAGAAATTAAGGGTAGGAATAGTGAACGGTTCATAGTAAACGGACAACGTTTAAAACATTACCATAAAGTTGAAAATAGAGATTATGCAAATAGTCTAAGGCTTTTAGAGTTGTCCACTAATTTCCCTGATTAATCTACACCTAAGCATTACGTCAGGCTTTTGACGATAAAAACAGCGCTTAGTGGGAGGCAACCCATTTAATCATTTAACCATTTTGATCATTTTGTCATTTATCATTTTATTATTAGTTTATTTGTTTTGTCATTTTATTATAGTTTTATTTCATTATTACTATTATTGCTTTTATCTATACATTTATTTCCTTATTTTCCTTATTTTAATTTTAAATCACTTTTACAGATTTTCTAAAGTCTTTTCCACTTTCCTTCTCCCCCTGATTTGTTTCCTCCGTATTTACACTAACTATGGCTAACCAACCGATAAACCTTATGGAAACCAAATTTAGAGGTAGGAACCAAAGAATGAAATTTGAAGAGTTATCACAGAGACCAATGGATTTGACTCTGTACCCGGATGATCTGACTATGGAAACCTTAGGTATACATGATAGCATCCTATACTTGTTTAACCGACTTGGATGGGAGAATGCACTTATTAAACAAAAGTTTGTGACTTACCGCGAGCTCACCCTTGAGTTCCTCAGCTCTTTAGTTTACTTACCCGAGCGCGGTTTTGGATTCAGAAAAGGATTTGTCAGTTTCCGCCTATTTGGAATAGAATATGACTTTAACCATAGAGAACTAGCTGACTTATTAGGATTCCCTAGTGGGCCCTTTGCTTTTACTACCACACAGGTAGAATTGATGGACATTGAGCTGGACTTCTTTTGGGGAACCTTAACCGGAAGCTACCATCCTGAACCAAATAACATGAACAATGATGAGATACACAACCCTGCTATCCGCTACTTCCATAAGATCCTTGCCCACACCTTCTTTGGAAAAGAAGAAAACCTTACTGGAGTATCTAAAGATGAGATATTCATTATGTCATGTGTGACTAATGGACAGCCAGTCAATGGTGTGCCTTTCATGATGCAAACCTTCACCCGAATCCAAGAAGAACCTGATCTACCCATATTAGTAGGAGGTCTTGTAACCATGATTGCTGATGCCTTAGGACTTAGGTACCAATTACACAGGTGTAACCGCTTAGGTACCATCCGTCCTATGAATCTTAACTTTTGCTTTAACCGCCATATCATAAGGAATTTAGGACAACCACCTTTCGAGTACCTAATCAGGAATGAAGTAGTAACTCTGTTCACACTACCAAACCATGATAGAGTAAGTGTTCACAATAAATATAATTGGCTTTATGAGCTTACCCCTCCTGACTATCCATCTACTCCTGAAACACCTCAATCCTACAAGATAAGGGACGATATAATGACCGATGTAGAAAGTGACCCTGAGACGCCTCCTGGTTACCATGACATTGACCACACTGATGAAGTGATTGAAACCCCTGAAGTGAATCAAGTAGAATATGCTGACAACTTAAAGAAAATCATGAACACTCTTGAAGCTTACCAAGCCGATATAAATATTGTTAAGGATGAGATTAAAAGCATGTGATTGGATATTATAGGTTTAACTGACATAACATGTGAGCAATTCTACCACCTGAACTCTGCAATCGAAGATTTGAAGAAGCACTTTTGAAAATGCTGTAGTGATCTAACTTATTTTATATATTGTTTTTGTTTCTAGTTAGTTTAACATTTTGCAAACATTTTCGTACTTTATTTTTATTAATGTAATTTCCCTTCAATTATATCAAAAGCAAAGCACTTCTAGTTTTACAAATTTTTCCAATTTAATCAATTTCTATGCTTTCAATTCATTTCCTGTTATATTTAAATTGATTAATGTTTTATATAATCTCTCATGTGATGAAATTTACTAATGTATGTTGATATTATATATTATATATTGTTTGTGTTTAAAATAAAATGAGAAGTGATCATAAAAAAATAAAAATTGTATTGAACGTGTGAGAGATAATGCATTCTGGAAGAAATTATTCTAAGTTTTAATCCCTCACGGTCGTCATCACCTTCTAACGATCGTGACAAGAAAATTAGCGCGTCACGACCGTTATCCCCCCATCACGACCGTGACGACCCCTGTTATAGGAATTCTGAGAAACAGAACTGTTCTTCTTCGAAACCTCCTCTTTTTCAACTTCCACAACATTCAAAAACCCCCCATTATCTCTTCCAACTCCCGTAACCTCCCATTACCCAAATTAAACTCCATTAATCCCTCCATTTACTCCAAACCTATCACATTCACATCTTGCACTATAATCAGAACCAATTTCTTCACATTTTACACTTTTCTCACAAAACTCAAAAACCTCTCATCTCCCACTCTCGTACTTGCATGCAATGGAAGAAATTCAGTTTAGAGATGGTGAGCATGGAGAAAATCAGAGACAGAAGTTCATCAGATTCCAGAACCGTGGTGTTCAACCAACTCGATATATCGACACTGAATGTTTGAGGGAGTTGGGAATGCTCAACAGTGTGAAGAACCTGCTTCAGAAGGTTGGTTTGTGGCATTTGTGCAGTCAGCCCCAGCCTACATTCGAGCTTCTGACATTGGAATTTCTGAGCTCGTTTCAATATATCACTCCTCCCGGTTCACAAAGTCAACTCACCGGTGCTGCTAAGTTCAGATTGCTCGGCCAGGAGTTCGAAGTTACACAAACAAGGATCGCCGAATTGCTAGGCTTCGATCATGGCGATGATGCTCATCTCCGCGTGCCGGATAACTTCAGTGAAACCGCTTTCACCTTATGGCACGACATAACCAACACCCGTGCCACATCCTTTCAGAGCCTGAATGCTACGCATATCCACAACCCGACGATCAGATACTTTCATCGCATCATCTGCAATACCATTTTTGCAAGAGAGAGCAACCACAAGCTTAACTCCAAGGAGCTCTTGTTCTTGCACTGCGCCTTAAATGACGAGCGCATCAATGCTGCCCCGTTCATGTTGTCCCATATCCAGTCCATAGCGCAAAGAGGCGCAACCCCCTTCTACATAGGCGGCATTGTCACTACCCTCGCCATTCAGATGGAGCTTGGTGACTTGGTCATCAATTTGCCTCGCATAGCCGCAGAGCTCCTAACGAAGAATTATTGCAGGTCCGCCCACTTGATTGCTCAGAGAGAGGATGGCAGGTACAACCCTGTTATCCAAGGCACTGTTTATCACCATATCATCTTGCCGTTCCGTGACCGCATCGATCTGTCCAACCGAGCCAACTGGCTATTTGTTTTACCGGATGCTGCCGGCCACACCCCCATTATTGATGAGCAGGCCGATCCACCAGTGGACGAGATGCAAGACACCATGGATGCAGCTGAGCCTGTCCAGGACATTCCTGAGTCATCCACCCGACAGCCTCCTGCACAAGAATTCACACTTGAGGACGTCCTTCGTGCGATTCATCAGCAAAACCAGATGAATGCTGCACTGGAGCGAAGGCAAAAAGAGCAACATGATGCATTACTCCTAGCTGTTTCCACCAACCAGAGGACGACTGATGAGAAGCTCAGAGAGATCTTTAGCGAGCTAGAGTCTTTGCGCATTGATATCACTGCTCTCACCGGCACCGGTTCTGATCCTGAAGTGACTCCGACCAGACGCTCCCGCACCAGAAGCCGAGGTCGTGGTCATCAGCAGCCTTAGTTTTAGTTTTTGTTTATGTTTTCCCTTTTCCGTTGTTTGTATTGTACTTTAACCGCTATTATATCACAACATTGAGGACAATGTCTGATATAGTGTGGGAGAGGTACCTTTCATTTTCCGCATTTTCCCTTTCCGCACTTTCCATTCCGTTGTATTTCCTTTTCGTATTTAATGAAACAAAGTAATATCTGTGCTATTTTCTTTAGTTTCGAACTTTCCCCGTTTATTTAGCCATACCAAAAAAAAATATTTAATTTATTCTTCGCATTACCCGACTTACCTACGAAATCATAGTTAGGAAGCTGAGAACGATTCAACAAGATCAATACAGTCTTGACACCTTAGACTTCCCACTTAAGCATTCCGTTCCGATAATTGTTACGACTACACCATAAGTTTCAGTTCAAAAGTAACCCCTAGTAGTTTATACTAGCAGTCAGCACCGTCTGAACACAAACCACGTGGGGAGCCGATGAATATAAGTGTTTGATGCCTAATCTATAATGATCCTTCATATCTCGATGCAAATGAAAAGAAATTGCACCAAAGTACACGGTCGCATATAAGAAACGAGAAATATGAGAAGGAGTCCATTGCGGGTTAGTTCAGAGGTACTGGTTCTGAACTTGGTAGGGCGTGCTACGGCTCGATCCCCCACGACCTCCAAATCGGATAATGTATATAGGGTTACCACATTCGTGTACCAGACCCCGTGCTTATAAAGGATCAAAGTCACTAACCGGCTACTCCACTACGTGCGTGCTAAGGCAAAGGGCTTAATGTGATTGCGCTAGAATGAAACCGGGCGAAATAAGATCGAAAGACTCTAGATGGAATCGTAACGCAATTACCGAATGTTTCGTTTAACGGGAAGTCGACGACTTAGCTTGTTGCTTGTGTCATTAGTGTATCGTTAGTGTTTTATTCTAGTACCGGTCTATCTGACAAAACGATCCTTCGTATGGTCATGTTATGTGTGTGCGTCGATGAAAACCTGTCCGACAATTTTCAACCGACTATTTGCTTGAGGACAAGCAAAGGTTTAAGTTTGGGGAAGTTTGATAACGAGAAAAAGTATCGTTTATATTGCTATGTTTCAATTCCGTTTTATCGCATATTTGTCGTTTTAACACCCGATTCCTCGAGTTTTCTTTGTCATTTTGCAGGTATATCAATTACAGAGCTAAATCATGAGCCACAAGTGAAATGAGCAAAAACAACCATTAAAAGATGAAGAAAAGAGGAATTATGCATAATCTGCACTTTTTGTAACAGTCACGATCGTCACCAATCCCTCACGACCGTGACACGCTAAAAGGAGCAGTCACGGTCGTCACCAATCCCTCACGACCGTGACGCGCATCAGACACGGGAGACGAGCGTGACACCCTTGTCACGAACGTGACAAGGGGAATTTAGGGTATTATGCTGAAACTTGGTCATGTACGTGTGTGCTACGTGAATCCAACCTTCCTATTCTCCCGCAGACCAAGTATGTCAACTATCCCCTGGATTTTCTCAGCTTCTACGAGGCCCATGCACCAATTCCAACTGCCAAGCCCAAAATATTGATCCTATAAATAACTTAACTTCAAGAAACAATTTACAGAGTTTTGATTTTAATTTTCTTGCGGAAGCTCTGCCATTTTTATTTACACCCTATTTTATTCTTTTCAGCATTCAATTGTTCTTGCTTTAATTTTCTGTATCCCAACCAACCATATAACAATTTCCAACATTAGGAAATTGTTATAATTAAATTTGTTTCAAAACCTTCAGAATTCTCTTAGTAATTTTTATTTCCGATTCCGATTCGTACTCCGAGCTTTCCAGACTGTGGAAGAAGGAGTCTAACATTTTAATTGTTATTCAGGTTTTTATTTAAATTGCATTTATATTAATGTTAAGTATTTATTTTTCTGTTATGCATATTTTATTTTGTGTTTTTCTGCCTCTGTCTGGTTCAACAATCATGAGTAGATAAACACATTAGGGCGGTATGTAATTAAAATAAACTAAATCGGTAAAATCAATTCTAGGCTTAAAATAATTAAGAGCTTAAAATTCTGGCTGAGACTTTTTATTATAAAATCAACCTTTTTGTTACGAGAGTAAGGAAAGTGTATTAGGTTAGGTCAAGACCACGAGAGTGTGAGATTTTAACCAGATAGCTAAAGTTAGGCATTTAATTTAAACACAGCGAGAGCGCTTTAAAATGAATTAGAATTATTAAGTTTCCAAAAATTATTTCTAAACACTTATGGGCTAGCGAGAGCAGGCATAGGGCTTTAGGGGTAAGATCTGAGATAAGACCACGAGAGTGTGAGTTAAAGATATTTAAACTGATAATCCCTACAGAATAGATTAAGTGAACCATCTTTATAAGCCTAGGTTAGATTGACCCGCCTAAGTTAACATAATTACATACCGACCGCCTTAGTATTATTTTATTAAACTTAAATTTAATTCTCGCCTTTAATCTTTAAAAACAACCAAAAATCGTGACAACCCTTCACCTTAGCTAAACTAGTAAATCCTCTAGCACTAAGTAATCATAAAGTCCCTGTGGATCGATAATCTTAAATATTACTTCGATAGGCTGTGCACTTGCAGTTAAGATACCGCTAGACACATAATTAGAGTACGTCTTTAGCCCATCATTTGTAAAGAATCCTAGAAGAGTGACAGAGACCTTCACTAATCATTTCCCGTATAGCTTAAGGCTCGTGGCGCATTGTACACCTTTTCCTTTATTAAGTGTTTTTGATTTTCTTTTAAAGATGAGAAGTGAGACTCAAGTTATAAAAGGAAAAAACTCTAAGGGAAACTAGACTTACCCTAAGTTAGTTGAGTTTAAGGATGACCTATGGTTAGTGAGGTTTGAAAGATTAAATCTACCTAAGGGATATTAAACTAGAAGTGCAAGTACACAAAGTTAATAATGAACAATATGGTCCTCCTAAGTCATGGCGGGTAAAAAACGTGTATGAAACGTAAATGGGATGAAACAATGGATCGGGTGGGTCGATTGTGTGGTGCTGAGATGCACGACTTATGGTGTGCAACATACAAGGCTTGCTTTTGGTTGTAATGGAGTGGAACGATGGTAATCGAGGGATCCTAAAGTCACATGCAACTTTATTTATTTATTTGAAAATTTACTCGACGTTGGATCGAGTATCTTATTTTGCTTTTTGAGATTTTGGTTTTCTATCGATTTGTTTTATCTTTTCTATCCTAATTATAGAAACTATACAAGCATACAAGTATTACATCACAAAGTACACAAAATATAATCGAGGAATAATAACAATCCAAGTCCATAAGCAAACCCTCGGAAAATACCTTGCACAAAAAGGAAATTGTTAGTAAGTGAAATGAACATGAATATGCATAATATGATGGAAATGAATTAAAATGACAAAAATATCAAAAGTCATGGAAAAAATGTGAAATTAATTTCCTGATTATAACATTGTGTTAAAAAATCTCCTAAAAATCTCCTGATTATAACATTGTGTTAAAAAATCTCCTAAAAATTCAAAGTCTAACTATGTCAAATAGCCACCTAAATCTATCTAAGGTTCAATCACAAATTTTATACAAATCACACTACCAAAACAGTGGATAAAATGCCCTAAAAAATACATCAAAAATATTCTAGATTTTATTATTTGTCTTCTAATCATAGCAAAAAGAATGGATCAAAAATGTTGCAGGAAGTGGTAGAAATAAAATGTACAAATTTACGTGTTCATGTGAGAATTCAATATAAAATCAATTAAATGAAAAATCGAAATTAAATTGAAAAATGATTAAATTCAGAAAGTAAAAATTGGGAAAGGTTCTAAATTGAGTCAAAGGACTACTATAATTTTTGGGGATTTTTATTAAGTGTTTTAATATTTTTTTGTGAATTAAAATGAAAGCTATATAAAACAGAAATTTAAAAAAGGGAAATAGAGAAGAGGGGTGAAAAAAAGAAATATTTCTAGTTAAAAAGACATATGGGCTTGGTTTTGAGGGTGTGGATAGCAATGCTCTAAGCCCAATGCGCAGAAGAGGCTGAGGGTGGAAATAACACTTTTTATCAGTGAAATTTCTGGTGGACTTGGTGAATAGGGGTGCGGATAGCAATTCTGAAACCCATTTTGCAAGGAAGGAGAGGATAAGATCACAACAAAATCGGTCCAACCGGACGGTGACACGTGTCACCGCCGGATTGGACCCAAAATCCACCTTATCCCCACAGAATTGATAGGGGCGGTGGAGGATTAATCTGTTTGATGGATTTTAATGATTCTTTAATGGTTTTAAACGATGCATTAGGAGTTTTTTACCCTCTTAACTTTCCAAATCAAAATAAATTAATTCCTAATTAACAGAAAATTAAAGATCCATTACTTATAATCAAAACAAAATAACCAAAACAATATTTCTTTCTCTCTCTCCCAAGACACGCCTCCCTTCTCTCTCACCTGGGTTCTTCTTCAATGGAAACCCCACAAAAAAAACCTAGTCGCCGTCGTACGGCGCTTCCTCCCTCCGATCATCCGAAACAACCATTACCTACACTACACTAAATCCTTTTCTCATCCCTCTTTCAAATCCGAAAAAAACCCTCCTAAGTTCAACAAAACGTCCGAATCAAAGTACGTATAGAAACTAAAGAGAACAAGAACTCAGAAACAAGATCAAGATTCACGCACCTACACTCGATAATGCGTGACGGATGACGTTTGCTCGCGAATCCAAGCCGTCGCGGTTCGTTGTGGTTGTTCGGCGACGAAGTAGTTGTACGATGAGGACGACGGTGCTGACCTTGATAGAGGCGGTGACCGTTGAAGACGCCGATTCGGTCGGGTTTGCGAGGATAGCTCAACGATTAGGATGTTGAGTACGCACGAGAGTTATAATGTTGACACGACGGTTTTGGTGAAGACGCGAATTGAGGTATGCGAATTATGATCTCCGCTCAATATCTCTTTCTTAGGCTTTAATTGATTCCTCTTCCACTTCTCTTTCTGCGCGATTGTTTGAGTTATTATTGATGAATTATTGTTAATCGATCGCAGGTGCTTGATGAGAGAAGAGTGATAAAAGATACAGAAGGTGAAGTAATGGAAATGGATGAATGAATATGGTTAGAGCTGAAGATGAATGAGATGGAGAGGGGATGGATGGAGGAGGGATGAAGAAAAGTGAGGTTGAATGAAGAAGAATCAACTTTCTGTTAGGGATTGAAGAAGAAGGATGAAAAAGAATGATGAATTTGAGGAAGAAGAATCGAAAAATTGAGAGAGCTCCAACTGCAGCAAAAATCTGATTTTATAGAAGATAGATGGTGATTTATCAGGTAAAAATCGGTTGCATTTCTGTTTTAGATTCGGTTAGGATTTCTGTTAGGAGTATGTTGTAGTTTGTTATGAGGTTAGAGTAGTAGCTGTTTTCGGGTATTCTGAATTTTCTTCTTGGAATTTTCTAGATTCTGAGTTTATATCTTCTGTAACTGATCTTGGCATCAATATTTTCCTTCTAGACTTTCTGCACTGCCTATGTGATTTTGAATTACCATTCATGAAGTGTTGATTGGTATCGACGATTCTTGTAAATCTCACGTCGAAATGTCGCAGGGGGAGGACGGTGCCTCAATAAAGATGATACCGTGTGCAGAAGACTAACGACTGGGTCGCAGTCTCGATGTCAAGCGAGTCTCCGCAAAATTCCTGGACTTTTCAATTGAATTATTTTCGTAATTGTGTATTGCGGCTTGCTGAAATTTATTCTTGTTTCTTGCAGGATTTCTGTTGAATAACTGATGAATACGATGGATTGAAGGTTCGAAAGTTGAATGAAGAATAGTGACAGAAAATTACATCCAGGATGAAAAGCAATCTCTCAAAAACAGGATAAAGTTGATGGTGCCTCCTGACTAATATAACTCTGTTAGAAATTGGTCCCGAAGCTAGAACTTCTGTAATCAAAACTTTTGTAACCGACGACGACTATATATCTATGTCACACCCTAAATTTTACCCCTAAGTTTCATTTACGCATTGGTCTCATCATTAGCGTACCATTGTGCATAC
Source organism: Lathyrus aphaca (assembly GCA_963966055.1). Classification (NCBI taxonomy): domain Eukaryota; kingdom Viridiplantae; phylum Streptophyta; class Magnoliopsida; order Fabales; family Fabaceae; genus Lathyrus; species Lathyrus aphaca. Next base: position 280,176,290 of record OZ014520.1, on the reverse strand, counting down.
TAGTTATTTTGGATTTGCAACAAGTTTTCTTACGTGGTGTCTTGACTCGTGTGATGAGGGTTTCCTCTTTTGGGGTGTTGTTAGTCTAATTGCAAAATTTTATTTCAAGCTATCAATTCATTTTTTTAATTTCCTATTCTAAATTTAATTTAATTTCTTCTATTTTTAATTTTTAATTCAATTTCTAAGTTTTCATTCAAATTCAATTTTTCTAACCTATTTCCATTTCCAAATTCCAAGTTTAATTTTTAGTTTATAAGTCATTTCCAAATTTCAAGTTTCTAAATCATTCTCAAGTTTAATTTTTAATTCCATGTTTTCTCTTTCAAGGTTTTCACTTCAATTTTATTTCCATCTCAAGTCTAAAGTTCATACTCCAAATTTTCATTTCAAGTTCAAGCTCCAATTTTAAAATCCATATTTCAATCCTATTTTCCATTCCACTTCAAGTTTCAATTTCATTTTCCTTTCCAATTCTATTTCAAGTCTCAATTCCAACTTCATTCAAATTTAAGTTCTATTTCATATTTCTAAATTCATTCCAAATTTAAAATTCAATGTCATTTCATATTTATTTTATTTTTCATTCATGTTGTTTCCATTCTCAAGACTTATTCATATATTTTTTCGAACTTTGTCTAATTTGTTTTTCAAGCATTCATGCTCATATTCATTCACTATGCATGTCCAACTTTTCAAAACACATGTTAATACATTCTAATGTTCCATTTACGTTACATTTATCAATTTTGGGTCCTTCACACTTTTCTTTCATTTGCATTTTAAATTCATACTAAAACAAAAACATGAGATACAAGTTGAAAAAGCTATTCTTGTTCCATAATTCCAAATCTTCCTTTTCTTTTCTTCCTCAAGTCAAGCCTCTCCTCCAAAGCAATGCTTTCAACTTAAATGGTGTCAAGCCTATTTTTGCTTCAAGAAGTACACATGAAAAATAAAAAGACAAGTTAGCATTCATAATCATAAACACATTCATTCAAAAATTCCATTTCAATAATTCATTCAATATTTCATAAATCATTCCAATTCAATTCATTCACCCATTCAAAGCAAAACATTATATTCATTCCAATTTTATCCAAACATAAATCATTCCATTACAATTCATGATCATACAATCATATAGCATAAGTTTCTCATTCATCGACACCATATTCACATTAGCATAATGTTACAGTTGCATTAGAAAAATAGAATTTTAAAAAAAGGGGACAGTACAACCAGCAGGACCACAAGGCAAATTCAGACAAGCCTGCTCCACACAGCAGGTCTGTAAAGTGCAGATCCCCTGCTCCACTTCTCCACCCACAGCAACATTTAGACTTTGTCCCATTTCCTCCAACCCTTCACCTACAAGTTACCTAGTACACATTTTCAAAAAGAACCTAATGAAGTCCTATAAAAGCACTGTTATATTACAAAGGAAGGGGGCTGCAGATCATAGAAAAACTTAACCGCAACCACCACACATACTTTAACGAAAACCATTACAAACACGAACATACTAAGAATACAGCATCTACTTCTTTCATACCACACTTCAATCAACCACTATAACTTACTTCTTCTCCTTCAAACACCACTGCATACCAGCACTATCACCCTCCTTACCACATACAGAACATTATACCTCATTCCTCCACCCATCAGGTTCACCTCTCAATACTTTCACCTACCAGAACCCTCATGACCTTACCTCACAAATCGCAACATACTTGAATCCATCAACCTCTCAGTACACAAAACCATACCTTCAACCCAGCCATTCTTTCAGCTCACTTATTACCCTCACAGACCGGCACCAACACGCAATAGGTCCAGGAATCAGAGAAATATTAAGAGAATCACACAAACCACCGAGACAAAATAATACAAGAACAAACACAGAAGAAGGAGGAGGAGACCGAGAAGCATAAAGAGTTAGAGGACGAACCTTTGAACGCTGTCGGAAAAGTGTCGTCGAAACTACTTCAGTCAGGTAGAACTCCTCACCATTTGCTCAAAATCTTTATGTCTGTGTTTTCGCCTGGGTGTGACGAACGAGGACCCTCATTTGTTTTGCTTGCTTTGTTTGCTTTCGTCACTTTAACTTTGATTCCAGGGTTTTGATTTGGGATTTGGTCCGATTCGAAGTTTCGTTTAGGTTTTCATGAAATTTAGGTTTGGATTTGGTCTCAGAATGAGAATAGGTTGGGTTTGTGTTTTTGCTTTAGGGTTTGAGGGAGTCGGTTCGCCGAAGGGGGTGGCGTCGCCGTCGTTGGCAATTATACCTCCGACCTTGTTCGTGTTTGAGAGAAAGTTAACAGAGAGAACTCGAGAGACTGTGAAAGAAATTGACGCAGAGGGAGACTGGGTTGAGAGGGCGAGTGAGTGAGGTAGCGATCGAGAGATTGTGAAAGAAATTGACGCAGAGGGAGCGAGTGAGGAAGAGAGGGGATCATGTTTTGGGTTGTGCTTTATTTTTCCTCTGAGTTTGATTTTGATTTGGATTTACTCTTTTTGGTCTAGGGTTTTCCTCTTGCTAGCTCTTTGGTAACCCACTGGGTCGGATGACCCGTTTCCCTTGCTTGATCCAGCGCCCCATATGGGCCATTCCTTTTTTTGTTGTTTAGATCACCATGGATAGTCCATTGGCTTAGCCTCCTTAGGTTTGTTTTAGTCTATAAAAAAAATCTTTCTTTTTTTTTTTAAGTAAATCCCAGTTTTTAACTTCATTCAATTTAAATTTTTTGAACTTTATACTTTTTCAAAAAAGTCAGAAAAGATTTATATTAGTTTTTTTTATAGCATAAGTTATTGAGTGTTAATCATAGAAAATTCTCCTTCTTAACATATAGAAAAATAATATCTAAAAAAATAAAATGTAATATAGTAATATCTAGAAAATTAAAAAAAAAGTATTCTTTCTTTTTATATTATTTTGATTGTATTTATTTTTTTAGACTTAATTTCAAACTTAAGTTTTAGAATTTATTTTCAATTTATCTTTTTTTCTTTGAAAAATCTAAAAATAATAAAAATAAAAATAATGTCCTTTTTTTTCTTCGTTTTTTATTAGTTGTGGGGTAGTTTTAGGTTTGACTTCTTTAGGTGTGTCCCTTTAGTGTGGGAGATTAAATTTAGGTTTATTTCTCTTTTGTGTGAATATGTGCATGATTTAATTTTTTCATTATTTTGATTGTATGTATTGTTTAATTTCATTTTGCAAGATGACCATAAAATGCTAAGATAAAACATGAAGCGTTCACCATATTAACTTTAATTTTCAAGATAATAATTCTTGGTCCAACGCCAAGTTGAGTTCATATACACTTCACTCACACACGTAAGTCGGTTGTTTTACGATCGCCATCTGCACGGTCCTTACACTTCACATCTTTCCAACTTAAGCAAATTGACACACCGCATTTGTCTTCTACCCCGCATTCTCGATCCATATATCGAGTCATAGCCCGGTTACTAAGCCTTTTACCTTGCATTTCCATTTACTTTATTCAGTCTATTTTTGCAAGTAGCAACCTATGCCTTAGACTTAGGATCTTGTACTTTCTTTTTTTACTTTCCTTTATGCTTTTTAATCCAAAAGGGAAATAACTCCTGCAGTTGACTCAATGTCATAGGAAGTTTAGCCATCCCTAGTTCCTTTTCAACCTTAACCATTAGGACTTTTTATTTTACAACTTTTTGTGACTTTGTTAAGTCACGTGAGTGTTTGCCATAACACTTACCTTCCCCCGCGAACCTTGAGCGTAACCAAGTGTTCATTAATCCTTAGGAGAACTACAAGTGCTCTGATTCTATACCCGATACGTAGGCATCGATGCGATGTTGTGCGAGCACCATTAGAAATAAAACCTTAAGTTCCCATAATTTTAGCAAGCAATAAATAACAATAACACAAATATTAACAAGAGGTTCCCGTAGGATACTGCGGATGCTTAGGATGCTAACACCTTCCCTAGGTATAATCAACCCCCGAACCTAGTTTCTCCTCATTTAGGGTTTTTACGATCTTTTTCCCTTTTCCCTTTGGATTAAATTAAAGTCGGTGGTGAACATAAAAGTTTTGCAATTCAAGCTTAATCAATAGCTTGGTATCCGATTCTCACCGCAACAATCTATATATATTTTTTCCTTATGAACTTCCTGATAAATTCGTAAGCTCTCTGGTGTATAAGTTCACTTAGTGATTTCCTGCATTTGGCTATTCTAGCGAACTATTCACGAATTTCCTGAATACATTGTAATTCAAACTTATCTTTTGTGGATCCTTGATATCATGAAACGGCCCACATGCTGCAACCTTCAGTATGTTTCAAGAATAAAACAAATGGCTTGTTGCTTTAAAATTAAACTGACATGAGAATAGCCTAAGATTGACTTAAGAACACTCTTTAAAGTTAATCATCATGAACTATATTTGAAAATGAGATAAGACTTAGAATAGGATTAAACTTGGGTTTAGTGACTTTATGATCTAGAATGGATTTAAGATGAAACTCAAAAAATGAGTATTTGACCTTGGTGAGGAGTAAATAAGGACAAGGAAATTTAACTTAAAACAACAACAACAAAATAATGATCTTAGATGAAACATGACTAATAAGCTTAAACCATTTGCTTTATGAATAACCTCCTAGTTTTTGAGTTAGACTGAAATGAAAATGGATTTAAAAAAAAAGAAAGCGTTAATTATATGACTAATTTCGTGAATAAGGGCATGACCAGAAATTGGATTGAAAACATAAACGAAATGGATAGTGAACTAGAAAGAATATTAGCATGAGAAAAGTCCAAGTAATCCATACAACTAATCCTAACATGCTTGTTTCATCTCAAATCTCCCATCCCCATCAAACTTGCATCTTTGACGGATCCTCAGTTATTTTCCGACTAAGTTTCAAGCTCCCACCTCTTTAACTTGTACTACTAATGATGAACTAAAAGAGGACCACGGTCTTTTTTATGAGTTCACATTTCAATGCCTTACTACTTACTACACAAATATCTTGATCCGATGACCAATGAAAGCATGTCCTCGAGAAAACCTTATAGCTGTAGATGAAATCTACAATGTAGAAAGAGGCACGACCACTAAAATATTTCTAATAGGAAACCCTACTTCCTCAATCACCGAGGGAATAATTGAAACAATCTTTAGTGAAGTGAAACCTATGAACCAGAAATAAACCTGAATCTCAAAGGACCTTGATCCCCTGCTTTAGTAACTCCAGGCAAACAAATGATTTGTTAGTCATGACCTAATGGAAAAAAGTCATAAATAAAAGGGCAAATTTTGGGGTGTTACACACGCCCAATCCACTAGCTCTTCTAACCATCACAACTAGACCCTCAACAACCAAAGCAAAAGAAAAAAGTGACAACAGATCCCCTTGCCGAAGCCCTCTAGTTGCTTTAAAGTCATCCGTCGTTCAACCATTGACAAGAATTGATAAATGACTACATAACACTCCACCTTTCATCCAATCAACCCATTTAGATCCAAAACCCGATTCCAGCAATAAACCAATAAGATATGTCTAATCAACACAATCATATGCTTGCTCAAAGTCCAACTTCAGCATAATACAACTCTTCTATCTTTTTGTGAAGTCCATAATTTCGTTCAACACCAAAATACCGTCCAGAATGTTCCTTCCTGGAATAAAGGCAGACTAAGTAGTTGAAATAAGCTTGCAAATTACTTTGCTCAACTTGACTGCAAGAAATTTGGAAATGATTTTATAGATGCAACTATTGCTTTAAAGTCATCCGTCGTACTGCCAAAATTTGCAAAGCAGACGATTTTCGACGACGTCTCCAGGATAAAACAGTCCGTTCAAAAAATTACGATTTATAAGTTGTAATTTGATAAATCGATCTAGAAATACACCTTCAGATGATTTTCTTGCAGAAGAACCAGTCAAGAAAAAGAAAAATAATAGATGAAGAGAATGAAAGAGTGAGAGAAGAGAGAATTCGAAAATTCGGAGCAGTTACAAATGAAGTGCAAACCTCTTTTTATAGGCAGTAAATCAAGTGAGAAAATCGTGGGAGAGTGGAGAAAATCGTGGGAGAATTGAGAATAAAATGGGAGAGTGGAACCGGCCCAGTCAAACTGGCGGTTACATAATTGGTCAGCATTTGGAATGGAGAAAAACGTGGAAGACTTGGTTTTTGGAGAAGGACCATTTCGTAATTAATTAATATTAATTATTAATTAATTTTCTAATAATTAAATACCATTATTTAATTTCTACCGAAATTAATTAATTAATAATAATTAAATTCAGGTTCAAAAAATTAATTCATCTAGACCGGACCGAACCGAACCGAACCGAGCCGAGCCGTCCGAACCGCGGCGGCGGCGCTCACGCGTGTGTCTAGATGACTCATGGGTGTGTCCTCACTCCTTTCACAAAATTAGGTGCCCCTTAGGGCCCAATCCCAATTGTCCAAGTTGGAATATATATATATATATATATATATATATATATATATATATATATATATATATATATATATATATATATATATATATATATATATATATATATATATATATATATATATATATATATATATATATATATATACTACTACTACTACTACTACTACTAATATTTGTGTTCCCTCCTATGTGGGACTAAAATGAATCTTTTCACATTCACTTCCAAACTAGTTCTTACTTATGTATATTTATTGCACATTTAATGTCAATAATCATTCCAATTCGCACTCCAAAATAACATCATCCCAACAATCCCCCACTTGAATTTAAAATGTGATTTTAGAAGTACGTCTGATGTTTCTAAGATTGTGCATAAGCAAAGGTGTCTAAGACTTGAATCTTAGCGTAACAAGTAGGATTCTGATTCAACAAGAGTGACATTATTGTCTTGAACTCTATCTCAGACATCAGACCCGCACACAACCTTTTCGTAAGGTGTATTCTAATAGCCCATGCTTTAATGGCCCTGCACGTGTATCCCGGTTTAGTGAAGGCTCTAGGAATTTTGCCTCGAAATTCCATAGGAACCGGCCTCAGTTCCACAGTCACATAGGTGAGTCTATCAAGAGTACTCTTGTAGCCTAGGTACTCCCACATACAAAGTATCGATCTAATTAAGAGTTTCTATTATCTCATCCTCTTATTACTTCAGGATTCATGTTTCACTTGCATGGTCATTTCATATTACTCACAACTTGTTATTACCCATTGAACCTATTTCTTGGGATCTCCAGTCATTTAGGTCGGTTTCCCATCATGAGTAAGTCATTTCTTTATAGGCATTAGTCCCATCTTTTTGGATATATTATGGATTTTTTTCTCTAGTTAATCCTTTCGTCAATGGATCAACTAAGTTTTCATCAGTGCGTAGATGATTCACTCTCATAGCTCCTTTAGATATACAATCTCTTACGGTGTTGTGCTTTCTTCTAATTTGACGTCTTTTACCATTATAATAATGATTCTCAACTTTTGCAATAGTCGCGGTACTATTGCAATGGATCAACATAGCTGGCATAGGTTTTTCCCATAAGGGAATCTCAGCTAGCAAGCATCTTAACCAACTTGCTTCTTCACTAGCTGTAGCTAGTGCTATCATTTCAGACTCCATTGTGGATTGAACCAGAATGGTCTGTTTCTTTAATTTCCAAGATACAGCTCCTCCAGCTATACTAAATATATAGCCACTAGTAGCTTTGGAATCATCCGATAAGGTGTTCCAATCTGCATCACTATACCATTATAGTACAGCAGGAAATTTCTTATAGTGTAGACCGAGATCCATAGTCCTTTTAAGGTATCTCATGACTCGCTCAATAGCTTGCCAATGCTCGTTACTCGACTTACTTGTAAATCTGCACAACAATCCTATGACATATGCAATGTCGGGTCTAGTACAATCAGTGACATACCTAAGACTGTCAATGATGCTCGCATATTCTGTTTGTCTGACACTTTCTCTAGTGTTCTTAAACAGTTTCATACTTGGATCATACAGTGTGCACGCAGGTTTACAATCAAAGTATTTATATTTCTGTAAGATCTTTTCCACATAGTGAGATTGATCCAAAGAAAGTCCTTGTTCGGATCTCGTAATCTTGATACCCAGGATCACGCTAGCTTCTCCGAGGTCTTTCATATCAAAATTATTGCACAACAATGATTTCATATCATTAATGGCCTGAATGTTTGATCCAATTATGAGTAGATCGTCTACATATAGACATATGATAGTACAAATGTGATTATCAGATTTGTAATAAACGCATTTGTCACTTTCGTTCACTTTATACCCATTAATTATCATTAAGTTATCAAAATTTTCATGTCATTGTTTAAGAGCTTGTTTTAGTCCATACAGAGACTTATCTAACTTACAGACCTTGTTTTCTTGTCCTTGGATCACAAAACCTTCTGGTTGTTCCATATAGATTTCTTCTTCTAAGTCACCGTTTAAAAAAGTTGTTTTAACATCCATTTGGTGTACTAATAAGTTATAAAGAGCAGCTATTGAAATGAGTACCCTAATGGATGTAATTCTAGTGACTGGAGAAAATGTGTCGAAGAAATCTATATTTTCTTTTTGTCTAAAACCATTGGCTACAAGGCAAGCCTTGTATTTATCAATAGTTCCATCAGGTTTTAGTTTCTTTTTCAAAACCCATTTACAACCAATTGGTTTGCAACCAGGAGGTAAGTTTACTAAATGCCAGGTCTTGTTAGACTCTAGAGAATCTATCTCATCATTGATAGCTTCCTGCCATAAATCTGCATCCAGAGATGACAATGCTTCTTGAAGATTTATTGGATCTTCTTCTACATTATAAGCCGCATAATCGGGCCCATAGTCTTTAGCAACTCTTGCTCTTTTACTTCTTCGAAGTTTTGTTTCTACATTATCGCTACTTTCAGTACTTTTTATCGCAAGAAAGTGACTCGATTGGGTGCCCCCCACTATTTCTCGATTTGAAAGGAAATTTGTCTTCATAGAATTCAACATCGTTTGATTCAATGATCACTTTGGTATTTAGATCATAAAACCTATATGCCTTACTGTTTGCTGCATACCCAATGAATACGCATTCATAGGCTCTACTAGCGAGTTTAACTCGTTTCAGATCCGGAATCCTGACATAAGCCAGACAACCCCAAGTTCTCAAATAAGACAAAGTTGGTTGTATTTTCTTTAATATCTCATAAGTTTAGATCTTACTTTTTGACTTGGAAACTCTATTCAGGACATAGAAAATAGTCAATAAAATTCCCCCAACCAGTGAGGTGCAGCACCCGAATTCAAGATAATTGCAACAACAAGTTCAGTAAGAGTTCTATTCTTTCTTTCTGCTTTATCATTCATTTCAGGAGAATATGGAGCAGCCGTTTCATGTACAGTTCCATGTTCAACATAATAATCATTAAATAAACTAGAGTCATATTCAGTTCCCCTATCACTACGAAGTCTCTTGATTTTCTTATTAAATTGATTCTCAATTTCAGTTACATATATCTTAAACATGTCAAGCGCTTCACTTTTATTCTTCATTAGGTATACATAAGTATAATCAGAGCAATCGTCAATAAAAGTGATAAAATAACGTTTACTATTTCTAATTAAACTTCCATCTAATTCACATATATCAGAATGTATAAGATCTAGGGGATTAGATTCTTTTATAATTGATTTATGCGAAGTCTTTGTTATTTTAGCTTGACTGCAAAATTCACATTTATTAAAATCATTGACATTTAATTTAGGGATTAGGCCTAAGTTGCTTGCATTTGAAATAATTCGCTTATTAACGTGACAAAGTCTACCATGCCAAATATTAAAATCACACAAAGAGTAAACAGAAGGAGATATTTTATTCAAATCAACATTCAACTTAAACATTCCATCATTGGCGTACCCTTTCCCAACAAAAATACCATTCTTAGTAATGGTGTAAAAATTTGCCCCTATAGTTTGACTAAACCCAGCCTTATTCAAAAGAAAACCAAAAACAAGATTCTTCCTAATTTCAGGAACGTGCATGACGTCCTTCAAGATCAAAGTCCTTCCTGAGGTGAACTTCAACTCTACATCTCCAATTCCAGCAATGTTAGTGGTGTGAGCATCTCCCAACAACATTGTCTTATCTTCAGCAATCATGTATGTCTTGAACATAGCACGATCATAGCAGACATGACGAGTGGCGCCAGTGTCTATCCACCAGCCATCACTTCCACCAACCATGTTGACTTCAGTGATCATAACAATGAATTGTTCATCAGTTAGGTTAACCTGAGCATTTGAGCCAGCAGCAGGTTTAGGCATGCTCATACATTTTTTTTCCATATAACCTGGTTTCCCACAATTATAGCAAGAGAAAACCGGAGCATCATTTCTTTGAGGTGGTGGCTGTTGCCTAGCAAATGAAGCAGATGGGGCCCTAGAGGGATTCCCATTCTTAATTTGGTTCGCATCATTACGGTTCTGATTCTTTAAAGGTTTGCCTGTAGGCTTCAGAACCACACCGAATCTATTTTTGTTGTTGGAAACAACTAAGACTTCATCTTTCTGATCTTATTTCCGAGCTTCCTCTTCAATTCGAATGCGAGTAATCAAACTCTCGATAGAAAAATTCTTTAGTTTTGTGGCGAAGCAGATTTTTGAAATCTTTCCAACCAAGGGGCAGTTTATCAATGATAACAGCAATTTGAAATTGTTCATTGAGGGGCATACCTTCTGTAATGATTTCATGAGCAATTTTCTGAATTTCGTGGCTTTGAGCTTCCACAGATCTTTCATCCACCATCTTGTAGTTCAAGTAGCGGTTGACGACATATTTCTTCGCACATGCTTCTTCAGTATCATATTTCCTTTGTAGAGCCTCCCATACCTGTTTAACAGTCTTGTAACTACTGTAGTAGTCGTACAAATCATCAGCAAGACCGTTCAGAATGTGATTTTTGCACAGATAGTCATTCTCGTGCCATAGGACGATTTATTTCCTGAGCTGTAAGTCATCTGCTACAGCCTTAGCTTTTGCAGCATCTAATTCAGAAGTTTGGGAAATCCCATCTGATTCTGCAAGTGACTTACCATTAGGTAGTTCAATAGATCCAGAAGGAACAATCGGGATATCCTCAGTCAGAACGTGGGCAACCTTTTTCAGAGTTAAGAAAATTTTCATCTTAGCTTGCCAGCGTTTGAAATTGGATCCTTCAAACTTAAACGGTTTGTCAGAGACAGAAGCGACCGTAGTAGTACCGATAATTTCCTCAGTTGCCATGGCAGTTATGAAAACATCTTAAAATTGTTGTTTCTGGTTTTTAAAAATAAAAATGGCACAGAGTAATTATTGGGACGAGTCGCGTACTAAGTCGCTTTCTTTAAGAAGTTTCGTCGTACTGTCAAAATTTGCAAAGTAGTCGATTTTCGACGACGTCTCAAGGATAAAACAGCCCGTTCAAAAAAATACGATTTATAAGTTGCAATCTGATAAATCAATCTAGAAATACACCTTCAGATGATTTTCTTGCAGAAGAACCAGTCAAGAAAAAGAAAAATAATAGATGAAGAGAATGAGAGAGAATAGAGAATTCGAAAATTCGGAGCAGTTACAAATGAAGTGCAACCTCTTTTTATAGGCAGTAAATCAAGTGAGAAAATCGTGGGAGAGTGGAGAAAATCGTGGGAGAATTGAGAATAAAATGGGAGAGTGGAACCGGCCCAGTCAAACTGGCGGTTACATAACTGGTCAGCATTTGGAATGGAGAAAAACGTGGAAGACTTGGTTTTTGGAGAAGGACCATTTCGTAATTAATTAATATTAAATATTAATTAATTTTCTAATAATTAAATACCATTATTTAATTTCTACCGAAATTAATTAATTAATAATAATTAAATTCAGGTTCAAAAAATTAATTCATCTAGACCGAGCCGAGCCGAGCCGGTCGGACGAACGGCGGCGCGCACGCGTGTCTAGATGACTCATGGGTGAGTCTCACTCCTTTCACAAAATTGGGTGTCCCTTGGGGCCCAATCCCAATTGTCTAAGTTGGAATATATATATATATATATATACTACTAATATTTGTGTTTCCTCTTACGTGGGACTAAAATGAATCTTTTCAAATTCACTTCCAACCTGACTGCAATAATTTTGAAAATAATTTTATAGATGCAACCAACTAAGAATATTGGACGGTAATCCATTTTAGGAATCTAGGAAAAACGAAGTCATGGACTTTGGAAGTTTAGTAGTGTCATAAAATTCCATAATACACTTTACAATATCTTCACCTATAAAATCCCATCATCTTTTGATGAACTATAATTCTCCTAGTTAATTTCAATAATAATAATAATAATAATAAGTTATATCTGGTTCCCACCCCACAATTCCATCCCATAAAATAATAAAATAATATGTGTTTTTGTAGTTTAATTAATTCTCTTTAAGAAAATAAATATAGAAAGTTAGAAGAGATAAACTAGTTATGTATTAGTTGTTAGATTCATAGTATAAACACTAATTATGTATTCATAGTATAAACACTAATTAAGTTAATTATAATTTAAAAATTTAAATTAAATAATAAATTAAATATAGCCATGCCACGATATCTTAGTCGCCACGTGAAAATCACGTCACCAAATAAACATTAAATAAAAAAATATAAATAATTGAATTAAAATTAAATAATTTACAACAACTTTTTTGATACGTTCGTCAACAAAACCACCCTGTTTTTTTTCTTCGAATCCTTATCACCAGCTCCACCATTGTTGGAAGTCTCCCAAAATCCTTTTCCTAAATAACAAATTAACTTTAAAAAAACTATAATAAATACAATTTTAACTTAAAAAGTAGTAATAAGTACCAAACGTCGAGCATGTTCGGCAACACTTATACTTCCAACTGTATTAAGGCTATCCCCTTTTTTAGATGCTCTCATTTTCTTTGCTTTTTCAGATCTTTCCTTAAAAACAGGATCAGATTCCCAAAATTTAAGAAGTTCATCAAAGACTTCTTTTCCTATCCATTTGACACGGATATTATCGTTTAACCAACGTTCTCTAGCACGCCGTAGCATGTCAGAAAGTCGAACTGCGCATCTGCTATAAAAATAATTTTTAACCATTTTCTCATTGTATACTTCCCACACACATTTTTCCTCCAATATTGTATGACATTCAAATAAATAATTAGATAATTATTAAAAAAATAAATTTAACATAACAAATAAATTAAATTAATTATACCTTAAATAAATTAAACCAAGCTTCTTTTTCAGTCCCAGGAACTTCTTTAAATCTCTTCCAAGATTTTTTATACCTTTGTTGAATTACAAAACTTATACACTGGGTAGCAGTCCGACTCGGCGCGAAACTAAACATCAATAATTTTAATTAGTATACAAATATAAATTATAACTTAAATGATAACTTGAATGCTTAAATAAAAATTTATTACTTACGAACTTCCATTCAGCCAAATATAATATCTTCCATCAATGATCGTAACTTCCTCACGATTATCAACCAAATTATCTTCGTCGACATTATCATCTACCTCATGATCGTCCACTTTTGGCTCCTCGTGATCATCCTCAGATTGCAAAACGGATAAAGGTATCGATGTGGAATGTGCAGTGTGGGATGAAGGTACATGTGAGGGTCCCTGCTGGAATGGTTAACTAGTAGCCCCAGGTGGGCTAAAACCAGGAGCCCTGGATGGGCTAAAACACACAAAAAAATACCAAAAAAAACAAAAATACACACACAAAAAATACCCAAAAAATACAAAAATACATATTCTTCAATCTTCTTCAATATTCTTCTTGTTCCACTATAATATCTTCACCTTCTTCGATCTCCTAAAATTTTGTAACATTTGATCCAAAAAAATTAAAAATAAAATATGTCAGAATATATTAAAAGAAATAATAAGTAATTTTGAAAAATAAATAAAAAAGAGGAAGAGAAGAAAATCATACCTTAGAAAAATAAGAAAAAAATGGAAGTGGAATGAGATGAAGAAGAGAAAGAGGAAGTAGAAGTGTTAATGAATAAAGAAAGTGTGAGGAAGAGAAAGTGTGAGGAATTAAGAGAAAGAGAAAGTGTGTATAAGAGAGAATATGAGAGGATATGAGAAGATATATGGATAGGAAAGAAAGAGAAAGTGGGTAACGGACAAATTAAAATTTGAGAAATATAAGATATGTATCAACGTGAATTTCACGTGGCAAAATTGCGAAAGGAAATTCACGTCGCAAAAATCAACGATCATATTTCAATTAAAAAGATTTGGATGGTTTGAATTTTAAAAAAATCGTTGTCACGTGAATTTCACGTCACTAAGTTGTGAAGTGCAATTCACGTGGCAAACTAGTCTAAATTTCAAAAAAAACAATTTTTTTGCCACGTGAATTTCACGTGGTAATTTAGTGAAGTGATATTCATGTGACAAACTGTAATTATTTATTTATTAAAACGTAAACCATGTATGCATTTAAAAATAAATAAACTGTTTGTCACGTGAATTTCACGTCACTAAGTTGTGAAGTAGAATTCACGTGGCAAAATCTATTTATTAATTAAAACATTAAAAAAAAATTGATTTTAAAAAAACAAATTCTTTGCCACGTGAATTTCACGTCACTATGTTGTGAAGTGAAATTCATGTGACAAACTGTATTTATTTATTAATCAAAACGTAATTAAAAAGTTGAATTAAAGAAAACAAATTTTCTGCCACGTGAATTTCACGTCACTATTTTGTGAAGTGAAATTCACGTGGCAAAATTTAAATATCCAAAAAAGTTATTTGTTTTTCCTGCACCATTCTGCGTTTGGTCTTCAATGTCAGAATTTTTTCACTCCAAAATGTTGCGATGTGATTAACACGTCACAACAAAAATTTTGAAAATTTCAAAACTCCCTCCATGTGAACGTTAGAGCATTTTTTATTTTTTTATTAACTTTATTGTTGCGATGTGTTTATCACTTCACAAATATATATATATATATATATATATATATATATATATATATATATATATATATATATATATATATATATATATATATATATATATATATATATATTTTTTTTTTTTTTTTAAATCTGACATTTACTCAAGCTAACGTTATGTTTTATATTTTTATAAAAAATTATAGTGACGTGATTATCACGTGACAACTGTTTTTTACCACGTGATAATCATGTGGTAAAATCACATGGCTGAAGAATGTTTTTCTTGTAGTGAAAGAATGGTTAGAAACGTATAATGTAGTTAATGTTTCCATTTTTTTTCATTAACATATCAAAAATATACATATAGTTAATTTAAAATTTGAAAATGTGATTATATTTAAGGATAATTTTTTATCAAGTGTGTATTTAAATTTAGGGACAAAGAGAATGATTTTAATCTTCTTTAAGAATAAGCATACTTTTAATATAAAATATATCATATTTTAAAATGAAATTGATTTAGGATTAATGTATTTAGTATATCAATTTGTATATATTATTCTACATAATTTTTTTATATGTATATAGTTAATTTTAATTTCATATTCCAAGACACTTTCTGATATTAATTAGGATTTATTTAAAAAATAAACAAATAAATATGTTTATTATTATGCAAACATGGTTATTTTAAGGATTTTTTTTTTTCAAATGATGTGTGTTTAGTTATATTTAGAGATAAAGAGAATGATTCTTAATCATACTTTTTTTTTACTTCATTTACAAAAAAGACACGTATTTAACATAGATCAGATTAATCTGTTACACATGCATTACATTTTCTTCTTCAAATTCCGCATTTTCAGCAAATCCATTATAACCATTCATTTGACAATTTCAAGTTTGAAAATGTCCATTAAAATCACACGTAATCCTCCCTCTCTCAATGAGTTGTCCCTAGCCAAAACCTCTCTACAAACATAACACGTTAACAATATTCCACGTGCCACAGAACACACATGCAGTCCATGATATTTCGGTAAAAAGAGTTACACACGATCACGCCTCTTGCCTCTAACATTCGTATAAAGAATACTTTTTCTAACAACATATGTGAAAAGGTGAAAAACAGTTTCGGATTTGGGGTCCACCCCGAGGTACAAGGTACCGTACGAGGTAACCTTACCTCCGTCATGAGTTACAACGATGAAACATTGGACTTCCGAAACCTTAAGGTAATATCCGCTGTCGGACGCGGCGCCAAAGGTGTCGTGTTTCTCTCGAGAATCTACGGATCGTCGAAAGAGGAATGGTTGGCTTTGAAAGTGATGTCGAAAGAGCTTCAGAAGAAGAAGAATAATAACAGAACCGGTAAATGCAAAAGAGTTTCGTTTGAACGACAAATACTACGTCGTTTTGATCATCCCCTTTTGCCACGGTTAAAAGGAGTTTTTGAAACGGAGAAACTCGTTGGTTTCGCTATAGATTATTGTCACGGTGGTAATTTGCATTATGTTAAGAAGAAACAACCAGAGAAAAAATTCTCTGAAGAAACCATCAGGTATTACTATTTTATCCTCTCTTGGCATAGTTCTTAATTATATATTTTAAGGGAAAACCCTAATGAATGCTCTAAGTTTTTTTTTTAAGATATTAAAATAGTAAATTGAACATTATTTAATAGATTAATTAGACATATTTTTAGTATAGAACGGAAAATAATATTTTTTTTATTTGCAATTCTTAACCATTGCTCCAGAACACTAAAAAAATTATGGTATTTTTTGTTAAGGTTTTATGCTGTGGAATTGGTGTTAGCATTGGAATATTTACACAATTTAGGAGTAGTTTATAGAGATTTGAAACTGGAAAACATTATGATTCAACAAACGGGTCACATAATGCTGGTAGATTTCGACCTATCAAAGAAACTAAATCCGAAATCACCAAACTCACTGAGTTGCAACTCGTCCCCGGGTTCAAACTCGCCAGGTGTGAAAAACAGAAAGATGAAATGGTTGTCGCGGTTTTATTGTCATTGTCCTTATAGGAAAGCGGAATTCGACTCAGTGAGTCAGATAGATCCCAACTCAACATGTAAAAGGAGCGAGTCAGACTCAGTTGAGAAATCCAACTCGTTCGTGGGAACTGAGGATTATGTGGCACCTGAAGTTATTAATGGGCATGGACACAACTTTGCTGTTGATTGGTGGTCATTCGGCGTCGTTTTGTATGAAATGCTTTATGGAACGACGCCGTTTAATAGTCCTAACAGAAAGGAAACGTTTCATAAAATTTTAACTATGGAGCCTGAACTAAAGGGTGAAACGACGCCGTTGAAGGATTTGATTGTCAAGTTGCTTGAGAAAGATCCTGACCTTAGGATTCAGATTGATGAAATCAAGGGTCATGATTACTTTAAAAGTGTAAAGTGGAACATTGTGTTGGGAATTACTCGACCACCTTATATTCCTCCTAATGAAGTTGTGGACAAACCTGGATTTTCAAAAAAAGAGGTTGAGTCATTTGTTCATGGAATATTTTTTCCTAAAAGCAAAAATAATAATAATGATGAAAAGGAGAAAAATAATGAAGAGATTAAAAATGATGGAAAGGAGAAGGGTGACAATGAAGATATCAATGATTGTGGTAATAAGAATGTTTGGGTTGAGAAATTGAGTCAGAATCAGACTAGAGATGATAATTTTTTGATTTTTTAATTTCATGTATTTCTTTGCATTATTTTAAATTCTTGTTTTTTTCTTCATTGTAATTGTAATTTTGTAAATTTTCATTTCCATTTTTGATAAGCTAAAATATGTTGGTCTCCTTAACTTTTATTGACTATATTATTTATAAAAGCAATATACATTGTCGTTGAAATTGTTAAAAGTAAAATTAGCCAAATAATAATGAAAAGACAAACACATGCACATGCACGTGCACATGATGCAAAGGCTAATTTTTTGTTGTTGTAATAATCTCGTTATGCAGAGGCTAATTTATTTGTAGGCAGTAACAATAGGGCCACATGCACAAGCAACAAAACAACAACCATTGCATGGTAGATCAATTTATGTTTATTTGTATAGAGATAAGTGAAATTTATTTCGTCATATTTGATTTAGATTAAGATTAGATTTAATTTAATTTTAAATATAGATTCTATTTTGTTATAAAATAGATATTTTAGATTTTTATAGTTTTGAATTTTTGGTTTTGAGGTGCAAGCAAACTTAATTCTATAAATAGGGGTATCTTTCTTGTAATCAAATCATTCCAACACGTTGTAATTCGGTTTGCAGTTGTAAGTGAATAGAAAGAAAAATCTCACGTGGATTGTAAAACTTTCTCTCCAAATTCTCTTAAAACCCTAATTTCTTTTCTTTCTCTATTTTCTTCTTTTCTTTGTTATTGTTGCGCTAAGAACTATTCTTGTTCATAAAGAAATGATCGAAATTCTCATAGGTTTTGAGTTAATTCCAACATCTGGTATCTAGAGCTTCGGTTTTAATGATACGTGGGAAGCAAAAGTGATGATGATGAATCATCTGAATGGGCACTTTCCAGCAAGCCTTCCAATTCTCAAGAAAGATAATTATGAGAATTGGTACAAGCAGATTAAAGTTGTTTTCTGTTATCAAGATTTATGGGATCTTGTGAAGGAAGGAGTAACAACGCTTGCAGATAACGCAATGGATCAAGAAAAAGACGCACACAAAGAATTGAAGAAGAAAGATTATAAAGCTCTCTTTATAATCCATCAATGTGTTGATCAAGATAACTTTGAAAAGGTTAGTTATGTTGAATCTTCTTAAGAAGCATGGGAGATTCTTGAAAAGTCTTTTGGAGGTGCTGGGAAGGTGAAAGAAGTGAGGTTAAAACTCACAAAAGGGCTTATGAATTGCTTCAGATGGAAGACATTGAAAACATTACAGATTTCTTCACGAGAGTTATGAAACTTGTGAATCAAATCAAAGTATGTGGAGAAGTGTTGACGACGAAAGCAGATGTCTCAAAGATTTTGAGATCGTTGGCTCCAAAGTTCGACCACGTGGTAGTAGTCATAGAAGAGTCGAAAGATTTGTCGAATGTGACTACAGAACAGCTTCAAGGGACACTTGAATCTCATGAACAAAGAATGACTGAAAGAGCAGCAGACAAGTCGAAGAATGAAATGGTTCTGCTAGCTCAATCAGCGAGAGATAAGAAAGGCAAAAGAAAGGTGTTA
Organism: Lathyrus aphaca; assembly: GCA_963966055.1. Lineage (NCBI taxonomy): Eukaryota > Viridiplantae > Streptophyta > Magnoliopsida > Fabales > Fabaceae > Lathyrus > Lathyrus aphaca. The sequence continues at coordinate 280,157,062 of OZ014520.1, read as the reverse complement.
GACAACAAAGGCATAGGTCGGTACAACAATTCGACTGGTTGAAATCAACATGAATGAGGCTGGTCGAATCAAAGAAACCCTGGAACCAAGGAAATCAAAGAGGTGGTGCTGCAGGTGGAGGAAAAGTGGTGGTCGAAATCCATACAAGAGTCAGATTTAGTGTTTCAATTGTCAGAAGTATGATCACTATTTTAGTGATTGTCCAGAAAAGCAAAAGAATCAAGATTCTGATGCAAAGATGGAGAAACATGAAGAAGAAGAAATGTTCCTGATGGTCACAACAAGAGAGTGAGAGAGATTTCAGGACCAATGGTACTTGGACTTAGGATGCTCATCACACATGACTGGTAGGAAATATTGGTTTGTCAACATGAAACCTTCAATGAAGAACACAATGAAATTCGCAAATGACAATACTCTAGTAGTTGAAGGTATTGGTGATGTTCTAATTAAGAGGAAGGATGGTAAGAGGTCAGTAATTTCCAACATTTTGTACATACCAGGCATGCAAATCAATTTGCTCAGTATAGGGCAATTGATCGAAAAGAACTACAAGTGTTGGTCAAAGACAAGGTGATGAGAGTCATCGACGCAAGTGGTAGGTTGATCTTGAAGGCTCCAATGTCTCAGAATAGAACCTTCAAGATCGAACTAAATATGATGGAGCATAAGTGTCTTGCAAGTGAAGCCAGATAAGATGAATGGTTATGGCACTATAGACTTGGTTATCTCAATTTCAAAGACACTGGAGATTTAAAGAGAATAAATATGGCTTCAGGATTGCCAGAAGTCGACATTCCAAACGAAGTGTGTGAATAATGTGTTCAGTCAAAATAACACAAAAATAGCTTCAACAAGGATATAAGAAGCATGTAGAAGGCAATTCTTGACGTCATATACTCTGATGTATGTGGTCATATCCAGGTGAATTCAATTGGAGGTATTAGATACTTTGTCAGTTTCATAAATGATTTCACTCAAAAATTAAGGACTTACCTGATCAAGAAGTAAAGTGAAGTGATTGAGGTATTTTCCAAGTTTAAATCTATGGTCGAAAGACAAAGTGGTCGAAAGCTCAAGATTTTGAGGACTGGAGGTGGTGGAGAATATGTGTCGAAAGATTTCGATGCATTATATGTGAAAGAAGGGATTATGCATGAGGTGGTGCCACCCTATACTCCACAGCAGAATGGAATTGCACAAAGGAACATGAACATGGTGAGAAGTATGTTGAATGGAAATCATCTACCCAAATAACTATGGGGAGAAGTTATGTCGACTGCAACATATATTTTGAACAGGTGTCCGACGAAGAAGCTAGAAGGAGTTACGTTAGAAGAGTGTTAGTCTGGTGTCAAGCCTAGCTTGAGTCGTCTGAAGGTGTTTGGATCTATAACACATAGATATGCGTGTAAACACCCCAAATTTGCCCTCACCCATTAACACCATGGCTTGTGATCTTCTCATATGCATAAACTCAATCATAGCATCTCATATCACATTTTTGGTGCATTGCATTTGTTCAAAGTCATCTGCATCTAGGGTTTGTGATCTGAGCAACCCAAGAGCTTCTTGAGCCACTCCAAAGGTCATCAATCACTTCAAAGGGGTCCATGAGTGTTAAAAAATCATATTATATCCTCTCAAAGTCAATAATGTCAAAGAATCACAAGAACTGAGAATGGCATGGAGGCAGAGCCAGGCTTAACTGCACAGATGACCTAGAATTAAGGTTTTGGTTTCAAAGGCCATAACTCCAAATTTTTTGGTCATTCTTGTTTCTATTGGTCTCTATATGGTATAGGGATCATGCATATCAATTTTCATGAAGAAATTCAATGGGGAAGTCATCTGATCAAGGGTTGACTTTCTAAGCAAGTCAGTGCAAAATCAGGGCATCTGAGGCCCCCAATGACCCAACCAAAGGGTGTTCTTCATCATTTTGATTGTGTATGATCTTTATTTGATCATGGAAGATGTTAGAAGTTCACAAAATTGAAGAATCTCAAGTCATTTGCAAAGTTGACTTTTGGGGAAAGTTGACTTTTAATGAAAATTGCCATTTTAGGAAACCTTTTCAACCCTTGCTTTTTGATTCAAAAATGCTTCAAATGGAAAAACTTTGGTCATGAAAGTTGTAGAATGGATCATTCCCTTTTCAAAAAGTACAAGAACATGACCTAATTCATTTTGGATCAAAAGTTATGGCTTGTCAAAGTTGGCTAAAATCACAAAATTTGAAGTTTTCCACCAAAGAGACATTTTGCAAAATGGTTTGATCAAGTGTTCTAAAGGCCTCAAATGTGTACCAATTCTTCACAACATGATCACATGACCTCTAAAATTCAGAATGGGCCAAGGAACTTTGCATTTTGATGCCTTGAATCACAAGAATTTCCAAAGGGGCCAAGCTTTATGAAAATTGCAAAACACTACACAAACCTTGATCAAGTTGCTGAATCATCTCATAAAAAATTCCATGGTTCTCCTTAAACTCAGCTGAACCAAAGCAAGACAAAAAGCAAGTTGTACAATGGCCCATACCTCAAGTACACATCAAGTTGACATTTTGGCCAAAGACCCATACCAATCACCATAGGCCACCAACAACTTTCTGACCTATCCCCTTTTGATACATGGACCAAAGCCAGCATAACACACCATTCACTTCAAGATGAAACAGAACACAAGCCATAGTTATCAAAATCTCTCCAACTTGCAAAAGCATTCGAAACACTCAGTACAAGCCACAAACACATAAACAAACTCCACAAACAAACTCAACATGCTTCACTGATCACAAACCACCCATCACCATAGCCTGAAACCCTCAGAAGCCAAGATACGATTTCTGCCCCTCTTTGAGCAGAACTTCAGCTATATTTCAAATCAACCATTGCAAACTTCAAACAAGCATTGAGAGCTTCTCAGGAGGTCCATTGGAGTTGATTGGAAGCAAGAAACCAGCCAGAGAGTTCCAGAAATCAAAGCTTCGATTCAGGTAGCCATGGAAATTCATTTTTCCAGAACTCTTATTTCTTGTTTCTAAAATGATCTACATGCTTCCCTGAGTTCACTGAACCTTTTACTTTTGAAAATGATCAAGTTTTGAGGATGTATGGCTTGTCTGAAACTTTGCCCGAAAATTGGATTTTTGTTTGTTCTTCATGATTCACAAAAAAGAAATGAATTTTGGGGCTGGATTTTTGTTTAGGAGGTTTAGGTGAGTTGATCTGGAGAGTTTGGCATGATTTAGTGAAGATTTGAGAGAGTTTGAGTGAAGGTCTCGCCGGAGAAGACGACCGGAAGTCTTCTCCGGCCACCTGAAACTCATTAGGGTTAATCTGTGTCATTAAATGGAGTTTGAATTTGGTGCGTTGGATGAGTTGACCTAGGCTGACTGGCGCGCGTTCGAATGGTCAGGATGCACCATTAGAAACCCTAATCCATAATTAATCTAATTAATTCAGTTTAATTAAATTTAATTGGATATTAGTTCAGTTTGAATTGTGGCCATCAGATTGCGCGCGAAGTCAAGCAAAATGTCCCCAGAACCAATCCTATCCCTTGGATGCGCATACTTTCATTTTTATTCAATTTTATTTTCATTAAATTTCATTTGTTTTCTTCATTTTATTAAAAATAGTAAAAATCATTCAAAAATTCTGAAAATTTTTATGCAACCTTTTATTAATTTTTAGAAACCAAAAACATTTTTATTTTTATTTTTTGCATTAAAAAATATTTTTAAATCATTTAAAAGATTATTTTTAATTAATTAATGAGAATTAATTAATTAAAAATACTTTTAGGTATTTAAAAATCACAAAAAAATTCATGAAACCTTTAAAATCATTTAGAAACATTTTCCAACCCTTAAACCAGATTTCTTTTTTGATCTTGATGACTTTTGATAATTTTCCATGGAATTAATTTCATTTCAAAGCATTATTTTGATCCAATGTTCAAAAATTCACTTCTGCCTAGCCTTTAAGAGTTGGACTTTGATTCTTTTTGCATTGCATCTTGTATAGCATGTAGTTTATAGGATTAAATTGGTATGAATTTATCTTGCATTTTCAATTTGTTTGGCATTTTTCTTGACAAGGTACCTTAAAACCCTAGCAATCTTAGGAAATTCATAACTTTCATTAGGTTAAGAATTGGATTCCCTCCTTTGGGCAGTGAGTTTGTATAGGTTTAGGGTTCCCTTGATGTTTGCTTCTGGTTTTGATTTTTGTTTTGTGCATTGATCATAAACCCTAATTTGGGCTTCCTTTTGCATTCATCTTGCATTTGCTTGCACACCATGACTTGCCATGACATTTTATGCATCCATTTGATTCATAATACATCTTAGGACATATTAGAATCATGTTTGATCATTGCATCTTTCATTTTCCATGTTGTATGTCATTTGCATTCCTTAACTTTTCATGTATGTTCATGGTTCTAAGCATGCTTCTCTTGTATCCACATGTTTGTATGATCATCCCCATGCCTTGTTTCATGTTTGTATCATCTCATAGCATCATTATCATCACACACATGCTTCTGGTTTTGGTTTGCATCATGTAATTTCATCTCATTTTGCATTGCATTGCATTTCTTTCACTAACTTTTCAGGTGGTAAGTTACTTTGAGAAGTGAATTTGCCTTCACTTCTCACAATCTCTGTTCATCTCTCTTATGCATCATTGCTGCATTTGGTTTTGTGCTTGAGATTGAGCTTGCTCTTTCTTCTTCTTCTTACTTTCTTTCCTCAAGTGACTTGTCTTCTTAAATGAAGCAAGTTACTTTGCTTCTTTGTTCCTTTCATCTGCTTCCTGGTGGTTCCTCTGAAGATCTTTCTTGTAAACCTCACAAACCTTAGGAACAACCAAGCATGACAATAATTAGGGTTTTGACTAGTCCCCCCGCTTAGTTTTTACCTTTGTGTCTCATTGAGTCTTCTCTTCTCACCTCATAATCAGGGACTAAACCATAAAGACTTTAAGGCTTTGTGATTAAGCTTATGCCTGCATCCTTCTATTAGGATGGAGTGTATAACTTTAATCCTAAGTGTTAAACCCTCAATGTGTTTAAATCCTTTAATCAATTCATCTAATAACCATCAAGACATCAAGCTTGTAACTTGGGTCTTGCATTAGGGTTCTAATTCTTCCTTAATTGGTTAAGAAGGACTAACCCTAGTGTTAATGGACAAGTCCCCCTCAAGTTGTCTTAAAAACCCTAAAAAATCACTTCATCATCTTATCATTAACTAAAATCCACTTAATAAAGGTTTTGTTTTGTCATGAGTTTAATCCCTAATCATGGATTAAGTTGAGGAGCTTTCCTCAGCTTAAACATTCTCATCTATTATCCTTCTATTAGGATGGTGTAATGAGTCTGTTTAATCCCTGATTATGGCTTGACCTCATTACTTAACACTAAACAAAAACACCAAAAACATCTAAATAATCACAAGTAGGTTAATGATCTTAATCCTACATCATGGTAATTAAGTGTGAGAAGCTGACTTCACACTTAAGGTATTCTCATTACCCCTAATCAGAGGGAAGATGTGATGAGTTTACTAACCCATTGGTTTAGGCTTAAGCTCATTTTCTCATGACAAACTTTCAAAAGCAATAAAAGATTGAAAACACAAAAACAAACAATAATCGTCTCCTCCGGGATTCTTTTCTCATCTCATTCACTCACAAACGAGAACTCGCTTCTTCCGTCTAATGCAAGACAGTTTGCACCTGAGCCAGACAGGTCATACACTTAAGCATTGACAAGCAAGCAGTTTACAAGTCATTTCCTCTTTCAGTCTCTTCGGGTCGAACTACGGTGTTCTGACTTCCTCATTGCACGAGAGGATACGTAGGCATAACTTAACAGTTATCGAACAAAAGTCTCTGTACATTCCCCCTCTTTCCATCATTATTCTTTTAACTTCATTATCATGAGCATTTCATTCTTGTTCTCACACTGACACATCATTTGTACACTTCACTTCTCTTACACAGACACCTGTACATCCTTTTCCAGCTCTTTTATACACAAATTGCACTGACACTACCCCTTTAAAACACAAATCTTTTAAGCGTGGATCCCGTCGAATACGACGGACAATCTGGGTGCTAATACCTTCCCAGGTTGTAACCAACCCCCTTTCTCAGTCTCTCTGGTTCGCAACTGTCTTATCCATATCTTTTCTAGGTCTATGCAGCATTACCTTTCCTCCGGGATAAAAATGCCTAGCTGGCGACTCTTTTCTTTTCCTGTGAGTTCACTCCTGTGTGTTCTCACATTCATCCTTTCGCCGACCGTTCGCGCTTGTACCGGGATGCAAATCTTTGGGAGCGACAATGCGCCATATCAATTGATAAGAAAATTTGATGACAAGTCTAGTCAAATGATTCTGATAGGATATCATTCAGCTAGAGGTTACAAGTTGTTTGACCTAGTGAACAAGCAAGTAGTGATCAACATGGATGTGATCATAAATGAGTTTAAAGAATGGGATTGGAATAAAAATGTTAAGAAAGATTCAGTTGAAATCTAATTTGAAGAGCCATCTAGTGAAGTCGAAATAGATGTTCGATGAGAAGATGTTAGAGGTGAAGCAGGCCCAAGCAAACCTCAATGGATAAGACACATGTCTGCAAGGTTGCAAGAATGTGTGATTACATCAAATGATATGGTCGATGAAGAAGGTGAGCTGGTACATTATACTTTCTATGCAGATGTTGAACCTATCAATGCAGTTGAGGCATTGAAATATTAGAAGTGGTTGAAAGAAATGAATAAGGAGACGAAGTCAATCAAAGTCAACAACACTTGGTCACTTTTCAAATTGCCTCAAGGAAAGAAGGCAATTGATGTGAAGTGGGTATACAAGTTGAAGCTGAATCCCAAGGGGGAAGTGACTCGACACAAGGTAAGACTTGTGGCGAAAGGATTTCTTCAGAAGGAAGGAATTGACTTCGATGAAGTATTTGCACATATTGCTAGGATCGAAACAATTAGGTTTGTTGTTGGTTTAGAGAATATGAACAATTGGCACACATTTTAGTGTTGTTTGTAACACCCCATTTCTACCCGGCAATTATCGATAAAAATCAGAGTTTTGAAATTCAACTTTAATCAAATAGGATGCCATATTTCAACTTTTTAAAACATACTCATTTAATTTTGAAATTTTGGTATGATAGACTCAGATGTCGAATATGATGTTGAGACATCTTATCTGTTACATATAAACATGGAAAGGCATAAACAACAACACTTTTAAAATTCTGATATATCAGATTCAAACATTCTTTAGGATATTTAAACATCTGATATGACATTCAGCACATATACTGCATAAAATAAACTGTAAGTTGTTAAGAACACATTAAAATTGTTAACCCAGTTCAATGCTAACTCATCTACTCTAGGGGCTACTAAGCTAGGAAGGAAATCCATTATGTAGTATCAATTTAAAGACTTCTCAGCAAACACCTACAATTTATAGTATTCTCACTTAATCACTACTAGTGCAACTTCTACTTAGGAACTCCTAAATAGAGAAACTCATCCTCTCTTCCAATCACCTCAATGATGTCTCACAGTCCGAACAGTCAGTTGTTGTTATTGACGACTCTTTACCTACACAATAATTCAAAACAGAAGTCATACTTCCATGACAACAACTTAGAGTTGCTTACAAGCTTCCTCCAAGAATAATCCACGCCTTACTTAGCAGGATCTAAGGCCAGGATTCAAAGTGGGGTTGACTATGCGCGCTTATGGGTGGCGGAGATTCACTCTGATTAAATTAATTTAATTAAACTTAATTAAATTAATTAATTAAAAATTAGGGTTAATGAGTCATCTGGGCCGTTCACACATGCGGGAAGCACAGATCCAATGGTCCATATTCAAACTCACACACTAACCCTAATTAAAACCCTAACCACTCTCAGGTGACCGGAGGAAGCTCCGGTCATCTTCTCAGGTCATCCCAAAACCTCAACTTCCTCTCTAGGCTATGATAACACACCAAAAAATCCAGAATCACTCATTGAACATCATTAAACAAGAATCAAGCAACAAAAACAATTTATTTTGCACATACAAAGAGAATCGAATCAAACAAGTTTTACGAGCAAATTTTCAGAAGCTTCATACATTCTCATTTCTCAACTATTTTGAAAACTAAACACATCAGCATGATCAGGAAAGCATTTAGATTCATTCTATAACTTAAAAAGAGAGTTCTGGAAAAAATGTTCTTGGTGATTACCTGAGTTGAAGCTTTTCAGTTTGGAGCTTTCTGACCTCCTCTCTTGTGCAAAACCACTCCAATGATCACCCTTGTGCTTCTGAAAGGCTTAGAACAAGTTTGTTTTGGCTGGTTTGAGAGGTTTGGTTCTGATAACTCAGAAATCGTGTTTGTGTTGTGGAGTGTTTCAGGCCATTGTAATGGTTGGTTTGTGTTCTATGATTGATTTTGAGATGATTGGTGGAAGAAGTTTTAAGTTTTAAGGCTTGTCCTGAGAGATTCGAAGGAATGAAGGTTTGGGGGATTTTTGTGATTCTGAGTGTCTCAATGGATTCAGGCTTGTGTGTGGTATGAAATGAGGTCCATGATGTTAGTATAGAGCATTGTGATTGGTCAGAAAGTTAGTAGTGGCATAGTTTGATTGGTATGGCCTCATTTGCAAAAAAGTTAATGTTGTGTCATAGAGAGTATGGCACGGGTAAGAGGAGATCTAAAGGGTGGATTGGCCTCACCTGAGTTTGTGGAGGACCCTTGGATGGTTTGTGATGATATGCAGCCTTTGATTCAAGAATTTGAGGTGGTTTTGCAATTTGGCCCCTTTGGAAATTTTGTGAAGATTGCTCATAGAAACTTGTGATCCAAGGCATGATTTTGGTCAAGCAATGTTGAATTATCATGTTATGGTGCTTAGAAGTGTATTAGAGGTCATTAGAAGTCTTGAAACTTGATTTTGCAAAAATCCCTCTTTGGCACATACTTGAAAATTACAAGATTTTTCCCAACTTTGAAACATCATATCTTGAGTTCTAGGATGAATCAAGAGGAGTTCTTATACTTTTTGAAAATGGGAAGATCCAATCTACAACTTTCATGTTTGAAGATTTTTCATTTGAAGCATTTTTGATCAAGAAAAAGGAGGTTGAAAATCTTTCCCAAAATGGAAAGCTTCCATTACAAGTCATGTCCAAAAATGGAAAGTTTGCAAATGGCTTGAAATTATTCAATCTTGTGAATTTATAACCACTTATAAGATCAAATAAATATCATAGAACCTCAAAATGATGAAAATGACCCTTTGGTACCATTGGTGGTGGCCTCAGATGCCCTGATTCTGACTTTTCTTGCACAATAAGTTACCAGTTGATCAGATGCCTTCCACAATGAATTTCTTCATCAAATTTGGTACATGCTTCTTATAACATATTAAGACCATTAGAATCAAGAATGATCAAAAAAATTAAGGTTAAAGGCCTCAAACCCAAAACCCTAATTTTAGGTCATTTGTGCAGGAAATCTTCAGTCTGCCTTTATGCCTTTGCAATGCTTTGTGATCTCTTGACTTTTATGAACTTTGGGGATCATAAGATGACCATAGAACACTCATGGACTCTCTTGGTGAGCTTCAAGGCCTTTGATATGGCTCAAATCACTTCTTGAATTCATCTTATCACAAACCCTAACTTTGCAGTCATGCAATGAAGTTGTTCATGCAATATGAGATGTAATGAGATGTTTATGCAATGCAATATGAAAAGATCACAAGCCATGGTGTGAGATAAATTGAAGGAAAATTTGGGTTGTTTACAACCATCAACATTCAAGATGTAGATCTTTGGTGCCTTTGATTCTAGATCCTTTGGATCTTTATTTGTTGTTTGATTGCAGGGATTCCACTGTATTTTAGTTTTAAAATTCGTGCAAATTTAGATCATGATCATCCAATGTTTGAGAAAAGATTTCAAAATGGATCATACTGAATTTTCTGCATTTTTTAGCTTCTGGTACATCGTTAACCGGTTAACCATTTGGTTAACCGGTTAACCATCTTCAAAACAGCGCAAATTATTCAAAATCTGCTTGCATTAACCGGTTAACCAATTGGTTAACCGGTTAACACAAGACATAATGGTGTTTTTGGCTTGTTTCAAGCCCCTTTTTGGTTCCTCTTTCTTCTTCTTCCTCCTCCTTTTTATTTTTACCTTGGGAAGCACTTTTGGGAGTGATTTCTCTTTAATTTCAATGAACTTTGGGTGTAGATTAGAGTAGTTAATGTTCATTAATTCAAAACTACCTTTAAGTGGATTATTCAATTCATTTAAGTTATTTTCATTAGTGATACATTTTCATGCTTGGATCTGTCGCTCCCACCAAATGACACCGGACCAAGAGGGGTACAGACGCGAACGGTCGGTGAAAAGAGAAGGGATGAATAGAGTCGCCAGCTAGGCATTTTTATCCCGGAGGAAAGGTAATGCTGCATAAACCTAAGAAAAGATGGATAAGACGGTTGCGAACCAGAGAGACTGAGAAAGGGGGTTGGTTACAACCTGGGAAGGTATTAGCACCCAGATTGTCCGCCGTACTCGACGGGATCCACGCTTAAGAGGTTTGTGTTTTAAAGGGGTAGTGTCAGTGCAATTTGTGTATCAAAGCTGGAAAGAATGCAAGTGTCAGTGTAAAATAAATGTGAAGTGTATAAGAGAAGTGTCAGTGTAAGAACAGGAGTATGAAGCTCAAGATTATGAGGCTTAAAGAATAATGCTGGAAAGAGGGGGGATATACAGAGACTTTTGTTCGATAACTGTTAAGTTATGCCTACGTATCCTCTCGTGCAATGAGGAAGTCAGAACACCGTAGTTCGACTCAAAGAGACAGAAAGATAAATTGACTTGTGAACTGCTTACTTGTCTATGCTCAAGTGTATGACCTGTCTGGCTCAAGTGCAAACTGTCTTGCATTAGGCGGAAGAAGCAAGTTCTCGTTTATGAGTGAATGATATGAGAAAAGAATCCCGGAGGAGACGATTATTGTTTGTTTTTGGTGTTTTTAATCTTTTATTGCTTTTAGATTTGTCATAAGTTAATGAGCTTAAGCCTAAACCAAGGGTTAGTAAACTCATCACATCTTCCCTCTGATTAGGGGTAATGAGAATACCTTAAGTGTGAAGTAAACACCTCACACTTAATCACCATGATGTAGGATTAAGATCATTAACCTACTTGCAATTATTTAGATGTTTTTGGAGTTTTTATTTAGTGTTAAGTAATGAGTTTAAGCCATAATCAGGGATTTAATGGACTCATTACACCATCCTAATAGAAGGATAATAGATGAGAACACTTAAGCTGAGGAAGGCTCCTCAACTTAATCCATGATTAGGGATTAACCTCATGACAAAACAAAGCCTTTATTAGAGTGGATTTTAGTTAATGGTAAGATTAAGAAGTGGATTTTATGGTTTGTAAGACAACTTGAGGGGGACTTGTCCATTAACACTAGGGTTAGTCCTTCTTAACCAATTAAGGAAGAATTAGAACCCTAATGCAAGGCCCAAGTTACAAGTTTGATGTCTTAGTGATTATTAGATGGATTGATTAAAGGATTTAAACACATTGAGGGTTTAACACTTAGGATTAAAGTTATACACTCCATCCTAATAGAAGGATGCAGACATAAGCTTAATCACAAAGCCTTAAAACCTTTAAGGTTTAGTCCTTGATTATAAGATGAGAAGAGAAGACACAAAGATGACACAAAGGTAAAACTAAATGGGGGACTAATCAACCCTAATTATGATCATGCTTGGTTGTTCCTAGGGTTTATGAGGCTTAAAAGAGAGAGATCTTCAAGGGGCCACCAAGGAGAGAAGCAGATGAAAGGAGGAAGAAGCAGAGAGAAACAAGACAACTTGCTTCACTTAAGAAGACAAGTTGCCTGAAGAAAGGAAGTAAGAGATGAACATGAATGAACAAGCTCACTCTAATACAAAGATAAAATGCAGCAAAGATGCAAGAGAGATGAGAAGAGATTGTGAGAAGTGAAGGCAAATTCACTTCTCAAAACAACTTACCACCTGAAAAGTTAGCAAAAGAAGTGAAATGCAATGCACATGAGATGAAATGCCATGATGCAAACCAAAGTCAGAAGCATAAACATGATGTTAATGATGCTAAGAGATGATGCAAACACATGTCAAGAGTTGTGGATGATCATACAAGGATGAGGATGCAAATGAAGCATGCTTTGAACCATGAATGTTCATGAAAGTTTATGAAATGATATGAAGGCATAACATGGCAAATGAAAGATGCAATGATAAAACATGATTCTAATATGTCCTAAGATGTATTATGAATCATGTGGATGCACAAAATGTCATGGCAAGTCATTGAATGCAAGCAAATGAGAGATGGATGCAAAGGAAGGCACAAATTAGGGTTTACATACAACATGCATCACAAAAATCCAAAACCAGAAGCAAATGACATGACAAAAAATTGAAAATGGGATCAGAGGAACCCTAACCCTACACAAGTTCACTGCCCAAAGGAGGGGACCTAACTCTTAACCTAGTGCAAGTTATGAATTTCTCAAGTCAATTAGGGTTTTGGGGTACCTCACAATGAAAAAAGCTAAACAAATTGAAAATGAAATATGAACTCAAACCAATTTTATCCTATAAACTACATGCTATGAAGGATGCAATGCAAGAAGAACCATCGTCAAACTCTCAATGGTTAGGCAGAATGGATTTTTCCAAGTTTGAACAAAAATATTGCCTTTAAATGGATTTAATTCCAATGAAAATTGCCAACATAGTTCAAGAACCAAAAAGAAATTTGTTTTGAGAGTTTGATAATGTTTCTAAATGTTTTAAAATGCAAAGTGAATTTTTTTGTGATTTTTAAATACCTAAATGCATTTTTAATTAATTAATTTTCATTAACTAATTAAAAATAACCATTTAAATGATTTAAAAATAATTTTTAATGCAAAAAATAAAAATAAAAATATTTTTGGGTTCTGAAAAATAATGAAATGCTTGACAAAAATTTTCAGAATTTTTAAATGTTTTTTACTATTTTAAATAATTCGTAGAAGTTAAATACAAAATAAATGAATTAAAAATAAAATTATGAGAAGTATGCAAGATCCATGGCTGAGATTCAAAGAGAAATGGAGGGAATTGACCCGCGCCATATCCAATGGCTGTAATTGAAACTGACCAAATTAAATATAAAACCCAATTAATTATGTTAATGACGTGGATTAGGGCTTAATGGGGGGATCTGAGCCACACAAACGCGCGGGAGTCAACACTGGTCAACTGAATCCACGGTCCACATTCAAACTGAACCCTAAACGTAATTAATGAACTAATGACTTTCAGGTGGCCGGAAATGACCTCCGGTCATCTTCTCCGGCCACACCTCTCCCTGAAAATTGTTATCTTCTTCCCTAGGCTTCTAAAATCCAATCTCTCTGCCCAGAAATGATCCCCATACATCATACATCAAGAATCAACAAACAAACAACATTTAAAACACATCAAAAGTGAGAATCGAATCAAAACAGTTCTAGGTCAAAAAATTTCAGAACACGAATACATACTCATTTCTCAACCATTTTCAAAACAAAACACATCAACATGATCAGTGAAGCATAAAGAACCATTTAGTAACTTAAAAACAAGTTTCTGGAAAAATTGTTCTTGAGCTCACCTGAAATGGAGCTTTCTGACTGCTTCTTTGCTTCAAAATGGCTCCAATGATCTTCTTGAGGAAGCTTTGAGGCTTGGTTGGAGTTTAATGTAGCTGGTTTAAGAGTTTGATGAAGTTCTGTTCAAGGGAAGTGAGAAATCGTGTTTCTGTTTGTGGGCTTTTCAGGGAAAATTGATGGTTGGGAAATGATCAGAGGATCATATTGAGTGGTTCTATAAAGTTTATTTTGAGGTTTGAAGCTTGTATGGAGGGATTCGAATGAAAATGCATAAGAGGTGAGTTTTGAGGATGCTGACTTGTGGGATGTTTCAGGCTGTGTTGTGTTATGTGTTGAGTCTCATTTTGTCCATGTATCAAGCTTGGATAGGTCAGAGAGTTGTTGTTGGCCTAGCTTGATTGGTATGGGCCATTTTGCATAAAGTCAACTTTTTGTGTAAGAGAAGGTATAGGCTATTTCAGTCAAGGTACAAGGGCATGTCTGCTGCAGCTTGAATCAAGGAGAACCATGGAAATGAATTTGAGGCAATGCAACAAGTGGATTAGGGTTTGTGTGAGGTTTTGCAATTTTCACAAAGTTTGGCCCTTTTGAAGTTTCTTAATGCACAAGTCATGAAAATGGACAATTCTTTGGTGCATTCTGATTTTTAGGTCATGGTTCATGTTTGTGTAATGCATAGAAGTCACATTGAAGTCACATTTTTCCTTGGCATGAGGTTTTGCAACTTTGCCTCTTTGGTGTAAAACTTGGAATTATGTGATTTTATCCAACTTTGCAAGGCCATAACTTTTGATCAAAAATAAATTAGAATGAGTTATTGTACTTTTTGAAAAGGGAATGATCCAATCTACAACTTTTATGACCAAAGTTTTCTCATTTGAAGCATTTTTGAATCAATTTGAGGAGGTTGAAAAACTTTCCCAAAATGGCAAGTTTACATTACAAGTCACTTTCCCAAAAAGGCAATTTTGCAAATGGCTTGAAATTCTTCAATTTTGTGAACTTCTAACATCTTCTATGATCAAATAAAGATCATACACATTCAAAATGATGGAGAAACCCCTTTGGTTGGGTCATTGGGGGCCTCAGATGCCCTGATTTTGCACTGACTTGCTCCAGAAGTCAACTCTTGATTAGATGCCTTCCCCATGGAATTTCTTCATGAAAATTGATATGCATGATCCTCATAACATATAGAAACCAATAGAAACAAGTATGACCAAAAAATTTGGAGTTATGGCCTCTGAAACCAAAACCCTAATTTTAGGTCATCTGTGCAGTTAAACCTGGCTCTGCTTCCATGCCTTTCTCAGTTCTTGTGATTCTTTGACTTCCTTGACTTGGTGAGGATATGATATGATGTTTGAACATACATGGACCCCTTTGAAGTGATTGAAGACCTTTGAAGTGGCTCAAATGGCTCAGGGATGGCTCAGATCACAAACCCTAGATGCAGATGACTTTGAAATAATGCAGTGAAGCAAAAATGCAATATGAGATGCTATGATTGGATTTATGCAAATGAAAAGATCACAAGCCATGGTGTGAATGGGTGAGGGAAAATTTGGGGTGTTTACAACTGCCCCTATTCAAGCATGAGTTAGCTGTGCAGGATGTAAGTGACGGCTTAACAATCAAACAAGATAACTTGTGGTTGAATACCAAAGACAGTCCAAGATTTGCACTCACAGAATGAAGAAGAAAAGGGATATAGATTGTAAAAGAAAATAAAGTATATTTATAAAGTGCGGGCGACGGAGGACGAACGCCGAGCAGAGGATGACTGCTGGGGATGAAGCAATGACGGGGACGACCGACATGTTGGGGAAAATGCGGGAAATAAAGCAACGACGGGGACGGCCGACAAGCTGGGGATGTAAGAGATCATGATGGGGACGGCCATCAGGTAAAGCTATAAGACTCTCTGGAGATTATAGGTAAATGATGGGGACGACCATCAAGTCCAAGGCATAAATGAAATAAATGATGAGGTACGGTCATCAAAGGTGAAGGACGATCGCTTAGCAGGGGACGGTTGCTCAGTCCGGGATAAGATAAGGGACGGTCATCTAAGGTGAAGGACGATCACCTGGCAGGGTACGGCTGCCGAAAGTATCGCGACATAGGACGAATGCTGGGTAAAAAGGTCGACGATGGGGACGACCATCGGATAAGCATGATGAAGGACGATCACCTAGCAGGAAACGACTGCTCTTCAGGGTTTATCATGACATAGGACGAATGTCAGATAACAAGATCAACGATGGGGATGGCCATCGGATAAAATGATGAAGGACGATCATCAAGAGGTGAAGGACGATCACCTAGCAGGGGACGGCTGCTAAAAATATCACGACATAGGACGAATGTCAGGTAGACAGGAAATAGTTCAACAAGATTTGTTGGGACTCGTCTGGGGAATAGTAGACACAGACGAGTGCCTAAATTCAAGAAGACATAAGTGTTTGACACGGTGTATAGATTAAAGATGCGGACGAGCATCCTTAAGACCATGATACAGACGAGTATCAGTAGAAACAAACGCTTGACGCATGTTCAGAGATGATGATATGGACGAGTATCAACTAGTTAACAAGGAACACGGACGAGTATTGATTCTGAGGGGATTTAAATGGTATATACAAGATACGGACGAGTATCTGTTATAAGTGACAGGTGAGACGCCTACGAGTGCTCAACTTGCTGGGGAGAGTGGGACACGGACGGGTGTCGGAAAAAGTGTATTATAAACAAGTATCTGGTTTGCAAAGTGTTTAGGCAACTGTGCTGGGGAAGGTGACACGGACGGGTGTTACGGAATTGTATATATATGTATCCGTGTTAGTGAGTGCAAAGGGGACGCTTTGGCTCTCCGCTGGGGATATGACACAGACGAGTGTCAAAGGAGTGTGTTCCTGTATTTGTGAGTGTAATGCTTTGGTTCTTTGGTGGGGAATTTGGGAAATATTCTGTATATCGTTTGATGGACTGTCAGTATTTACAAATGTTCGGTTCGACACATGGCTTATGATTATGCAACATGTTTGATTTTTGCCGCAATGCTCCGCATAAGACGGAATGCTACGCTCTGGGGGAAAATATGATGCGAATGCTATGATTATGCAAAGATACCAATTCGGGATTCAGATCCCGATGCTGTGGAGATCCCGGGCTGATCTGCTTGAAGTGGATATCCCAGCTGGGGATGAGATCATTGGTAGATCTGGCATATATGACTCTGCTTTGGGGAAATAGATCATTGATAGATCTTTCTTAGTGATGATGGACCCAGCTGGGGTCTGTAGAAGCTTTCGTCACTCTGTTGTGAGATCTTCAGGCGTTGCTCTTTTGGATAGAGATTGAAACTTCATGGGGAGATGGTTCCCTGTCTAGTACTTGGCTGGGGAGGGGGAAAGATCACTGAAAGATCTTCCTAGAGATTTCTGCGGGGATCCTGCTGAGGATGATACTTGACCACTCAGCTGGGGATATGAATACCTTCGGGTGCTGCTCTCTGAAGGAAATGTTGGAGAAGTGATGCCTGACAACTCTGATGGGGAGAAAGCATCTCTGGTGTTGTTTGGAAGGTGTGCTGAGGAGACAATGATTTGGCAGCTTGCTGGGGAGAAACTTCCATGCCCCATGTTGTGCTCTGAACACCTGCAATCCTGTAAAGACAAAGAAGCGCACAAGTATCCCGAGGTATCCCTTATTGGATTCCGTCATAGGAGTTTAGGCCATCCTAGGAGCAAATATATTTCCTGTAAGCATGTATTTTTAGAAGGGAAGCATCTGTATTTATGCAATCAATATCTTAAAGACATCGGACATTTTTGCAAACGAAAATAAAGTGTACGAGACGAGACATGATTGAAAATCTGATTTTATTAATTTACGCGCCCTGAATTGGCAAGATACAGCCAAAGAAACAGATCCCCTGAAATGAGGAAACTGTTACAAATTGAGAAACAAAAGGATGTTGGCAATGTTGATGACGCTTTAAGGAGCTTCCCTTTTGCTAAGACTCGTATGACATTTGACGTTCTTCTCGTCTTGCTTTCTGAAGAAGGCTGATTCTGACCGACGCTCGAACCTTTCGAAGCTCACCATGTTGTAAGTGATACAGATGAATTCAGAATGCAGTTGTTCGCTTATTCCCTTATTTTGCGTGGATCGCCCTTTCGGGTTTTCAATCCACCGGGATACCCATTTTTGCCTGAGTTGTCCAATGCGGCTTTTCAACTCAGCGGGTGTACATTTTTTATTTATCTTCCCTTATTTTGCCCGAGTCTTTTATTCTGTTTTTGACTCGCCGGGATGCCCTAATTTTTGCCTGGACTTACATTCTGTTTTTATGTCCAGCGGGTCATTTCTACGCGAAGTATTTTTTAACTGCATCTGAATTCACAGGGGACAGGAAGTCTTCACCATCCATAGTACTGAGCATCAGAGCTCCACCTGAGAACACTTTCTTTACTATGAACGGACCATCATAATTCGGAGTCCACTTGCCCCTGTGGTCTGTATGAGGAGGGAGGAGTCTTTTCAGCACAAGATCTCCTACTTGGTACTCTCGAAGCCTGACTTTCTGATCGAAGGCTTTCTTCATCCTTTTCTGGTACAACTGCCCATGACAAATTGCAGCCAATCTCTTTTCTTCGATCAGACTCAGTTGTTCGTATCGGGATCGGACCCATTCTGCTTCATTTAGTTTAACATCCATTAGTACCCGCAAGGAGGGTAGTTCAACTTCAACAGGTAAGACTGCCTCCATACCATACACAAGCTGATACGATGTTGCCCCAGTGGATGTGTTGATTGACGTACGGTACCCATGTAAGGCAAAAGGTAGCATTTTATGCCAGTCTTTGTAGGTGACTACCATCTTCTGCACAATCTTCTTGATATTCTTATTAGCTGCCTCAACAGCGCCATTCATCTTTGGCCTGTAAGGAGAAGAGTTGTGGTGTTGGATCTTGAAGTCCCGACACAGTTCTGCCATCATTTTGTTGTTCAAGTTGGAACCATTATCAGTAATGATTCGCTCGGGCACTCCATACCGACAGATGATATCTCTCTTCAGAAATCGGGCTACCACTTGTCTTGTAACATTTGCATATGAAGCTGCTTCGACCCACTTGGTAAAATAGTCAATGGCTACCAGGACGAATCTGTGGCCATTTGAAGCAGTTGGTTCAATCCTGCCAATCATATCAATGCCCCACATGGCAAAGGGCCAGGGTGAAGACATCACATTCAGAGGATTTTGAGGCACATGCACTTTATCTGCATAAATCTGGCATTTATGACATTTTCTGGCATAAGCACAACAGTCTGCATCCATTGTGATCCAGTAATAGCCTGATCTTAGCAACTTTTTAGCCATTGCATGCCCTCCTGCATGGGTACCAAAGGATCCTTCGTGCACCTCGTGTATCAACAAGTCGGCCTCTGCCCTATCAACACATCTGAGGAGTACCATATCAAAGTTTCTCTTATACAGGGAACCGTCAGTATTCAGGAAGAAACTACCAGCTAGCCTTCTTAATGTTTTCTTATCATTGGAAGATGCCCCAGGTGGGTATGTTTGATCCTCCAAGAAGCACTTGATGTCATTGAACCAAGGCTTATCATCTTTGACAATGTCTGTTGAAAACACATATGCTGGTCTGTCAAGTCTGGACACTAAAATCCGAGGCACAAAGTTGGCAGCTTGAACTTTGATCATGGATGAAATGGTAGCCAGAGCATCTGCAAACTGATTTTCATCTCGAGGGATATACTCAAGCTTGACCGTTGTGAAGAAAGTCAATAACCTTCTTGTATAATCCCGGTAAGGTATCAGATGATCTTGGTGGGTGTACCATTTGTCCTTGGTTTGATTGATTACCAGAGCTGAATCTCCGAACACAGTCAAAGTCTTGATCCTGAGGTCAATAGCTTCCTCAAGGCCCATAATACAAGCTTCATATTCAGCTTCGTTGTTAGTGCAGTTAAAGGTGAGTTTTGCCGAGAAAGGCATGTGAACTCCTTTAGGTGTAATGAATACTGCACCAACACCACGACCATTCATATTAACAGCCCCATCAAACATCATAGTCCACGCTTCTTCCGGGTCAAGCCCTTCAGTGTGAATAGGCTCTTCATGATCTTTCGCTTTTATGAACATGATGTCTTCATCAGGGAAGTAAAATCTCATAGGCTGGTAATCATCAATAGGTTGCTCAGCAAGATAATCAGACAATACACTGCCTTTGATGGCCTTTTGGGATGTGTATTGGATGTCATATTCTGTGAGGATCATTTGCCATCTTGCAACCCGTCCGGTGAGTGCTGGCTTCTCAAAAATGTACTTGATTGGATCCATCTTTGAGATCAATAAAGTAGTATGGGTCAACATATATTATCTTAGTCGGCGAGCAGCCCACGCTAAAGCACAACAAGTTTTCTCGAGCAGTGAATAACGTTGTTCACAGTCGGTAAACTTTTTGCTTAGGTAGTATATTGCATACTCTTTTCGACCAGACTCGTCATGCTGGCCCAGCACACACCCCATCGACTCTTCTAATACTGTCAAGTACATGATTAGAGGTCTTCCTTCAACTGGAGGCATAAGGATTGGAGGCTCTTGTAAGTATTCCTTGATTTTGTCAAAAGCCCTTTGGCAGTCTTCATTCCACCTGACCGTTTGTTCTTTTCTTAACAGCTTGAACAAAGGCTCGCAGGTTGCAGTAAGGTGAGATATGAACCTTGAAATGTAGTTCAATCTTCCTAGGAACCCTCGAACTTCTTTCTCAGTTTTCGATGCAGGCATTTCTTGAATGGCTTTGACTTTATCAGGGTCAACTTCAATCCCTTTTTCACTTACAATAAATCCCAGCAGCTTACCGGACCGCACCCCGAATGTACACTTGTTGGGGTTCAATTTCAGTTGGTACTTCCTCAGACGCTTGAATAGCTTCAACAGATTTACCAGGTGGTCTTCTTCTGTGAGGGACTTGGCAATCATGTCATCCACATAACATTCGATTTCTTTATGGATCATGTCATGGAATAATGTTACCATAGCCCGTTGATAAGTGGCACCAGCATTCTTCAGTCCGAATGGCATTACCTTATAACAGAACGTGCCCCAGGGTGTGATAAAAGTTGTCTTCTCCATGTCTTCAGGTGACATCTTGATCTGATTGTATCCTGAAAATCCGTCCATGAAGGAGAACACCAAGAACTGAGCCGTATTATCAACCAATACATCAATGAGAGGTAAAGGGAAGTCATCTTTCGGGCTGGCTCTGCTCAGATCCCGATAATCCACACACATTCTCACCTTGTCGTCTTTCTTAGGCACAGGTACAATATTGGCCACCCACGGCGGATAGCTAGTCACAGCAAGGAAGCCGGCGTCCCACTGCTTTTGTACCTCTTCTTTAATCTTCATTGCCATATCTGGGCGAGTACGGCGCAGTTTCTGTTTTACTGGCAGGCAGTCTTCTTTCAAAGGCAGTTTGTGCATGACAATGTCGGTGTCCAACCCTGGCATATCCTGATAAGACCAAGCAAAAACATCCACATATTCCCGAAGCATGTCAATCAGTTGCTCTTTTACTGAATCTTGCAGGCAGGCCCCGATCTTGACTTCTTTCACTTCTTCTTCTTCTGTACCAAGATTAACTGTTTCGACCTCCTCCTGATGAGGAGTGATAACCTTATCCTCTTGTCTCAACAACCTATCTAGCTCTTCAGGTAGCTCATAATCTTCTTCAACCCCTTCATCGGCTTGATTGATTGGATTGTCAAAGTCATACGAAGTCATAGCTGTGTTGTTGTCGGTGCAATCTGAAAGGCACTCTCTGCAAGGGTTTAGATTGGTTTATTTTAGTGATTAATTTTAATCTTGTTTAGAAAAAGTAAAAATGAAGTTATTTATTTTGAAAAACATTGCCATTTTGTTTTTGTACAAAAAGTGAAAAATGAAAAACAGTGAGCGAAAAAGAAGAGACTCATTTGCAAAAGATGTCCGATATTCATTGATTGATCTATTTGCACAAAATTACAAGATGGCCCGATTACAAAATGAGTCTTGACATCTTGGGCAAGATGCAAGACTTGATGCATGCTTAAAAATACAGGAAATAATAATTACTCTGCAGGAGTAACCCTTATAATTTCCTAGGAAGACAAGTTAAGGACTTGGCTCCCCGGAATCCTTGGACGTATCCAACTCTCCAGGTTGCGGTCGCTTTCCTCCTCGTCTTCCAAGTTGTTCACAGCATCTGGGGTGAGCATTCCCCCACTGACAAAATTGGGCTCTTTGGCAGCCTCTGATTGATCTTGTTGAGTTGGTCTGTAACCCAACCCAAATCTGTCTTCTTTCTTCTCCACGGGCAGCAGCTTGCCCCAGCCTTGGGCAGTACCCTCTTCAACAACCTTCCGGGCTTGCTGATATGACGTTATGGAGGTTCCCAGTACAGCGGATGCTTCATTAATGTTCAGGGCCTCAAACCCCTGGCTCATGGTTTCATGGATTTCTCCATCCATTTCTATGTACTTATACGTAGCCAGATGGCTAACAAAGATGTCTTCTTCCCCACAGATGGTGATGATCTGGCCTTCCCACTCGAATTTCAGCTTCTGGTAAAGGGTAGATGTAACAGCGCCAGCGGCATGGATCCAGGGTCTACCCAACAAACAGCTG
Organism: Lathyrus aphaca; assembly: GCA_963966055.1. Lineage (NCBI taxonomy): Eukaryota > Viridiplantae > Streptophyta > Magnoliopsida > Fabales > Fabaceae > Lathyrus > Lathyrus aphaca. The sequence goes on along the minus strand of OZ014520.1, from coordinate 280,134,608 downwards.
TAGGCCGGCTGAATGTCCATCACATAGAAGGTAATTTTAAAAGTCTGCGGGCCAATCATCACAGGTAGATCAATCTCCCCAAGCACTAATATTTTAGAGCCATCGAATGCTCTCACCACCAAATTACTCGGACGCAATGCCAAGCCATTATACTCCAGCTTCACCAAGGCTTTCTTTGGTAGAACATTGAGCGACGACCCAGTGTCCACCAGTACATGAGACAGAACAACACCCTTGCATTCCAAGGTGATATGTAAAGCCTTGTTGTGGTTACGTCCCTCAGTTGTTAAATCAGCATTGGTAAAACCCAGTCCATGACTGGTGTTGACATTTGCTACCACAGTTTCTAGCTGATTAACGGTAATCTCCTCTGGCACGTATGCTGCGTGCAGGACTTTCAGTAATGCATTCCTGTGAGCTTCAGAACACATCAACAGTGATAATATGGAGATCTTTGAGGGAGTTTGGTGAAGCTGATCCACCACCTTGTAATCACTTCTTTTTATGATTCTCATAAACTCTTCTACATCTTGTTCAAAAGATGTCTTCTGAGTTTCTTTGACAGTTGGCTCTTCAGGTACCACACTCTTTCCTTTTGCTTTGGCAGCAGCTTCTGCTTCGACATTAGGTCTTTGCACTTGTGGGGCAAAAAGGCGTCCGCTTCTGGTGAAGCCTCCGCCTCCCCCAACATTATCAATCTGTAGAGAAGAGGTTGATTTATCCAAAGTGATTTTCTCCCTGTTGCAGTAAAGATCAGAGCCATAATGCCAAGGTATGGCATTACTACTTTCATAAGGAACGGGTTCGGGCACCGTAATGGTAACTGGACTGACTGCTGCAGAGAAGGGTACTGTAATGGTGTGCAGATCGTAGTAAATCGTGACTGGTGACCTGGCAGGAGGTGCCATTGTTCGTTGCTGGAAATTGTTGCTGGGAGGAACCTCTGATGGGTCATAGTAGATGGTGACTGCTGAGACATCTTCATTAATTTCTGTTGGCGTTGTAAAAGATTCTACTGATAAAAGGGATGCTGATGTTGTAGAAGAAAGGGTTATTGACATTTGATTTGTTGAAGTGAGGGATGGAGCCATTGCTGATGATATTGATGAATCGGTAGGAATGATTGTTGCTGTTGTTGTAGAAGAATCAGGAATTGTTGTTAAAGGAATTGCTGGATTTGTAGGCGCCGTTGTTGAGATCTGAAGGATTCCATCCTTAATAAGACCATCTATGCTGCTTCTCAAATTATCACACCCGTTGACTGCAATGTTGCAATACCCACAACCGAGCTCACACCCGGGGAACACCTGGCACTCTAGAAGCTGAGCTTTAATTTCAACCAGAGGTGTTCGAATCTGTGCAACACTGGTGATTAAAGTAGATGGCTTGTCTTCCTCAATGGCATTAATCCTCGGCCCGTTATGATTAGGCATTGGATTCTTGTTGACATTTGGAGGGGGTGCAAAGTTGAGGGCTTTAGAATCCACCAGATCTTGGACTTTCATTTGCAAGGCCCTGCATTTTTCCGTATTGTGGCCAGGTGCATTGGAGTAGAAAGCACATCTGGCGTTGACATCATAATTCCTCGGGAGATTGGAGGGATCTGGTGGTGCCAATGTCCTTAACTCAACCAAGTTGAGCTTCAGGAGTTGTGGCAATAAGGCAGCATAAGGCATAGGGATAGGGTCAATCACCCTGTTTGCCTGTGACGGTCTTTGCTGAAAGGGTCGTTGTTGTTGATTGTTGTTGCTATTGTTGTAGGTTCTCTGTGGCGGATACTGAACTTGCTGTTGATAATGTGGTTGTTGTGGTTGTTGATATGCTGATTGCTGAGGAATTGGAGCTGGAATAGTGACAGCTGCTACTGATCTGTGGACATACTGAGGTCTGCCCCTGCTGGCATGAATGGAATTTGTCTCACCGGTTCTTCGAGGTCCCAAAAAAGGCTTCCTGGGATTACTGGACGAACTTGCACCTTTTTCAGAAATTTTGCCCATTTTCAAAAGGCTTTCAATCCTTTCCCCAGCTATAACCACGTCTGCAAAGCTGGTAGAAGAAAAGGCAGCCAATCTATCAATATATGTTCCTTGCAAAGTATTCATGAACATGTCGCCCATTTCTCTTTCCGACATGGGTGACTGGACAACAGCAGCAAGCTGTCTCCACCTTTGGGCATATTCCCTGAAGCTTTCCCTGGAGGATTGAGACATTCCCATCAGAAGGGTCCTGTTAGGAGCCATGTCCAGGTTATATTGGTATTGTCTGATGAAGGCTTCAGCTAAGTCCTTCCAGCATCTGATAGTAGCTCTGGTCAAGTGTGAATACCACTCTCTTGAAGCTCCAATCAAGCTATCTTCAAAGTAGAACATCCACAGCTTTTCATCCATGGTATAAGCTTTGAGTCTTCCCAGGAAGGACTGCAGGTGAGTTCGTGGACAGGAAGTTCCATTGTATTTCTCAAAGCACGGGGGCTTGAACTTGTGGGGAATTCTCACCCCATCCACTAACCCCATGTCCATTACATCGAAGCCCAAGGAATTCTGAGACTCCAGAGATCTCAACTTCTCAGCAATTTCATCAAACCTTCTATCATAGACTTCATCTCCAGCTCCCATTACAGTAAACTGCTCCTCTTGAGGATCTTCTTGCAAGATCCTTCCTGCAGCAGTGTTGCCCTGTACATTCCTTGGGATGTTGACTTCCGGATCTAAATGAGGTCCAAATACTGGTGGGTTAACATGAGGCTAACCTCCCTCATTATTACTAGTTCCTCCAGTTCCAGGATGAGGTTCCTCAGGAGTTTGTCTTTCTACCAATGCCCTTAACCTTTCTTGGCTCTGGGCCAAACCAGTCATCACAGTCATAAATTGAGCCATTTGGTTCCTCATCTCCACTCTTTCATTAGCCATCTGAGTTCTGACCTCAGTCAGGTCCTGTTGTACTTGATCCATTTGGATACCAGGAAGGTTGTTGCGAGTAGGGTACCGGTGCGTACGGTTGACATGGAATACTCTTCTGCGAGCAATATTTCCTGAAACACAACAGAGTTAGAAGCAAACAAAATAAAGGCAAAACCTACAAAACAAAACAAAGTTAGTATGCAATGCAGTATGCTTATTTGTTTTCCAAGGTATCCGGCTTGGTTCTTGGTTTTGACCTTTCCAGACCTCGAGGAAGATGCTTTGATGCTGTTGGGAAAAAGGAAACCCCACAATGGAAACAAACTAAAATATATTACAAATGGTGAATCATACATAGTTTGTTTTACAACATATGCCCCTGAAGGGTCAAAATACAACACAAAAGAAAAGTACATCAAATGAAAACAACAACAATCAAAAAGTCAGACATCTAGTCCAAACTCATCCTCCTTAACCTCCTTCAGAAGTGCCTCAGTCACTGGACCAGCTGGATGCTCTGTGATGTTTCTGATGAGGAGGTTCCTGGTGGCAATGGCAGTGGTCAGTTTCTTGTGCCTGTCCTGGTCCTTTGATCTCTTCAATCCAGCCCTAAGCTTCAACTCTGAAATCTCCTTATGGGCTGCCAACAAAGCTTCTTGTTGCTTCTTTTCATTGGCCTCTAACTGCTCAATCCTGGCTTGAGTCTTCTGATCTTCTTGTGTCCGGGCTTCAGTGATCCTGACCCACCTAGCCTGACTTTCTTGCAGATAGAGATCAGTCCTAGCCTTCTGAAGCTTGGCCTCTTTACAGGCATTCTTCAATATTTGTTCCCCAGCTCTTGCTTTTTTGATGTAGTCTTCTGTTTTCTCAATCTTGGTCAGATGCTCCGCCCTGAGCTTCTCCAACCTCTCAATGTCCAGACGACCATCACTCCTCTCCCAGAGGGTCTTTTTCAGAGCTTGAGACAGATTCTCATTCCTTTCCTTCAGCTTCTCAAATTCTTCCAGGCTGACAGTGGCAGCTGGCTGAGCTGTAGATGGTCCAGGTGTATCCTCAGTGGTGAAAGGCATTCCAGTAATCTGAGCTCTAGTACGGGACCATTCATAGTACTGAGCTGAAGCAACATTATTGCACCTTCCAAGAATAGCCATCCCTTTTGTCTGGATGTTATCTCAAGCCCAGGATGCCTGTCTGACAGCAGCTACATTAGGTTTTATCTCACAATACAGGGTCTCAGCTAGATCTTGCATTCTGGGAGGGTGAACCAAAGCATAGCCCAGTTGTCTCTTGAACAGCAAAGGATTGTAGTTGATGCAACCCTTCACTCCTATCAGAGGCACATTTGGGTATTGCCCACAGCTAGTGATGATGTCCTTGCCTTTGGTGCTCGGGGTGCACCATCTGATGTCCTCTGAAGTCAAAGAAATAAGTCTCTTAGCCCAATTTTTCTGTTGGTGAGGGTTCAAGAAAGCATCTGACTTAGGTAGGTGTCTGAGAAGCCAGGTGTGAAACAAATGAGCACAACATCTCACTAGCTTCCCCCTTTGTTTCTCATTTCTCTGATGAATGGAGTAATAGAAATCTCCCAGTAATGTGGGTACTGGGTTCCTCAGAAGGAAAAGATGAATGGCATTCTTACTGATAAACTTGGGCTCATCTACAAACAGTATGACCCCATATATACTGAGGGATAACAGTGCACAGACTGCCCTCCACTCTCCCAAGGAGGCCTTCAGGATGGCCTGAGAAATCAAGAAATCCAAGTGCAAACCAGGGATCCCAGCCTTTGTTGTCATATTCTGCTCAATCAAAATAGGCTCCAGGTACAGTGCTTTTTCCACTTCTCCATTGCTGGGAGAAGTCATTTCTGGGTTGAAGGGGACACCACCCCTGACAGGTACTCCAATCAATGATGAAAACTCGTCCAGCAGAGGTCCTAGCTGAAAATCTGGGAATGCGAAGCATCTCAAAGGAGGGTCATAAAACTGCAAGCAGGTGTGGATCATGCTCCTCTGAGATGGGTCAAGGTCCATAACCATATCCAGGATACCTCCATAATGTTCTCTAAACAATGAGATGTGGTCAGGTGTAATGAGTGATTGGACCTGCCTAATACCAGTCAACACAGGCTCAAAGAAATGGTAAGATATGTTGCTCTTCCTGTGAGTAGTCATGAGTGCTGCTGAAGGTAAGCTGGTGAAGATTCACAGACTGATGCTGGTAATGAGCCACTGACAGGCTGGTGCTGGTGATGATGAAGATAGCTGAAGCAGATAACTGATGAAGACAGTTGAAGCAGAGGTCTATGCAAAAGAAGGGGTCAAAACCAAACCAGATATGATGTGGATACCCTGAAAGACAAATAAACAAATGTTAAATGATGCAAATGATGATATATGCAAATGATATGCAAGGGTTTGTGATCAAGCTGGATCTAGTTATCTGTCTTGATATAAGGCCCATGTATGTTCAAGAAGTCCAGATGGAGGTCCAGAAATCCAGTAACCAAGGTGGGGGACTCAAATAAAGAGTCACATGTCCAGGGTTAAATCACAAGAACTGTCCAAAATGAGGTATCCTTAAACAAAAAGTAACAAGGTATGATGTAGCTAATGGTACCTGCAAACCTGTAAACAGCCCAACCCCCTCACTGGTGATGTTCTAAAACAAAGATCCTCGGACTTGGATCAGTTATGAGAAGTGTAAACACTTCTAACCCGGAGGTACAGTGTTTACAATAACCATAAAAGATCCTCCTCTAATTCACCTCAGTTTCTGAAGGTTAAAATAAAGGTCATCCAGACTTAGCAGGCTTCCCAGATAGCCCTAGTACTACAGGAAATCTGTAGCACAGAGTTCTCAAGAAGAAACCCACATCTGAACCGTGTTTCATATTCCCGCACCAGACCGAAATGGAATGGGAAAGAACATGAACCACTCTAGCCTAGGTGTCACTCAGGTCCCAGGTATAGGACCTTAAACTCTCAATGAAACCCCACCCACCAAGACAGAAGAACAGATCCAGCAATGATAATGACAGTATGATGCATAAAACTGTAAAGAAAGCAATAAACAAGACTGTACATAAAACAATAAACAAAGCAAATAAACACAATTAGCACATAACACCCCAGTAAACACAAATCAAACAAGCGCTAGGAGGAACCCACAAAAAGAACCAGAAGCCCTGGTTACAGTATAAGGGTCCCCAGCAGAGTCGCCAAGCTGTCGCTCCCACCAAATGACACCGGGCCAAGAGGGGTACAGACGCGAACGGTCGGCGAAAAGAGAAGGGATGAATAGAGTCGCCAGCTAGGCATTTTTATCCCGGAGGAAAGGTAATGCTGCATAAAACTAAGAAAAGATGGATAAGACGGTTGCGAACCAGAGAGACTGAGAAAGGGGGTTGGTTACAACCTGGGAAGGTATTAGCACCCAGATTGTCCGCCGTACTCGACGGGATCCACGCTTAAGAGGTTTGTGTTTTAAAGGGGTAGTGTCAGTGCAATTTGTGTATCAAAGCTGGAAAGAATGCAAGTGTCAGTGTAAAATAAATGTGAAGTGTATAAGAGAAGTGTCAGTGTAAGAACAGGAGTATGAAGCTCAAGATTATGAGGCTTAAAGAATAATGCTGGAAAGAGGGGGGATATACAGAGACTTTTGTTCGATAACTGTTAAGTTATGCCTACGTATCCTCTCGTGCAATGAGGAAGTCAGAACACCGTAGTTCGACTCAAAGAAACTGAAAGATAAATTCACTTGTGAACTGCTTACTTGTCTATGCTCAAGTGTATGACCTGTCTGGCTCAGGTGCAAACTGTCTTGCATTAGACGGAAGAAGCAAGTTCTTGTTTACGAGTGAATGAGATGAGAAAAGATTCCCGGAGGAGACGATTATTGTTTGTTTTTGGTGTTTTTAATCTTTTATTGCTTTTAGATTTGTCATAAGTTAATGAGCTTAAGCCTAAACCAAGGGTTAGTAAACTCATCACATCTTCCCTCTGATTAGGGGTAATGAGAATACCTTAAGTGTGAAGTAAACACCTCACACTTAATCACCATGATGTAGGATTAAGATCATTAACCTACTTGCAATTATTTAGATGTTTTTGGAGTTTTTATTTAGTGTTACGTAATGAGTTTAATCCATAATCAGGGATTTAATGGACTCATTACACCATCCTAATAGAAGGATAATAGATGAGAACACTTAAGCTGAGGAAGGCTCCTCAACTTAATCCATGATTAGGGATTAACCTCATGACAAAACAAAGCCTTTATTAGAGTGGATTTTAGTTAATGGTAAGATTAAGAAGTGGATTTTATGGTTTGTAAGACAACTTGAGGGGGACTTGTCCATTAACACTAGGGTTAGTCCTTCTTAACCAATTAAGGAAGAATTAGAACCCTAATGCAAGGCCCAAGTTACAAGTTTGATGTCTTAGTGATTATTAGATGGATTGATTAAAGGATTTAAACACATTGAGGGTTTAACACTTAGGATTAAAGTTATACACTCCATCCTAATAGAAGGATGCAGACATAAGCTTAATCACAAAGCCTTAAAACCTTTAAGGTTTAGTCCTTGATTATAAGATGAGAAGAGAAGACACAAAGATGACACAAAGGTAAAACTAAATGGGGGACTAATCAACCCTAATTATGATCATGCTTGGTTGTTCCTTGGGTTTATGAGGCTTAAAAGAGAGAGATCTTCAAGGGGCCACCAAGGAGAGAAGCAGATGAAAGGAGGAAGAAGCAGAGAGAAACAAGACAACTTGCTTCACTTAAGAAGACAAGTTGCCTGAAGAAAGGAAGTAAGAGATGAACATGAATGAGCAAGCTCACTCTAATACAAAGATAAAATGCAGCAAAGATGCAAGAGAGATGAGAAGAGATTGTGAGAAGTGAAGGCAAATTCACTTCTCAAAACAACTTACCACCTGAAAAGTTAGCAAAAGAAGTGAAATGCAATGCACATGAGATGAAATGCCATGATGCAAACCAAAGTCAGAAGCATAAACATGATGTTAATGATGCTAAGAGATGATGCAAACACATGTCAAGAGTTGTGGATGATCATACAAGGATGAGGATGCAAATGAAGCATGCTTTGAACCATGAACGTTCATGAAAGTTTATGAAATGATATGAATGCATAACATGGAAAATGAAAGATGAAATGATAAAACATGATTCTAATATGTCCTAAGATGTATTATGAATCATGTGGATGCACAAAATGTCATGGCAAGTCATTGAATGCAAGCAAATGAGAGATGGATGCAAAGGAAGGCACAAATTAGGGTTTACATACAACATGCATCACAAAAATCCAAAACCAGAAGCAAATGACATGACAAAAAATTGAAAATGGGATCAAAGGAACCCTAACCCTACACAAGTTCACTGCCCAAAGGAGGGGACCTAACTCTTAACCTAGTGCAAGTTATGAATTTCTCAAGTCAATTAGGGTTTTGGGGTACCTCATAATGAAAAAAGCTAAACAAATTGAAAATGAAATATGAGCTCAAACCAATTTTATCCTATAAACTACATGCTATGAAGGATGCAATGCAAGAAGAACCATCATCAAACTCTCAATGGTTAGGCAGAATGGATTTTTCCAAGTTTGAACAAAAATATTGCCTTTAAATGGATTTAATTCCAATGAAAATTGCCAACATAGTTCAAGAACCAAAAAGAAATTTGTTTTGAGAGTTTGATAATGTTTCTAAATGTTTTAAAATGCAAAGTGAATTTTTTTGTGATTTTTAAATACCTAAATGCATTTTTAATTAATTAATTTTCATTAACTAATTAAAAATAACCATTTAAATTATTTAAAAATAATTTTTAATGCAAAAAATAAAAATAAAAATATTTTTGGGTTCTGAAAAATAATGAAATGCTTGACAAAAATTTTCAGAATTTTTAAATGTTTTTTACTATTTTAAATAATTCGTAGAAGTTAAATACAAAATAAATGAATTAAAAATAAAATTATGAGAAGTATGCAAGATCCATGGCTGAGATTCAAAGAGAAATGGAGGGAATTGACCTGCGCCATATCCAATGGCTGTAATTCAAACTGACCAAATTAAATATAAAATCCAATTAATTATGTTAATGACGTGGATTAGGGCTTAATGGGGGGATCTGAGTCACACAAACGCGCGGGAGTCAACACTGATCAACTGAATCCACGGTCCACATTCAAACTGAACCCTAAACGTAATTAATGAACTAATGACTTTCAGGTGGCCGGAAATGACCTCCGGTCATCTTCTCCGGCCACACCTCTCCCTGAAAATTGTTATCTTCTTCCCTAGGCTTCTAAAATCCAATCTCTCTGCCCAGAAATGATCCCCATACATCATACATCAAGAATCAACAAACAAACAACATTTAAAACACATCAAAAGTGAGAATCGAATCAAAACAGTTCTAGGTCAAAAAATTTCAGAACATGAATACATACTCATTTCTCAACCATTTTCAAAACAAAACACATCAACATGATCAGTGAAGCATAAAGAACCATTTAGTAACTTAAAAACAAGTTTCTGGAAAAATTGTTCTTGAGCTCACCTGAAATGGAGCTTTCAATCCAGGAGCTTTCTGACTGCTTCTTTGCTTCAAAATGGCTCCAATGATCTTCTTGAGGAAGCTTTGAGGCTTGGTTGGAGTTTAATGTAGCTGGTTTAAGAGTTTGATGAAGTTCTGTTCAAGGGAAGTGAGAAATCGTGTTTCTGTTTGTGGGCTTTTCAGGGAAAATTGATGGTTGGGAAATGATCAGAGGATCATATTGAGTGGTTCTATAAAGTTTGTTTTGAGGTTTGAAGCTTGTATGGAGGGATTCGAATGAAAATGCATAAGAGATGAGTTTTGAGGATGCTGACTTGTGGGATGTTTCAGGCTGTGTTGTGTTATATGTTGAGTCTCATTTTGTCCATGTATCAAGCTTGGATAGGTCAGAGAGTTGTTGCTGGCCTAGCTTGATTGGTATGGGCCATTTTGCATAAAGTTAACTTTTTGTGTAAGAGAAGGTATGGGCTATTTCAGTCAAGGTACAAGGGCATGTCTGCTGCAGCTTGAATCAAGGAGAACCATGAAAATGAATTTGAGGCAATGCAGCAAGTGGATTAGGGTTTGTGTGAGGTTTTGCAATTTTCACAAAGTTTGGCCCTTTTGAAGTTTCTTAATGCACAAGTCATGAAAATGGACAATTCTTTGGTGCATTCTGATTTTTAGGTCATGGTTCATGTTTGTGTAATGCATAGAAGTCACATTGAAGTCACATTTTTCCTTGGCATGAGGTTTTGCAACTTTGCCTCTTTGGTGTAAAACTTGGAATTATGTGATTTTATCCAACTTTGCAAGGCCATAACTTTTGATCAAAAATGAATTAGAATGAGTTATTGTACATTTTGAAAAGGGAATGATCCAATCTACAACTTTTATGACCAAATTTTTCTCATTTGAAGCATTTTTGAATCAATTTGAGGAGGTTGAAAAACTTTCCCAAAATGGCAAGTTTACATTACAAGTCACTTTCCCAAAAAGGCAATTTTGCAAATGGCTTGAAATTCTTCAATTTTGTGAACTTCTAACATCTTCTATGATCAAATAAAGATCATACACATTCAAAATGATGGAGAAACCCCTTTGGTTGGGTCATTGGGGGCCTCAGGTGCCCTGATTTTGCACTGACTTGCTCCAGAAGTCAACTCTTGATTAGATGCCTTCCCCATGGAATTTCTTCATGAAAATTGATATGCATGATCCTCATAACATATAGAGACCAATAGAAACAATTATGACCAAAAAATTTGGAGTTATGGCCTCTGAAACCAAAACCCTAATTTTAGGTCATCTGTGCAGTTAAACTTGGCTCTGCTTCCATGCCTTTCTCAGTTCTTGTGATTCTTTGACTTCCTTGACTTGGTGAGGATATGATATGATGTTTGAACATACATGGACCCCTTTGAAGTGATTGAAGACCTTTGAAGTGGCTCAAATGGCTCAGGGATGGCTCAGATCACAAACCCTAGATGCAGATGACTTTGAAACAATGCAGTGAAGCAAAAATGCAATATGAGATGCTATGATTGGATTTATGCAAATGAAAAGATCACAAGCCATGGTGTGAATGGGTGAGGGCAAATTTGGGGTGTTTACAGGATCCACCAAGATGAGTGATTGAACTTAAGGATGGAAGAATACCACAAGTGCGGCTCAATTTGGTATTCACCTTTATTTTTGTATGGTATTGCGTCCGGATAGCGATTTAGATATCGTTTATCTCGCATGCATTAGCACTAACATTATGCACCTTAATTGGTGGTGGCCGGCCTCATTTGTAGGGTAATTACTTCGTAAATTACTCGGCGATTGCTTAACATAGACCTAAATGTGTCCCGACTTTGGAATAAAAATCTAATTGGGTACTTGCACTTTCATGGACCGGATCTCTTGTTGATCGTGTAATCCCAAAGTGGTTAATCATATTGCATTAAGAATCGAGACTTACGAATTTTTGATGAGTATGTGCTTTGGGTCTCCCAATCGCCTTTCAAATTTCATTGAATTCGTTTTGGTTTGCCTTGATTAATCGCTATAGTGTAAGATGCTAAGCGGATCCGGTTGCCTTCGATTTTGGTTACTCTTTCTTTTTGGTTGTGGTTGATTAAGTTCACCATACCATTATTATGTGAATATTATTATACTATTATTATCAATATTTTATATTCTTGCACTTTATTTTCTTTTGTTACTAACATTTAAATTCTTGCACTTTTATTGCTTTTATTTTATTATGCTTTATTATGTTTTATTCATCCTTATCATGTTTATTATTTTCTCTTATTATTTTGTTGATTTTCCTTTTTGTCCATTTGGACACAAAAAAATTAATAAAGGATTAAACCTCTAAAAAACTTGTGACTTTAATTTGTGGACTTTTGGTTACTATCCTTGGCATTGGAATGGAGATTTTGGACTTAGATTTTAGGATCCCTTCCCCTTGCTTTGATCTTCATGAAGTTGGATTTAGCCTTTATTTGGCCATTTGCTAGCTCATAAGGATGGAACTATTATGCTCATAATTTGAAATGTCATCAAGTTTAGTTAGATCTTTCTTCCCTTATCTCTTTTTTTTTAGGATAGTCTCTTCATCTCCTCCCATTCTTTAATTTTCAAAACCTTCTCCCTTTTTTTCAAATGATTCTTTTTTTTTAAAAAAAATCATCACCTCTTTAACAAAACAAAACCTTGACTTTTGTCAAGTGGCTTTTACCTTTTTCTTTTCTTTTAAAATCAACGAATCTAATCATGTTGACCTTAATTCAAAAAAATAAAAAGAATCAAACTCATTCAAGTTGTTTTGTGCTTTTGTTCACTTTTGTTTATTTTCATTAAAAGAGTGTCGATTATGAGTCATTATTCTTTAGTCGGGTGCAAGTCTCTCAATCTCCATGGTTATAGTTTGATGTAATTGAGTCTCTTGTCATTTGTGGGGGTTTAGTGGCATACTCGTTGATTATATTTGAGTTGGCACCCTCCCCATAATGATGTATGAGTTCATGCCTTCATTCTCATGGTAGTTTGTTTGGCCATCCACTTGAAGATGACAAATTCTCTTCACTTAATAAAATTAATCATAACCCACCTTTTTCACTATTTGTACCACGAACTACGGGGTTTCGATCTTGCATTGCACTTTGTGGGTACGTAGGCATGAGGTGGTAAACCTCTCCAAACACAAAATATTATAAAAATAATTCTTTTCTCATCCATCCACTCATATTTTACAAACCATTTTCAAACCAAAAGCAGTAAATTTTTCAAAGGGCTCCCGTGGAGTACCACAGACATTTTGGGTGCGTAAAAAATTCTCATTGTGTAACCTATCCCCTTACCTGTTTCTCTGTTGTGTTTCTTTAGATTTTTGTTTTTAAATTCATTAGGATTTATTCGCTCTTTTTTCCTTTTCCTCTTGGAATAAAATAAAAGCCCAGTGGCGACTCTGTTTACTTTGAGTTAAGTTAGCTAATAGCTTACACTCATGTTTTTACCGCTACACTACCCTCGTACATACATCATATACCCCTTAAGTGATTGATGAACCCCACCCTTACCTTAGATTATTGAGTTCTTTTCTCTTCTCTTATAGAGCCCTCCCTTTAGCCCTAGCTTCTTCTTTCTCCTTTTCTCCCTTGTTTTCATGTATATGAGTTTCTACCCATTTTGTTGTTTTACACAACTAACCCTTAAACCCTTTCTATGAACTTTCACTTAAGCCCTCACTTAGTCACCTTAAATTACCACCAAGTCCTTCATATATTCACACTACTATTTATATTACTATTATTATTATAATATCATTATTATTATTACTTATTCTAACTAATGAAATAATAAAATTAATAATAATTTTTCCACCCAATATTTAATTAAATTAATATTCTACTAATTATATAATAAAATATATATATATATATATATATATATATATATATATATATATATATATATATATATATATATATATATATATATATATATATATATAAACTAATATAATCTAATTAGGTTTTCTCACCACACCACCAATCTCTACACTTTTGGCCACACACACCTACTACCTTAAAGTCTCACTCTTAAGGCTACTATCCCCTACTACGGATACTTAAAACACAACGAAACACACCAAATCACACAATCAACCACACCGACTCATAATTATTTTTACAAATAATAATTTAAATAAAACGGGGCGTTACAACTCTCTGCCACTTAGAATATTTTCGTTCTCAAAAATATATTCGGTGCAAACTACCCCCGGATACATTCTCGCATCCGACTAATAAACTCTCATGCCTTGAAAGACAACACCACGAATAACATAAAACAATAATTCATCTCATCAACGACAACAACAACATGATGCAATGCTCACACATTGACTCGATGACCAACTCAAGACGCAAAGAATAACCAAGTTACGAACACACAGGTGCACTCTTGAACCAGAACACAATACGATCATTACCATCACCATAGGAAATGAGGCAACAACAAAGATAAGAAAGGAAAGTCTCACGATGTGAACATCATCTCAACCACCTCAGCATAACCAGACTACCAACCTCGTTGCCACACAACATCAAGACAACAATTCTATGATATACCAATCGAACATGTAACTAATACCTCCATCTACATAGTATTACATGATTAATATTTAAAATTTTCACCATATCACTTCCATTATGAACGTCCAATGGTTTAATTATTCTTGCAGGTTCTATCGTTCAACCTTTGAACTCTTACAAGTCACACACACATACGAATCGCACTACATCACGCTTCTGCTGCACACTCTGATTACTCGCAACTATCAAATCTACCAAATTCACATCCAACTTTGGACTCTCTCTTACAATCACCAAACAATCATTGTTCACTTTTAATATACCCAACATCGCACTCTACTTTGTTAACTCACACAGTAGACACAAGTCTCTGAACTGCTAACTTAATTCTAATTCTCTGACCATCAAAGCAGACATATGAAAAAACTTTCAACTTAACTCATCAGGAACGACATTAACTTTACCAATAGGATAATTCAGGTCAAGTTCATACCTCATCAGGAATTCCAACCATCCTCGTTATCTCATACTCTACTCCTTTCAACCAAACAGGTAGTCTACACTCTTGTGAATACTAAACACTTCGAACCTAGATCCATAAAAATAATACTTCTAGATTTTCAACACACTTACAACCGCAACCAATTCCAAAACTCGAATATGATATGTTCTTTCATGAATCCTCAATTTTTGTAAAACATAAACTATAAATTTACCATCTTATATTAACACATTGTCTAGACTCGTCATAAACACATCCCAATACCCCACAACCCGTTTATTAGGATCAGGCAGAGTCGAAACTGAAGTGGTAGCCAACTTCTACTTCAACTCTTTAAAACTTTCCTCACAGTGAACATCCCCAAATAAACGACTTACCTTTCGCAAACTAACTAAGATAATGGAAGTGTTAACTTGGAAAAGTCTTCTATAACCTGCGTAATAACCAACTAATTCCAAAAATCTTCTAATCATCTTAACCAACTTCAGAGCTTTCTCATTGTAGAACTGCCTCTACTTTGGATGGATCCACAATAATACCCTCATCTAAAATAACATAACCCATAAAACTCATATCAACCAACCAAGAATCACACTTTGATAACTTAGCATAAAACTTCATCCCTTTCAATACTTGTAACTCAATTCTCAAATACTTTACACGCTCTTCTTCTGGTTTTATAATAGGTCAGAATATTCCTAACGAACACAACTTTGAACTTATCCGATTAAGTATGGAATATACAATTTATATCCCCCCCCCCACACACACACACTCAATAATTGATCCATCAAGTCCTCTATTCTTGAACATTGACCCTTATTCTTAAGCACTTTGGAGAGTTATCAATCTGCATAAAAACATAGTTATCCATTGGAGTTCCTACCAATCAAACGGTATAAGAATCTCACTTATATCCATTAGTAGAATAACCTCCCTTTCAACATACAATCTTTCAGTATATGTTCATCACTCTCCAAACGATAGAGATGCGGGAGTAATACTACTACAACCATAACATATACAATCTTCAAAATCCATTCTGATCTCGAAACAATTTATCCAAAATAGCTTAACAACCTCTAGTTCTGGTTACCATATTCCATATCAATTCTTCTTATGGGGTTCCAACTCACTCAAGGTTTCTGTTTACACGAGATATCAATCCATAAGAAAAGTAATACCATCAAGAAACTTCAAATCATTCGCGATTCGTCGCAATTCAAAACTCAAGTTATCCATAACACAATTGTGAGTTTCCATACTACTCATCGATTAAATCACAACCTCATGCTATCATCCCTTTCTTTAATAACAATATTGAAGCTCTCTAAGCCGACACCATTGGTCTCACAACTCTCCTTCCCAGTAAATATTCTAATTTTTCTTTCACTTATACCTACCTAGTCCCCAAAACAAATAGAGTTCCTATAGTTCCAAACATCATTGATTGTTTCCGCTATGGCACACTTCAGGATAGATATGTTAGTCTTTTCCCTTGCTTTGTTGAACAGTCCACTTTAACTCCTCATCACGGCTTTAACCTCTATGGTTAACTTGCAACCAGTCTAAAATGTCATCTCATATCTTCTTAGTTTATTCACAAGAAAACATCAAATGTTGAATGGTTTCTTTATCCCTGCAAAAACAAAAGCATTCCTCATTTAATATGCCAATTTTACACAGTCTAACTTTTGTTGTTATCCTATTATGACAAGAAATCCAAAGTGTGCTCATTGCCCTAGGTATTGCAGGATTAATTTCTATAGAAGATCTTCCTCCAAGTAACATTTTGATGTTGAGTCTTAATAGCAAAGTATATTTTCCTAGTGCAATACTTTTCCAGATGCAACATGTATTTCCACTCTTCAAGATTATTCACCACATGCCTTTGGTTAAGAACAAATTTTAAAATCCAAGAGTAGTTGTTCTTGATAGGAAAAACCTTGATATTTTGATGTTTGGTATAATAATTATGGATCCATTTGATCCAAAGGTTATCCGCCTTACCCCACAAATTCCAAAGTAACTATGTAAGATATGCCTTATTCCAATCAACAATGGAAATAATATTAAGTCTACCTTAGTTTTTAGGCATACAGACTTTACTCTAAACAATGGGAAATCTCCTTGTGACTTTATCACTGCTAGACCAGAGGAAGGATCTGCAGGCAACTTCCACTTTTTTAATCATGGTTTAGGGAAGAGGCAAGAATTGTAACTAGTAGTTAGTCTTGGAGAACAAAACATTATTAATAAGTTGGAGCCTCCCAACAAAAATAGGGAGTTTGGAAGTCCAGTGCTTAATCTTATTGACAATTTTATCAACCAGAATCATACAAAGCCCAATAGAAAGTTTCTTACTAGTGAGAGGGATACCTAAATACCTGAAAGGTAAAGGACATTCAGTGAACTCAGTCACCTACTTGATATTATTCTTGATGTTTTTATCCACATTCCCAAAATAGACCTTGCACTTTTTTGGATTGACAGCCAACCCTATGGAATTGGTGAAACCTTTAAAAGCCTACATAATCAACTCAACGGAAATAGTGTCTCCTCTAGCAAAAAGAAGTAAGTCATCAGCAAAACTCATATTGATGAGGCTCAACTTCTCACATTTAGAATGGAAGTTAAAATTAGGATTCAACTTTTTCTTTTGCATACTTCTATGAAGATATTTTATCACAATGACAAATAATAAGAGGAAGATATGGTCCTTTTGCCTAAGTCCCCTCCTAGCTTTGAGAATATCGGTTGTCTCTCCATTGAATTTGAATCTATAGGACATAGTGATCATTATATCCATGATCTTCCTAATGATTTTTTTAGGAAATCTTAACTCTTCCCGATTAGCTTCTAAAGCACACCACTCCACAATATCATAGACCTTTTGGAGGTAGATTTGTAGCATGCATCTAGGAGGATCGTTCTTGGTGTTGTAACCTTTAATTGACTTATAGGCCAAGATGATATGGTCCTGGGTGTGTTTTCCAGTCACAAAAGCAGCATGGCTCTCATCAATTATACTACCCAACACTTTACTTAATCTGGATGTCATAACCTTAAAGATGATCTTATATAGAGTAGTACAACATGAGATAGGCCTATAGTCTTTGATCATGCTAGCATTATTAGTCTTGGAGATGAGGGTGACAAGAGTATTATTGATAGCTTTCAGCATTCTATCTTTCTCAAAGAATTCTCTTATGTCATTAAGAGTATCCTTTTTAATAATATTCTAATTGGCCTTCAAAAACTTAGCCTCATACCCATCTATCCTAGGTGCAATATTGTCACTTATACCCATAAGACCAGACTTCACTTCATGTTCAGTGATTGGCTCAACAAGGTACTTCCTCTTATCAGCATTCAATTGGAGAGCATGCTTCATAGCTACAAGATTTATGTTATTTATTCTCTTATTTGGCTCACCAACCAGATCTCTATAAAACTGCATAACTTCCTCTTCTAGCTCATATTGGGTTGTCATAAGAATCCCTTATTTGTTCTTGAGGGCCTTAATTTGCTTCATTTGATGGTTACTTTTGAAGGAGGAATGAAAGAACGCATTCTAGTCTTATCTAGTTAATCTTAGCTCTTTGACTTATCAGCTGGTGTTCAATACTATTTAATCTGAGAACTTCACTGGTTAGGTTCTTGGTTCGCTCAATGGGGGAACCATTCATCCTATCATGAATAAGCTGATTTTAAGCCTTTTTAAGGTTATCTCTAGTTGTCAAAATTTGATACTTAATTCCTTTAAATAGCATGCTCTTCTCTCTGATAATAGCCTTTAGATTGTAGATTTTCTTCCAAATAATGTACATTGTAGTGCCACTCCCCTGTTGACCCCAACTGGCTTTGACTTCTTCATGGAAACCCTCAATGTTGATAGCAGCATTTTGGAACTTGAACTGGGATTTTAAAAACCATATATATTTATCTTTGTATTTTAAATATTGGATGTATCATCACCCTAGTGGTTAATACGTTTATACAATGTTTTTTCCTACCTTTTAATTTAGGGTTTTCACTGAAAGCGATTTATATTCATTGCCTTATAACAGCGCTTTTAGAAAGCGTTTTCTAAGGTGACCCTTTAAAAGCGTTTTTTTGAGCGATTATTTTTAAAACATATAGCAGCACTTGTTTTTAAAAGTGTTGTCTTTCTTGCGCTGTGAAAAGCTATTTTTGATGTAGTGCATACTCAAACGTATTGCTCCACTTAAGTGAGATCCTCCGATTAGATCCTTATTCTGAAGAATAAGACTTTAAAACATCATTAAATTATAGATCCCACATAAAGCTTTGATTAGGAGCTGAAAATTGTGCTTCAAGCCCCTAACCGTCGTGCCAAAATTCTCTTTCACTTCCCGGAATTCTCCATCGAAAATCGCATTTATATATATTTTTTAAAGTGAAGTAATTATAATTAGGGTAATATAATTATTTTTATTTTTATGTTGATGATATAAAAAACACTTATTTTAATTAGTTATTTGATGATAAATGTTTGTAACAAAAATAAAAATAAAAATAATTATAATATTTATTTTATAAAATACATTCAATAATTTTTGCGTGTGACTTTTTTTTCATCTTCTTTTCATGAAATTCTTAAAACATACTATTCACATACGGGATTCATGATTTGTCACTACTCAATTTTTCATCTTTTTAATCAAATAACTCTAATCGGATTATATAAATTTAATTTAATTATATGAGACTCTAATAAATCTAACATATTTATATAAATTTTAATTCAAAAAAATGTATTTAAAAAAACTAAATATACTTTTAATTTTTCTAGATATTTTAACTTTTAATTTTAGTTATTTATTTTTTCTTAAACTTTAATCTCTTTAACTTTTTTTTAATCAATTAAATTTTGATTAATTCTAAAAAAACACTATACACATTATTACCATCACAACAGATCCGGGTAACAAACAAACCAGACTAGAAACAAAACAAAAGATGACCTTTGCAACATACAATATTTGATTTTTTTGTTCTTCTATGTTTGTGTTACATACAATATTTGTAAAACTTATATGATTTTTATATTTCTAAATTTTATGTTGCAGCAATCTTGAGAAGATTATTCCTTTAACTTTTTGCGACTTCTTGTAATTCAAGTCAATTCATATTTCCATTCTCCTATCACGTGTTTTATCTGAATTCAGTTCAACACCTTACTCCATATATTTCCATATATTTTTTAACTCATTGCATACAAACAGAATATGTTGGATCGTTTCTTTTTGTTGACATAAACATCAATAATGGTCTCTCATTGGCATGCAAGTCACATCACAAATAACGTTCTCAAACTAACAGATTCTTATAGAACTTATACAGTTTACATATAAATTTCAAATTAAAATCATGACTCTCAACTAATTTTATCTTTAAAAAAAATAAAAGAATAACGATTAAAGATGCTAATATTTTATGATAGTTATAACTATATTGGTACTGCATTCGATATGTTTTCACTTTACATGTCTAATATTTTATTTTAATTAGTATTAGTATTTTGTATTATTTTATTTTCAAGATTATATTTGTAAGTTGGGAAGAAAAAGAATCAAGATTTTAAAGGTGAAGAGTAAAGAAAAAAAAAAAAAAAAAAAAAAAAATATATATATATATATATATATATATATATATATATATATATATATATATATATATATATATATATATATATATATATATATATATATATATATATATATATATATATATATATATATATATATATATATATATATATATATATATATATATATATTGATTAATAATATATTTTTTATTTTTAAAATATTATAAAAATATATATTAGTTTTAAAAAAAAGTATTATATCTCTTTTAAAATCTTACTAATATTTAATTTGATTTTTTACTTTATTTTGAAACAATTTTCTACTAAAACACAAAAATAAACCATAAACACCTTGAACTTTTAATTTTGGAATTTGTAATTATTTTACCAAATAATCCTAGATAAAGAGCATTTTCCAGCACATTCATAATGCCATAATGATAATAAACATTTTCGGAAGAGATTAAAAATATTTAAGAAAAACATGAGTTTAATTTTAAGACATAAATTTTATATTTTATCATTTTTACCATATCAATCCAAATAAATTAATCCATTTTGACTACGGTAAATACATTGAATAAATATGTGTCTTTAATTAATTATTTAAAATTATCATTGCTTCTAAATATTAAAAATAAAAATAAGAATACATAGAATAAGGTATAATTTATAATAAAATAGGTTTTGTGTGTATGAATTATATATTTCAACCTTTACTTAAGTGATTTATATATTTTTTTAATTGAAGCAATTATAATTATTGTAATATAATTAATTTTATTTTTATGTTGATGAAATTAAAAAAAAAAACTTATTTTAATCAATTATTTGATGACAAATATTTGTAATAAAAATAAAAAAATTATATATATATATATATATATATATATATATATATATATATATATATATATATTAATAATTTTATAAATTACATTTAATAATTTTTACGAATGACTTTATTGGAAATTAAACACTAAACAAACCACTAGAGTATCGTAAAATAAAATAGTTTGACGGTAAAATTTTGAAGACGAGATATATGTTTCTGAATAAAAAATTACTTTAAATTTATTTTGTATATGATAGTATAAAAATAAAAATGAACAATTATAATAGACTAATTTTTTAAGATATAAGTGATGAAAAATCATTAAAGCTAACTTTTTCATGCAACAACTATTTGTTTATTAATTAATTAGTTAAATTTAAAGTTTTTAAATAAAAAATTTAAAAATAAAATATAAATAATTATAATAATTTAGTTGTATTATATGTTAAAAATTAAATACTTAATAAATATTTATTAAATAAATTGTTGAAATTATATTTTTTAATATTATCAACACAATAATTTGGACAATTAAATTACACTAACAATATTACAGTAACTATATATATTTTTAAATAGTATAATTCATACTTTTTTTGTTTTATATTTTTTTTTCTTCATAATTTTTTTGTTTTACACTTTTTTTTCATATCTTTTCATGAAATTCTTAAAACATACCATTCACAGTCACATGATTACCACTACTCAATTAATTAATTAATTAATTTTGTAATCACATCACATTCTCAATTTTTCATCTTTATATTCAAAAACTCTAATTTGATTCTATAAATTTAATTAAATGATGTGAGACCCTAATAAATCTAACATGTTTATATAAATTTGAATCAATAAAAGTGTATTAAAAAATAACTAAATATATTTTTAATCTTTTTAGATAATTTAACTTTTAATTTTAGTTATCTAACTTTTTCTTAAACGTTTAGTCCCTTAAAATTTGTGATATTTCTAGTTTTCATCTTTTGAAAACGTTCAAGACATATGCTCTAAGTGACTTAATTTTTCGTCATCAACCTGATCAGGTTGTGCTCAATTGCACCTGGGTGTTAAGATGTGGTCGACAAACGAGAATCTCAACAGTTGAAGGTATGCAGAAAAGTCACCTCACGCATATGCCTTGGGAATCGTGCATATTTAATGTGTAATGATGGCTAGCCTACGGCCATCCCTATTTCATGAGTGTGACGTTTATAGTTCTTAGGTCACACGTGCTCGTGCACGTGCTTAGGGAGGTTATAAATAGGACGTTGGAATCCATTTTCATACTATTTTGTTCACCATTCCTGTAACGTCCGTTTATTTAATTAATTATTTAATTAAATATATTTGTATTATGTTGTGTTGATTTACATTGATTTGTGTATTTGTGTTGATTTACGTTGGTTTGTGTCGTTTATGATGATTTTAGTCGATTTCCAAAATATTGGAATATTACAGTGATGTTTCTAAGTTGGCTCGAGTTGAATTGATTAAATAAGTTGCTTGAGGTTGTGGAGAATAATATTGAATATTTTTCGTTTATAGTTGAATATGTTGATTTGGTGGTTTGGGACAATTTATTTGATAGTTGGTAATTAGACGATTTAGTCGGGAGAAATAATATTAAAATTAATATTATGGAATTATAAGAGTGTTTATTTAAGTGGGCTTAGTTGTTGTGTTAGGAGTAGTAATTGTGGAGGTGTTGATTAGTAAGCCCAATAGATTTTATAATTATAATAATAGTTGTAATAAAAGAATAAAAAGAAATGGAAACTAGGTTTGTGATCTCAATAGAAGTTGAGAAAGAGGAACGAAGTGTGAGAAAGCGGTTACGAGGGAGAATTGTTGTCAGAGCCAATTCCGGGAAAAGTCGATCGGAAATTCGAGCGGTCATCAATTTAAGGTAAGGGTGGGGTTCGGATTTTATAACTGGGATTATGATGATTAGTATGTGGGATTGGGATGTTATAATTTCTATTATGTCTGTGTTGATTTGGTATCGATTATGTTGTTCCGAATTTGTTGTAAAAAATATGTTTCGGTGACATAACTGTATAATCAGTTTTTTTATGAATTTATTGCGGGTTGAGAGTTAAGACGTCTGGAAAGATTGAATTAAGTTGGGAAAACTAGAAACGAAATTGAAAGAGAATGCTAGAAGCCGAAACGGAAACAAGAAGAAGAAAACTGGAAGAAAAAAATTGTGGGTGGGGACCACCCCTTTTATGAGAGGTGGCGCAAGCCACCTGAGGAGGTGGCAAGAGCCACCTATGGTATGTGGGTATGGTGTAAGCCACCAAATTGATGGTGGGAGCCATGTTTAATGTGGCGCAAGCCACAAAATGGAAAGGAGGGTGGAGGCCACTTTTGCTTACTGTGTGTATATGAATAATTACTTAGTTGTTTAAATATAATAGCTAGTATGAATTAATTAATCTACATACTTAATTAGATTAATTATGAGATAGTGTATTATAGATGAATAAATAAATAACATAGTAGAGTTAGAAGTAGCAGTAGTGGACTTTAGCAGAAAACAGAAAACGAGCAATTTAGCTGGTGTTGGCATTTTGCAGCATAGTTGAAGTTGATGACGATATAATTAGAAGTATGATATGTGTGATATCAGTAAATTGGACTTTACCAGAATCAGTAAAAGTTGGTAGTAGTAATCATAGTGAATAAAACAGTACCGATTTAGCCGATTACGCGGAAAAATTAATTGTCTGAAATTTAATGAAAATTGTCGAGGTAGTTCATAATAATTAGTAGGTGATTTTAGTCTGTTTATTTTGTTGAATTAGTGTAGTATGTGGGGATTTTATCGTACGTTGAATATGTTATTTTGTCCCGATTTATGGGTATTGTTAAGTTGTAGGTCGAATGACCAACGTTGATTATTAAGTTGTAGGTCGAATGACCAATGTTGATATTAAAGTTGTAGGTCGTATGACCAACGTTACTGTATATAAGTTGTAGGCATATGGCCAAAGTTGAATTGTGTGGAATTAAAGTTGCTATGTTGTTTGTTGTATGTTGTTCTGAGTTGGTTGTTGTTATGTGTTGTGTCATTGTGATCATGGCATACATTGCATTTTCTAAGTTGGAGTGGATGCTCACCACGTTTGCCTGGATTGCAAAATTATTAAGTTGGAAGCTTATGCCTTGCAGATACCTCGATAACCTGGTATATTTTAAGTTGGGAGTTTTACTCCGATGGCACCACATGCATATGCATAATTGAGTCGCATCTGTGTTGCATTATTTATGTCGATTTAGTTATTTATGTTGATTAAATTGAAGAAGTTATTTGTGTTGATTAAGTCGATGAAGTTGTTTATGTTGTTCAAGTTGATTAAGTTGTTCATGTTGATTAAGTTGATGAAGTTGTTTATGTTGTTCAAGTTGATTAAGTTGTCCACGTTGAATAAGTTGATAAAGTTGTTTATGTTGTTCAAGTTGATTAAGTTGTTCACGTTGATTAAGTTGATGAAGTTGTTTATGTTGTTCAAGTTGATTAAGTTGTTCATGTTGATTAAGTTGATGAAGTGTTTACGTTGATTAAGTTGATTAAGTTGTTTAAATGGATTATGTTTCTTAAGAGGATTATGTTGCTTAAGTGGATTATGTATTTATATTGAATAGGTCGTGAAGTAGATTAAGTTGCTTATATGATTATGTTGATGAAGTTGCTTATATGGTTATGATGATTATGTTTGTTGAGGTTTTTAAGTTGATTATGTTGATTATGTAGTAAATATTGATATGTGTAATAAGTTGATAAAGTATGTTGATAGATGGTGGGTGATTGTTAAGTTGTTGTTGTTGGATAGTAATGAAATTGTATGATTCTATTTAACGTATTAATCATCACACTCTTGTTTATATTGTTCGATATCTCACCCCTCATGTTTGAATGTTACTCATATGTTGGTAATGTGCAGGTTAGCTTGATGGAAGATTGTTTTCTTTGTTAGTTCGAGTCGGTGTCGATGCTCTGATACGTAACACTCAGGGGGGATGAGTGCTTAGTTGCTTTAATGTTGTATTTGATCTAGTCATTGTTGTTTCAAGTTGTTTGCATTAGAAGCATGTTGCTACTAAGTTGTTTAAGTTGAAAAAGATGTTGTACTGTGTTTAGTTGAATATCTGAGAATCCGCTGCGTAGTTGTGAAAGTTGTTTTGATTTCAAAGAATGAATAAAAGTTGTTATTATAGTTTCATCCGAATTAAAAGTGTTATGTATCAATGTATTATTTTATGAATTAAAAGGAAATTGTATAAAGTTGAAATGTAGCATCCTATTTGTTTGATAAAGTTGAAATTTTACTACTCTGATTTTATCGATAATTACCGGGTATAAATGGGGTGTTACAGTTCCTCTGTTCGACAACGCCATGACCTTTCAGTTCTCATATTCCTCCGCGAACCGCGTCTACCACCGCCGCTATCGAGGACAATCAACCGACCAAATCTTCATCTTCTAAAAACGTGTAAGTTTCTTAACTTCTTGGTTGTAGGATAGTTTATGATCTTCATTTAGTAGAGATGCATGTGGTTAGGGTTAGTTTTAGGGTTTAGATGACCTATAGTTTATACTGTTAGGGCTTCTGCCACGGTGTCTCCACCTTTGTCTGGTGGAGGGTTAACTTTGTTCGTCATCGTTGCAGTGAATAAAGCTTATGAGGGCGTTTTCCCCAGTCTTTTTGCAGCGACTCCGGTTGAAATTCAACCGGAGTTCTGGGTTTTCATACCGAGGAAGTTGGATCCCTTGTGAGTTAAGATTTTTCGCTTGCGAATTTTTCTCCTCATGTGAACATTTGGGCGTACTTATGAGGGTACGGATACGGGTCACTTTGACCAAGGGCTTAGGTCGAGGACAACGTCCTCGTTCCTCTGCATGCATTTTCACTTGATTAGTAGTGGAAAGGTGGATTTGATTTAAATCATCGAATTCACATTTTATTTCGCTGCTTTTTAGGTGCAAATATGTCCACAGAAGTCCTCGACTTTATGCACGTAGAGGTACTCTTTGACGACACAGCTTCGTCTCCTAGTGGCTCTGAAGGAACAACCTCTGAGGAGATTGCCTCTTTACAAACTGATTCCAAGGAAATTACTTCTGCTCTGACCAAAGATAACCCTCCGGAGGAGAATGATGTCGAGCAGGAAGTCCCCATTGAAGACTAGGCTGTTGGGGAGCCTCTACATATCAAGTCGGTTTATGTTGAGCCCCAAGAAGGTCCTGGTCTGGTAATTGGGGACCCACATATTGGTGTGTTAGGTATCTTGATGTCGGGGATCGCTTCTGCTCGTTGTATGGACCTAACAGGTTTGCCATGTACGACTTTATCTTCAAGGAGCTTAGGTTCAAATTCCATTTCACAGACTTTCAGGTGCTTGTGTTCGTCCTTTTGGAGTTGTCGCCCTCGCAACTCCACCCAAACTCGTTTACCTTTTTGAAAGCTTACGAGCTGACTTGTGGGTAGTTGAAGATTGGGGAAACTCTTCCCTTGTTCTTCCATATTTTTCACCTTCAGAGGCAAGTCGTCCAAGGTCGGTATGTTTGGGTCTCTCTTAAACAGAAGAGGAAAATCTACAAAGCTTACTCGGAGTCGATCAGGGACTTCAAGGATAGGTACTACTTGGTAGAACCGATATCAGAGTGTGTCCGGACTCCGTATACTTTTGGGGGATAGAAATTGATGACCATGGAAGGATCTTGCTCGATTATCAGGGAAGACATGTGCCATATCTTTTGTTGAAGTTACATTTATCGTGGCCGCGTAACACTTCTTGCACGACACAGACGAATATCTGACAGTTGCTTATGTCTTGAGTGTCGAGGACAGGACTAGTTATGATGTCCTGATGAAGTTTGTTTATGGCTTCTCTATGATCGAATACGTGGACGATCAGGGTCATCCACTCTCGGATAAGGACAGGGGATTAAAAGTGACCCCTCGGTTTATAGAGGTGGTGAAGCTCCTTGCCTGCGAGACGGACGAGGAAGTTTCGGCCTACCTCAGTAGCTCTTTAGAATTATTTGCACGTTTTGAGTTCTTTGCTCGTATACTTTTATGTTCTAACACGTTTTATTTTGTCTTTTTCAGATTCTGTCAGACGTGCAAAACAAGGTGATGGAGAACGCTTCCATGAGGAAAGGGGTAAAGAAAAAGAAGCAAACTCGACTGGCCGATCGAATTGCAACGAATGGCATAGGTTCGGGCAACTCCGCTTCAGCTCCCTAGGGGTCTTCGAGCATCGACTATAAACTGGGGAAGAGGTCGCGGGTCAATGATATCATTAACCTGACGAGGACTCCTTTGAAGCATACGTTCGAGCTTTCAACCGGCTTCCTCAAGCCAAAGTTTTTTTAGCAGAACACCCTTCAAGTTCACTAGGATGAGACGTTGCGCCTAGAGGAACTAAGCCAACCAGACAGGCGGTTGTCTCTGGCCTAGGATGCAAGTGTAGTGATGAGGGTTCTAACTATAGCGTCGATGTACGTTGAGGGGACAGCTACCCAGGAGCAGGAAATTTAAAAGCTAAAGCTTTCGTTGTCTGTTTCCAAGGATAAAGCCCGTAAAACTTCTTAGGCGAGGAAGGATGCACTTACAAAGAATAAAGAGTTGAAGGAATCCCTAGCTATTGCTGAGTCTCAGAAGAAGATAGTAGAAGAGGAAGTTGCTTGCATTAAGGATGCCATTGTCCCTTCCGAGGACGAGACTGAGGACTAAAAAATGTTGTTGACCCGTGCTGACCTAATCGCTAGGATCGACCAGGGAGACGAGGACCTCGAGGAGATGGCGACAATCACTTTTAGGAACGCGGTAGCCCAATTGAAGGTGGTCAACCCCGGGGTCTAGTTTACCAAGGAATGGATTAACTGCATGTACAAGGTCATGAATGGGAAGATTTTTGTGCCCGACTTCCTTGGTCAGGAGTAACAGGATGACGTGTTCATGGCTGAAGGAAATCTTGCTCAGGGGATCGCTACCGAGGACTAGCCCACTGGGATGTAGATATGTAGGGGAATGCCTGAAGATATTGTTTTTCTTCTTTTGATTTTTGATGATCGGCCTGCATGTCAGGGCCTTTTGGTTTGCTCGAGGGAATTATTTCCCCTTTATGTAATATTCGAACAAGTCGGTCCTTGTGGCTGCATTTTATAATGCTTTTCCGACCTTGGTGGTCGTCCTTTATTTTATTTTTCATCGCACTTATCGTGTATGCCTGCATATGTACCCGTCGGAGGGCACGCTTTAATTTATTTATTTTCACTAAGTGTTTGTATGGTGCTCGACCATTTATATGTTCGCTCGAGTATGTGTATGATATTATTTTATATGCCCACTAAGGGACATGGGGTATGTTTGTATATTTGGGGAAATTGTGCTTGGTGTATGTGTGCCTGACGGTTTGGGGAACCGGACAGAATGTCAGAGTAGCTCTAGTCGGGGAACGGTGCTCGAGTTATGTTTATGGCTCGTGCTCCGCGGCGTGAATGTCCCATCGCGAACTGGTTGTTCTTCCTGTTTGTGGTACAAAGACGATGATGGACTCGATCGAGGATCCAGTCGTGTGACAGTGGTCCTCCTCGTTCATGAGGGGGTCCAATGGCTAGAAATTTTGGTATGCAATGCTTGTACCTAGGCATGAATGTTAGGTCGGTGCTTATGATCCATGGTTAAGATTCGAGCAAGTCGATACATGCCCTAACTATAATATTGTTTTAGTTTCTCGGTGTTCCAAGGACGAGAAAGTTCTTCCCCATTCAAGTTCTCTAAGTAATAGGCTCCATTTTCCATTTTTGCTCGGACACGGTAGGGACCTTCCCGGTGAAGGAAAATTGCGATCTAAACGCAGCGGAAAACAAAAATTTTCCTTTAGTGATCCTTACGAATGAGCATGGTCAGTGATAGAATCGTTACCTCTTTGTGGCGATTCAGATCTTTGATGCAGCGATCACAAGCGTTGATGAAGTGCAACGCCTCTACTCAGTCCACACGAACAACTTCCGGTCACAGTGCTAGCTGCTTACGAACGGAATTATTTGAGTGAGAATCAAAAACGAAATTGCATCAAGTAAAAGCTTCATCACAAGGGTTCCTTTTATAGACTCTCTTGTGGGTTGCGGGCTAAAAGCCCAATTCACATGATCCATAATAATATTATATATTATTATAATAACTATTATTATAATAAATATATTTATTTTATTATTATTTTATAACCATTATAAAATAACAATAATTATTATTATATTATCCGAATTTCTATTTTTCACTTAAGTGCACCGTACCTTACGGTGTTCCTTTGATTTCTCTATCTCTCATCAAACTGTCCTTATGTGTGTGACCCTGTAGGATTTCGTAACGTTGGTAATTATATTAAATTATATATTTAACATAATAAACAGTGAGCGGTATCTAGCAACACATCACTGCTACCCAAGTCACGAAAATGTCATGTGATCTGACAAAACCTTTTTCGTGATAATATATGTTTGTACAATTACCCTTTTGCCCCTATGTCTATATTGAACACAAGGCATACACTGTGTCATCCTTGTCCAGTTCAATATTGGGCCCTTAGACATTTCTCCTGTTATGCAGGATTGGCAAATTCCATCTAGGACACTCATGTCCCTCAGCATGCTTCGTGGAGTGCCCATCAACTGTCTTTATGATCATCCAGTTACGGATAATGTTTGATCAGCAATAAAGCACCCGACTCTACATCTAGGGTCCATAGTGGTTTCAGGTCGAAGGGTGGTAATACACCATTATCACCATGAGAATAACTTATGACACTTTGCATAACATACTATGTAGTATTCTCATAGCGGGTCAATCCGGTATAAATATTACTCCTAATATTTATACCTATGTCAAGACTTGATAACTCTTTATCCATGATCCATGAGATGTGATCATCAGTCTATCTTCATAATAGTCTCAATGCTTTAATGTTATCCCACTTTGCAATAAAGCTTGACTACGGATATTTTAAGAATAATGTCTTTATGTTTAATGGGATCTCATGATTAAGTCACACTTAACATTTCATTAAACAGACTAACTATTCTAGGGACTTTATTATTCTGAAAGACAAACATAATAAAGTAATGCCTTTTATTATTAAACGAATAATCTGATACAAGTACCAAAAAGTATTGGCCTCTAGGGCTTACACCAACAATCTCCCACTAGAACTAGAGCCAATTAGGCATACCCTTAATACCCATAGATCTAGTATGACCATCATGCTTCTGTTGCGCAAGAGGCTTTGTTAATGGGTCAGCGATATTGTCAAGTGTAGGTACTTTGCATATCTTCACATCTCCCCGATCGATTATCTCTCGAATGAGGTGATAACGCCTAAGTATGTGTTTGGATCGTTGGTGAGATCTAGGCTCCTTAGCTTGTGCGATAGCACCATTGTTATCACAATATAAACCAATGGGATCCACAATGCTAGGGACTATGCCAAGTTCACTAATGAACTTCTTGATCCAAACAGCTTCCTTTGCTGCATTTGAGGCAGCAATATACTCGGCCTCAGTTGTAGAATCAGCAACTGTTTCCTGCTTTGAACTTTTCCAGCTCACAGCGCCACCATTGAGACAGAACACATAACCAGATTGTGATCTAAAATCATCCTTATCTGTCTGGAAGCTAGCATCAGTGTAACCAATTACATCAAGCTCTTCCTGACCTCCATATATCAAGAATGAATCCTTAGTCCTTCTCAAGTACTTAAGGATATTCTTGACAGCTACCCAGTGAGCATCACCGGGATCAGATTGGTACCTACTCGTTGCACTTAATGCATACGAGACATCTGGTCGAGTACATAACATGGCATACATGATAGATCCTATTGCAGATGCATATGGAATCTTATTCATGCGATCCCTTTCTTCCTTAGTTGAAGGGGATTGTGTTTTTGATAAACACAGACCATGTTGCATAGGTATGAATCCTTTCTTGGAATCATGCATATTAAAGCGTCTCAACACTTTATCTATGTATGTACTCTGACTTAGGCCAAGCAGTTTTTGTGATCTATCTCTATAGATCCTAATTCCTAATATATAGGCTGCTTCACCTAGGTCTTTCATAGAAAAACAATTCCCTAACCAAGTCTTCACTTGTTGCAAGGTAGGGACATCGTTTCCAATGAGTAATATGTCATCTACATATAATACCATAAACACGATCATGCTCCCACTAACCTTCTTGTAGACACAAGGTTCATCTTCATTTTTGATGAATCCATATTGTTTTACGGTTTCATCAAAACGAAGATTCCAGCTTTTGGAAGCTTGCTTCAATCCATAGATTGATCGCTGTAACTTGCATATCTTTTGGGCATCTTGTGGTATGTCAAATCCTTCAGGTTGTGTCATGTACACATCCTCAAGAAGATTCCCATTAAGGAAAGCAGTTTTGACATCCATCTGCCA
The DNA here is from genome assembly GCA_963966055.1 of Lathyrus aphaca. Taxonomy (NCBI): domain Eukaryota; kingdom Viridiplantae; phylum Streptophyta; class Magnoliopsida; order Fabales; family Fabaceae; genus Lathyrus; species Lathyrus aphaca. The sequence continues at coordinate 280,103,127 of OZ014520.1, read as the reverse complement.
TATTTCATAATCATGATATGCAGCGATGGCAAGTAAAATCCGAACAAATTTAAGCATTGCAACTGGTGAAAAGGTTTCATCATAGTCAACCCCATGAATTTGTTTATAGCCTTTTGCAACCAGTCTTGCTTTATAGGTATGTACCTTACCATCCATGTCAGTCTTCTTCTTGAAGACCCACTTGCATCCTATAGGGTTAACTCCTATAGGAGGTTCTACCAAGGTCCAAACCTGGTTTGTGTACATGGAATCCATTTCAGATTTCATGGCTTCTAGCCACTTCTCAGACTCAGGACTAGTTATGGCCTCTTTGTAGGTCACAGGCTCATCTTGATCCATGAGTAATACATCACCCTGATCACTTATGAGATATCCATATCTCTCAGGTTGGTGACGTGTCCTACTTGACCTACGCTGGTCTTGTTCTACTTGAGCAGGTTGCTCTTCCACAACTACTTGTGTTTCTTGCTCTAGTTCCTCCATAGGTGTTTCAATGTTTTGTGATTCTTGAATTTCTTCAAGCTCTATTTTCCTCCCACTGTTTCCTTTGGAAATAAAATCCCTTTCCAGAAAGACTTCAGTTCGAGCGACAAACACTTTGCCCTCAGAAGGATTGTAGAAGTAATATCCTCTTGTTTCTTTAGGATATCCCACAAATAAGCATTTGTCAGATTTGGGCTCAAGCTTGGTTGAAATTTGTCGTTTGACGTAAACTTCGCAACCCCAAATCTTCATGTAAGACATATGTGGTTTCTTACCACTCCATATCTCATATGGTGTCTTATCAACCTTTTTGGATGGAACACGGTTAAGTGTGTAAGCTGCTGTTAATAATGCATGTCCCCAAAAGGAGTTTAGAAGATCGGCGTGACTCATCATGGATCGGACCATGTCTAACAAGGTTCGATTTCTTCTCTCAGATACACCATTCCATTGTGGTGTTCCAGGAGGAGTAAGTTGGGATAGAATCCCATACTCTTTTAGATGGTCATCAAATTCTAGGCTTAAATATTCACCGCCTCGATCTGATCGAAGAACTTTAATATTCTTCCCTAGTTGGTTTTGTACTTCATTCTTGAATTCCTTGAACTTTTCAAAGGACTCAGATTTGTGTTTCATTAAATACACATATCCGTATCTACTGAAGTCATCAGTGAAAGTGATGAAGTACTGAAAACCTCCTCTGGCTGGTATGTTCAGTGGTCCACATACATCAGTATGTATGAGTGCCAAAAGATCATTAGCCCTTTCACCTTTTCCTGTGAATGGGGACTTTGTCATCTTTCCAATTAAACAAGATCTGCATGTCTCATATGATTCATAATCAAAAGAGTCCAAGAGTCCATCTTTATGGAGTTTGGAAATGCGTTTCTCATTTATGTGGCCTAATCGACAGTGCCAAAGGTAAGTTGGATTCAACTCATTAGGTTTCAACCTTTTAGTATTAATGTTATAAATTGGCATTTCAAGATCAAGGACATATAGTCCATTATTCATTTTTGCAGTAGCATAGAATATATCATTCAAATAAATGGAGCAACAATTGTTCTTTATTATGAATGAAAAACCAAACTTGTCCAAACAAGAAACGGAAATAATATTCCTGCTAATTGCAGGTACATAATAACAGTTCTCTAACTGAATTATTAAACCACTAGGTAAAGTTAAAACATAAGTTCCTACAGCTAAAGCAGCAACCTTTGCTCCATTGCCAACTCGTAGGTCAACTTCACCTTTTGCCAAATCTCTACTCCTTTTTAGCCCCTGCACATTAGTACAAATGTGAGAACCGCATCCAGTATCTAATACCCATGATGCAGAAGTAGATAAATTAATTTCAATAACAAAAATACCTGAATTTGAAGTCTCTACTCCATTTTTCTTATCTTCCAGGTACTTTGGGCAATTTCTCTTCCAATGTCCGGTCTTACCGCAATGGAAGCAAGTGCCCTCCTTTGCTATTCCTCCACTAGGCTTCAAAACAGGAGGAGTGGGTTTGGGTTTGGCAACTTCCTTGCCTTTCCTTCTACCACCCTGTTTGATGGGCCTCTTGTTCTGTTTCTTTCCATTACTGACCATCAGAATGGATTTCCCTTTTGTCTTCATATTCTGCTCAGCAGTTCTCAACATGCCTAGCAGTTCTGGAAGACTTTTGTCCAAGTCATTCATATTGAAATTCAGGACAAACTGACTGAAGCTCTCTGGCAACGATTGCAAGATCAGATCAATCGCAAGTTCTTTTCCAAGGGGAAACCCTAATCTGTCAAGGTTCTCCACATACCCAATCATCTTGAGTACATGGGGACTTACAGGGGCTCCCTCAGCTAACTTGCTGTTAAAAAGGGACTTTGAAACCTGAAACCTCTCATTTCTTGCTTGCTCTTGATAAAGCATTTTCAGATGTCCGATCATATCGAACGCAGACATGTTCTCGTGTTGCTTTTGCAACTCAGAGTTCATGGTAGCAAGCATGAGGCAAGCGGTTTCATTGGCATCATCGAAATGCTTCTTATAAGCATCTCTTTCTGCCTTTGGTGCAGAACTAGGAGGTTCCTCCTCAGGAACTGGTGTCTCCAAGACATACAGCTTCTTATCGTGCTTGAGGACAATCCTCAGATTACGGTGCCAATCCAGGAAATTTGTCCCAGACAATTTTTCCTTATCTAGGATGGATCGCAAAATATTGTTCGATGTGTTTGTTGTCATGGTAATCTACAAGAGAAATATGAAAATATAAGTATCATTAAAACAACATATTTAATTAGGCCTTTAATCAAATATGCTCCCACTATTTTATTCAAAACAAATGACCCTCATCATTTGATTCGGAAAATCCCGTTGGAAGACTTTCTAGTGGGTCGAGATCCATGTTTCACTTTGTTTTAAGTCAGCGTTAGGCTGATTACACAAAACTAAGTTATTTAGGTAGGAACTCCTTCCAATTGTATCTCATACAACTCTCGAATATTTTCAATTGGGTGAATAACTCCTTATTCTGATCCATCACATGAATCATTCCCAATTCTTGCTTCTAAACATGTATAATCTTATTATAATTTGTTTAGTTAAGTTTGACCCATTGTTTTAGCAATTGGATATTACAATTATCCCATCACACCTTACTAATATAGAACATGCACCTCGCGTAGGCGAAACCTACAATGCTCGATACTAGTCTTGATGAGTGCTAAAAATTAGAAAGCATAAACTTAATATTTAATTTTGAGGGAATTTTTTATTAGTTTGATCTCACCGGCTTAACATGCAAAACGTCTCTCACATGCATCAACATACAATTACATGCATCAACATACATATAAAAAGATACAATTATGGCCCCTAACGCAATTGTTCTCTCAAGCCAATGAGAGAACCTAAGCTAACCTAATAACGATCTAAGCTTCTCCAAGCATGATCTCCAAGGTTATCCTCCTTTAATATTGAATACTTCCTTTTTCTTCATAACATAATATTACATTACATATAAGAAAACTCGTTTTACATACGAGGGAGTGAGATGAGAAAAGAAGTTACATAAAGAGATTGAGAGAGAGGCACGACTCGCAGGCCGTATTTAAAAATCCCAAAACAATAATAAAGGATAAACTAAGGCCATAGCTGATCACCACAAATAAATAATAATAAACACACTTTTATTATTAGTTTAAAATTCCGATAATTAAATAAACTAAATTAAATTTCGGCTGATTGATCACACTTTGCAGACTTAGCCGGGGGTTCCGCTGCCCGGTCAGATTCAACACTAGTCCTTGTTCTTTGTTAACCAGTTGGTACTCGTCCGTATCATCATCTCAGAATATGCGTCAAGTGTTTGTTTCTACATTGATACTCGTCCGTATCATAGTCTTAAAGATGCTCGTCCGCATCTTTAATCCATACACTGTGTCAAACACTTTTGTCTTCTTGAATATAGATACTCGTCTGTGCCTACTATTTCCCAGAAAAGTCCTCTCAGATTCAACACTCGTCCGTGTTCTCTGTTAACCAGTTGATACTCGTCCGTATCATCATCTTTGAACGCGCGTCGGTATTTGTTTCTACCTGATACTCGTCCGTATCATAGTCTTAGGGATGCTCGTCCGCATATTTAATCTATACACAATATCTAAACACTTGTACCTTTTGTTTCTTGGATATAAACACTCATCCGTGTTTACTACTCCCCAGTAGATCGCCAACAAAGCAAATTTTCCTTTTTATATGACACTCGTCCTGTGTCATGATAAACCCTGAGAGCAGCCGTACCCTGCTAGGTGGTCGTCCTCCACCTCTTGATGGTCGTCCTCCATCATGCTCATCCGATGGCCATCCCCATCGTTGATTTAGCAGCCGTCCCCTGCTAGGTGGTCGTCCTCCACCTCTTGATGATCGTCCTTCATCATTTTATCCAATGGCCGTCCCCATTGTTGATTTTGGTTATCTGGCATTCGTCCTATGTCATGATAAACCCTGAGAGCAGCCGTCCCCTGCTAGGTGGTTGTCCTCCACCTCTTGATGGTCGTCCTCCATCATGCTCATCCGATGGCCGTCCCCATCGTTGATATTTTCGGCAGCCGTACCCTGCCAGGTGGTCGTCCTCCACCTTTGATGGTCGTCCCCGTCATAATTCCTTTATTCCCCAACGGAGCAGCCGTCCCCTGCTAGGTGATCGTCCTTCACCTTTGATGGCCGTACCCCATCATCTGTTTTTTCATTTATTCTTTAACTCGATGGCCGTCCCCGTCGTGGTCCCTTTGCCTTTTCTTTTAGCTCGATGGTCGTCCCCATCGTCGGTTACCTTGCTTTATGAACTTGATGGCCGTCCCCGTCATAATATCTTATGTTCCCCAGCCAGTCGGTCGTCCCCGTCTTGGCTTTACCTTTTATCCCCAGCATGTCGGCCGTCCCCGTCAGTGCTTTACTTCACACACTTTTCCCAGCATGTCGGCCGTCCCCGTCATTGCCCTTTACCCAGCAGTCGTCCTCTGCTCGACGGTCGTCCTCCGTCGCCCACACTTTACAATATACTTTATTTCCCTTTTACAATCTATATCCCTTTTTTCTTCATTCTGTGAGTGCAAATTTTGGACTGTCTTTGGTATTCAACCACAAGTTATCTTGTTTGCCTGTTAAGCCGTTGCTTACATCCTGCCCAGCTAACTCATGTTTGAATAGGGGCAGCTGTAAACACCCCAAATTTTCCCTCACCCATTCACACCATGGCTTGTGATTATTTCATATGCATAAGCACAATCATATCATCTCACATCTCATTTTTTTGAGTCACTGCATTGTTTCAAAGTCATCTGCACCTAGGGTTTGTGATCTGAGCAATCCAAGAGCCTCCTGAGCCACTCCAAGGGTCATCAATCACTTCAAAGGGGTCCATGTGTGTTCTAATATCTTATTACATCCCCTCAAAGTCAAGAATGCAAAAGGATCACAAGAACTGGGATTGGTATGGATGCAGAGCCAAGTTTGACTGCACAGTTGACCTAAAATTAGGGTTTTGGTTTCAGAGGCCATAACTCCAAATTTTTTGGTCATTCTTGTTTCCATTGGTCTCTATATGGTATAGGGAGTATGCATATCAATTTTCATGAAGAAATTCCATGGGGAAGTCATCTGATCAAGGGTTGACTTTTCAGACAAGTCAGTGTAAAATCAGGGCATCTGAGGCCCCCAATGACCCAACCAAGGGGTGATCTTCATCATTTTGAGTGTATATGATCTTTATTTGATCATGGAAGGAGGGTGAAGTTCACAAAATTCAAGAATTTGAAGTTTTTGCAAAGTTGACTTTTTAGGGCATGGTTGACTTTTCAAGAATATGTCATTTTATGCTATTTTTCAAGCCTTACTTTTTGATCCAAAAATGCTTCAAATGGAAAAACTTTGGTCATGAAAGTTGTAGAATACATTTTTCCCTTTTCAAAAAGTACAAGAACATGACCTAATTCATTTTGGATCAAAAGTTATGGTGTGACAAAGTTGGCAAAAATCACTAATTTTCAAGTTATGCACTAAAAGGAAAACTTGCAATTTCATGCACCAAGCATTCTTGTGACTTCTAATTGGCATAAAACCATTACACAAGCATCATGTAAGTCTTAAAGTTCAGATTGGACCAAGGTTTCCTCATGATTCATGGTTTGTGGGACAAGAAATTTCATATGAACCAAAGTTGGACAACTTGCAAAATCATCATCACACTTTCTACCACTTGCTACATTGGATGCTGAACCATGCTAGCCCTCCACACACACCATGCTGCGCCAGTCCATGTACTTGTGCTAGCCTAGAACCAAGCCCATGCCTCTCTTACAACAAAGTGGACTTTTTGCAAAAGTAGACATCCCAATCACAGCAGGCCAGGTCGCATCACCTGACCAATGGGAGTTCTTTATGCAAGGAAAATGCTGGCCATAACACACATCAAGCAAGGCTGAAACAGATCAGAACATCACATACACAAACTCACCCCATTTTGCATTTCCCTTCGAATCTCTCTGCACAGCTCACAAACATTCAAACCAATTTCACACATCAACTCACCTTGCTCCATTGAGCAAAAACCAACAAGACACAGGCCTGAATCAAGCAAGAACACCTCATTTCCATTTTTCACTCCAACCTGCATCTTCCTTCGAAACATCTTCCACAGGCCATAAACACTCAAACAAATCTCATAAACCTTCTCCACTCACCACACTGGTCACAAAGAACCACTCACATTGGCCTGAAACAGCTTGGATCACCATCACCATTTTCAACTGAGCTTGAGCAGAAACTATGCAAACTCCCTAACCAGCTAACTTAAACTCTCTCTAAGCATTCAAGCATCATCAGGGGATCAAGTGGAGTGGATTGCATCAAGGGGGGAGGTCAGAAAGTTGCAGGATTGAAAGCTTCGAAACTCAGGTAGCTCAAGAACATTTTTTCCAGAAATCATTTTTTAAGTTCTTAAGTTGTTATTCATGCTTCCCTGATCATAAATATGTCTTTAGTTTTGAAAATGGTGATGAAATGAGAATGTAATCGTGTTCTGAAACTCTGTGACCTAAAAAGTATTTTGTTCGATTCATGAGTTTGGTGAAAAATAAATGAGTTTGGGCATGGGGTTTTGATTCAGTGAGCTGTGGGGATCATTTCCATGTTTTTAGATTCCATTTCAGTTGCGTTTTGAGAGTTTTAGGGATTTTCAGGTGGGGTTCCCACCGGAGAAGACGACCGGAGGTCTTCTCCGGCCACCTGAAAATCATTAGGGTTTAATCTTGCAATTAATGAGCATTTGAATCTGGCACGTTGGATCAGTGGGCTCTGTTGACTTCGCGCGCGTGTGAACGGTCCAGATGTGGTCATTAAACCCTAATCACTATTATTTATTTAATTAATTGAGTTTAAGTCAGTTTGAATATGGGCCATCAGATGACGCGCGGAGTCAACCCATTCAAACCCAGAAGCTATCCCAGCCCTCCATTCAGTTGACTTTCCCTTTTTCTTTGTTTAATTCATTTATTTCATAATTGTTTTGCATAATTTATTTAAAATAGTAAAAATTGTTTAAAAATTATGAAATTTTTTTCTCAAGAGTTTCATTAATTTTTATGACACAAAAATATTTTTATTTTCATTTTTAGCATTTAAAATGTATTTTTAAATATTTAAAAGTTTATTTTTAGTTGATTAATGGAAATTAATTTATTAAAAATACTCTTAGGTATTTAAAAATCACCAAAAAATTCATGAAATGTACTAAGACATTTAGAAACATTGTCCAACCTTCAAACCAAATTTATTTTTTGATCTTGATGCATTTTAAGAATTTTTCATTGAATTAAAATCATTTTTATGCATTAATTTGATCCAAAGTTCCAAAAAATCATTTCTTCCTATCCATGAAGAGTTGGACATTGATTCTTCTTGCATTGCATTGTGTTTAGCATGTAGTTTTTGAGATTAAATGGCCATGATTTGATCTTTCATTTTCAATTTGTTTGACATTTCTTTTGTTTAGGAACCCTAAAAACCCTAGAAACTTGTGAAAATCATAACTTGAGATTGGTTAGGAGTTGAGATCTCTCCTTTGGGCATTGGTTTAGCATAGGATTAGGGGTCCTTTGAGTGGCATTTTCAATTTTTTATCTTAGGTTTTGCTTCTGGTTTTGATTTTTGTTTGATGTATTGTTCATAAACCCTAATTTGGGCTTCCATATGCATCCATCTTGCATTCTCTTGCATAACATGACTTGCCATGACATTTCAAGCATCCATTTGATTCATTTGACATCATAAGACATATTGAAAGCATGTTTGATCATTGCATCATGTATTTGCCATGTAGTATGTCATGTGCACTTAATAACTTTTCATGTATGTTCATGGTTCCTAACTTGCTTCATTTGCATTCATGAACTTGTATGATCATTTCCATGTGCTGCCTCATGTTTGTATCACTTCATAGCATCATTACCATCATAAATATGTTTCTGGTTTTGTTTCTCATCATGTCATCTCATCCCATTTTGCATTGCATTGCATTTCTTTTCTAACCTTTCAGGTGGTAAGTAACTTTGAGAAGTGAATTTGCCTTCACTTCTCATAACTTCTCTTCATCTCTTTTCATGCATCCATGCTGCTTTTTTATATGTGTTTGAGTTTGAGCTTGCTCATTCTTCTTCTTCCCACTTTCTTTCTTCAAGTAACTTGACTTCTTGAATGAAGCAAGTTGCTTTGCTTCTCTTGATCCTCTCATCTGCTTCCTGGTGTTTCCATTGAAGATTGTTCTTGCAAACCTCACAAACCTTAGGAACAACCAAGCATGACAATGATTAGGGTTTTGATTAGTCTCCCCCACTTAGTTTTACCTTTGTGTCTCATTGAGTCTTCTCTTCTCATCTCATAATCAGGGACTAAACCCTAAAGGCTTTAAGGCTTTGTGATTAAGCTTATGCCTGCATCCTTCTCTTAGGATGGAGTGTATAACTTTAATCCTAAGTGTTAAACCCTTAATGTGTTTAAATCTCTTAATCAATTCACTTAATAAGTATCAAGACATCACACTTGTAACTTGGGCCTTGCATCAGGGTTCTAATTCTTCCTTAATTGGTTAAGAAGGACTAACCCTAGTGTTAATGGACAAGTCCCCCTCAAGTTGTCTTATAAACCCTAAAACTCACTTCATCATCATATCATTAACTAAAATCCACTTAATAAAAGGCTTGTTTTGTCATGAGTTTAATCCCTAATCATGGATTAAGTTGAGGAGCTTTCCTCAGCTTAAACATTCTCATCTATTATCCTTCTATTAGGATGGTGTAATGAGTCTGTTTAATCCTTGATTATGGCTTAACCTCATTACTCAACACTAAACAAAAACAACAAAAACATCTAAATAATCACAAGTAGGTTAATGATCTTAATCCTACACCAAAGGTGTTTAAGTGTGAGAAGCTGACTTCACACTTAAGGTATTCTCATTACCCCTAATCAGAGGGAAGATGTGATGAGTTTACTAAATCCATTGGTTTAGACTTAAGCTCATTAACTTATGACAAAATCCAAAAACAATAAAAGACTGAAAACACAAAAACAAACAATAATCGTCTCCTCCGGGATTCTTTTCTCATCTCATTCACTCACAAACGAGAGCTCGCTTCTTCCGTCTAATGCAAGACAGTTTGCACCTGAGCCAGACAGGTCATACACTTGAGCATAGACAAGTAAGCAGTTCACAAGTCAATTCATCTTTCAGTCTCTTTGGGTCGAACTACGGTGTTCTGACTTCCTCATTGCACGAGAGGATACGTAGGCATAACTTAACAGTTATCGAACAAAAGTCTCTGTATATTCCCCCTCCTTCCAGTTTCATTCTTTAAGCCTCATGATCTTGAGCATCTTATTCTTGTTCTTACACTGACACTGTACATTTGTACACATCACATTTCTCTACACTGACACCTGTACATTCTTTTCCAGCTATTGTATACACAGATTGCACTGACACTACCCCTTTTAAAACACAAATCTCTTAAGCGTGGATCCCGTTGAGTACGACGGACAATCTGGGTGCTAATACCTTCCCAGGTTGTAACCAACCCCCTTTCTCAGTCTCTCTGGTTCGCAACCGTCTTATCCATCTTTTTCTAGGCTTATGCAGCATTGCCTTTCCTCCGGGATAAAAATGCCTAGCTGGCGACTCTATTCATCTCCAGTGAGTTCACGGCTGTGTGTTCTCACTGTCCCTCTCGCCGACCGTTCGCGTCTGTACCTTTATTTAGGCCTATTCCCATTTATCGGGAGCGACAGCTTGGCGACTCTGCTGGGGACCCTTATATTGCAACCAGGGCTTCTGGTTCTTTTTGTGGGTTCCTCCTAGCGCTTGATTGATTTGTGTTTACTGGGGTGTTATGTGCTATCTGTGCTTGTATTTTTATTTTTGGTTATTGCTTTATGTACAGTTGTTTATCTGCTTTCTTTACTGCTTTACATATATCATACTGTCATACTGTGCTGCTGGCTGGATCTGTTTGTTTGCTTTGGTGGGTGGGTGTTCCATTGAGAGTTAAGGTCCTATACCTGGGACCTGAGTGACACCTCGGCTAGAGTGGTTCATATTCTTTCCCATTCCATCTCGGTCTGGTGCGGGAATATGAAACACGGTTCAGATATGGGTTTCTTCTTGAGAACTCTGTGTTGCAGATTTCCTGCAATGCTAGGGCTATCTGGGAAGCCTGCTAAGTCTGGATGACCTTTTAGTATTGACCTTCAGAAACTGAGGTGAATTAGAGGAGGAACTTTTATGGTTATTGTAAACACTGTACCTCCGGGTTAGAAGTGTTTACACTTCTCATAACTGATCCAAGTCTGAGGATCCTTGTTTTAGAACACCGCCTGTGAGGGGGTTGGGTTGTTTACAGGTTTGCAGGTACCTTGACCTCAGAATACCCTGTTACTTTGACTTGATTAAGAATACTCCATGTTGGAACAGTTCTTGTGATTCTAAACCCTGGACATGTGGCTCTTTATTTGAGCCCCCCACCTTGGTTACTGGATTTATAGACCTCCATCTGGATTTCTTGAACATACTTGGACCTATATCAGGGCATTTGATCAGATCCAGCTCAGTCACAAACCCTTGCATATCATTTGCATACATACTCATTGCATTATATTGACATTTTCTTATTTGTGTTTCAGGGTGTCCATCCTCATTTGGTTCTGGTTTTGACCCTATCTTCAGCATTGACCCATCTTCATCAGCATCTGCTTCAGCTATCACCTGCATCAGCCAATCAGTGGCCCATTCTTCAGTGTTATCATCAGCACCTGTCTCTACTCATCTTCAGCATTATGGCTCCTAAAAAGAGTAACATCACCTATCACTTTTTCCAGCCAGAGTTAGCAGACATCAGGAGGATTCAGACCCTGATCACTCCAGATCACATACCATTGTTCAGGGAACATTATGGAGATATACTTGATATGGTTATGGATCTGGACCCTTCACAGAGAAGCCTAATCCACACTTGCCTTCAGTTTTATGATCCCCCATTGAGGTGTTTTACTTTTCAAGACTTTCAGCTAGGCCCTCTATTGGAAGAATACTCATCATTGGTTGGTATACCTATCAGGGCTGAAGTCCCTTTCAACCCTGAAATGGTCTTTCCTGGTAATGGAGAAGTAGCAAAGGCTTTGCATCTGGAACCTGTCCTGATTGAGCAGCATATGACTTCCAAAGCTGGAATCCCTGGTTTTCATCTGGATTTCTTGATCTTTCAAGCTACCCTGAAAGCCTTTTTAGGAGAGTGGAAAGCTGTCTGTGCTTTATTGGCCTTGAGTATATATGGAATTGTATTGTTTGCAGATGAGCCTCGATTCATTAGCAAGAATGCAATCCATCTTTTCATCTTGCAGAACCCAGTGCCCACTTTATTGGGGGATCTCTACTACTCAGTGCATCAGAGGAATGAAAAGCAGAGGGGAAGATTAGTGAGGAGTTGTGCTCCATTGTTCCACACTTGGCTTCTCAGGCATCTACCCAGGACAGATGCATTTTTGAATCCTCGTCAGCAGAGAAACTGGGCTAAGAGACTCACTGCTCTAACTTCAGCCGATATCAGATGGTGCACTCAAAGCACCAAAGGCAGGGATGTCATCACCAGCTGTGGGCATTTTCCCAATGTGCCCCTAATAGGAGTTAAGGGTGGTATTAATTACAACCCTCTGCTGTTCAAAAGACAACTGGGCTATGCACTGGTCCACACTCCTAAGGCACAGGACTTGGTTGAGACTCTTTATTGTGAGAACAAGCCTAACCTGGCTATTGTTAGGCAGGCTGCCTGGGCCTGGGATAATGTTCAAACCAAGGGAATAACCATTTTGGGGAAGTGCAGCAACGTGGCATCGGCACAATATTATGAATGGTCCCGTGCCAGGGCTCAATTCTCTGGAATGCCCTTTACCATAGAAGATATGCCTGAATCATCTTCAGCACCACCCCCTGCAACTATCAGTTTGGAGGAGTTTGAAAGCTTGAAGGAAAGAAATGAGAAGTTGACTCAGGCTTTGCAGAAGACCCTCCGGGAGAGGAGTGAGAGTAGGATGGAGATTGAGAGGCTGGAGAAGTTGAGAGTGGAGCATCTGGCTAAAATTGAGAAGTCTGGGGATTATATCAAGAAGTCTAAAGCTGGAGAACAAATTCTGAAGAATGCTTGCAAGGAAGCCCAGTTCCAGAGAGCAAGGACAGACTTGTATCTAAAGGAGAGTCAGGCCCGGTGGGTCAGGATCACCGAGGCTCGTACTCTGGAGGACAAGAAAGTTCAAGACAAGATGGAGCAACTGGAAGCTAGTGCAAAAGAGCAACAAGAAGCCTTGGCAGCAGCCCAGAAAGAGATATCAGAGCTGAAGATCAAAGCTGGAGTGAAGAGGTCAAAGGACCAAAGTCAGCACAAGAAGCTAACAGCAGCTGTTACGACCCGGAATCTCCTCATCAGGAATCTCACGGAGCGTCCGGCTGATCCTGTGACCGAAGCACTTCTCAAGGAAGTTCGTGAGGATGAGTTTGGTCTTGGTGTTTGACCATTTGTTCGTTGTTGCTTTCATTCCATGTACTTTTTATTTTCTTATGATATATTTTGACCCCTCAGAGGGCTTGTATTTGTAAACAAACTATGTACCATTTGCTTTTGTAATATATGTATTAGTTTGTTCCATCCGAGTTTCACTTCGAAAGCAACATCAACAGCATCTTCAAGGGTCTGGAAGGGTCAAAACTGAATGCCAAGCCGGATACCTTGAAAACAAATAAGCATACTGCATTGCATGCTAACCCTTTTGTTTGTTTTGTAGGTTTTTGTTTTATTGCTACTAACTCTGTTGTGATATTCAGGAACTATTGCTCGGCGCCGGGTATTTCCCCTCAACCGTCCGCACCGTTATCCGACCCGTAACAACCTTCCGGGCATTCAAATGGATCAGATGCAGCAGGACCTTACTGAGGCCAGAAATCAAATGGCGAACGAAAGATTGGAGATGAGAAACCAGATGACGCAGTTTATGGAAGTAATGAACAACATGGCTCAGAGCCAGGAAAGATTGAGGGCCATGGTAGAAAGGCAGAATCAAGAAGATCCACATATAGGGACTGCCGGCACAAGCAACAATGAAAGGGTCCAACCTCATGTCAATCCCCCAGTCTTTGGACCACACCTCCATCCTGAGGCCAACATCCCAGCAAATGTTCAAGGGACTGCCACTGCAGCCAGGGTACTGCAAGAAGACCCCCAAGAGGATCAATTCACAGTAATGGGTGCTGGGGAAGAAGCTTATGATAGAAGGCTGGATGAGATAGCTGAGAAATTGAGGTCCTTAGAGTCTCAAAACTCTCTGGGTTTCGACGTCATGGACATGGGTTTGGTAGACGGGGTCAGGATTCCCCATAAGTTCAAGCCACCTTGTTTTGAAAAGTATAACGGGACTTCATGCCCCCGGACTCATTTACAATCATTTCTGGGGAGGCTGAAGGCCTATACTATGGATGAGAAGCTCTGGATGTTCTATTTCGAAGACAGTTTGACCGGAGCGTCAAGAGAATGGTACTCTCACTTGACAAGGGCAACTATCAGATGCTGGAAGGACCTGGCAGAGGCCTTTATCAGACAGTATCAGTACAACTTAGATATGGCACCCAATAGGACCCTCCTAATGGGAATGTCACAATCGTCAAGGGAAAGCTTCCGAGAATATGCCCAGAGATGGAGGCAATTGGTTGCTGCTGTTCAGCCACCTATGTCTGAGAGGGAAATGGCAGACATGTTTATGAAAACCCTACAGGGGACATATATTGACAGGCTGGCTGCTTTCTCTTCCACTAGCTTTGCAGATGTTGTCATAGCTGGGGAGAGAATTGAAAGCCTGTTAAAAATGGGCAAGATCTCAGACAACGGTACGAGCTCGTCCAGTAGTACAAGAAAGCCTTTTGCAGGCCCAAGAAGATCTGGCGAGACCAATGCCATCCACACCAACAGGGGCAGGCCCCAATATGTTCATAGATCAGTGGCAGCAGTCACCATTCCCGCTCCAGCTCATCCTCAACCAGTTTATCAACCTCCGCAACAAAACTATCAATAACAACCTCAGTACCATCAACAAGCTCCGAGAAATTACAACAACAGCAACACCAACAACAATAACCAGCAAAGGCCATTCCAACAGAGGCCTTCTCAAGCCAACAGGGTAATCGATCCGATCCCTATGCCATATGCAACACTACTGCCACAACTCCTGAAACTCAACCTAGTTGAGCTAAGGACGTTGGCACCTCCAGATCCCAACAGTCTACCCAGGAATTATGATTCCAACGCCAGATGTGCCTTCCATTCAAATGCACCTGGCCACAGTACAGAAAAGTGCAGAGCCTTGCACATGAAAGTACAAGACCTGGTAGACTCGAAAGCTCTGAATTTCGCACCACCACCTAATGTCAATAAGAACCCCATGCCAAACCACGGTGGTCCCCGAATTAACGCTATTGAAGAAGACAAGCCGTCTTATTTAATAACCAGTGTGGGTCAGATCCGGACACCGTTGGTAGAAGTCAAGGCTCAGCTCCTCGAATGTCAAATGTTCCCGGGGTGTGAGTTGGGGTGTGCTTACTGCAATATTTCAGTCAATGGGTGCGATAACTTGAGGAACGGCATAGACGGTCTCATTCAGAGTGGCCAACTTCAGATCACCACATCATTTCCTACAAATCCAGCAACCTCATCAGCAACAACTCCAGAACCTCCTACAACTGCAACAACCATTGTTCCTGACAATTCTTCGGCTTCATCAACAAGTACTTCATCTATTATCTCAACTGATCAGTTATCAACAAATTTTTCTTCTACAACTTCAGCATCACTCCATTTTGAAACTCCTACATCAACAACATCCATCCTTCCACCAATGTCTCCTACAACACCAACAACAAATCATGAAGATGTCTCAACTGTCACAATATTTTATGATCCTGAAAACAACTCCGCCTACAACTCAGAAGGTGCTGCTCCCATCAGAGCACCAGTCACAATTTATTACGATCCGCAAACTATCACAATTCCTTCTGCAGCTGCAGTCAGTCCAGTCACTATCACGGTGCCTGGACCAGTACCTTATGAAAGCAGCAATGCCATCCCGTGGCATTACGGCTCTGACCTGTACTGCGAAGGACAAAGAATCACTTTTGAATCATCAACCCCTGCACCACAAATTGACAATGTGGGAGGAGGTGAAGGCTTCACTCGAAGCGGACGTCTTTTCGCTCCACAAATTCAGAGACCCACTGCCGAAGCAGAAGCTGCTGCTAAAGCAAAAGGAAAAAGCTTGGTGCAGGAAGAGCAGACTGTTAAAGAAGCCTTGAAAACACCCTTTGACCAAGAGGTTGATGAGTTCATGAGAATCATCAAGAAGAGTGATTATAAAATAGTGGATCAGCTTCATCAGACGCCTTCCAAGATCTCAATCCTATCATTGCTTATGTGCTCCGAAGCCCATCGGAATGCACTACTCAAAGTCTTACACGCAGCTTACGTGCCGGAAGAGATCACTGTCAATCAGCTGGAAGCTGTAGTTGGAAATGTTAATGCTAGTCACGGACTAGGGTTCACCAATACTGATTTGACAACGGAAGGCCGCAATCATAACAAAGCCTTGCACATAACCATGGAATGTAAAGGTGCTGTCCTTTCCCATGTGCTGGTAGACACGGGGTCGTCCCTCAATGTCTTACCTAAGAAGGCCCTGGTGAAGCTAGAATATGATGGATTGGCGTTGAGACCCAGCAACCTGGTGGTGAGAGCCTTTGATGGTTCAAAGAGATCGGTTCTTGGAGAAATTGAATTGCCCATAACGATTGGCCCGCAGACTTTCAAAACGATCTTCTACGTGATGGATATACAGCCTGCCTACAGCTGTCTATTGGGTAGGCCATGGATTCACGCCGCTGGCGCCGTGACCTCTACCCTTCACCAGAAGTTAAAATATGAGTGGGAGGGTCAAATCGTTACAATCTGTGGAGAGGAGGATATTTTTGTCAGCCACCTGGCTACCTATAAGTATATTGAGATGGACGGGGAGATCCATGAAACAATGAGCCAGGGTTTTGAAGCTTTGAACATCAATGAAACATCTGCTGTGCCTGGTACTTCAATATCATCATACCAACAAGCCCGGAAGGTTGTTGAGGGAGGAAACGCCCAAGGCTGGGGCAAACTGCTATCGGTGGAGAAGAAAGGGGACAGATTTGGGTTGGGTTACAAACCAACTCAACAAGATCAAGCAGAGGCTGCGAAGGAGCCCAACTTTGTGAGTGGGGGGATGCTCACCCCTGATGCTGTCAACTGTCTGGAAGACGAGTTGGAAGAAGAACGCAACCTGGAAAGCTGGATTCGTCCAAAGATCCCGGGGAGCAGTATCTCAAACTGGTCTTCCCAGGAAATTATAAGAGTTACTCATGCAGAGTAATTATTATTTCCTGTATTTTTATAGCATGCATCAAAGTCTTGCATCTTGCCCAAGATGACAAGACTCATTTTGTAATCGGGCCATCTGTACTTTTTGTGCAACAAGATTAATCAATGAAACATCAGACATCTTTTTGCAAACGAGTCTTTTTTCTTTTCCGCTCACTGTTTTTTCCATTTTTCTTTTTGTACAAAAAATAAATGGCAGTGTTTTCAAAATGACAACTTTATTTCACTTTTCTAAAACAAGATTAAAATCAAATCACTAAAATGAACCAACTGAACCCTTGCAGAGTGTGCCTTCCAGACAGCACCGACAACAGCACGGCTATGACTTCGTATGACTTTGACAATCCAATCAATCAAGCCGATGAAGGGGTTGAAAAAGAGTATGAGCTACCTGAAGAGCTAGCCAGGTTGTTAAGACAAGAGGAAAAGGTTATTACTCCTCACCAGGAGGAGGTTGAAGTGATCAATCTTGGTACAGATAAAGACGTGAAAGAAGTCAAAATCGGGGCCTGCCTACAAGACTCAGTGAAAAGACAACTGGTTGACCTGCTTCGAGAGTATGTGGACGTGTTCGCTTGGTCTTATCAAGATATGCCCGGGTTGGATACCGACATTGTTGTGCACAAGCTGCCTTTGAGAGAAGAATGCCCGCCAGTCAAACAGAAGCTGCGTCGTACTCGTCCGGACATGGCAATGAAAATCAAGGAAGAGGTACAAAAGCAATGGGACGCCGGGTTCCTTGCCGTAACTAGCTATCCACCGTGGGTTGCTAACATAGTACCTGTGCCCAAGAAAGACGGCAAAGTAAGGATGTGTGTTGACTACCGGGATCTGAACAGAGCTAGCCCGAAAGATGATTTCCCATTACCTCACATTGATGTATTGGTGGATAATACGGCTCAGTTCTCGGTATTCTCCTTCATGGACGGATTTTCAGGATACAACCAGATTAAGATGTCACCTGAAGACATGGAGAAGACAACCTTCATCACACCCTGGGGCACGTTCTGCTACAAGGTAATGCCATTTGGGCTCAAGAATGCCGGCGCAACATATCAACGGGCTATGGTGACATTATTCCACGATATGATCCATAAAGAAATAGAATGTTATGTGGATGACATGATTGCCAAGTCCCTTACTGAAGAAGACCACCTGGTGAATCTACTGAAGTTATTCAAGCGTCTGAGGAAATACCAACTGAAGTTGAACCCCAATAAATGCACGTTCGGGGTGCGATCTGGTAAGCTGCTGGGTTTTATTGTAAGCGAAAAAGGGATTGAAGTTGACCCTGATAAAGTCAAAGCCATCCAAGAGATGCCTGCACCAAAGACAGAGAAAGAAGTTCGAGGGTTCTTAGGTCGATTGAACTACATCTCACGGTTCATATCCCACCTTACGGCAACCTGTGAGCCTTTGTTCAAATTGTTAAGAAAAGAACAAACGGTCAGGTGGAACGAAGACTGCCAAAGGGCTTTTGACAAGATCAAAGAATACTTACAAGAACCTCCGATCCTTATGCCGCCAGTTGAAGGAAGACCTCTAATAATGTACCTGACAGTATTAGAAGAGTCAATGGGGTGTGTGTTGGGCCAGCATGACGAGTCTGGTCGAAAAGAGTATGCAATATACTACCTAAGAAAAAAGTTTACCGACTGTGAACAACGTTATTCACTGCTCGAGAAAACTTGTTGTGCTTTAGCGTGGGCTGCTCGCCGACTGAGACAGTATATGTTGACCCACACTACTTTATTGATCTCAAAAATGGACCCAGTTAAGTACATATTTGAGAAGCCAGCTCTTACCGGACGGGTTGCAAGATGGCAAATGATCCTTACTGAATATGACATCCAGTACACATCTCAGAAAGCCATCAAGGGCAGTGTACTATCTGAATATCTTGCTGAGCAACCCATTGATGACTACCAGCCTATGAGATTTGACTTCCCTGATGAAGACATCATGTTCATAAAAGCAAAAGATCATGAAGAGCCTGTTCACACTGAAGGGCCTGACCCAGAAGAATAATGGACTATGATGTTTGATGGGGCTGTTAATATGAATGGTCGTGGTGTCGGTGCGGTACTCATTACACCTAGAGGAGTTCACATGCCTTTCTCGGCGAAACTCACTTTTAACTGCACTAACAACGAAGCTGAATACGAAGCTTGCATTATGGGTCTTGAGGAAGCCATTGACCTCAGGATCAAGACATTGACCGTGTTCGGAGATTCAGCTTTGGTAGTCAATCAAACCAGCGGAAAATGGTACACCCACCAGGATCATCTGATACCTTACAGGGATTATACAAGGAGGTTATTGACTTTCTTTACAACAGTCAGGCTCGAGTATATCCCTCGGGACGAGAATCAGTTTGCAGATGCCCTGGCTACCATTTCATCCATGATCAAAGTTCAAGCTGCTAACTTTGTACCTCAGATTTCAGTATCCAGACTCGACAGACCAGCGTATGTGTTCGCAGCAGATGTTGTTAAAGATGATAAGCCTTGGTTCCATGAAATTAAATGCTTCTTGGAGGATCAAACATACCCACCTGGGGCATCTTCCAATGATAAGAAGACTTTGAGAAGGCTTGCTGGTAGTTTCTTTCTGAACACTGATGGGTCTTTATACAAAAGGAACTTTGATATGGTACTCCTCAGATGTGTTGATAAGACGGAAGCAGAATTGTTGATGCATGAAGTGCACGAAGGATCCTTTGGTACCCATGCAGGAGGGCATGCAATGGCCAAGAAATTGTTAAGATCAGGATATTACTGGATCACAATGGATGCAGACTGTTGTGCATATGCCAGGAAGTGCCACAAATGCCAGATTTATGCGGATAAGGTGCATATGCCTCCCAATCCTTTGAACATCATGTCTTCACCCTGGCCCTTTGCTATGTGGGGCATTGATATGATTGGCAAGATCGAGCCAACTGCTTCGAATGGCCACAGATTCATCCTGGTCGCCATTGACTATTTCACCAAGTGGGTTGAAGCAGCCTCATATGCAAACGTCACAAGACAAGTGGTAGCCAGATTTCTGAAAAGAGATATCATCTGTCGATACGGAGTGCCCGAGCGAATCATTACTGATAATGGTTCCAATTTAAACAACAAAATGATGGCTGAGTTATGCCGGGACTTCAAGATTCAACATCACAATTCTTCTCCTTACAGGCCAAAGATGAATGGCGTTGTTGAGGCAGCAAATAAGAATATCAAGAAGATTGTGCAGAAGATGGTAGTCACTTACAAAGACTGGCATGAAATGCTACCGTTTGCCTTGCATGGGTACCGCACGTCAATCAGAACATCCACTGGGGCAACACCGTATCAACTTGTGTATGGTATGGAAGCAGTCCTACCTGTTGAAGTTGAATTACCCTCTCTATGAGTACTGATGGATGTTAAGCTGAACGAAGCAGGGTGGGTCCGATCCCGATATGAACAACTGAGTCTGATAGAAGAGAAAAGATTGGCTGCAATCTGTCATGGACAGTTGTACCAGAAAAGAATGAAGAAGGCCTTCGATCAGAAAGTCAGGCACCGAGAGTACCAAGTAGGAGATCTCGTGCTGAAGAGAATCCTCCCTCCTCATACAGACCACAGGGGCAAATGGACCCCAAACTATGAAGGACCATTCGTGGTAAAGAAAGTTTTCTCTGGTGGAGCACTGATGCTCAGCACCATGGATGGTGAAGATTTCCCGTCCCCTGTGAATTCAGATGCAGTTAAAAAATACTTCGCATAAAAATGACCCGCTGGACACAAAAACAGAATGTAAGTCCAGGCAAAAATAGGGCATCCCGGCGAGTCAAAAACAGAATAAAAGACTCGGGCAAAAGTAAGGGAAAATAAATGAAAAATGTACACCCGCTGAGTTGAAAAGCCGCATTGGACAGCTCAGACAAAAATGGGTATCCCGATGGATTGAAAACCCGAAAGGGCGATCCATGCAAAATAAGGAAATAAGCGAACAACTGCATTCTGAATTCGTCTGTATCACCTGCAACTTGGTAAACCTTGAAAGGATCAAGCCTCAACCAGAATCAACATTCTTCAGAAAGCAAGATGAGAAGAACGTCAAAAGTCATACGGGTCATAGCGAAGAGGAAGCTCCTTAAAGCGTCATCAACACTGCCAACATTTTGTTTCTCAATTTGTAACAATCTCCTCATTTCAGGGGATAGGTTCCTTTGATTGTATCTCGCCAATTCAGGGCATATGAATTAATAAAACCAGATTTTCAGTCATGTCTCGTTTGTACATTTTATTTGCAAAAAATGTCTGATGTCTTAAAAGAAAAAACTGATTGCATAAGAATACAGATGCTTATCTTCAAATAAAAACATGCTTGCAGGAAACATACTTACTCTCAAAAGTATCTAAACTCCTATGACGGAATCCAGTAAAGGATACCTCGGGATTATCTTGTGCGTTTCTCTATCTTTTTCAGGATTGCAAGTATCCAGAACGCAACTTGGGGGATGAAAGCTTCATCCCAGCAAGATGGCGAATCAACACTCAATTTTAGCACCCGAAGTGCTTTCTCCCCAGCTGAGTTGCCTCCCATGACTTCTCCCAGCTGAGTTGGCCACTTATTACTTCTCCCCATCAGAATGGGCAGGTATCACAGAAGATGCCCATATCCCCGGCTGAGTCAAGAAGTTACCGTGACAGAATTTCTAGGGAGGTCTTTCAGTGATTCCTCTCTTCCTCCCCAGCCGAGTTGCCATCTCGCCCAAAGCCGAGTATAAGAGTCAGGGGACCATCCCCCACAGAGTTCCCGCCTCTATCCAGAAGAGCAACGAACGAAGGAATCACAACAGAGTGAAAAAAGCTTCTACAAACCCCAGTTGGGTCTCTCATTTATAAGGATGGGTCTATCAAAGGCCCGAATCCCCAAGCAGATATCATATCATCAGATCTACCAGTGATCTCACCCCCAGCTGGGATGTCCATTTCAAGCAGATCGGCCAGAGATCTTCGCAGCAACGGGACCCGAATCCCGGTTTGGTATCTTTGCACAATCATAGCATTCACATCATATTCACCCACAAAGCGTAGCATTCCGTCTAATACGGAGCATTACGGCAAAAATCAAACACATAGCATAATCATGAGCCATGCTTTAAATCAGCACTTGTGAATAATGACAGTTCATCAATGTACAGAAAAATCCCCACCAGGTTCCCCAGCAAAAAAAACAGCTGCCTCACAAATCACAAACACCAGTATATACTCATTTTGACACCCGTCCGTGCCATCTTTCCCCAGTAAAGTCACCTGAACACTCCTTGCAAACAACATCACCCATATTACAGATACTTCCTGACACCCGTCCGTGTCAAATCACCAGCAGAAAGCCAAAGACATCATCTTTGCACTCACCTACTTGTATATACACTTTCTCGACACCCGTCCGTGTCATATCCCCAGCGCAGTCGCCTACACTTTTACAACCCACATACTTGTTCATATTATACTTTTCTCTTGACACTCGTCCGTGTCACTCTCCCCAGCAGATAAACACTCACCTATACAATACTCATACTTACTACTCACCCATGCAGATACTCGTCCGTATTTTGTATACCACTTATATATCCCCGCAGATTCAACACTAGTCCTTGTTCTTTGTTAACCAGTTGGTACTCGTCCGTATCATCATCTCAGAATATGCGTCAAGTGTTTGTTTCTACATTGATACTCGTCCGTATCATAGTCTTAAAGATGCTCGTCCGCATCTTTAATCCATACACTGTGTCAAACACTTTTGTCTTCTTGAATATAGATACTCGTCTGTGCCTACTATTCCCCAGAAAAGTCCTCTCAGATTCAACACTCGTCCGTGTTCTCTGTTAACCAGTTGATACTCGTCCGTATCATCATCTTTGAACGCGCGTCGGTATTTGTTTCTACCTGATACTCGTCTGTATCATAGTCTTAGGGATGCTCGTCCGCATCTTTAATCTATACACAATATCTAAACACTTGTACCTTTTGTTTCTTGGATATAAACACTCATCCGTGTTTACTACTCCCCAGTAGATCGCCAACAAAGCAAATTTTCCTTTTTATATGACACTCGTCCTGTGTCATGATAAACCCTGAGAGCAGCCGTACCCTGCTAGGTGGTCGTCCTCCACCTCTTGATGGTCGTCCTCCATCATGCTCATCCGATGGCCGTCCCCATCGTTGATTTAGCAGCCGTCCCCTGCTAGGTGGTCGTCCTCCACCTCTTGATGATCGTCCTTCATCATTTTATCCAATGGTCGTCCCCATTGTTGATTTTGGTTATCTGGCATTCGTCCTATGTCATGATAAACCCTGAGAGCAGCCGTCCCCTGCTAGGTGGTCGTCCTCCACCTCTTGATGGTCGTCCTCCATCATGCTCATCCGATGGCCGTCCCCATCGTTGATATTTTCGGCAGCCGTACCCTGCCAGGTGGTCGTCCTCCACCTTTGATGGTCGTCCCCGTCATAATTCCTTTATTCCCCAACGGAGCAGCCGTCCCCTGCTAGGTGATCGTCCTTCACCTTTGATGGTCGTACCCCATCATCTGTTTTTTTCATTTATTCTTTAACTCGATGGCCGTCCCCGTCGTGGTCCCTTTGCCTTTTCTTTTAGCCCGATGGCCGTCCCCATCGTCGGTTACCTTGCTTTATGAACTTGATGGCCGTCCCCGTCATAATATCTTATGTTCCCCATCCAGTCGGCCGTCCCCGTCTTGGCTTTACCTTTTATCCCCAGCATGTCGGCCGTCCCCGTCAGTGCTTTACTTCACACACTTTTCCCAGCATGTCGGCCGTCCCCGTCATTGCCCTTTACCCAGCAGTCGTCCTCTGCTCGACGGTCGTCCTCCGTCGCCCACACTTTACAATATACTTTATTTCCCTTTTACAATCTATATCCCTTTTTTTCTTCATTCTGTGAGTGCAAATTTTGGACTGTCTTTGGTATTCAACCACAAGTTATCTTGTTTGCCTGTTAAGCCGTTGCTTACATCCTGCCCAGCTAACTCATGTTTGAATAGGGGCAGCTGTAAACACCCCAAATTTTCCCTCACCCATTCACACCATGGCTTGTGATCATTTCATATGCATAAGCACAATCATATCATCTCACATCTCATTTTTTTGAGTCACTGCATTGTTTCAAAGTCATCTGCACCTAGGGTTTGTGATCTGAGCAATCCAAGAGCCTCCTGAGCCACTCCAAGGGTCATCAATCACTTCAAAGGGGTCCATGTGTGTTCTAATATCTTATTACATCCCCTCAAAGTCAAGAATGCAAAAGGATCACAAGAACTGGGATTGGTATGGATGCAGAGCCAAGTTTGACTGCACAGTTGACCTAAAATTAGGGTTTTGATTTCAGAGGCCATAACTCCAAATTTTTTGGTCATTCTTGTTTCCATTGGTCTCTATATGGTATAGGGAGTATGCATATCAATTTTCATGAAGAAATTCCATGGGGAAGTCATCTGATCAAGGGTTGACTTTTCAGACAAGTCAGTGTAAAATCAGGGCATCTGAGGCCCCCAATGACCCAACCAAGGGGTGATCTTCATCATTTTGAGTGTATATGATCTTTATTTGATCATGGAAGGAGGGTGAAGTTCACAAAATTCAAGAATTTGAAGTTTTTGCAAAGTTGACTTTTTAGGGCATGGTTGACTTTTCAAGAATATGTCATTTTATGCTATTTTTCAAGCCTTACTTTTTGATCCAAAAATGCTTCAAATGGAAAAACTTTGGTCATGAAAGTTGTAGAATACATTTTTCCCTTTTCAAAAAGTACAAGAACATGACCTAATTCATTTTGGATCAAAAGTTATGGTGTGACAAAGTTGGCAAAAATCACTAATTTTCAAGTTATGCACTAAAAGGAAAACTTGCAATTTCATGCACCAAGCATTCTTGTGACTTCTAATTGGCATAAAACCATTACACAAGCATCATGTAAGTCTTAAAGTTCAGATTGGACCAAGGTTTCCTCATGATTCATGGTTTGTGGGACAAGAAATTTCATATGAACCAAAGTTGGACAACTTGCAAAATCATCATCACACTTTCTACCACTTGCTACATTGGATGTTGAACCATGCTAGCCCTCCACACACACCATGCTGCGCCAGTCCATGTACTTGTGCTAGCCTAGAACCAAGCCCATGCCTCTCTTACAACAAAGTGGACTTTTTGCAAAAGTAGACATCCCAATCACAGCAGGCCAGGTCGCATCACCTGACCAATGGGAGTTCTTTATGCAAAGAAAATGCTGGCCATAACACACATCAAGCAAGGCTGAAACAGATCAGAACATCACATACACAAACTCACCCCATTTTGCATTTCCCTTCGAATCTCTCTGCACAACTCACAAACATTCAAACCAATTCCACACATCAACTCACCTTGCTCCATTGAGCAAAAACCAACAAGACACAGGCCTGAATCAAGCAAGAACACCTCATTTCCATTTTTCACTCCAACCTGCATCTTCCTTCGAAACATCTTCCACAGGCCATAAACACTCAAACAAATCTCATAAACCTTCTCCACTCACCACACTGGTCACAAAGAACCACTCACATTGGCCTGAAACAGCTTGGATCACCATCACCATTTTCAACTGAGCTTGAGCAGAAGCTATGCAAACTCCCTAACCAGCTAACTTAAACTCTCTCTAAGCATTCAAGCATCATCAGGGGATCAAGTGGAGTGGATTGCATCAAGGGGGGAGGTCAGAAAGTTGCAGGATTGAAAGCTTCGAAACTCAGGTAGCTCAAGAACATTTTTTCCAGAAATCATTTTTTAAGTTCTTAAGTTGTTATTCATGCTTCCCTGATCATAAATATGTCTTTAGTTTTGAAAATGGTGATGAAATGAGAATGTAATCGTGTTCTGAAACTCTGTGACCTAAAAAGTATTTTGTTCGATTCATGAGTTTGGTGAAAAATAAATGAGTTTGGGCATGGGGTTTTGATTCAGTGAGCTGTGGGGATCATTTCCATGTTTTTAGATTCCATTTCAGTTGCGTTTTGAGAGTTTTAGGGATTTTCAGGTGGGGTTCCCACCGGAGAAGACGACCGGAGGTCTTCTCCGGCCACCTGAAAATCATTAGGGTTTAATCTTGCAATTAATGAGCATTTGAATCTGGCACGTTGGATCAGTGGGCTCTGTTGACTTCGCGCGCGTGTGAACGGTCCAGATGTGGTCATTAAACCCTAATCACTATTATTTATTTAATTAATTGAGTTTAAGTCAGTTTGAATATGGGCCATCAGATGACGCGCGCAGTCAACCCATTCAAACCCAGAAGCTATCCCAGCCCTCCATTCAGTTGACTTTCCCTTTTTCTTTGTTTAATTCATTTATTTCATAATTGTTTTGCATAATTTATTTAAAATAGTAAAAATTGTTTAAAAATTATGAAATTTTTTTCTCAAGAGTTTCATTAATTTTTATGACACAAAAATATTTTTATTTTCATTTTTAGCATTTAAAATGTATTTTTAAATATTTAAAAGTTTATTTTTAATTGATTAATGGAAATTAATTTATTAAAAATACTCTTAGGTATTTAAAAATCACCAAAAAATTCATGAAATGTTCTAAGACATTTAGAAACATTGTCCAACCTTCAAACCAAATTTATTTTTTGATCTTGATGCATTTTAAGAATTTTTCATTGAATTAAAATCATTTTTATGCATTAATTTGATCCAAAGTTCCAAAAAATCATTTCTGCCTATCCATGAAGAGTTGGACATTGATTCTTCTTGCATTGCATTGTGTTTAGCATGTAGTTTTTGAGATTAAATGGCCATGATTTGATCTTTCATTTTCAATTTGTTTGACATTTCTTTTGTTTAGGAACCCTAAAAACCCTAGAAACTTGTGAAAATCATAACTTGAGATTGGTTAGGAGTTGAGATCTCTCCTTTGGGCATTGGTTTAGCATAGGATTAGGGGTCCTTTGAGTGGCATTTTCAATTTTTTATCTTAGGTTTTGCTTCTGGTTTTGATTTTTGTTTGATGTATTGTTCATAAACCCTAATTTGGGCTTCCATATGCATCCATCTTGCATTCTCTTGCATAACATGACTTGCCATGACATTTCAAGCATCCATTTGATTCATTTGACATCATAAGACATATTGAAAGCATGTTTGATCATTGCATCATGTATTTGCCATGTAGTATGTCATGTGCACTTCATAACTTTTCATGTATGTTCATGGTTCCTAACTTGCTTCATTTGCATTCATGAACTTGTATGATCATTTCCATGTGCTGCCTCATGTTTGTATCACTTCATAGCATCATTAACATCATAAATATGTTTCTGGTTTTGTTTCTCATCATGTCATCTCATCCCATTTTGCATTGCATTGCATTTCTTTTCTAACCTTTCAGGTGGTAAGTAACTTTGAGAAGTGAATTTGCCTTCACTTCTCATAACTTCTCTTCATCTCTTTTCATGCATCCATGCTGCTTTTTTATATGTGTTTAAGTTTGATCTTGCTCATTCTTCTTCTTCCCACTTTCTTTCTTCAAGTAACTTGACTTCTTGAATGAAGCAAGTTGCTTTGCTTCTCTTGATCCTCTCATCTGCTTCCTGGTGTTTCCATTGAAGATTGTTCTTGCAAACCTCACAAACCTTAGGAACAACCAAGCATGACAATGATTAGGGTTTTGATTAGTCTCCCCCACTTAGTTTTACCTTTGTGTCTCATTGAGTCTTCTCTTCTCATCTCATAATCAGGGACTAAACCCTAAAGGCTTTAAGGCTTTGTGATTAAGCTTATGCCTGCATCCTTCTCTTAGGATGGAGTGTATAACTTTAATCCTAAGTGTTAAACCCTTAATGTGTTTAAATCTCTTAATCAATTCACTTAATAAGTATCAAGACATCACACTTGTAACTTGGGCCTTGCATCAGGGTTCTAATTCTTCCTTAATTGGTTAAGAAGGACTAACCCTAGTGTTAATGGACAAGTCCCCCTCAAGTTGTCTTATAAACCCTAAAACTCACTTCATCATCATATCATTAACTAAAATCCACTTAATAAAAGGCTTGTTTTGTCATGAGTTTAATCCCTAATCATGGATTAAGTTGAGGAGCTTTCCTCAGCTTAAACATTCTCATCTATTATCCTTCTATTAGGATGGTGTAATGAGTCTGTTTAATCCTTGATTATGGCTTAACCTCATTACTCAACACTAAACAAAAACAACAAAAACATCTAAATAATCACAAGTAGGTTAATGATCTTAATCCTACACCAAAGGTGTTTAAGTGTGAGAAGCTGACTTCACACTTAAGGTATTCTCATTACCCCTAATCAGAGGGAAGATGTGATGAGTTTACTAAATCCATTGGTTTAGACTTAAGCTCATTAACTTATGACAAAATCCAAAAACAATAAAAGACTGAAAACACAAAAACAAACAATAATCGTCTCCTCCGGGATTCTTTTCTCATCTCATTCACTCACAAACGAGAGCTCGCTTCTTCCGTCTAATGCAAGACAGTTTGCACCTGAGCCAGACAGGTCATACACTTGAGCATAGACAAGTAAGCAGTTCACAAGTCAATTCATCTTTCAGTCTCTTTGGGTCGAACTACGGTGTTCTGACTTCCTCATTGCACGAGAGGATACGTAGGCATAACTTAACAGTTATCGAACAAAAGTCTCTGTATATTCCCCCTCCTTCCAGTTTCATTCTTTAAGCCTCATGATCTTGAGCATCTTATTCTTGTTCTTACACTGACACTGTACATTTGTACACATCACATTTCTCTACACTGACACCTGTACATTCTTTTCCAGCTATTGTATACACAGATTGCACTGACACTACCCCTTTTAAAACACAAATCTATTAAGCGTGGATCCCGTCGAGTACGACGGACAATCTGGGTGCTAATACCTTCCCAGGTTTTAACCAACCCCCTTTCTCAGTCTCTCTGGTTCGCAACCGTCTTATCCATCTTTTTCTAGGCTTATGCAGCATTGCCTTTCCTCCGGGATAAAAATGCCTAGCTGGCGACTCTATTCATCTCCAGTGAGTTCACGGCTGTGTGTTCTCACTGTCCCTCTCGCCGACCGTTCGCGTCTGTACCTTTATTTGGGCCTATTCCCATTTATCGGGAGCGACAGTCGTTGGCTTTGGTTTGGCGGCTATAGCATTGATCCCCTTGGATGCTGCTTCAACACATCGATGAGCAACCTCGATATCCCTGTGAATATTATCCACATAACCTAATGAAGTATAATATTTCAACTTCAAGTGTACCATGGAGGGTACCGCGATGAGCTCAGCCAGTGTTGGGCGACCCAAGATGCATTAGTACAACGACGGGAAGTATATGATGAGGAACTGGACTTTAACTGCTCTCACAGTCTATCCTACTCCGAAAGTCACTATCAGGTCGACATACCCCCATGGTCTGGATACTGATCCATTGAACCTCTGTAGGTCAGACCCTATGTAGGGTGTCAGATGCATTTCGTTGAGTTGTAGGGTTGCGAAGAATTTAGAGTACATGATGTCTATCGAGCTCCCCTGGTCGACCAAGATTCATCGAACATCAAAGTTGGCCATCTACGCCTGGATGAGTAGGGGGATGCTAGCGTTGGATGCGCCACCGAGGAGTTCCTCCTTGTAAAAGGAGATGGGTGTTGACCCTCCCCGAGGAGGATCAAGAGTGGAATTCTGGTTGGAGCCTGTGATGATCAGTTGGTCGAACCTTCGCTTCACCGGTCCCACAGTGACTTTGTTGTAAACCCCGCCTGAGATCACCATCGCTGAAGGGAATAACTCCCATGGACTATAGGAAGCAAACTATGCGGGGTCGGTGAATGGTTTGGGGACATAGAAGTTCTCTGGTCGTGTGATACTGAGAGCAACCGGGAGGTTAGTATCCACGAATGGAGGGGCAGCCTCCTCGACCTTCCGAGACTCTTGGACCTCCTGTCGGGGAGCCTCCTTCCCCTTAGCGAACTGTTTCAGGTGGTCGTCCCTGGTGAGTATTTTGATGGAATCCTTCAGATGAATGCAATCGCCAGTATTGTGCCCATAGGATTTGTGAAATCTACAGTACTTCGTCTTATCCATGTTGGCTTTGGTCGGCAACTACTTGGGGACCTGACGCCCGCCTGGTGGAATTTGAAGTTGGCACATTCGGATAAATTCTTCTCCCTCGACACGGTGAGGGGAGTGTATTCATGGAACCTCCCTAAGGGGCCTTTATGCTCCCCTGGTTCATGGGAGCGATCTTCCTTTCTTTTCTCACCTCCCCGACGTGATGTCGAGGAGTCTTCGTTTTTAGAGGGTTTGGCATCCTCTCGATGTCTGGTATCACGGGAACTATTGGTTGCCTTCTTCTCCTCGTATTGTATATACGTCTGGGCCTTGAGGAGAAAAGCATCAAGCGTGGCCGGTGTCTCAATGCCCACGGCCTTGGCAAAATCACTATGGGGACGGAGCCCGCGTTCGTGAAAGTATTTTTTTCATGTCGTCGGTGGTCGATACCTGGACGACTTCTTTATTAAACCTTTCGATATATGCTCGCAAGCACTCATCCTTGCCCCGAATTATTGCCTCAAGAGAGGCCTCAGTTTTGGGATGTCTGCGAGAGGCGGTGAAATGTCGGGAGAATGTCCTCCTGAGTTGCCTCCACAAGGTGATGGACTCATAGGGGAGGCTTTTGTACCAAGCCATGGCTCCCTTTCTGAGTGTTGTGGGGAAAAGACGTCATTTGATGGCTCCCCGGACACCTTTATAGTCGAGGAGAGTGTCAATGTTTTTTATATGCTCGTCTGGGTCTGTTGTCCCATCATAAGACCCTAGAGGAAGAGGCTTCTCTAATCCCTTCAGCAGTTTCGTGGACATAATCTCATGGGAGAGTGGTCCATGGGGCTCGTCTTTGTCGTTGGAGTCGTAAGATATGGAGCGGAAGTGGTTTTCTTTGTGTCGGCGAGGGGATGTAGATCTTGATTAATTTCTTGCACCCTCAGGCGATGGTCGCGTTCGTGTCTGGAAATTCCTCCTTGTATTCCTGGTCTCTAGGGACTTGTGTCATCGAGGAGACGAACGAGCCCGTTTCTTGATAGACCCAGCTTCTTCTAGGCGTTGGCAAGTCTTTATTTGTTCAGGTGAACGACTATGGGACTTGCGGGGTCTTCTCGTAGGGGAGGGGGATCTGGTCCGTCGAGCATCTTCCAGAGCTTCTAATCTTTTGCCTTGGCACAAGATCAAAATGTTGATGTTGTTCGTAGCCTCAACCAGTGCAGCGAGGGTCGCATTGGTCCCCTCGGGAAAGGGGATTAGTGGGAGATCAACAGGGGTGATCTATGGTTGAATAGTTGGTTCTGGTGACGGGGAGGCGGTGAGTCCGTCCTGAAAACGGTTAGGCTCCCTGAGCGGGGGATTGGTTCCATCATTTTCCTGTCGTTTGACGGGGATGTTGGCGACAATCCGAGCATCGGATGAGTCATCGCGGTTAGCCATTAAGAGAGTTTGAATTGCAATGTTTTAGTCTTCACAATCCGAGTGTGCAAGACGAGGTAACACATTTCTCAGGGACAGCGCCACTGATCGTTCTTGGATATCAGAATCTGAGGTGGGCCACGTACGTTGATGATGATGATGATGCTTGATCGTCAAGGAGAAAAGGGGTTCACCTGCAAGACACTTTGATGCCAAAGTAAGACAGGGCATAAAAGTGGGCAAGTACAAGTAAAGAGAGTTAAAAGAGTGAATATTGGATATCTGACCCTCTCAAGTGAGAGAGTTTATATAGATCCCTCAGCGCTTGGCTATTGGTTCGTATTTTGGGTCTGGATCGTGGATCCCCCGAAAATAGATAACTACCAGAAACTAGTCGTTACTCCGAGCATACCTGGTCGGATGGATGCGCGTCACGCAGAGGAATATCCGAGCAGGAGCTACATTTGGTTGAATCTGGATGACTTCTTCGTATGTCTGAAAGAAGCCTAGAAGGAGCAGAGGAATCTGATCACAGGTAACAGTGGTCGACAAATCTTCCTCGACTGAATGACATAAAGCTAGTGGGTCCCTTTGACATTGGGCTATTGGGTCTTCCTGGAAGCAGGAGTGGATTGGGCCGTCCTAGAAGGATGAGTGGATTGGGTCGTACCTAGTCATTAGGTCAATTCGGAACAGTTTTAATATTAATAAACATTAGATTATATTTCTTAATATAGTATGTGTGGATCCATTTGATCCACAAACTGCCAGTCTTACCACTTAGGTTTCGTAAGAGCTTTTCCATATTAGCTTTACTCCACACATCAAGTGAGATGATATTCAGACCACCTTGAGCTTTCGGGATGCAAACATTATTGTAAGTGATATGGGATTTTCTACTTAACACATTTCCTCCAATCCACAAGAAACTCCTACAAATAGCATCAATCTTATGTATGACCTGCTTAGGGATTTTGAAGTAATTCATCCAATAATTAGTGATAACAAAAGATAAACTTTTAATAAGTTGAATCCTTCCAACATAACTCAAAAGTTTGGCACTCCAATGTCTTACCCTTTCAATAATCTTGTCAACCAAACTCATGTAATGGTGAACGGAAATTTTTCTGCTTCTTAGGGGCATCCAAAGATATCTAAAGGGTAGCAGATCTTCTTTGAAACCAATGATCACAAATGATCTCCTTGATGTATTCTTTTGTATTATTACCCATACCACCAAAGTAAACACAACATTTGTTAGGATTCACTCTAGGGCATCCAAAGATATCTAAAGGGTAGCAGATCTTCTTTGAAACCAATGATCACAAATGATCTCCTTGATGTATTCTTTTGTATTATTACCCATACCACCAAAGTAAACACAACATTTGTTAGGATTCACTCTAAGACCATCTTATTTGGAGAATCTGTTGAAAGTGTTTATCATTAGCTCAATGGATTTATTATCTCCTCTGGTACACATCAGTAAGTCATCTGCAAAACTTAGGTTTGTAATATTTAGCCTCTCTCATTTAGAACGAAAGTTGAAATCGGAATTTCTTATCATCTTCTGCATTGACATGTTCAGATATTCCATTACTATCACAAAGAGCAGGGCTGAGATAGAATCTCTTTGTCTCAAGCCTCTCTTAGTCTGCATAATGCTGGTATAATCACCATTAACATTAAATCTCTTTCAAGTATGCTTTAATCCAATCAATTGTACCTAGGCGTTCCTCCCTTCCTACTATATCCCCTAATTAATTCATAACTAAGCAAGATATGGTCATGAATATGTTGTCCTAGGATAAAAGCAACTTGGTTTTGATTCACAATGTTTTGTATCACTTTTCCAAGTCTTGTCGTGAGTATCTTAGAGATGGTTTTGATTCACAATGTTTTCTATCACTTTTCCAAGTCTTGTCGTGAGTATCTTAGAGATAATTTTGTATATGGTAGTGCAATAAGAAATGGGCCTATAGTCCTTGATAGCTTTGGCCTCTGAACTCTGGAACAAGGGTTATAATTGTACTATTTATATCCCTATACATTCTCTCATTCAAGAAGAAACCCATAACCGCATTATGCTTTACAATATTTCAAGTAGCGTTATCCATCTATTCATGGGGCCTTCAGGTATCCAATAATACCATTGAGTGCTTTTTTTATTTCTCATATGCTTTCTTTGCTCATTATTGAGTTACGCCCCCTCCCTCATGGCCATTATGTCAAGATGGTGTCCATGTGTCCTTGAAATTAATCTATATTACCCAACACTCTATCTATTATTGAGATTTTTAAATGTATCATATTATAACGCCAGTCTTTAAACTACTATCTATTAAAGACCAACTGAGCATTTAATTTTTTGTAAATTTAAAAGTTGTTATTGTTATAAACATAGTTTCATTTTGTTGATCAATTAACATGTGATCTTAAACTAAATGTAAACAAAATTCTTTCCTAAATATATATTAATATAATTAAAATATATTTAACTGTGTCATTTATCAATAATTCTAATTCTCAAATCAAACAAATTTTAATCTGTTAGGATTATCAAAGTGCAGTGGTGTTATTCAAACACCATTTTTGACAAAGATTCAACATCCTAATAATGTCCCTTACTTGTGGCATTTTTGTCATAACTTTTTAAATATAGTAATTGAGAGACATGTTAATAATCAAAATATGCATTTATATTATTCATCAAGTTGAGTCAATCAAACTCATTGTCACTACAAAAATTTAACAAGTAAACTTCATTGACTATGTTTGGATTAATTTTTCTCACCACAAAAACTTGGTACAAATAATATGGTTACACAAAAATCTCAATTTTTTCTCTGCATCGCATAGCATAATGTATATGCATTTGTGATTACATTAAAGTGGTTAACACACAGAACAAGATGAAAAACAAATGGTGAAGCTAATATACATAAGGCAATATTCTCCATGGAACAAGTTTACGATACTCTAACCATATATCTTTATACTTCTCCGCACACCGAGCTTCATCTCTTCTCTCTCTCCAGATTAACAGAATGAGAAGATAAATTGGATAGAAGTATGGAACTGGTGAACTGCGACAATTGGTAAATTAATTATAAACGGCCACATTGTGTTTTTTTTAAAAGAAAAATCTTCATAACTTCATAGAATTAAAGAGATCACCTGATGCCACAAGGTAAGCTAAAAGAGAGTGCGAGCAACAAGTCCCCGAGGTAATTACAGTGTCTCGCAACACCCCTTAACAAAATAATGATAGTGATGAGTAATAAATTCAGAGAAACATCAAGAAGAATATGAACGTGTTTTAACCAAACCATGGTTTAAATACGCTAGGTTATAGGTTCCTCGGAACGGCTATAGCCTAATCCTTTTTCTTTTACCACATAACATGTGAAGATGGAAAGAAAAGAATAAGAAAAAACTATCAGGTGAAATGAAATCTTACCAATAACCGGAAGCAAGTAACTTTCCTCCAACGACTTTTGGAGGCTTACCCCATATGGGAGCCTTTGGATTCTTCTTGAAGTCGTGTTTTTGCTTGTTTGCTCCTCGAAATACCATGTATCTGCATATGTATTTCCAATGACAGTTTATAAATGATTATCTGATCATTTTAACAAGAAAAGTTTTCATAAAATCTGTGTGTCAATCTCTAATGTCGCTTAAGGAGGGTTTGTGGTGCATTATAGATTCACATTTACAGATTATGGTTAAGTTACCCAATAAGGAAGACAAAGCAATTAGCTACAGCCGCGGCCGTCGTTAACTCCACCTTGTTCCTCAAAAGCCACCAGCCCTATAACAGAACTTGCAGATTGTCAATACATGCAAGATTTTAGATGTAAATAAAGTGAAGCTAACACAAGAGCATTGGAATATCTAGACATCTATGGATTAAATACTAAAAGATCCATTCACATAAAGCTGATACACCATAGAACTTGAGAAACTTCCTAAAAATGTAAATGATGCTAACACGGGAGCTTAAAAACCCTTTAGGAATTTACAAATTCTATCAATAACAAGCTTCAGTATTTTACATTAGGGTAATAGTGGGTTTGGTACCATAGATGATGAAAAGTAGTAGAATGAATGCACCGGAAAAATCTATGTTATCAATCTCGGATACCGGTGTGGCTCAGCCATCCTTGGAACATGACTTGAGCACGGAGCGGAACAGCCAGGTATTTTAGTGACGCGGTAACTAATAAAGTTAATACTAATAAACACATAATTGTTAAAAACTAAATAAACAAATAAAAAATCATGAAGTATTCATACTTAGAAATAAAAGTCATTGGTCTTAAGCAAAACATACTTGCAAATGCCAATAACCTTGCTATCCTTAAAAATTTAAGGGTAATATCATATACGGCTGACACGGACGGAGCGGCCGCATCAGAAAGGTGTAGTTCCGAATCCAATCCCATTATCACAGTCGTTACAGCCGAGTCACCCATCTGTGCCAGAATGGCATGGCCTGACACAATTTTGTTGGTTGTATGGTTCCGTGCCGAGATAACGGCCGGAATGGCCGAGTTTGATAACATTGGATAAAACTATAAGGATGATACAGAAGAGTTTGAGTCTTTTTAATATTTTGATGTTATGGAAAGAAACCAAGATTTAGATCCAAAAGAACTAAACATTAGAGTGATATTGGATTTGATAAAATTGAGGATGCAGTAGGATGATCAGGAAGGTAAAAGGGTTGTAACTGTATGACATTGCTCAAAACAAGTAACGTCTCTTTCACGACTTTACAAAACAAGTTTATAATTATAAAAGATACCTGTATGCTAAAAGTAAAAGGAATCCACACTAAATCTCCAAAGACCAACATGAAGCCCAATCTCTCCGCAATTATGTCCCATCTGCAGAAGACAAGAAAAGGATTGAAAAGAGAATTCAATCATACACTAATCCCCGAATGCATCTATGACATACAAATTAAATCGTATCAGTCTATTGTCATTGGAGTTACTACGGTGGGTGGTTCTTCCCCTAGTGCAGAAATGTAATAATGCATAGACTGCATCAATAGACCTTTTTTTACCAAAACTCATCAGATTTTTTTTCCATTGGTGCAAGAAATCTAATTTACAACAATATGAATGAATGTTTTTGTTATAAAACTTAAAATAGGACATGTCACTGATAATGAAATCTAAAGAACGCGTCAACCTAATACTCTTCAAGTCATGGGTATAACTCACTTACGTGGATGTCATATATTCTTCGTGTACAAAGTAGTCCAGGATGTATAGCTGGAACAAATTTGTAGAAATTTAAAGAAAATCAGACATGCAGAATACGAGTTTTTTCAATCAATGAAAGAAAGTATGCAAGTTTTTGAGATTACTGCACAAAATAGCTGGAAGAGAATCATTGACTTGCTCAAAGTACCATCTTGAATGCTCTTGGCAAGAACAGATAGGTTGATAAGTAGCCACCCCATCATTCCAGCTCTAACAAAGAAAAATCTGCAATTTATAATTTCATTAGATGTATAGCAGCATATCAGAATGATTTAAGCCATATTTCATTAAAATATTGTCAGTTAAGACGCATTTGAGCTATACATTTAAATTTTATTCAAAAAACATTGCCTTGGAAAATAAGGACAATGATATTAACCTTAAATTTGGTCAAATGACACAACAACAATAACATTAAATGGAAGAAATTTTAGAATTAGAACATGGAATTAGAATGTAGAAGAAGACACATAATTTTTGGAAAAGTTATTCACATGTTTAGATCTATTTGAAACCTGCTTGGAATATTGCTATAGTTGCATACAATATCAATATGTCTTGCCTGTGCTTGCTCTATAACATGAGTACAAGTATTTGGTATAAAAAACTCAATTTCATTCCTTCAAACTCAAATCAGTGTTATCTATAGACAATGGCGGAAAGCCAAAATAATCTGCCACTTTAAGCCACCTAAAACACCATGGTCCTGCCATCCTTCACAAAGTAGCTGTGGCAGTAGTCAAAAAATCCGCCACTGCGATTTTCCATTGCACTACCATGGCAAATAATTTACAATACTGACGCAAATGCTTGTTTTACACAATTAATAAACAGTTGTTTTAAATGAGGACAAGCAGGGAGCCACGTCGAATAGATCACATACTTGAGGTCAATACCCATGAACTGAGGATTTAGTTGTATTCCAAACCACCTATTAAATAAAATAGAAAACAAAAATCAACAAGATTAACAGTAGAAACACAATTTCTTCAAGTGGTTAACGTTTACTTGTTGGCACCAATTGCATGGGGCAGTCCTTTGTCCCAGGAGACAAAACAATGAAGATGGTATATGCAAAGAAACATAATGTTTGCCAAGGGAAGTACTTCGTTACAAATGCAGTTAGACATCATACTTTCCCCGTTTAGTTAGCCCACATAATACATTGCAGTGTATTAAAACATTAATTACTTGTTAGACATGAAATCTCCAACTGATTTAAGTACTATATCAACATATATAAATCGAAAGCACAGTAAAGAAAAGATATCAAATAAATGTTCTCACTTTTATCAGTACAAGGTGCATGTAATCATGTTTAAGCACAAAAGCATGACCAAAATATTAACTCTTTCACTACTCATGAATACAACCTCTTTTGAAAACAACAAGATTTTGCAGGGAACCAAGTACAAGAAAAATGCAAGAATCAGGAAGCTTTAATGGTTTAAATCAAGTATTAATTATGAAGATAATGAAGCAAATTAGAACTGGATAAGAGAGGATAAAGGTCATGAATAACTCATTGCAATGCATTTTATTTA
This sequence comes from Lathyrus aphaca, assembly GCA_963966055.1. NCBI lineage: Eukaryota > Viridiplantae > Streptophyta > Magnoliopsida > Fabales > Fabaceae > Lathyrus > Lathyrus aphaca. The sequence goes on along the minus strand of OZ014520.1, from coordinate 280,064,785 downwards.
TGCTATATCCTTATAAGTTAATGAGTTGATAAGAGATATCTAGATACCTACAAGTTCCAAATATTTGGCCTTTAAACTTTCTCACTAAAGTATTAATTATTTAAAGTAATCTTAATACTCAGAGCATACCAATCGTCTATCAGTTTTCCACTGATATGAGGTTTTAGCGATGAACCTTTATTCCGTGACTTGCAACCAGAAAAATAGAGTCCCAGGGTCACCTATCATAACCAAGAGATAAGCAGAAGTTACAATCCATGTAACCTGATGAAAAGCTTTAATAAGACAAACAAGAAAATTAAAATTCAATTTAGAGTGGCTTGAAAAGTATCTACATAGCATTTAAAATCAGCAGTAAGTCGTGAAGAAAGTTCTAATCTGTGGCAGAGATGATAAATAATCAAATCACAACAATACAAATCTCTCTCAAGTGTTTTCAAAGACAAAATAAGCAGATGCAATTAATTTGATGCTCCAAAAGATAATTCTAAGCTTACATACAAGAAAACTGAAGATAAAAGTTGTAGACAGCAGCTCAAGTCCAGTATCTGCTATAGCCTGCAAGAATGACCAAATCAGCTCATAAAATAAGTTAAGTTTTGCACACAATTCTAAGTTGCAATCTGCAACTGCAATGACAGCTGCAAGTCAACATGGAGGTTTTAAGAGTCTCCCTGACAGTATCGCAATGGCAATTGCAGCCTCATCAAGATGCGCAACACAATTACAATTTATAATCAGTACTCCTTCCGTTTCAAAATGCTTGTCGTTTTAGAAAGAAGAAAAAAAACATTGTTTCAAAATGGATGTCATTCTCACTTTTCAATATAGAAATGATTGTTATTTTTTCAATTGTGTCCTTTAATTATTACTCTATACACTACTTCCAACACATTTATAAGGTTAATTTAGTAAGAGGGTAATAATTTTTTAATCTGTGTGCAAAAACCTTAAACGACAATAATTTTGAACCAGAGAGAGTATTGTCTATGGCGCTGTCATAGCGGATTATGGCGGAAAACTCCACAATAATGGCTGATATTTACCATTGCAATGAGCCCAAAAACAGCCAATAATATCCACCATAACTATGAAGCATGGACAGAGACACGGACATCGTACAAGACACTAGCACTGATACGTCTACATCGGTAATAACTTAAAAAATAGTGTTGGTGTCCGACCCTGAGACCGACACAATGCGGCATAATGCCTTCAATGATATACAAATTATAGAAACACTTACAGTAGGAGATAGAAACTCCATCTTGGCACTGATCCAGAGAAGTCCAACCAGGAGAAGAAGCGAAAGTAGACCTAAAAAAATTTCAAATATAGTCAAAGCCCCAAAAATCAACAAGCAGGGTTTAAAGAAGAGAGAAGTAACGAACCATTGCAGCGATAGTGAAGGCGAGTTGAATCAGAAAGAACAACCCCAGGAACAAGTTTTCCAGGAAGGATGGATCCAACAATGGCCAAGTAAGCGAAGAAACCCGCAAGTAAAGCAACCTAAAAGAATATGAAATTGATGATTATTTTGGAGAAAAGTGCCGAAATGAAGAAATGGGTGATGAGGAGTAGGGACTAACGGAGTTGTAAGATGGAATGAGAGCGTGGATTAGGAAACCCAGATCCATATGTTACCCTGTCGAGCCAACAGGGTGAGTGAAGAAGAAGAGAGTGTGTTTGAAATGAGATTGAGAATGGTACGGTGGTTCTTCTTCTTACACTGTCTCAGTGGCTGCTCAAAATTGATTTGGCGAGTAGCTCTAACAAGTTGGAATCTATGACAAAACTACTGAACTCAGTCGAGCCAGCCAACATTATAATAAAAGTGAATTTCTTAATCCACCCTGTAGATATATACTATGCATACTTATAGGATGTTCGTGGTGCAGTTTGGACGGTTTTCACGTAAAAATTATTCGAATAGTAAGAGAAAAAAATATGCGGTTTGGTTTGGTTCAGTTGGCTTTAAGAAATAAAACCGAACAGAATCAAATCAAATCAATGCGGTTTGGATTAGTTCGGTTGGTTCGGTTTTTTATAATATTTTTATTGAATCATACATACACCTATAGAGAACAATATAATTTTGTATTTAGTCATTCATACATTATCAAATAGCAACAAAATTCATCATATTTAGACAATAAATTCTCATTCAATATACAAAAATAAGATTATACCAAAGTGGAATAAAAAACATAAAATAGTAGTATAAAACAATATACAAAATATTACAATAAAAAAACGGAGGAGAGGAAAGATTAGAGAAGATGAAAAAGAAAGATCATAATATATGAGATATTATAGAAGAAAAGTGCGATAAAAATGTAATTGAAAGAAAAAACAATAATATAAAAAATGAGAAGATGAATATGAAAAAGAAAGAACATAAGATAAGATATATTAAAGTATAAGAGATGAGATGTACATAGCAAATATGATGAGAAGAATGTGTGATACTACTCGAAGAGATTTGAGAAGGTTGAAACTAAAACCCTAAGTGTGACTAAGAGAATATTTGTTTGGTTAAGGCATAATAAGTTTGAGTTTTGGGTTGGATGTTGGATAAGTGAAGTTTGGGTTGTAACATAATGCGGTTTGATTTGGTTTAATTCAGTTTGCAAAATACAAATCGCAAACCGAACTGCGCGGTTTTGTTAAAAAATGGCCCAAATACATTTTAACCAAGTGCGGTTTTTTTTCGGTTTGGTTTGGTTTGGTTTGGGATTTTCTATTGGGTTGGTTTGGTTTTGAACACCCCTATATACTTAGACTAACCATTTTTTTTGTTTTACGCCGATTGTTTTCGAAGATGTGTCTCTAAAATTTTATCAGAACATTTTTATTTAAATAATTTCAATTTTGTCATTCGCAAATGCATATACAATAACATACAAAATATGATATATATATATATATATATATATATATATATATATATATATATATATATATATATATATATATATATATATATATATATATCAATGTCATCATCAAAAGATATTACATCAATATCATAAAAATATTCTACATCAAAATAGACACCTTAGTAACTATTGTGTGTGGCGGCCTACATCTGCACCATTTCCTCTACCTCTGTCTCTACCGCCTCGTCTGCCTCTACTGCCTCCTCGACCGCCTGGTATGCATCCTCGGTCGTCGATCTCACTCGTCCTAGCGCGATGTTTGTGGTACATAAATGTCTCATCTGCCACAGTAAGAATCTCTTGATGAGTTGGTATGAGAGGTAATCTCTCTGCAGTGGGCACCGTGTAGGGATGTGAGATGGTAAAGAACCACCTGATGTAGCCATTAACTCAACTCCAGTCTCTATCAGCTCTGGTCGTTCGAGCCTCGTTTGGTACCAGGTTGTTCTGATAGTCAGCAAATAACTCGTCTATCTATTTACGGGTCAGTCCGAAAGGAACGGAGACAGTAGGGTTCCTAGGTATGGTATCAGTATAACTGAATTGTCGCATGACGCACTCAAGAAGAAATGGCACATTGATGGTCAATCTGCATGCCAACCATCTCCTGAATAGTGAGATGTCATCAAACGGGTGCGTTTGACAGTGATCTTCATATGCGTCGTATCTGGTGTCCTCGGCAACCATGCGGTCTAGATAGACTTTGTACGGGTCGATCGCCTGGTTCCCTCTCAGTGGGAGAAAGGCATGTGCTCATGGCCAATCCTCTGTGTACTCAGACACACTTCCCTACCCAGCTATGAACGGAATGTGCTGGAAGATCCAAGCCTGAAATTAAAATAAAAAATATCGATATCAAGTTTTATCACGAAAATTTACTAAAAAAGAAATGTAAGAAAGTCAAAGGGTTTAAGATTGTTACCACATATTGTGAACAACTTCCTACGGCAGTCCTGGTCTTCCACAAGCATCCCTCGGAAAGTCTCGAATATGTGTACGCCAGCATAGCCGCACCCTAGTTGTACTCATGGATCAGTGTGGGATCCTATAAGTACTTGAGGTAAGCTACATCTGTATATGTGGAGTTGGTGTCCACAAACAGCTGCATGTCGACCAAGTATAACAAGTAACATATAAACGCTTGTTGTTTGTGTATCTCGACCTCATCCGGATCACCCTCTGCCTCTCTTGCAGCAGCCATAGCCTGCTTACATCTAGTGGTCAGGGTGGAGAACCTCACACGAGCGTCGTGAGTCTTATTCACCTCGTCCAGCGCATCCCGTGGAGAGTACCCGAGCTCCTGAACCATAAGATCTATCGCATCCTTCATTGTCATACTACCGTGACGGGGGAGGATACCCATGATCGGTATATGTAATAAACATGAGAAATTGTCTAGGATAATGGTGATCTCGTCGTGTGGTAGATGAAAGGAGGAGGTCTTTAAGTGTCATCTCTCCGCAAAAGCCATGAGCATATCGTTGTGGATCACCATCATCGTTTGGTACCACCATCTTGGGGTGAGGTTAGACAGGTACTGGTTCCTGTCTATGATGAAGGACCGTTAGATTTGAGTTTATTATATATTTCACATGAGTTTCGTCGTTATTTACATTGTCACGAGGAGGAAAAGGATAATGATGATTTACTGAGGTTTTTCGAGCATTATGTGTAGTTCAAGACGGACCAGTGCCTAATGTTGGTGAGGAAGATGATGATTGATGTATTATTTACTATTTAGACTTATGTAGTATTATTCATATTTATGCATTATTTTTCAAACTTATGTAGTATTTTTCATAATTATATTTTTTTTATACTTCTTTACTATTTTTAAGACATGCAATATAATCGAAAACATACCATGAATTCAATATAACATGAAGTCAGTTGTCAGTACAAACCAAAGTATAACAATCACATTACAATCATAATTTAACATATTTTGACGTTACATGCATAAGATGTTGTCAATGATGTAATCGTCCAGCAAATCCAATCATCTAAGAAGTTGCATCTGGTGTGCGATAGTTCTTCCAATCCAATGTGATCGGTGGCAACGGAAATCCTTCATTCATGTTTACCTGTTTAGAACAATAATAATGTGATTGGTGGCAACAAAAATCCTTCATTCATGTTTACCTGTTTAGAATAATAATAAGTAAGTGTAACACGGTGGGAGAACTGACTTTTAGTTATGTTGCGAATAACAAGAGTCGCCACCGACTTTTATTTTATCCATAAGGAAAGGACATAAAAGAACAGGAAAGACCTATTTTTAAAAGACTTGAGTTCGGGGGGGCAAGTTATATAAAGGGAAGGTGTTAGCACCTTTTTTATCCATGGTTATCCATGGGCTCTTAGTTACTTAGGTCACTTAATTGTTTTGAAAGTGAAGTGTGTGATTAGAAAATTTTCTAAATACTTTGTAATGATCCTCGTATGGATGTATACAAAGCCTCTGTTTTGAAAATGTTTAAAAAATTGTGAGGTGTGAAAAAGTATTTTAAAGGGTGTGAGCCAGTAACTTAGAGGTACCTACCCTAGACTAAATCATTCGTGTTCTTTTATATTTTTTCAAGGGTAAGATTGTCCCTATTATTAATGAATAGGTAGTCATTACCTTGGATTTTATTAAGGGACGGACATAGGATCATCGTATGGTCAACGAAGGCAACCTAAGGGGTGTCTTTAGCAATTGGGAGGGACTATCATCTTTTAAATCGAATGGACAAGATCATCGTAGGCAACATCGTAGGGACTTGATCTTTTAAACTAGGGAGGGACTATATGATTTATAGTTGTATGAGTTTTGCTTATGACACCCCCATTTTCGAGGGACTTGACCATATAAAGGCAACTTAAGAAGGGTAACCCTATGAGGTGCAGACGCCGATCGTAGAATGATCGACTTACGTGTGTGAGTGATTTTATTCAGATATTTAATCTTTTTAATTAAATTATCTAAGTCCTTATTAATTTCAAATTACGTTTTGCACTCCCTATTTACTAACCATAAATTAAATAAAATAAATAAAATGCGAAAAAACAGTAAGTCCTACGCTATTACATCGCTTTGGGGCAGATACTTAATAATCGAGCAGAAAAATAAATTACAATAATAATAGCATATACATTTTTCTAATAATTAAAATAAGACAAAAAGTAAAAATAAATAAAGAGCGAGAAAGCAAAAATAAATTATTTAAGTTTCTTAAATTAGGATTAGAATTTAAAATTAGAGTTACCTGAGGTTAATTAAAAAAAATTAGGGTTTTAGAGAAAATTTAGATTTTTAAGAAAGTTAAAATTTATTAAGAAAATTTTAAATTAATTACTAATTAATTTATAAATTGATTAATCTAAAATAAATTCTTAAAAAAAAGAATTGTTAATAAAAATTATAAAAAATTGAAATTTTAGGAACAATTAGAATTTATTTAAAGAATATGAACCTATTTACTAATTAATTTACATAAGAATTTTTTCTTTATTAAAAAGAAAATTCAAATAAAAAAAGAATTAGTGAGATTATTATTATTATCATTATTTTGAGGGGAAAAATGGTTAAGAATAAAAGAAGGATTATCAATTAATTATAATTAGTTATAAAATATAATAATATAATAAAACAAAGAAAAAGAGAAAAAGAAAAGAAAATAAGCGCTTAAAAAAAATTGGTGGTGGTTGGGAATCGAACCCACCACCCTTACCTGAAAAACTGCAATCCTTACCATCAGGCCAACGCATGCTTGTGTCTTTTGAACAACAAAATTAAATTATAAAAATAACCTAATTTTCAAATTTTGGATTCGCGCCAGAGTCATCTTCTTCACACATCCGTCAAGTTAGCCTGTAGTGACGCTTTTGCCTGTAGCAAGAGGTTTTAGTGATGGCCCGTCCGTCACTATAGGACCTGCGTTTTTGCAAAATACAATTCAAACAATATGAATAGTTCTATCAATGCAAATCAACTAAAAAGCGTCCCAGGAGTCTCATTAAACCATCAATTGATCCTTAGATGGCTTTTTTAGAGAGTTCCTAATTTAGAGCTTCGAAACCCTATCAATGGTGAAATCGTAAACTTGCATCGAATCTCACAATAATTTATCCAGAATTCATCTATATCATCAAACAAACAACGTTATATATTCAAAATCCATCAATCATGCCACAAATATATGAATCGAAAAAAATAAGAATGTGATGAAAGCTGATTCGGTTTGAGCCATGGATCATGTGTTCGATGATTATGAGGTTTGGGATATGCTTTAGAAACATCCAAGATGCATTAGCAACCTTTAAATGACCTGAAAATAACCTTAAACAAAAATCTGAATTTCAAATGTTCTTGATTTTTTTTAATGTGATTATGCCTCTCTTGCCTCTGAAATCTCCCTTCTTGTTGTTGTTTATGTTTGTATGTATGTGGTGGATAGAATTAGGTCAAACTTGGGCCTTTAGATCATGGATATTGGTTACTTGATCATGAAGAAATCTCACTTCTATTTTTGTCAAAAAATCAAATAAATCACTTCCAAAATAGTATTGCACGAAATTGGATGGCATCCAATCACTTTAAATGTTGTGTAAAAGCTTCTAGAACAAAGATTTGATCCATTATTTGATTTTCCATATTTGATTTTTATTAAAATTGAATTTTAACAAATAAAATCAAAATAATATAAAATATAATTATAAAATCAGAATAAATGGTCATTGGGTCGTGCATGCCTTTATCTTTGAGATTGGGTTGCAATTTTATGGGCCCATTTGGAAAAATTTGAAGTTAATGCCTTTTTTGCTTCATACACCCCTTGAAAATTTCCCAATTTTGACAAGGCACAACTCCCTAAATTTTAAGGATATGAAGATGTTCTTGGGATTTTTAGAAATATTAGAGAGTCCTCTAACAAACCCTTTTGGTCCCATGTCCATATCTGTTACCATTTTCAAATTATGAGCTTTGAAAAAAGTTGACTTTTTGTTGACTTTCAAAAGGACCTATAATGTTTTAGCTCATACCTTCCAAATGAAGCGTTTTTAGGATTGGCTTGTGAGACACAAAGTTGTAGAGAATTCAATTTCCTTCAAAATGAGATTTGGATGGGAAATTTTGGATGAAGTATGTGAAAGTTATGGCTGGTCAAAGTTCAGTTGACTTTCACTATGAAAACCCTATTTTAGAAACTTCTTGATTCTTGATGATCTGAGATTTCCTTGATGAATCATGATCAACCCTTTATAAAATGATGAATTTTACCTCATAATATTAATGTTGACAAAATATCTTGAAGTTTGACTTTAAGTTGACCACAGTTGACCTCAGTTTGAGTTTATTACCAAATTGACTGATTTTTGAATACTTGAACATTTGACTGATCAAACTTATTGGGAAAGCTCTGAAACTTGACATGGGGATTCTTGAAGACATGTGGGATTTTATGAAGCTCATTTGAGGCCTTGTAAGTCCATTTAGCTTGGAGAGATTCAAAACCCTAGTTCTGGATCCATTGTTCAGGAGGAGGCTTTGTCTGATGAAAACCTTCAATCCATTTGACCAATTGGGGACCTTGAGAACCTTGTGACCATTGAGAAATATGGAGACACATTGCCTTGATTATGGGAGGGAAAATTTTGGGGTACAACAATAAGACATAAATGGAAGAAAGTAATTAACATAACAAACATGAATATTTACCTTAATCCAATAATTTTGGTTTACAAAACCAATGCAGTAAATGGTCACATTAGGTGAATGTGGCATTTTCATAGGTTAGAAAGTCAAACTAGGATAACCCAATGAAACAAGAATGACGTTATACTGATTTGTTATCACACATAAACCATGTTTGGTTGGTAATGTCATCCATTTCTCTAGTGGTTGAGGACCTAAAGATGATATTGCCAAGGACCATTGACCAACCATCCTCACCATATCCATGCAATAATGCAATGAATTTAAACCCACAATTTCCATCACTTTTAACATTAACTATGTCATCAATAAATGGTCTGATATGATCTGGAAATTATGCAATGTACCTATTAGATGGTTTCTTCTTTGAGGTTTGGGATAACTGTGAACATGACCTCTTTGCATATTTTTTAGAATTGTTATGTGCTTGATCAACATACTCATGATATGAATGATCATCATACCCGCATATTTATTGCCCTTTTATCTTTATTCCTCCTTTATTTTTTATTTTTTTTAGGCGGTGGACACATCCTTGTTGTAGTGGGGGTAAGCAATTTCATGCACCCTGCCTTATAATGCTCTTTTTCCTGCAACATCTAATGACCTGAACCTTTTCCACATTGTATCAATTTCATTGGTCATGTCCACTTATGATCCATCATTTCTACCTACCTCTTGATCACCAGTTAACAGGTCAGCATTCGTCTATAAAGACTTGATTTACCTACAAAGGCCTCAATGACAATTTAGAAGTGTTTGATCTTACAATTCACCAAGAAGAACTTGGGGCTTCTAGACCATTATCAATAAAATGCTAAAAGCTTGTGAAAAGTCGTACAACAGGTCCCTAACATGCTCGGGTATATACCCGGTATGTTTTGATCATAAAGGCTCAAAGCATTCAAGAGCCCGCCAAAGGGCTCTTTAAGCACAACTGCACAGCTCAACAAATGTAAAGGTCTTAAGAAGCTTAAGATTTAGCAGCAAAATAATGTCCAGAACGTCATGATTGACCACTTTAAATTGTCTTGACTCAAGAACCCGATGGGCTTATACATGCATAAAGATTTATTTTGCGAAATGAAAATGTGAAAGAACTTTTAAGCAAAGAATACAACATAAAAACTCAGCAAACCTTGTTCGTTACAAAGAAAGCCTGAAGGCCAAAATATTATAAAAGGAGGATGCCACTGCACGCCCTTGATAAAAATAATTAAACAAAGTTGGTGATAACAAGACATCTATAAGTAAATGTCATACTGTAACACGGTGGGAGAACTGACTTTTTCGTTTTTGTTTTCACAAAAACTATGTTGAGGATAGTAAGAGTCGCCACCGACTTTTCTTTTATCCAAGTAGGAAAGGTGGGAAAGAACAGGAAAAACCTTGATTCAGATTTTGAGTTCGGGGGGTAGGTTATACAAAGGGAATGTGTTAGCACCTTTTGTATCCATGGTTATCCATGGGCTCTTAACTGCTTAACTCACTATACTTTTATTTGAAATAAATAGTGGTGGTGTATTTAGAAAAGGTCCACCTTTGTAATGATTCTTGCATGAATGTATACAAAGGGGTTTTCTTGGAAAAGTTTGAAAATCTGAGGTGTAAATAGTATTTTTTGATTTGAAATGGTGAGCAAGCAGTTAAGGACTTCCTACCTACTCAAGGTCGTTCATGTTATTTTTCTTTCCTTAGGGATAAGACTGTCCTTACTATTAGTTAGTAAGTAATCTTATCTTTGGATGTAAGGGACAAGCGTAGGGTCATCGTATGGTCATAGAAGGCAACCTTGTAAAGGTATCCTAGCAATTCGAAAGGGACTATCGTCATTTTCCATAGGGTCATCGAGGGACGAGATCATTCATTCGTAGGCAACTCGAAGGGTCATCGGGGGACTATGATCTTTATATCGAATGGACTATGATGATATTTATTTAGGCAACTTTGCTAAGACACCCTGTAATACCCTGCAATTTATTTAATGCTCTGAATAATATTATTTGATATTAATATTGTTTCGGATTACTCTAAGAGATTTTAACGGAAATAATTAGAGTAATTAGCGGGATTTTATTTTATTAACTAATATTAGTTTACTCAGAGGTTTTATAAAATATCGGATTAAGAGACATTTTTGGATACTCTCTATTTGGACATATTGGTAGGAAAAGTTATGTTTTCCTTTAAAACATAAAGTCTTCTTTCTTTTGTTTTTATAAAAAATAGAAATAGAGAAAGAAGAAGAAGAGAAAAAGGGAGAGAAAGAAGGAGAAGAGAAAGTCTTGAAGAAGAAGAAGAAGATAACTTTTGATCTTGTTTCTTCCACCATCCATTCATCATTCAATCTTCTCCAATCATCTTGCTAGAGGTGGGTTCATAGTTAGAAACCTTTGCTTTTGGTTTTGGTTGAGTTTTAGGGTTTATGAGTTTTAGGGTATTTTGTGGAAAAATCTTAAAATCGGTAAATTAAACGGTTAGAAATCGATGAAAATGCTTAAGTATGTTACCTCTATGTGTAGGAACCTTGTTACCATGTTGTTTTGATGTTTGCCAATGTTTTGAATGGATTTTGGTTGGTTCTGTCATGGAAAATGCGTATTTTTCAGCATTCTGACTTTGGTTAACCGGTTAACCCAGGGCGTTAACCAGTTAACGCGTCTATTATTGCGTTTCTGGGACTATTTTTCTGGTTTGATTAACCGGTTAACCCCAGGCGTTAACCGGTTAACATTGTAAGTGTGAAGAAATATTGTTTAGTTCCAAACTTTGAAAATTCATAACTTTTTACTTGGTTATCCGATTTAAATGTTCTTTATACCGTTTGAAAGCTAAAATTATGTACTTTCACATGATGCTGACAAATATTATTTTTACCCGACTTTTTCCCGACTTTTCGAATAAACCGGATTTTATGTTAAGTTAGGGAACTTGTAAATTTAAGGAAATGAAAGACAAGACTTGTGAGGTAGTTAGGGTTACCCTAGATTGATACAAAACAGTTGTTGAGACTTATTAACGCTTAGAGATCGATACTTGGATAGTATCCCCATACTAGGTAGTTGAGAATAAATGGATGTTATGTTCCCATCGCGTTGTATATCTTTTGATTCGTCGTTCGAATCTCTTAATGGATGACTGTGGCCCGTGCTTGCTTGTCATATGGGAGTATGACTGGGCGGGGAAAGTATTCATTAGGAAAAGTAACCGTGATCCGTGCTTGCTTGTCATCTGGGAGTATGACTGGGCAGGGAAAGTTACTTTGTGGCTAGTGACTGTGACCCGTGCTTGCTTGTCATCTGGGAGTATGACTGGGTGGGGAAAGTTACTTAGTTGTTAGGTACCGTGACCCATGCTTACTTGTCATCTGGGAGTATGACTGGACGGGGAAATTACCTTTGATATATAATGAGTGACTCGTGCTTGCTTGTCATCTGAGAGTATGACTGGGCGGGGAAAGTTATATATACGTTAAGGATCGAGTGACCCGTTCTTGTTTGCCCTTGAATGGTTGGGCGAGGAAAGATGCCTTAAAGCACTTTGTGCTCCGTTGTTACATCATTGTCTCTAGTTTTTATGTGAACTCGAAGTCTAGTTTTTCTCCGACTTGAGTAGTGTTTAGTTTTGACCCCTTAGAGCTGAGAGAACTCTAAGATAGGGAATTCACTGAGATGTTTTATCTCACCCCATGTTAATGTTGTTATTTCAGGTACTTCAGGTTCCGCAAAGGGTAAAGATAAGGCGACTTAATTATCTTTGCTCGTTTGATGATTCTTCCGCTGTGGACTTTTGAGATCTCCGAATCTAGTTCTTAGACTTTTATTTTTGTGAATATCTTGTATTATTTATAGCCTTTTGTTTTAGTACCTTATGTTATAGTGGATATATTTATGCAATGTGTTGCTAAGAACTTGTTGTATTTCAATAGCAAACTTAAATTTATATATGAAAAATATGCTTAAAGTATGTCTTTTATATATGGGTATTACAGTTGGTATCAGAGCAGGTTGTATCCTCGACCTAGCCTTGGAATATTATAAGTGTTTTTTTCTGTTCATACACGTAATATCGTTGTAGGACTAAATGTTATGTTTATGGTATTAGCCTGATCAACTTAATCCTGTTTTGATGACATTTAGGAATATGGTTGGTAGGCGTCGAACTCATGGTCGACCTAGTGTCACTCCTCCTGTTAATGATCAGTCGGGTGATGAAGGGAATGCTCCTATGTTCCAATTCATACAACAGATGCAGCAACAACAACATCAATTCATGCAGTAGATGATGCACTAGATGAATGAGGGTCTTCATCCTTATGTGGTTGCTCTTGAAGCTAGAGGTGGAACATTCTGAGATTTCTTCTGCATGAATCCTCAAGAGTTTCATGGTGATTGGATCCGGTGAAGGCGCATGAATGGGTAACCGGAATGGAGAGAATCTTCCAAATTGTGATTTATGGTGAAGAAGACAAGGTGACTTTTGCGTCACATTTTCTAAAATTTCCTGCTGCTAGGTGGTGAGAAAGTGCTTCAAATCTTATGACGGTGCAAGGAGTTCCAAAAGTGTGGCAACAATTTAAGACAATTTTTATGGAGAAGTACTTTCCGAGTTCCTTGAGAACCTAAAAAGAGTTTGAATTCGAACAGCTTAGATAAGGGAGCATGACTGTGGCCAATTATGCTGAGAAGTTCGAAGACATGACAGCCTACTCTAGGCAGGCTATGTATGCACCAGATGAAAGATGGAAGATTGATCAGTTATTGTTTGGTTTGAGGGTCGAAATCTCTCATAGTGTCTCTCAAAGGGAGTTCACTACCTATTCTGAATTGTTAAGGCAATGCTATGTCGCCGAACATAGTTTGAAGAAAGTTCAAACTGAAGCTAGTGTTGGAAGAGCGGTTCAAGGTGATCGAGGAAGAACCAATCAATCTTTTAGGCCAAGGCCTAAACCCTTCAAAGGGAAACAAGTTCAAAGTGTCGGACCTAATACTCCATCATTGTGTAGGTTGTGTAACAAACATCATTTTGGTAGGTGTCAAGGAGATGGAGGATAGTGGTGCTACAATTGTAATGAAATGGGCCACATGTCAAGAGATTGTACCAAGCTGAGAAATCAAGTTCAAGCGAAGGTTTATACTATGGATGCTAGAAAGACCAAAGCTGAAAACTCTCTCATTGTGGGTACTTGTCTTGTTAATGGTCATCCTTGTCTTGTTTTATTTGATTGTGGAGCGACACACTCTTTTGTGTCTACTAGTTGTGCGAAGCGACTTGGGTTACGAGTTTTTCCCTTGTCTCCTCCTATGGTGGTTACTACCGCTATGGATGAAACCGTTGAGACATCCCTTAGGTGTAAGAATCATACCTTGTCCATGGATAGTAGAGCTTTTCAAATTGATCTTATTTGTCTGCCCCTTAAGAAAGTTGATGTTATTCTGGGAATGGACTGGTTGTCTGTGAATTCTGTGTTTATTGGGTGTGAATAAAAGTTGATCCTTATTACATTCGTCGAAGCGCCTCCGAAGGATGTGTTGACAACGATCTTAGAAGGTACGGTTGTAATGGTAAATTTTCTGTTTGAACAAGAGAAATCCTTTTTGCTTGTCATTACTAAAGAGGAGAGTAATGGTCAGCAAGTTTTAAATATTCTGATAGTCTGCGAATTTCCTGATGTCTTTCCCGAGGATGTTACTTCCTTACCTCCGGTGAGGGAAGTTGAATTCTCAGTTGACCTGTTACCGGGAACGACTCCTATATCTCTTCCCCCTTATCGGATGGCACCACTCGAGTTAAGAGAATTGAAGGATCAATTAGAGGATTTAATGGCAAAGCATTTTGTTAGACCAAATGTTTCACCGTGGGGAGCTCCTGTTTTGTTGGTAAAGAAGAAGGACGGTGGTATGCTATTGTGCATTGATTATCGTAAGTTGAACAAGGTTACTATCAAGAGTAAATATCCCTTGTTGAGGATAGACGATCTTCTAGATCAGTTGAAAGGAGACTGTTTGTTCTCGAAGATTGATCTGAGGTCGGGCTATCATCAGATTCGTGTGAAAAGTTCTGATGTTCCGAAGACTATGTTCAAATCCCGTTACGGCCATTATGAATTCCTAGTGATGGCTTTCGGTGTGACGAATGCTCCGGCTATTTTTATGGATTACATGAATCGAATATTTCAAGATTATTTGGATCAGTTTGTGGTGATCTTTTGATGACATTCTTATTCATTCTCGTACTCCATAAGAGCACAGAGAACATTTGAGGATTGTTCTATCGGTACTACAAGAGAAGCAACTTTTTGCCAAGTTCAACAAGTGTGAGTTTTGGATGTTAGAAGTCAAGTTTCTTGGACATGTTATATCTCAGGGAGGTGTAGCAGTGAATCCGTCAAAGATTGAAGCCGTGATTAATTGGGAGAGACCGAAGAATGTTTCGGAAGTAAGAAGCTTCTTAGGTTTGGCAGGTTACTACAGAAGGTTCATTAAAGGTTTTTCTCAGATGGAGTTACCATTGACTAAGCTTACTAGAAAGGACTTCGCTTATGAATGGGATTCTAGTTATGAGCAAAGTTTCGTGTGTTTGAAGGAGAAATTGACAATTGCTCCAGTTTTGATCATTCCCGGTCCTAAAAAATCTTACGAAGTATTTTGCGATGCTTCTAAGATGGGATTAGGAGGTGTTCTTATGCAAGAAGGTTAAGTTGTAGCTTATGCTTCTAGACAATTGAGAATTCACGAGAAGAATTATCCAACTTACAATTTGGAATTGGCGGCCTTTGTGTTTACCTTGAAAGTGTGGCAGCACTCTCTGTATGGTGTGCGTTTTGAGATGTTCAACGATTATAAGAGTTTGAAGTATCTATTTGATCAGAAGGAATTAAATATGAGACAAAGAATATGGATGGAGTATATGAAAAATTATGACCTTGAATTGAAGTATCATCTGAGAAGAGCGAATAAAATAGAGGATGATTTAAGTAGGAAAGTGATTTATAGTGCCGAGTTGATGATGTTGGAATATGCATTGTTGGAGAAGTTTCGAGACCTTAACCTTCAGTTTGTTTGGACTCCGAATATTGTGATTATGGGAAATATGAATATCAATTCTATCTTGAGGAATGAAATTCAACAGGCACAAGTTCTAGATGAGAAGTTGCAAGAGATGTTACTCCAACCAGGTTTCATAAGAGTGTTGGATGGGATTATCCTATTCAACCAAAGAATTTGCATTCCGAATGATGATGTGTTAAAGAGAACGGTTTTGGAGGAAGCCCATAAAGGTTCTTTTACTATACATTCGGGTTCTTCAAAGATTTATCAAGACTTGAAGAAAGAGTATTGGTGGTCCGATATGAAAAAGGATATTGTAGTATTTGTGTCTGAATGTGCGGTGTGTCAACAAGTGAAGATTGAGCACCAAAGACCAGGTGGTTTGTTACAACCTTTGGACATCCCAATTTGGAAGTGGGATAGTATTTCTATGGACTTTGCAGTGGTTTTACCAAGTACTCAAGGTGGTTATGATTTTGTTTAGGTGATTGTGGATCGACTAACGAAATCTACGCATTTCTTAGCCATTAAGACTACGTACAAGGCAAGTCATCTTATGAGGTTGTTTATTGTTATGATTGTGAGGCTGCATGGTGTACCGTCTAGTATTGTGTCTGATAGAGATCCAAAGTTTACTTCGAGGTTTTAGAAAGTGTTCCAACAGGCTATGGGAACAGATTTACGTTTGAGCACTTCTAATCATCCTCAAACGGATGATCGGACGGAACGTACAATTCAAACGATGGAAGATATGTTACGGGCATACGTTTTGGAAAGTAAAGGAAATTGGAATGAACTTTTACCATTGATAGAATTCAAACAATGAAAATATGTAATGAATGTGCTAAATTTTGAGAATTTAAGTATGATCTTGTTTTGTCTAAAATGAGATAAAGAGAGATCTTATTTATAGTGTGAATAAGGTAGGAGTGTTGATGTGGCAATCCGTGTGACTTTATGAGAATGATTTTTGGTCATTGATAAGTCCAAGTTCGCAATCCATGTGAAGTGTGAGAATGATTATTAGTCATTAATAAGTCCAAGTTGGCAATCCATGTGAAGTGTGAGAATGATTCTTGGTCATTAATAATTCCAAGTTGGCAATCCATGTGAAGTGTTTGTACTACATTGTAGTGGACCTCACTCACCATTTTTCCTTTTTTGAACATGAAGAAAAAAGAAGAAAAGTAGTAGTAATAATAATAATAATAGTAATAATATAATAATAAATAATATTAATAAAACTAATAATAATAATAATAAAAGATAATAATAATAATATAACTATTCAGGACTTGGCCTCTAGAGACTGTATTGGGTCGTGGCCCAATACGCCGAGAAGATGCCCATACGCTTGGGCAAGCATACTTGGTGGTCGAGCGTACACCACTTAACGGTCAGACCTACATTTTATGAGACAGACAGAGAACAAGTCTACCATTCCACTTGCCACATCACCCAACTATCCCCTATTATCTCTTGAAGGATAGGGGTAGTTGGACCAAGGATTAGTCCACTTTCTAGGTCTACACGCTCCTTACGCGTACCTTGGTAGTTCTTCCTTGGGCCTCACTGATCCAGCCCAAGGAAGGATCTTGGCCCAGCGCTGGGGGCTCATTATAAATACCTTTTTTTCACTAAAGGGCCATGTATTCTGATTTAACTCTTAGGACTTACCATTTCTGTACCTCTATTGACTTTTGCATCGGAGCGCCTTGCAGGTACACCCCCTCCATTCCATCCATCTTGTTGTTCACGTCCAATTACCAGAAGGCCCTCCAGATCAGGAAAGATCAGTGGCGCCGTCTGTGGGAACTAACTGTCCCCTTCTTCCACAGCAGAAGATCAAAGCTCAAAACTACCTTATCCTTCTAGTATGGCCGGAGAACACACCAGCGCCCATCACCGTCCCCTCGTCGACTACACAACGGAGGACAATCTGAATTACCATGAAACTGACCCAAGAGACGGGCAACCTTCCACCCCGTCTCCTGAACCTGAAGATAATGGGATCTAGCAGCCTCAGCCTCAAAACTTGCCGGTCGCTCCATTCCAGCCCATCCCAATGCCCGTCAAGGGAGACGTCGCCATGATTGCTATGGTGAACGCCCTTAACTAGGCCAACTCCATGCTCTACCCGCAGCACGAGAGAATCATGGCACTGGAGGCTGACCGACGGGAAGATCGACCCCAACAAGAATGGACGCAACAACATCCAGAAGGTGCGAAGAAGCGGGGACGCTCCCCTCTGCGTCGAGGATGACGCTCCCCCGAGCCCAAAAAAAGCAGATCCAGGATGCATCATGAGACTAATCGGTCAAAGGCTTCACCTAGACACGACCAAAGTCCTGGCAATGATGAGCTCTCCCCATTGAAAAGTGACGAGGAGGACCCACATTTCCCCCTCTCACGGACAATTATAGAGGCACCACTCCCCAAGGTCATGGAGAAGCCCTTTCATCTAGCCATCTACGACGGGACCACTAACCTCGACGATCACGTCGACAACATTATCGTTATACTCGACTACTGCAACGACATCACCGGACATCTCAAGTGCAGATTATTTTCAACAACTCTCAGGAAAGGAGCCACAACCTGGTACAAAAGCTTGGCCCCAGAGTCCATCACATCCTGGAGGGTCATGTAATCCATGTTTACGAGACATTTCATAGCCTCCCGATGCCATCCCAAAACTGAGGCAACCCTAGAAGCTATAGTGCAGAGGAAGAATGAAACGTTGCGCTCGTACATCGAGCGATTCAACCAAGAGGCCGTTGAGGTAGACATGACGGAACACATGAAGAAATACCTCCTCGAGAGAGGACTCTTGCTCGGAAGAGAACTCAGAGAGTTCGAGCCAGTTCCACTAGGCGACAACCCCGACAGAGCTGTGAAGATATGCATGGGGTTGCCCACTGAAACGAGGGAGCAACTCGCAATCTGCCTCAAGGAGAACGCTGACCTCATCGCATGGAACGATGCAGAAATGCCCGGGCTCGACCCTGAGGTTGCCTGTCATCAGTTAGATTTAGACCGAGCAGTTAAGCCCATAGCACAACGTAGGCGCAAACAGTCTCCTGAGAAAGCGGAGGCTGCTGAGCAAGCTGTAAAAGACCTCTTAAAGGCAAATTTTATTTCTAAAGCCCAGTACACAACCTGACTCTCTAATGTAGTCCTCATTAAGAAAAATAATGGAAAATGGCGTATGTGTGTTGATTATACCGATCTTAATAGGGCTTGTCCCAAAGATGCTTTTCCTCTCCCTAATATAGATAAACTGGTCGACAACTCTGCAGGTTTCAAACTCTTGTCCTTTATGGACGCATATAGTGGATACAACCAAATCCCGATGTCGGATGCAAACAAGAGACATACGACCTTCATGACCCCGACAGACAATTACTATTACAACGTAATGCCCTTCGGACTAAAGAACGTCGGGTCCACATATCAACGCATGATGAACAAAGTCTTCCAAGGAGAGATCGGGGACATGCTCAAAGTATACATGGACGACATGATCGTAAAATCATACGAGGAGGTTGACCACGCACGACACCTCCACAAGGTTTTCGAGCAGGAGAAACAATGCAAAATGAGGTTTAACCCCGAAAAGTGCACATTCGGTATCCGGGCAGGGAAGTTCCCCGACTTCTATCTCACCGAGCGTGGGATTGAGGCCAACCCCGATAAATGTTGGGCGTTTTCGGAGTTCCCGACCCCAAAGTCGAAAAAAACCATTCAGTCCCTCAACAATGTGCTCGCCTCCTTGTCCCGCTTCGTCGCCAAGTCTTCCCAGCATGCCTTACTTTTCTTCAAACTGCTACGGAAGGAGGCCACCTTCGAGTGGACCGAAGAGTGCGAGCAGGCTCTGCTCCACCTAAAGAAAGCACTCTCCGAGCCCCCGGTCCTATCCTGACCACTGGAAAAGGAGACCTTGTATCTATACCTGTCCGTAGCGACCGAGGCCGTTAGCGTCGTTCTCATCCGAGAAACCGACGAGGGACAAAAGCCTATCTACTTCACGAGCAAAGCTCTTCAAGGCCCCAAGCTCAGGTACCAACAGATCAAGAAGGTCTCCTTAGCCCTTATTAATGCCGCGAGGAGACTACGACACTACTTCCTTGCCCATACGATTAAAGTGAGAACCAACCAACCAATAAAACAGCTTCTCGGACGACCAGACATGGTCGACCGAATGCTGAAGTGGTCGTTGGAACTCTCTGAATTCGACATCCAATACGAAAACAAGAAAGCTCTGAAAGCTCAGGTCCTGGCTGACTTCGTCGCAGAAATGATACATAGCCCGATCCCAGCGGACGACCCCAACAAGTGGACGATCTTCGTCGACGGTGCCTCCAGCCCGACGGGAAGCGGCGCAGGAATCATCCTCGAAAATGAGGACGGTATTCTGATCGAGGTCTCATTGGCGTTAGCCTTCCCGACTTCCAACAACCAAGCCGAGTATGAAGCTTTCCTCGCAGGTCTAAGATTAGCCGAAGACTTAGGGGCAAAGGAAGTAAATATATCAATAGACTCTTAACTTGTAGCATCACAAGTACGAGGAGAATACCAAGCTAAAAATGACAACCTAATCGAATACTTAGCCTTAGTGAGAGAAAGTCTCGAAAAATTTGAGAAATGGAAGGTCCAACACGTTCCACGCGAACACAATACGCGAGCTGATGTCCTATCCAAACTCGCGAGCACGAGAAAGAACAGCGGAAACAAGTCGGTGATTCAAGAAATCTTCCCTCGACCAAGTACCGAACTACCACCTCCTCCGCTCGAGGTAAACGTGATCAATGACGATCATTGCTGGATGACACCCATCTACAACTACCTCACGAAGGACGAACTCCCTGCAGGCCCCAAAAAGGCAGCCACGACCAAGAGGAGGGCATGCTCGTACGTCCTCCTTGAGGGAAAATTCTACCGAAGGGGATTCTCCATTCCGTTAATCAAATGCGTCGAGGAGGAAAAGGTCCCTGACATACTGGGAGAAATACATCGGGGGATCAATTCCAACACCCTGGCGGAAGATCATTGGCGTGCAAGGCCCTACGAGCAGGCTATTATTGGCCGATGATGCGATACGACTCTAAAGAGCACATAAAAAAATGCGACAAGTGTCAAAGGCACGCCGACATGCATCTCGCACCCCCCAACAAACTAAAGACGCTCTCTTCCTCGTGGCCCTTCGCTTGGTGGGGGATGGACATCCTCGGCCCCTTCATGACCGGTTCTTATCAAAACAAATACCTCATTGTAGGAGTGGACTACTTCACTAAATGGATCGAAGCAGGAGCCTTGGCCAAAATAACAGCACAGAACATTCTCCGATTCTTCAAACGGAACATCCTCGCATGCTTCGGCATACCCCAAGTCCTCATCACCGACAACGGAAAGTAGTTCACAGACGGAGGATTCCAAGACTTCGTCGCCAGCTTAGGCACAAAACAACACTTGACGTCTGTCGAGCACCCTCAAACTAACGGTCAAGCCGAGGCAGCCAACGGGGTGATCCTGCACGGACTGAAACGCCGAATCGGCGAGGCGAAAAGGGCGTGGGTCGAGGAACTACTCAACGTCCTTTGGGCATATCACATAACACCACATTCCACGACCGGTGTGACCCCGTTCAGGTTAACATACGACACCGACGCATTCATCCCGGTTGGGATTCAAGAACCAACGAGGCGCACAGAAGCACCCCTTGACGAGGAGCTGAACGACGAAGCAGTTCGAGCCGAGCTGGACCTTGTCGACGAAATCCGCTCCGAGGCAGCCCTTAGGGAAATTTCCCTTAAACATAAAATAACTTTAGGCCACGACGCAAAAGTCATAAAAAGAGAGTTCCAGTTGGGCAGCCTGGTCCTCAGACGAAACCAGAAAAAACCCACGAGAAGGCAAACTGGCCGCCAACTGGGAAGGCGCATACCGTGTCCGAGACAAGACGGGCAATGGGGCCTATTATCTGGAAAACCTACAAGGCGAAGAACTTGCTCGACCATGGAACGCAGAAAAACTTAGACAATACTATAGCTAAAGACAATCTGGGGAGACATGGAAGGTACGACCATGATCTTCACCACTAAACGAAAATGAGGATAACGCCCGTATGAGGCGAACACAACCCTCCCCGATATCGGACATCTAAAAACGCGCCCCAACGTCGCAGTACCACGTCGGCAGGGCGCCCAAATCGCGATGGGGAGGCCCAAGCCCCGAGATTAGGGTATCCAATCGCAACCCTAATCTCGACTCAAGGCACACGTAAAACTTGCCACCTCGTCGGTTCCCTAAACCGACAAGTCCAACTAGGTCGAGCGCAAAGAGTTCAAATATAAATAAACAGTCATAAAAAATCAAACATGATGAAATAACAAACAATTAGATAAAATCAGCCAAAGTCGGCCACTAAAAGTACAATAGGAAAGGCACATAGGCCAATATTCAAACAAAGGGCACAAAAGCCATTACAACAAAAGTATTGAGCACACAAGCCAATATAAAGGCACAGGCCCAAACAATTCAAGAAAAAGTCTTCGCCCGGAGCTACTTCTCACCACCATCTTCGTCCTCAACCAACTCCTCCTCGGTAGCGAAGGGGCAAATGATCTCACCGTCGGCCACACAATAGTTGTGAGTCGTTCCCTCAGTCACAAGCCCCGAGTTCAAAACCTTGAGCTGTTCTGTAGCATTGTCGAACCCATCCTTGAACATTACAAGCAGTTCCTTGTTGAGCTCGCGGATCATGCCGACCAATTCACCCCGAGTGCGAAGGGCCAGCTCATCTTCAGTCTCATCATCCAGAGGAAGGATTGTACCTTCCAGCAGTGCCACTCAGGCACGAAGGTTCACATTTTCTTCGGCCTCTTTCTTGAGCTCGACAACTTGATCCTCTAAGCTTTGCTTTTCAGGTTTCAAGGTGTCCCGCTCGAGCTTGACCTCTTCCAGCTTCAACCTCAGTCCTTCTTGGAGCTTATGCTCCTCTATATAGTCGGACAGGTCCTTGGACAACTTATCTTTCTCAGTCCGGGCAGCCTCAAGAGCCTCATCCAACGCAGTTGATTGAGACAACAGTCTCGAACAGAACATAAAAGCCTCCATCACCCGGATGACAACGACTAAATCCCCGGACAAATCTATCCGTCTAGCGACCGCGTCCTAATTGAGAAGAGCCTTCGCCTCGGGCGCTGCCACCACGACGGAACCTTCAGACTTGAAGAAATCCCGCTCCAAGTAACAGGGAGGCAACAGGTAGCTCCGAGGTGCACCAGATTCCATGCCACCCACGGCAGCAGACCGGGCAAGAGACCCGTCCAGCCGCTTACGCTTCAGAAGATGAGAGGTGGAGGTCGGAGGGTTGTCACGTATATGTATCAGGGAAGTTTGTTGGACGACGACTTGGGGAGAGTTGGTGGTCGAGCTGGGGGTACCTGAACTGCCGACCCCGTGCTCATTAACTACCTCCTGAACGCGATTCTCCGCTTTCTTTTTCTTCTTAGAGACCCTGTTCGGGGCCCCGACCTAGTTTACCAGCTTCAGGACTCGTTCTCGATGAACGGGCATCGTTCTTGCAAAACAAAAACAACTAAACATTAGTTAACAGACATAAAAATCACGGAAGATGGAGGGGCCAGAAGGACCTACGCAACAACTCCATAACCTCTTCATTCGTGTAGCACGCGAGCAGATCCCTTGTATTTATAAGGCGCGTTTCGTGGATGGGCATCTCGGCGTCGTCGACATAGGGTCTATCTTGGCGGTCCACCCAGACAGCCAAGTTAAAGCTCTAAACATATTCCACCAGCCTCTTGTAGGCCAGTCGATCCTCGACCCCCAAGCTCAAATGTCTGACTCGGTAGTGGCTGGTCGACAGATTAAAATGGCCCGGGTTCCATCTTAAGGGGATCCTCGACATCATTTTTTCCTCGTCGCTGGCGTCACGCTTATAGTAGTAAAGGGTGTTGAGGGCATACTGGGAGAGTGGTTTTACCACGTACCACCTCCCCTTGAAATGACAGGCAGAATCAACAAACGTCTTGAATAATCTCAAAGGCTGTTTGAGAGACACCCAACTATGATGCCCCTCTGCGCCTGACCGCTGCAGGTGGAAGATGTGAAAGAAAAGGGGCAATGTGCACCCGACCCCGAGAAACCGAGAAACCAATTCGAATGTCCGGATGAAAGCAATGGCATTCGAATGCAATTGCGAGGGCGCCAGCCTGAGCCACCTGAACACCCCCATATGGAAATCATTAAAAGGGAGTCTCATCCTTGCTTCTCGGAAGGAAAACTCGTACATGATGAACTGCTTCCCTTGAAAACGATGGCATATCTGATCTACTTCCCGAGGAGTAAGACATTGCCAGTCTGCTGTATCCTCGGAGCCAATGTACTCGACCACGACGTATGCGGTAGTATCCTTGTCCACGAAATACGACTCTTCTTCGAGAGGCTCGTCGTCTACCCACGACAGGTCATTACGTCCAGACGAAGAGACATGCTCGTTCCCTTCCTCAGGGTTTTCTTCCTCGGTTCGTCTTTGCTCGACTGTCGGATCCACTCGAGCACATACGAAACACTTAAAACCCCCCAAGAAGACTGAGATTTTGCCCGGAGAATGCATTGGACGCCCGCGACCTTCATCGATCATATGATGATCCTGTCCGGTTCATTCATACATAGATGAGTTTTTCGCCCGTTTCATGCAAATCATGCCCGAGACATTCATGTCTAAAACCTAAAAACTAACCTAAAACAGGGATCTACCTACTCTAAACAGGAAAATTACGAATTTTGCTACCTATCAAGCGGAAAAAGGCGTAAATTGAGAAGGTATGGAAGGTTACCTGACATAGTGATGACGGGGATGTTAAGGTGGCGCGCGGGCAGTGAACGGCGGTGTTGTCGGCGGTTGCGGGAGGAAAAGAGTTTCTTCTCAGAGCTTCCGGTTTAACGTAGGAGCGAAAAGTTGAAATGAAGTGGACCCTCCACCTTAGATACTAAGAGAGCGTGTGGGCAAACGCGCTAGGTAATCATTACCTAGGCCCTAGGCCGACACTAGCACAGGAAACAAAGTGACGCACCATTAATGCCTAAGACACGCCAGTTTAGAGAATTATGAACGACGTTGAGCAACCGCGGGTCTCCCCGACTATAAAAAGACATCCTCGACCCCTGAAAACACCATGTGCCTGACGATTTGAATGGCGTCCGGAGAAGCTTGAAAATATCACATTTCGACACGGGCAGATGCTCGACACCCAATGTGACTCCTCCATCGACACAAATATGTGCTCGACTCTTTTATATAACTTATCGCTCCGACTCGGAGACTCGACTTGGGGGGCTCCTGTTCTGGACTGGGCCTCCAGAGACTGTATTAGGTTGTGGCCCAATTGTTATACCCCAAAATTTTCCCTCTATTTTAACTCTAACCGACTTTTTGTTTCGCATTCATTTGCATCATCTTCATAGCATATCATGTATTTCGTCTTAATATTAGCCGAAATAATTTCTCGGAATTTGCAGATAGACTGGTGTTGCACCCCAAAATTTGCCCTCACAATACAAGGCTTTGTGTGCTAAGAGGTTCACATGACCTTTCATGAGGTTCATGAAGTTTACAAGACACTTTATGAGGTTCACAAGACCTTTCATGAGGTTCATGAAGTTTACAAGACACTTTATGAGGTTCACAAGGTTCACAAGACCTTTCATGAGGTTCATGAAGTTTACAAGACACTTTATGAGGTTCACCAGATTCACAAGACCCTTCATGAGGTTCATGAAGTTTACAAGACACTTTATGAGGTTCACAAGGTTCACAAGACATCTTATGAGGTTCACAAGGTTCACAAAGTTCACAAATAGTCAGAAAGTTTGACAATTCCCTCAGACAATGCATCCTCCTAAGCAGTGCATCCAAAACTAGGGTTTTGACTTTAATCAGGCTAAATGGATTTCCAAGACTTCAAGTGAGCTTCATAACATCTTATATGTGTCTAAGAATCCCCATGACAAATTTCAGAACTTTTCTCAAAGGTTTGCTTAGTCAAATGATCAGATAAGTCAAAGTCAGTCAAAGCAGTTAAAAAGTCAAACTGAGGTCAACTGTGGTCAAACCAAAGTCAAACTTCATGATTTTTTGTCAACATCAAGTATATGAAGTAAAATTCATCATTTGATCAAGGGTTGATCATGATTCATCAAGGATATTTCAGATCATCAAGAATCAGAGGTTTCTAAATTAGGGTTTCCTCATGAAAAGTCAACTGAACTTTGACCAGCCATAACTTTCACACGCTTCATCACATTTTTCCCATCCAAAGCTCATTTTGAAGGAAATTGAATTCTCTACAACTTTGTGTCTCACAAGCCAAGCCCAAAAATGCTTCATTTGGAAAGTATGAGCTAAGACATTATAGGTCCTTTTGAAAGTCAACAAAAAGTCAACAACTTCAAAAGGGCATAACTTGAGAATGGTAAATGATATGGACATGAAACCAATGGGGTTGGTTAGAGGACTCTTCAAGATTTCCAAAATGTCCAAGACAACCCTCATAGCATTAAAATTGAAGGATGTGTGCCCTTGCAAAGTTGGGAAATTTTTGGGTGGTTTATGAAGCAAATAGGGCTTTAAAATCAATTTCTTCCAAATGGGCTTGCAATCTTGTGATCCAAACTTCAACATAACACCAAGCACGACCCAACCCATGTAATTTCTGATTTTTTTTATTTTATTTAATATTTATTTGAATTTTATTCATTTAAATACATATTAAATCAAAATAAAATCAAAAAATCAATATTTAAGTGTGATTCTTCTTCTAGAAAATCATAAAAGACATTTAACATGAATCCACACTATCCAAATTCGTGCTCACTCTTTGAAGCATGAAGAGAT
Source organism: Lathyrus aphaca (assembly GCA_963966055.1). Lineage (NCBI taxonomy): Eukaryota > Viridiplantae > Streptophyta > Magnoliopsida > Fabales > Fabaceae > Lathyrus > Lathyrus aphaca. The sequence goes on along the minus strand of OZ014520.1, from coordinate 280,038,181 downwards.
TTGATTTTTGGCCAAAATTGGAAAGGGATTTCTTCATCACTAAGGTATCCAAAAAGCCCAAAGAGAGAGTCTATTTTTTGACCTAATTCAATCCACCATATATAGACAAAGAGAACACCAGCATAAGGGACGATTCTTGCTGCCTCCAGAACCACTTTCAAAGTTTAAAAATTCTTAAAAAAAGTTGAATTCGGATTTTGAGATTGAGGCAATTTCAAAGCTTTATAAAGGTTGCAATGCATTCTATGATGCTTATTGAACGTATTTGGATCATTTTCATCATTCAAAACATCACATGGACCTCTAACCGAATCATCATATTTCATTAAACTTTAATTTTTCGATTTATCATGATTATGCCTTCTAAATTGTTTTTGACTGTTGATTATTGTTTAGAATGGTTCTTAGATTGATTCTGGACGTTTTATTGTGAAATTCGAAGCCGCAACCATCATATGCCATAGTTAGGGTTCAGAAGTTTGGAATTGGGGACATTGGGTTACAGGCGATTTCATCTCAAATTAATGGGATAATTGGACTTTAGATGTTTCATATGATTGATTTTTGTTGTTGGAATGAATTTATTTCATGTTTAGCAGGGTTTTTGATTTGCAGGTCTTATAGTGACAGTCAAAATCCGTCACTAAAGCTTCTAGTGACGGACGAGTTGTAGGTAAAGGCTAAGACGACGGATAGAGGAAGAAGATGACCATGCGCGCGAAAATCTTATTTGAATTTGATACAGGGCTTAAAACGAATTTGTTTATGTTATATGTCAACTAGCGCGCTTGGTTCAGTTGGTTTGTATGTCTTGCTGGTAAACGAATGGTCCTGGGTTCAAACCACCCCCAGGCCATTTTGGTTTTATTTTTATTTTCCATGTTTTCGCAGGTTAAACAACAAAACAATTGCTACTTGATCACTATCACAAACGCGCGCGCAGCCTGGTGGTAGCCTTATGCGTCCAGGGGATGGCAAAGCCTAGGGCGTGGGTTCAATCCCTGCCCCAGGTAAGTTTTGGTTTTTATTTTCTTCAATTATTCTGTTTTAATATTATTGTTTCATAATTAATTTTAATTATAATAAAAATAATAATAGGTAAATATTTATATTAATTTCATATTTTCAAAAAAAGGACCTCTAATTTATTTTCTATAAATTTAAATTCTAGTTTATATTTAAATTAAAATATGTATATATTATTATATGTTTATTTCTTTTTTTTTTAATAGTCAAATTAATATTGTAAATTAAACCATAAATCCTAATTCTATTTTCTACAATTCATAACCCTAATATTTTCTAAAACCCTAAAATATTTTTTTTTTAAAAACCTAATTATTGTTTTTTATAAACCCTAATTATAAATGTTAATTAATTTGTTAATTGTAACTTTTAATAAACTTTAATGTATATATTTTTTTATAACTTGTTTGTAATTATTATTTAATTCTTGTATGTAAATAATTTTTTAGTATATGCTTAAAATAATTAAAATTTGCTAATTTAATTTTGTAAATATAATTTATTTTCATAATATGTTTATAATTAACCTAATTTTTATAACATGTATATAATTTAAAACTTTATAATAATTAATATATAATATGAATTGTTTATGTTTTCTTCTTAATCTAAAAAATAATTGTTTATAAAAAATTGAACTTTTAATTATTATGCTAATATTCTTATTTATTTTATTATTAATGTTATTTATTTTCATATGATATTTATTTTATTATTACTAACCCCATTTATATATTGTGATTTATTATTATTATTACTAACCCAATTATTTATTATTATTTATTTTGCTTATTTATTTAATTTGTTAATTATTATTATTATGTAATTGTTTCCTTTATGTAATATTTTAATAGTAATAGTTATTTTTAAATGCTATGGTTAGTAAAATAGGGAGTGCAACGTATTTGTATTTAAAATTGGTTTAGATCATTAATTTAAAAGATAAATATTTAAAATTGTACACTCACACACGTAAGTCGATCTTTGATCGCCATCTCACTTTCTAGGGTTACCTCTCATGTTGCCTAAACAAAAGGTCAAGTAGGGTGTATAAAGCAAAGTCCCTCATTTCACATCATCTAGTCCCTTAAACAAATAAAAAGATCAAGTCCCTTCAAATGTTGCCTTCGTAATGATCTTGTCCCCTTTCGAATAAAGATGATAAGTCCCTTCGAATTGCTTATACACCCCACAGTTGCCTAAATAACAGATGTCCCTTCACTTGTCCCTCCCATCCAAGGTAATGACTACCTATTCCTTAATAATAGGGATAGTCTTACCACTTAAAGGATTCAAGAACAGAAAAGACTTAAACTTAGGGTAGGTTCCTCTTAGATACTTGCTCACTCTTCAAAATATTTCAAACACTTCATACATTTCAAACAATTTTCAAAACAAAGGTTTTATATACATCCGTACATGGATCATTATAAAATACTTAAGAAAATTTCTTATTCACACACTTCACATTTCAAAAACAGTTTAAAGTGAGCTAAGTAACTAAGAGCCCATGGATAACCATGGATGTAAAGGGTGCTAACACCTTCCCTTTACATAACCTACCCCCCGGACCCAAAAATCTTTTAAAAGGTCTTTCCTGTTCTTTTATGCCTTTCCTTTGGATAAAATAAAAGTCGGTGGCGACTCTTGCTATCCGCAACATAACTAAAGTCAGTTCTCCCACCGTGTTACAGAACTGGCGACTCTGCTAGGGATTTGTTAAAAGAGGGGTACCCTTAGGAATTAGATCACTTTAAATTTGTTTGTTTTGTTTGCTTTATACTTATCTGTTGGGTGCTCTTATGTGTGAAAGATCCTAACCCGGATCTAGTGTACCTTAGGTAAATGGCAATAGACCAAGGAAACTGTACGGCGTATACCGATATGGTTGATCTGGTGGCCATAGTTAGTGTGACTTCTTGGTTGGTGCTTATGTTCCTTAAGTCAAGTTGAGGATAATATGAGGCTGCCATATGTTGTCAATGCACTAACTAACTTTTAGAACCCTAGTTATCCCATCTTGGCCTTTAGAAAAGTAGTGAGATAACCGGCTTTGGTGAAGACTGAAGTTGGTTGATACAGGATACTACGCTCATTGAGATCCTAAACTTGGAGGGTTTTGGTTGGCATGTAAGTTGCCTACTGAACAACCACCCTTGTGAAGGATCAATGATATTGAGATCCCTTAGAACCTGGTTACTTTATAGGACAGGATGAACCATCTAAACTTCAGGGGAGGGTACTTACCTTTAAACCTCATGCAAGCCTTCAAACCTAAGGGCTATTGTGTGACTTGTTTGTGTGTGCCACATGTTTGTGATTGAGCATATCATCATAGCATCATCATGCATCATAAACATAACATTTTCATTAACCATTTCAAGGACCAAATGATTTATCTTTGTTCTTTGTTGTAGGTCATGGCTTCTGCTCGTAGGAATACTATCAGGACCAGCTTTGTAAGAGACTCATTACAAAGTAAGTCAAGAAAGAATTCTGGAGTTAACAAAGAAACCTCACGAGGAGCGGAATCTCAACTCATACCTCAACACAAAGAGGAAACGTCCATGGGAGACTTAAAACCTCATCTCTTGTATTTATTTCATTTCATGTTCTGTAAGCCCAAGAAGCAAAACAAATTTATTACTAATAAAAGTTTACCTTCTTGTCTGTTTAAGCAAATTTAAGTCCTGCGGTCCTTGAAAACATTGCATACGCATTCACATATCATATCATTGCATCACAGGTTTATTGTGCACAGGTTTCTTATCTTCTCGCTGTTTATTTCAGCAATGGCTCTTGAGCAAACAGTTAAGGATCTCCAGGCACAAAATGCACAGTTCCAAGAGCTGATCCTGAACTTGTCCAAGGGGCGGGATGAATTGAAGACACTGCTGGCCAAGAAGACTAAGAAGACCAGAAGGTCAGGAGGCCTGATCAACATGGAAAGAAGGTTCAGAGGTCCTGTCAAGACCAAAGAACAGGTTGAAGATTATGAGTCTGAAGAGTTTGAGAAAGAGGGAGGCAGTCTCCACAATACAATGGGGGAATCTGATTCTGAAGCTAATTACTATCATGAGCCTAATGAAGATAAGTTCAAGATGCTGGTGGATAGAATGGATGCTATGGAGTTGCAAAAATCTTTTGGGTTGGATTTTGAAGACCTGAGTTTGATATCTGGGGTAGTCATACCCATTGGTTTCAAGGTTCCTACTTTTGTTGTTTATGATGGTGTCTCTTGTCCCAAGCTGCATCTGAGGTCTTATGTCCGGAGAATCCAACCCCATACTGCTGATAAGAAGTTGTGGATCCATTTCTTCCAAGAAAGCTTATCTGGAGCTCAATTGGAATGGTATTATCAGTTGGAGAGTATCAACATCCGTGATTGGAATGATCTTGCTGAAGCCTTCTACAAGCAATACCAATACAATGCTGATTTAGCCCCCACTCGCATGCAGCTGCAAAGCATGTCCATGGGTGCTAAAGAAAGTTTCAAGGAGTATGCCCAGAAGTGGAGAGATTTGGCTGGAAGAGTGCAACCCCCTCTAACTGACAGGGAGTTAGTGGATATGTTCATGTGCACATTGAATGGTCCTTTTTACAGTCATCTCATTGGAAGCTCATCATCTGGCTTCACTGAGTTGATAATGACAGGAGAGCGCGTAGAAAGTGGTATAAGGAGTGGCAAGATTCAAGTGGGTGCTTCTTCATTAGGTGCTGCAAAGAAGCCTCCCAGTGGGAAGAAAGAGTCAAATGTTGTTTATGGTCAACCTGATCGTAATAGGAGGCATCAGTCTGTAAGTGCAGTTCATATCTCTAATCCAACTCCTGCAACAACAGAGCCACCACAGGGAAATCAACAAAGGGCTAGAAGGCAGTTCACTAAGATCAACATGTCAATGGCCCAAGCCTTGCAACACTTGTTGAAGGCTGAACTTATCACTCTGAAAGATCCTCCTCAGAATCCTAATGTTACCTCTCCCAGGTACAATCCTAATGCACGATGTGCATATCATTCGAATTGTCAGGGACATGATACCAATAGTTGCTGGGTATTGAAGAACAAAATTCAAGATATGATTGAGGTTGGAGAAATTGAGTTTGACCCTCCGGGTACTCCAAATGTGATTACTGCTCCCATGCCAAATCATGAGAAGACTGTCAATGCCATTGATGAAGATTCACATATTTCCTCAGTTGCAGATTTGACTACACCATTGTCTGTTATTAAGAAGAAGTTGGTGCAAGCTGGGTTCTTTCCAGGTTGTCGTGAAGATTGTGTCTATTGTGCCTATAAGCCGGATAGTTGCTGGAGGTTGAAGGACGGAATTCAACGCCTCATGAATAATTACACCATAGTATTTGAGAGGACACCACCTTCTGTAGAGAGTATGGTGGATCATATAACTAAAAGTGCGAAAGTTGAAGAGGTGGATATGGTTGATAAAGTGCCGGTAAGGATTACTTCCAAGGGACCTGTCAAAATCACTCATAAGGGTCCAATTAAGATTACTGCTGAAGGCCCTGTGAAGATTGTTGCTGAAGCTAGAGTGGCTCATATGATCATTACCACTCCTGGTCCTATTCCGTATACTTTTGATAAAGTTGTACCTTGGCATTATGGGTCTGATGTTTATATCCATGGTGTTAAGCAGGAACCCTTAGCTGATACGCCTGTTGCTGATGAAAACATTGATGTTGATAATATTGTCGGATCTAGTAAAATCACACGAAGCGGAAGAGTTTTCTCTCCTCCAGTTACCTCAAAGAATGCAGTTACTCCAGCTACTACCTCCACTGCTGATGCTCGGGGCAAAGGTCCTGTTATTGAACCTATACCAACTGATGTTCCAGTTGCTGATGATCTTTCTAAACAGATGGAAGAAGTATTGAAAATCATTCGCAAGAGTGATTATGACATTGTTGATCAATTGGGGCATACTCCCTCCAAGATTTCTATGCTGTCTTTATTGTTGTGCTCTGAGGCTCATGCCAAAGCCTTGATTAAATTTCTGAAGACTGCTCGTGTACCAAATGAAATTTCTGTTGACCAGTTCGAAAATTGTGTTGCACACTTGACCTATGGTAATGGGTTAGGTTTCTCCGATGCTGATTTGACTCTTGCCAAGAGGGATTATAACAGGGCTCTACATTTCTCCATTGAATGCAGGGGCACTACCCAGTCACATGTATTAATAGACAATGGTTCCTCTCTGAATGTGTTGCCCAAAGAAGTTCTGAATAAGCTGAGTCCTGAAGATGCTGTGCTGAAGCCCAGTAACATAGTGGTGAAGGCTTTTGATGGCTCGAGAAGAGTGGTGCATGGAGAAATTGATCTCCCAATCAAAGTTGGTTCTCAGGTTTTCAATGCTACCTTTTATGTAATGGATATTCGTCCGTCGTATTCTTGTTTGCTTGGGCGTCCCTGGATCCATGGGGCAGGTGCTGTAACCTCAACTTTACATCAGAAGCTGAGATATCCAGTAGAAGGGAAGGTTGTTACTGTTTACAGAGAGGAAGGGTATATGATTAGCCATGTGAACACCTTTAAATATCTTGAAGTGGAAGGTGAATATGTTGAAACTCCGTGTCAGACATTTGAAGTGGTTCCTTGGATTGTTAATGATTATGAAGCTCCTCCTGTTGTCAAGAAAGTTCCTGTGGTCACCAGAGTACCTCCTACAATGGCCTCCCTTAAAGACGCTAGAGCTGTGGTGGATGAAGGTGGTTGTACTATTTGGGGTCAGCTTCCTGATATTCCGTACAAGTCTGACAAATTTGGTTTGGGTTTCACTGCAGAGTCCCAGAAGGCTGCTCTTCGTGCTCGTGCTGTTCGTATCACCAATCAGGGGATTATGAAAGATCAGATTAATGTTGTGGGTGACTATGATGAAGACTACAACTTGGATGCTTGGATTTTTCCTACTGTGGGTGTTGGACTCAATAACTGGAGGGCTGAAGATGTTATTCCTATCTCCTTTAGTCAAGAGTAAATACTATTATTGTGTTGTTACTTTTAAAGTTTGTAATTTCTTGAACAATTAAACTCTTAAGCCTTGTGCCTTACCCGGGGCACAATGGTGTGCTTGTTATGGGATGTCATTTCATTTGCATACTTCATTCAATAAAAATCAGTGGACGTTTCGTTTTCGTAAATATTGTGTTCCTTGTCTTTCTTTTCTTTTATTTTTGTTTTATCAGCTATGTGTTCTTACACACACCCACTTCACTAAAATGCAGATCCTCATCCACTCTGGATCCTGTTGATAACAGTTCTACTATTGCCAATTATAATTTCGAGAATCCGATCTATCAAGCTGAAGACGGAAATGAGGACGATTATGAAGTACCTGTAAAGCTTGCTAGATTGTTACAACAAGAAGAGAAAGCTATACAACCACATGAAGAGCCAGTCGAAGTTGTGAATTTGGGAACTGAAGAAAACAGAAAAGAGGTCAAGATAGGGGCTGAATTAGAGGATAGTGTCAAAAGCAGATTGATTCAGATGTTACGTGACTATGTGGAGATCTTTGCTTGGTCTTATGAAGATATGCCAGGGTTGGATACAGACATTGTGGTTCACCGTTTACCAGTGAAAGAAGATTGTCGTCCAAAGAAGCAGAAGGTTCGTCGCATGCGTCCTGAAATGTCAAAAAAGATTAAAGCAGAGGTAATGAAACAGTTTGATGCAGGGTTCTTAGCTGTGACTTCTTATCCTCAGTGGGTTGCAAATGTGGTGCCGGTACCTAAGAAAGATGGTAAGGTACGTATGTGTGTAGATTACAGGGATTTGAACAAGGCCAGCCCCAAAGATGACTTTCCACTTCCTCATATTGATGTTCTGGTAGACAACACCGCTCAGCATAAGGTATTCTCTTTTATGGATGGTTTCTCTGGTTACAATCAAATCAAGATGGCTCCTGAAGATATGGAGAAGACAACATTTGTTACACAGTGGGGCACTTTTTGCTATAAGGTGATGCCATTTGGTTTAAAGAATGCAGGGGCAACATATCAGCGTGCTATGGTGGCTTTGTTTCATGATATGATACATCATGAGACAGAGGTATATGTGGATGATATGATAAACAGGTCCCAGAATGAAGATCAACATCTTGATCATCTGCATAAATTGTTTGAGAGGTTGAAGAAATACAAGTTGAGACTAAACCCAAACAAATTTACTTTTGGAGTTAGATCTGGAAAGCTCCTGGGATTTATTGTCAGTGGAAAAGGTATTGAAGTAGATCCCGCGAAAGTGAAAGCTATACGAGAGATGCCAGCTCCCCGTACTGAGAAGGAAGTTAGAGGTTTCTTGGGACGATTGAATTATATTGCAAGATTTATTTCCCAATTAACTGCCACTTGTGAGCCAATCTTCAAGTTGTTGAAGAAAGATCAGGTGATGGAATGGAATGATGAGTGCCAGACTGCCTTTGATGAAATCAAGAAATATCTTCTAGAACCTCCAATTTTGATGCCACCAGTTGATGGAAGACCCTTGATTATGTACTTAACAGTGTTAGACAACTCAATGGGGTGTGTGTTGGGGCAACATGACGAGTCTGGTCGAAAAGAGCAGGCAATATATTACCTTAGCAAAAAGTTTTCCGACTGTGAAACAAGATACTCACTGCTCGAGAAAACTTGCTGCGCTTTGGCATGGGTTGCTCGCCGACTAAGACAGTATATGTTGACTCATACTACCTTATTGATTTCAAAGATGGATCCAATCAAGTACATATTTGAGAAACCTGCTCTCTCCGGAAGAATTGCAAGATGGCAAATGATCTTAACAGAATATGATATACAGTATACTACTCAAAAGGCCATTAAGGGAAGTGTTGTAGCTGATCATTTGGCTCACCAAGCAGTGGATGATTATCAGTCAATGAGTTTTGAGTTCCCTGATGAAGATATTATGATTATTACCAAAGAACCGGGACAATATGACGAACCTGAACGAGGATCCCGATGGACCATGGTTTTTGATGGAGCTTCCAATGCACTGGGTAATGGTGTTGTGATCAGTTCCCCTGAAGGTTGTCATACCCTGATTACTGCAAGATTGTGTTTCTATTGTACCAACAACATGGCTGAGTATGAGGCATGTATCTTGGGTATTAAAGCTGCTATTGATATGAAGATTCAGTTCCTTGATGTGTATGGAGATTCAGCCATGGTAGTAAGTCAGATCAAAGGAGATTGGGATACCAAGCATGATAACCTCATTCCTTATAGAGAGCATGTGTTGTCTTTGATCCCACATTTCAAAGAGATTACTTTTGGACATATTCCACGAAGAGAGAATCAGTTGGCAGATGCATTAGCCACCATGGCATCCATGTTTGAGATCAGCTGGGATGATGAAGCTCCCAAGATTACTATTGATAGATTCGAGAAGCCTGCATACTGCAATGAGATTGACACTAAAGAAACAGAGGAGAAGCCTTGGTTCTACGAAGTGAAAAGATATCTTGAAACCCAGGAGTTCCCTGAAGGGGCAGCTGTCAAAGATAAGAAGTTTCTGAGGAGGTTTTCTGCTAAGTTCTTCTTGAGTAATGGAATTTTGTACAAGCGCAATCATGATTCAACTATGCTTCATTGTGTGGATAAAAAGGAAGCAACAGAGATTATGGAAGATATGCATGATGGGATATTTGGCACTCATTCTAGTGGTCATACCATGGCAAAGAAGATTTTGAGAGCAGGTTACTATTGGTCTACCATGGAAGCTGATTGCTATCAACACTCCAGAACATGTCACAAGTGTCAAATTTATGCTGATAAAGTCCATATACCTCCATCACCATTGAATGTGTTGACTGCTCCTTGGCCTTTTGCCATGTGGGGTATTGATATGATTGGTGAGATCAAACCTACTGCTTCTAATGGGCATCATTTCATCCTGGTTGCTATTGATTACTTCACGAAGTGGGTAGAGGCAGCTTCATTTGCATCTGTTACTAAGAATGTGGTGGCTCGATTCATTAAGAATAATCTCATATGTAGGTATGGCATCCCTGAAAGGATTATTACTGACAATGGCTTTAATCTGAACAACATTATGATTACTGACCTCTGCACGCAGTTCAAGATTAAGCATCACAACTCTTCTCTGTATCGTCCAAAGATGAATGGGGCAGTTGAAGCTGCTAATAAGAACATCAAGAAGATTGTAAAGAAGATGACTGTTACTTACAAGGATTGGCATGAGATGTTACCATTTTCTCTTCATGGTTATCGTACTACAATACGTACTTCAACAGGGGCAACCCCATTCTCCTTAGTCTATGGTATGGAAGCAGTTCTGCCCATTGAAGTTCAGATTCCCTCCCTAAGAATTATGAAGGATGCAGGCTTGGACGAAGATGAGTGGATTCAGACTCGACTTGACCAGATAAATTTGATTGACGAGAAGAGGTTAGCAGCTGTTTGTCATGGCCAGATGTACCAGAAACGAATGATCAAAGCTTTTAACAAGAAGGTTAAGCCAAAGGTATATCAGGCTGGTGATTTGGTAATCAAGCGCATCATATTACCACAGGGTGATCCTAGGGGCAAGTGGACTCCTACATATGAAGGACCATTTGTAGTCAAGACAGTATTCTCAGGAGGTGCCATGATACTTACTACTATGGATGGTGAAGACTTCCCACAGCCTGTAAACGCAGACATAGTTAAAAAATACTACGCATAAAAAGAGACCCGCTAGGTTGACTGGCCTAGGCAAAAATAAGGGCATCCCGACGAACCAAAAGGGTTCGGGCAAAAATTAGGGATATATATATAAAAAAATGTACACCCGGCAAGTCAAAAACCTGAAAAGGCGGCTTGGGCAAAAAAGGGTATCCCGGTGGATTGAAAACCTGAAAAGGCAATCCAGGCAAAAGTTAGGGATTAAAGCATATGACTATGTCTCGTAACTACAACCAGTTGTGCTACTTAGTCAAGCTCGAACAGATAAAGCTCAATCCAATCGTTTCCGTCTCAACGACAGAAGATGAGATACTTGAAGATAATGGCAATAGTAGAATTGAAACTCAATAGGATTATTTCTCACATAGCTGATTTTCTTTGTTTTGAAAATTTTTTTACGACAAATTCCTCTTACTAGGATTTTTGTCTCCTTGTACAAACTTGCCTATGTATAGGTCACTTTTTGATATAAATAAAATTTCATCTTTGAATCCAGATTTACTTTTACCCTATTTGCATAAGCGAAACGTCCATTGGTTATGTTTGAATGTATGTATGCTTTTGAATATGATTGATGTTTACCAGAAATGCATAAATGCTTAATATGATTGATTTTCACCAGAAATGCATGAAAATGCAGTAATAGTATTTACTAAGGACGAACGAGGGAAGGATTTCAACGAAACTTCGCCGGTTCATTCCCTACAAGACAGCTACAAATCCTCAGTAGGATAAATCCATCTTCATAAATACTTTGAGTCACATCTCCCCTGGAATTTATATCCATCTCTTTTATCCTCATACGGATAGTCGGGAATTTATTCTTTTAATAGGAGTACGACGAACGAAGACGGGAGGTTATGTATACCCTACTATCAAACGAAGACGGGAGGTTATGTATACCTTACTATCGAACGAAGACGGGAGGTTATGGATATCTATATTATCAAACGAAACGGGAATAAGGTCCTCCTATTCTTCAGTAACGAATCGGGATTTATTTTCCCTGGCCAGCAGTTGTTATACGAAGATATCCAGATGCTTCAGGCTACATGATGCATACATACATCATTTACATCATAACATACATATACATAGATACATAATACATTACTTAAGTGCATCATATTATACATGCATACATAATGCATAAGCTAATATTATCATACAGAATGTTATAATCTTGTTTTTCAGATTAATTCTCCAGCAGACAAACTTCATCAACAACTCATGTCTATTGGGCCGTTGTTTATCCTCCCAAAAGTTATACTTATACCTCAGGACGTTGTTTATCTTCCTGAAAGCTATCATCATACCTCAGGACGTTGTTTATCCTCCTGAAAGCACTCATGACTATTGGGCCGTTGTTTATCCTCCCAAAAGTTATACTTATACCTCAGGACGTTGTTTATCTTCCTGAAAGCTATCATCATACCTCAGGACGTTGTTTATCCTCCTGAAAGCATATCATTACTATTGGGCCGTTGTTTATCCTCCCAAAAGTTATACTTATACCTCAGGACGTTGTTTATCCTCCTGAAGGTTATACCTTTACCTTGGGCCGTTGTTTATCTTCCCAAAGGTTATCTCACTATGTTGGGACATTGTTTATCTTCCCAGAAAGTTATATCTTCATATTTTGGATTGCTTTATCCTCCAAGAGACATATTTGAAGAATTTTTCTCCAAGTGGAATCTTTAAGCCCACTCAAGCATATGCAACTAGTCATCAGTATCCCTCTACGCACCGGTGAGTGCAAATTTTTGGGCTTTTGTGTTCAATCCCCTTCAACCTTCCAGGTCACGACTGGCACATATACCAATCTAACCCCTCAGGTTTCAGAAAATTGAACAGGGGCAGCTGTTGCACCCCAAAATTTGCCCTCACAATACAAGGCTTTGTGTTCTAAGAGGTTCACAAGGTTCACAAGACCTTTCATGAGGTTCATGAAGTTTACAAGACACTTTATAAGGTTCACAAGGTTCACAAGACCTTTCATGAGGTTCATGAAGTTTACAAGACACTTTATGAGGTTCACAAGGTTCACAAGACCTTTCATGAGGTTCATGAAGTTTACAAGACACTTTATGAGGTTCACCAGATTCACAAGACCCTTCATGAGGTTCATGAAGTTTAAAAGACACTTTATGAGGTTCACAAGGTTCACAAGACATCTTATGAGGTTCACAAGGTTCACAAAGTTCACAAATAGTCAGAAAGTTTGACAATTCCCTCAAACAATGCATCCTCCTAAGCAGTGCATCCAAAACTAGGGTTTTGAATTTAATCAGGCTAAATGGATTTCCAAGACTTCAAGTGAGCTTCATAACATCTTATATGTGTCTAAGAATCCCCATGACAAATTTCAGAACTTTTCTCAAAGGTTTGCTCAGTCAAATGATCAGATAAGTCAAAGTCAGTCAAAGCAGTTAAAAAGTCAAACTGAGGTCAACTGTGGTCAAACCAAAGTCAAACTTCATTATTTTTTGTCAACATCAAGTATATGAAGTAAAATTCATCATTTGATCAAGGGTTGATCATGATTCATCAAGGATATTTCAGATCATCAAGAATCAGAGGTTTCTAAATTAGGGTTTCCTCATGAAAAGTCAACTGAACTTTGACCAGCCATAACTTTCACACGCTTCATCACATTTTTCCCATCCAAAGCTCATTTTGAAGGAAATTGAATTCTCTACAACTTTGTGTCTCACAAGCCAAGCCCAAAAATGCTTCATTTGGAAAGTATGAGCTAAGACATTATAGGTCCTTTTGAAAGTCAACAACTTCAAAAGGGCATAACTTGAGAATGGTAAATGATATGGACATGAAACCAATGGGGTTGGTTAGAGGACTCTTCAAGATTTCCAAAATGTCCAAGACAACCCTCATAGCATTAAAATTGAAGGATGTGTGCCCTTGCAAAGTTGGGAAATTTTTGGGTGGTTTATGAAGCAAATAGGGCTTTAAAATCAATTTCTTCCAAATGGGCTTGCAATCTTGTGATCCAAACTTCAACATAACACCAAGCACGACCCAACCCATGTAATTTCTGATTTTTTTTATTTATTTAATATTTATTTGAATTTTATTCATTTAAATACATATTAAATCAAAATAAAATCAAAAAATCAATATTTAAGTGTGATTCTTCTTCTAGAAAATCATAAAAGACATTTAACATGAATCCACACTATCCAAATTCGTGCTCACTCTTTGAAGCATGAAGAGATTTGATTTTTGGCCAAAATTGGAAATGGATTTCTTCATCACTAAGGTATCCAAAAAGCCCAAAGAGAGAGTCTATTTTTTGACCTAATTCAATCCACCATATATAGACAAAGAGAACACCAGCATAGGGGACGATTCTTGCTGCCTCCAGAACCACTTTCAAAGTTTAAAAATTCTTAAAAAAAGTTGAATTCGGATTTTGAGATTGAGGCAATTTCAAAGCTTTATAAAGGTTGCAATGCATTCTATGATGCTTATTGAACGTATTTGGATCATTTTCATCATTCAAAACATCACATGGACCTCTAACCGAATCATCATATTTCATTAAACTTTAATTTTTCGATTTATCATGATTATGCCTTCTAACTTGTTTTTGACTGTTGATTATTGTTTAGAATGGTTCTTAGATTGATTCTGGACGTTTTATTGTGAAATTCGAAGCCGCAACCATCATATGCCATAGTTAGGGTTCAGAAGTTTGGAATTGGGGACATTGGGTTACAGGCGATTTCATCTCAAATTAATGGGATAATTGGACTTTAGATGTTTCATATGATTGATTTTTGTTGTTGGAATGAATTTATTTCATGTTTAGCAGGGTTTTTGATTCGCAGGTCTTATAGTGACAGTCAAAATCCGTCACTAAAGCTTCTAGTGACGGACGAGCTGTAGGTAAAGGCCAAGACGACGGACAGAGGAAGAAGATGACCATGCGCGCGAAAATCTTATTTGAATTTGATACAGGGCTTAAAACGAATTTGTTTATGTTATATGTCAACTAGCGCGTTTGGTTCAGTTGGTTTGTATGTCTTGCTGGTAAACGAATGGTCCTGGGTTCAAACCACCCCCAGGCCATTTTGGTTTTATTTTTATTTTCCATATTTTCGCAGGTTAAACAACAAAACAATTGCTACTTGATCACTATCACAAACGCGCGCGCAGCCTGGTGGTAGCCTTATGCGTCCAGGGGATGGCAAAGCCTAGGGCGTGGGTTCAATCCCTGCCCCAGGTAAGTTTTGGTTTTTATTTTCTTCAATTATTCTGTTTTAATATTATTGTTTCATAATTAATTTTAATTATAATAAAAATAATAATAGGTAAATATTTATATTAATTTCATATTTTCAAAAAAAGGACCTCTAATTTATTTTCTATAAATTTAAATTCTAGTTTATATTTAAATTAAAATATGTATATATTATTATATGTTTATTTCTTTTTTTTCAATAGTCAAATTAATATTGTAAATTAAACCATAAATCCTAATTCTATTTTCTACAATTCATAACCCTAATATTTTCTAAAACCCTAAAATATTTTTTTTTATAAAAAAAACCTAATTATTGTTTTTTATAAACCCTAAT
Organism: Lathyrus aphaca; assembly: GCA_963966055.1. Taxonomy (NCBI): domain Eukaryota; kingdom Viridiplantae; phylum Streptophyta; class Magnoliopsida; order Fabales; family Fabaceae; genus Lathyrus; species Lathyrus aphaca. Next base: position 280,022,858 of record OZ014520.1, on the reverse strand, counting down.
TATAAATGTTAATTAATTTGTTAATTGTAACTTTTAATAAACTTTAATGTATATATTTTTTTATAACTTGTTTGTAATTATTATTTAATTCTTGTATGTAAATAATTTTTTAGTATATGCTTAAAATAATTAAAATTTGCTAATTTAATTTTGTAAATATAATTTATTTTCATAATATGTTTATAATTAACCTAATTTTTATAACATGTATATAATTTAAAACTTTATAATAATTAATATATAATATGAATTGTTTATGTTTTCTTCTTAATCTAAAAAATAATTGTTTATAAAAAATTGAACTTTTAATTATTATGCTAATATTCTTATTTATTTTATTATTAATGTTATTTATTTTCATATGATATTTATTTTATTATTACTAACCCCATTTATATATTGTGATTTATTATTATTATTACTAACCCAATTATTTATTATTATTTATTTTGCTTATTTATTTAATTTGTTAATTATTATTATTATGTAATTGTTTCCTTTATGTAATATTTTAATAGTAATATTTATTTTTAAATGCTATGGTTAGTAAAATAGGGAGTGCAACGTATTTGTATTTAAAATTGGTTTAGATCATTAATTTAAAAGATAAATATTTAAAATTGTACACTCACACACGTAAGTCGATCTTTGATCGCCATCTCACTTTCTAGGGTTACCTCTCATGTTGCCTAAACAAAAGGTCAAGTAGGGTGTATAAAGCAAAGTCCCTCATTTCACATCATCTAGTCCCTTAAACAAATAAAAAGATCAAGTCCCTTCAAATGTTGCCTTCGTAATGATCTTGTCCCCTTTCGAATAAAGATGATAAGTCCCTTCGAATTGCTTATACACCCCACAGTTGCCTAAATAACAGATGTCCCTTCACTTGTCCCTCCCATCCAAGGTAATGACTACCTATTCCTTAATAATAGGGATAGTCTTACCACTTAAAGGATTCAAGAACAGAAAAGACTTAAACTTAGGGTAGGTTCCTCTTAGATAATTGCTCACTCTTCAAAATATTTCAAACACTTCATACATTTCAAACAATTTTCAAAACAAAGGTTTTATATACATTCGTACATGGATCATTATAAAATACTTAAGAAAATTTCTTATTCACACACTTCACATTTCAAAAACAGTTTAAAGTGAGCTAAGTAACCAAGAGCCCATGGATAACCATGGATGTAAAGGGTGCTAACACCTTCCCTTTACATAACCTACTCCCCGGACCCAAAAATCTTTTAAAAGGTCTTTCCTGTTCTTTTATGCCTTTCCTTTGGATAAAATAAAAGTCGGTGGCGACTCTTGCTATCCGCAACATAACTAAAGTCAGTTCTCCCACCGTGTTACAACTGGTCAAATTAATTTTTTTAACTATGTCTAAAATCAGTCAACGAAAAAATGTCAAGTTTAAGTTTGCAAATGTCGGTAACATTAATCTGCGGTTCACGTGGTTTAATTTGACATGCTAAAAATATTTTTACGACCATTTTTGGTCATATGTTGATCAGTCTGAGCGGCTTAAACGGTCATAATTTTTATTTCAAAATCCGACCAAACGTTGTATTTTTCCAAGTCATTTATTTCGCCCTGATTATTTTAACGTGTTCATTTTATTTTTTCGAGCATTTTGTTTCCCGACTTTTATTTTTTTGAGTCTATTTATTTTTATATTGGGTCTAGAATAAATAAATAGGTTAATTAGTTTTTATTGTAATTTTAACTATTTTTATTAAACTTTATTTAATTATTTATATTAATATTTTATTGGGTTCCAAAATAAATATTTAGGCCCATTTACATTAACCCTAATTAGTCCTATATATACATAATGCGTGTGTGTTGTTGCAGGGGACCGGAAGAAAAAACGGAAAGGAGAGAAAAAAAACATTCCTGCAGCAGCTTTACTTTCCAATTACACTTTGGTTGGTACATAATACATATAAATTCCTATAACATTCACATGTTTTATATATACATACATATTTGTTAATATATATATTTGTTGCTTTTGTTACACTTTGTTAATATACTAACTAACGTTGCTTTTGTTAATATATATATTTGTTGCTCTTATTATATTTTATTTTGTTAATACATCACAGGTAACAAAGAATGTAAAACGTTGTTTTTATATATACATATATAAAATTGGCTGCATATTCGTTATATATATATATATATATATATATATATATATATATATATATATATATATATATATATATATATATATAAAGTTTTTATTTATTTTATTACAGTTTTGTTTTAATATTGTTAATTCTAATTTTTTATAATTATTTGATTATGTTCAGATCGGATCGTGTCGATACGCTGTTCGCATATTTTGTGTGTATGTGGCGTGACACTTATGTTGATCCGATCCAATTGCGATGATCGCATTTTTTTGCGTTAGCAACGTCGTTTTTGTTTTTCCATTTTCTTTTATGTTATATATTTAGATCTGTACAGATAACTAACTACTCTGTTTTTTTTCATAAACCCTAAAGTTTTCGCCACAAACTCAAAATTTCAAACCTATAACTTTAACCCGAATTTTTTTCCTAAAATCTTAATTTTTTTATACAAACCTTAATTGTTTCTCTAAAATTGATTATATATTTTCTTTATGAATTTTTTCATGTGAACCTTAAAATTTTCTTATAAACTTTAACCGTGTTATTTCCTCTAAATCATAAACCTTTTCTCAAACCTTAACAAACTTGTTATTGTTTCTTATTTTCGCTCATGTTTATGTTATTCATACACTTATTCATACATTGTAATTGCTTCGCCCTTGAAATATTTTAAGTTTTAACTTGTAATATTTTCAGTTTTATTTTTCGCCATCTTTATTATGTAACTGCCCTGAAGCCATGTAATAGTGTAGGAGTTTTAATTTCTGCCTTTTAATTTCTGTAAATACTTAAATTGCGTTGTTAGTAATTTAGGGAGTGAAAACATAATTGAAAATAAAAATTGGACTTAGAAAATTAAATTCAAGATAAATATTTAAAAATGTACACTCACACACGTAAGTCGATCTTTGATCGCCATCTTGCACTTCCTAGGATATTCCTCTTGGTTTCCTTCACACCATGGTCAAGTCCCTCGAATATAGGGGTGTCTTAAGCAAAGTCCCTTCACTTATAAAATCATCAAGTCCCTACAGATTTAAAAGATCAAGTCCCTTTGAGGTTGCCTACGAAATAACGATCTTGTCCCTTCGAATAAATAATGATAGTCCCTACAAATTGCTAAAGACACCCCTTAAGTTGCCTTCTATGACCATACGATGACCCTATGCTTGTCCCTTAATACAAATCCAAGGTAATGACTACCTATTCCTTAATAATAGCGATAGTCTTACCATTGAAAGAACATACGAGAACATGAAAGACTTAATCTAGGGTAGGTACCTCTTAGTTGCTTGCTCACATTTCAAAATAATTTTTACACCTCACTTTCTTAAACATTTTTCAAAACAAGGCTTTGTATAAATCCATACGAGGATCATTACAAAGTACTTAGAAAAATTTCTAATCACACACTACACTTTTCAAAAACAATTTAAGTGAGCTAAGTAACTAAGAGCCCATGGATAACCATGGATATAAAGGGTGCTAACACCTTCCCTTTGTATAACCTACCCCCCGAACTCAAGTATTTTAAAATAGGTATTTCCTGTTCTTTTATGTCCTTTCCTTATGGATAAAATAAAAGTCGATGGCGACTCTTGCTATCTGCAACATGACTAAAAGTCAGTTCTCCCACCGTGTTACAGAACTGGCGACTCTGTTGGGGATTTAATAAAAGAGGGGTACCCTTAGGAATTAGATCACTTAAATTGTTTGCTTTGTTTGCTTTATATTACTTGTTGGGCTTTTTGTGTGAAAGATCCTAATCCTGATCTAGTGTACCCTAGGTAAATGGCAATAGACCAAGGAAACTGTACGGCGTATACCGATATGGTTGATCTGGTGGCCATAGTTAGTGTGACTTCTTGGTTGGTGCTTATGTTCCTTAAGTAAGTTGAGGATAATATGAGTCTGCCATATGTTGTCAATACACTAACTGACTTTTAGAACCTTAGTCATCCCATCTTGGCCTTTAGAAAGTAGTGAGATAACCGGCTTTGGTGAAGACTGAAGTTGGTTGATACTCGATACTACGCTCATTGAGATCCTAAACTTGGAGGGTTTTGGTTGGCAAGTAAGTTTCCTACTGAACAACCACCCGTGGGAAGGATCAGTGATATTGAGATCCCTTAGAACCTGGTTACTTTTGTAGGACAGGATGAACCAACTAAACTTCAGGGGAGGGTACTTACCTTTAAACCTCATGCAAGCCTTCAAACCTAGGGCTATTGTGTGACTTGTTTGTGTGTGCCACATGTCTGTGATTGAGTATAACATCATGACATCATGCATCATAAGCATATCATTTTCACTAACCATTTCAAGGACCAAAGGATTTATCTTTTTCCTTTGTTGCAGGTCATGGCTTCTGCTCGCAGGAATACTATCCGGATCAACTTTGTAGGAATACCTCCTAAGCTTAAGGAATTGGTATCTCAAGTTTCTGAAAACTCCCAATTCATCAAGAGGCATGGTCACCTACTGGATCTAGTCACTTCAGGGTTCAATGAAGACATGATGAGTTTCCTATTTCAGTTCTTTGATCCTAAACATCATTGCTTCACATTCCCCGACTATCAGCTGGTTCCTACAATGGAAGAATTCTCCAAACTATTGGGTATACCTATCCTTGATCAAAGACTCTTCACATGCTTAGAAAAAGAGCCTAAACCTGAAGTTATTGCTGCAACCTTACATTTGAAGAAATCAGACACTGTCCTAGAAACAAGAAGCGAAGTTAATGGTATTCTTTCTAAGGTATTGATGGAGAAAGCTCAGGTATTCTTGGAGGCTATGAGCTATGATGCTTTTGAGGAGATCTTAGCCTTATTAATCTATGGCTTAGTTTTGTTCCCTAATCCAGACCAATTCATAGACGTACACGCCATCAACATATTTCTGACTCATAATCCAGTGCCTACATTACTTGGAGACATCTTACACTCTCTTCATACCCGTACTACGAAGGCACGAGGAACTCTGATGTGTTATATACCTCTATTGTCTAGGTGGTTTATTTCTCACCTTCCTCGATCAGTTATGGAGAATGAACAAGGGTTAAGGTGGTCTAAAAGGATCGTGTCACTTTCTCATTCATACATTCATTGGTGTTCTAGATCTATGGAGAACGTTACTATCATTGACCATTGTGGGGAATTTCCCAATGTGCCACTCCATGGCATAAGAGGGGGCATTACCTACAATCCTTCTTTAGCTCTACGTCAGTTTGGTTATGCTCGGAGCAATGGTCCTCATGACATGCTTATTCAAGGAATTGTGTTCGACTACGACAACGATCTGCAAGGTTACCGTCAAAGGTTCATACGAGCTTGGGGTAAAGTGAACAAGGTTGACAGCAAGACTCTGGAACCAAAGTACTCCATTCCTATGGAACCTTATCTCAGATGGGTGCGATCTCGTGTTCAGACTCTTATGATGCCATATCCTGTTATTCTACCAGTTACTATGAACCTGTTGCAGAAAGAGATACTCCTTATACCATCCTTCATCCAGACATGCCCACTAACCTGGAAGAATTGCAAAAATCCTGGATCCAACTGAAGGAACAAAGAAATACCTTTGAAGCTCAATTCAGGATTAGCCAAGAAAAAGTATTGAAGCTGACCAAGCAACTTCACGAGGAGCGGAACCTCAACACATACCTCCATACAAAGAGGAAACGTCCATGGGAGACTTAAAACCCCATTTTTGTACTTATTTCCCTTCATTGTAAGCCCAAGGGGCAAAATAATTTTAACATTTACTAATAAAAGTTTTATTTCCGTTTGTTTAACAAATGTAAATTCCGCGGTCCTTGAAAACATTGCATATGCATCTACATACCATATCATTGCATGACAGGTTGTCACAACAGGTTTCTCATCTTCTCGCTATTTATTTCAGCAGAAATGGCTCTCGAACAATCTGTCAAAGATCTTCAAGCTCAGAATGCTCAGTTTCAAGAAGTGATTCTGAATTTGTCCAAGGGGCAAGAAGAGTTGAAAGCACTCCTTTCTAAGGACATGAAGAAGAAGAATCCTGAGGACAACAAGGATGATCAGCTGAAACAACTACAAGATGAGATGGCAGAGATGAGGATCCAGATGAATGGCCAAATGGCTCTTATCCAGAGTTTAGCCCAGGGGCAAAAAGAGCTGAGAAGCTTTGTCAATAAGCTTCGACATAACGGAGTTGGGAATCTAATCATCAGTCAACCTTCGTTGAAACAAGCCGACTTGGCTGAAAGGAAAGTAAGGATAAGAGAAGGAAAGAGACAGGCTACCACTGATTGTTCTTCAATGGAAAAAGGAAGACCCTGTAAGATTAATCCACTTCGAATCAAGGAATATAAAAGACAGTTCATCAAATTCAACACGCCAATGGCACAAATGCTGCAATGCTTGTTGGAAATGAAGCTAATTTCCTTGGAAAATTCTCCTAAAAATCCTAATACCTCTTCTCCTTGCTACAATCCCAAAGCAAGGTGCATGTACCAATCCAACAGTCCTGGACATGACACTAATAACTGTTGGGCATTGAAGAATAAGATTCAAGACCTAATTGACGAAGGAATACTCGAGGTTACACCAGAAGGCCAGGTTGAGTTCTTCTATCGTCCATCAAGCATCAAAGTTTCCAGATAACTGGAGTGACGAGTTTAGAGGAAGAGGCTTTGAGAACATTTGAATTTTCATTTGTAATTTCTTTTGTTTGCCTAAACACTTACTATTATGTTAGACTTTATTTTCACTAATGCCATTGCATATGTTTGTCTTGAGTTAATCCATTCATTTCACTATATTTAAAACTATACTTCTTATTTCTATCTTGTGATATTTAACTCCTGATAAAGCAATAAGCCTGTAGAGGGACGATGACGAAAACAATACCATAATCTTATGCAGTATGCTTTTGAACAGACTGTGTTGACGATGTACAGGCATTGTTTCAATTCCTAAACAGTGGAGATATAAGGAAGTTAATCCCTAGTCAACCTTTTTGAGCCTATGAAGTAGGAGTTTTTATTCTCACGCAAATTAAAACCCTTCATCATAACCTAGGGCAGGGTAGTTTCTCGGTTAACTCAATTATGCCAGTTGTCTTTCTTGTACACAACTAATGAGGGTTCCCATAAACCATTATGTCTGACAGTCAATATTTGGCAAAAGAAAAGTTCACTAAGTCATAACCCATGAAGGAAACTTAGTAAACATTGAGATATCCCGCTGACTGTAACCTTGAAATAAACAGTTCAGGCAAAAGGAATGGATAGCAAAATCAAGAAAAAAAAGAGGGCACTAAAAATCCTCAACAAAAAAAGAGAGAGACGACTTTTAAAATAAGGTTATGGTTTTTGAATCATCTCAAATGTCAGTGCTACAATTCCAAATACTTTTGGAGCCTCAATGCATAAGTTAACCGAACATAGGACTGAAGAACATCATGAAGATTGGGTTGGATACAAATAAATTTGAGCCTTTATCCTTTGTTTCTTAAACCGTGAACCAGGCCACGTTATAACCCTTTAAAAGTCCTAAATGAAGCATGGTTAGTTTGAAAGCATATTTCCACAAAAAGGTATGCTGACTCCTATAAGGCTTATTATAAAACTTGAGTTAATATCACAGTTTTCATAAAAATTGTTTTTCTAAAATAACTCTTTTTCAAAACTTCAAGACAAACATAAGCATTGCATTTTGAATATCATTGTTTACATATAACTAAGTGTTTGACAAACAGAGAAACTTACAGGATAAATGTTCAATAAACCAAAGTCCTTCCGATAAACAAAGTTGCTTCCTGAATCAAAGCCCATGTATACAAAGGAGCATAGTCATTATCTCCCAATCAAGGGGGCATACCATGATACTGCCTAACTCATTTGGGGAAATCAGGTCAAGATTCAACTATGCTTAAGTAGTCAGGGGAAAATCTCCCCATCTATCTGAATTACCAAAGGTAACATTACAGAGTTCACGATGCCATGGGCATATTATTATGGGGCATTCTACTTATTTCTCTTGAGGTAGCTCCATTCAGATACTTCCATTATGAGACAATTCATCCTCAACCAAGGGGCAACACTCTCTTTCCAAATCTAATACCCGAAGCGTATATGGTCCATCACAATTTGAAGGCACGTTCCTCTCATTGTATTACCTTGATATTGGATTCTTAGCAGAAGCCATTGTGGAAATTGACTGTCTATGCCAGTAGTATCAGATGGTGTCAGTATCATGTCTTCGGATCCAACAATGAGAATTTATGGGAAATTATCCAGGAAAGTTAAGAACCTCAGAAGCTCTAAACCCAATTGGTTATACACTCTCAAAGTTGAAATGATTATGTTTTCGAGTTCAACTTTACTTTTCCCTTTTTATTCAGGTCTACTGTTCCCCTTTTACTAAAGCAAGAAACGTTCGTTGGTTATGGGAGAATGTATATATACTTTTGAATATGATTGATGTTTACCATAAATGCATAAAATACAATAATAACATTTATTCAGAACGAAGGGAGATAAGAATTCAACGAAGCTTCGCCGGTTCATCCCCACAGAGTAATCTTTAGGGATATCCTTACAGAATACCTCAAGTAATAGCTTACACTTCCAGCTTGACGAAAGTCTTTAAGCAGTGTCATATCCTCCGAAGAATTGATACTTAACCAAATAAGTCTCCCGGATCTATGTCCATCTCTTTTATCCTCAGTCAGCATATTCAGGAACTTAATCCTTCAATAAGAAGTACGATGAATGAAAACGGGAAGTTCTAAGTACGATATTCTTAAACAAGACGGGAACGAAGTATTCATGTTCCTCAGCAACGAACCGGGATTTATTTTCCCTAGCCAGCAGTTGTTATACAGAGATACCCAAACGCTTCTAGCTACATGATTCATACATACATCATTTACACCATATCACAACATACGCATCCATAATACATATGACATTTTTACTTAAGAGCATCATGCTATACATGCATACATCAAATAATCTTGCATAAACTAATCTTTTCTTGTCAGGATAATTGCAGGCAGATAAACACTATCAATTCCATGAAACGGTTCAAAGATAATCGCTACGAAGATTTATTTCTAATGGTCAATTCAACCGTTTATCTTTGGGATAGTGCGTAAATGATCTATACGAAGATCTAGCACTTAGTCCAAGAGATTTTTCAGAAACAGTTCAGGGATAATCGCCACGAAGATTTAATCCTGATATTCTTATTGTCCTTAGGATGGTACGTAAATGGTCTATACGAAGATCTAGTACCTGATCCGGGATACTTCCAAAAGAGATAATCGCTACGAAGATTTATTTCTAATGGTCAATTCAACAGTTTGTCTTTGGGATGATACATAAATGATCGATACGAAGATCTTGAACTTAGCCCAGTATATTACCAAAAGCAATTCATAAAAGATCGCCACGAAGATTTGATTCTGATGCTTAAATTAAAGTATGTTCCTAAAGATGGTTCAGAGCTGATCTATACGAAGATCTAAGTACTAACACCTAATGAAGGATATTCTTTTCCCCCAAAGATAATGCAGAGACGATCTATACGAAGATCTAGTGCTGACATTCAACTCAAACCATGTTACATGAATCATTCAGAGACGGCCTATACGAAGACCTAGTACTGATATCCAGTGACAATATAAAGATACTATCACCTTCTGATATTATGGATGGCATCTATAAGCCCATCTCCAGTTCCTCTGAGTGGCATCTTTAAGCCCATTCAAGCATATACAACCAATCAACAGTGTTACTTTACGCACCGGCGAGTGCAAATTTTTGGGCTTTTGTGTTCAATCCCCTTCAACCTTCCAAGTCACGAATGGCACACATGCCAATCTAACTCCTCAGGTTTCAGAAAATTGAACAGGGGAAACTGTTGTACCCCAAAATTTGCCCTCTATTTTAACTCTAACCTACTTTTTGTTTCGCATTCATTTGCATCATCTTCATAGCATAACATGTATTTCGTCTTAATATTAGCCGAAATAATTTCTCGGAATTTGCAGACAGACTGGTCAAATTAATTTTTTTAACTATGCCTAAAATCAGTCAACGAAAAAATGTCAAGTTTAAGTTTGCAAATGTCGGTAACATTAATCTGCGGTTCACGTGGTTTAATTTGACATGCTAAAAATATTTTTACGACTATTTTTGGTCATATGTTGATCAGTCTGAGCGGCTTAAACGGTCATAATTTTTATTTCAAAATCCGACCAAACGCTGTATTTTTCCAAGTCATTTATTTCGCCCTGATTATTTTGACGTGTTCATTTTATTTTTTTGAGCATTTTGTTGCCCGACTTTTATTTTTTTGAGTCTATTTATTTTTATATTGGGTCTAGAATAAATAAATAGGTTAATTAGTTTTTATTGTAATTTTAACTATTTTTATTAAACTTTATTTAATTATTTATATTAATATTTTATTGGGTTCCAAAATAAATATTTAGGCTCATTTACATTAACCCTAATTAGTCCTATATATACATAATGTGTGTGTTGTTGCAGGGGACCGGAAGAAAAAACGGAAAGGAGAGAAAAAAAACATTCCTGCAGCAGCTTTACTTTCCAATTACACTTTGGTTGATACATAATACATATAAATTCCTATAACATTCACATGTTTTATATATACATACATATTTGTTAATATATATATTTGTTGCTTTTGTTACACTTTGTTAATATACTAACTAACGTTGCTTTTGTTAATATATATATATTTGTTGCTCTTATTATATTTTATTTTGTTAATACATCACAGGTAACAAAGAATGTAAAACGTTGTTTTTATGTATACATATATAAAATTGGCTGCATATTCGTTATATATATATATATATATATATATATATATATATATATATATATATATATATATATATATATATATATATAAGTTTTTATTTATTTTATTTTTACAGTTTTGTTTTAATATTGTTAATTCTAATTTTTTATAATTATTTGATTATGTTTAGATCAGATCGTGTTGATACGCTGTTCGCACATTTTGTGTGTATGAGGCGTGACACTTATGTTGATCCGATCCAATTGCGATGATCGCATTTTTTTGCGTTAGCAACGTCGTTTTTGTTTTTCCATTTTCTTTTATGTTATATATTTAGATCTGTACAGATAACTAACAACTCTGTTTTTTTTCATAAACCCTAAAGTTTTCGCCACAAACTCAAAATTTCAAACCTATAACTTTAACCCGAATTTTTTTTCCTAAAATCTTAATTTTTTTATACAAACCTTAATTGTTTCTCTAAAACTGATTATATATTTTCTTTATGAATTTTTTCATGTAAACCTTAAAATTTTCTTATAAACTTTAACCGTGTTATTTCCTCTAAACCATAAACCTTTTCTCAAACCTTAACAAACTTGTTATTATTTCTTATTTTCGCTCATGTTTATGTTATTCATACACTTATTCATACATTGTAATTGCTTCGCCCTTGTAATATTTTAAGTTTTAACTTGTAATATTTTCAGTTTTATTTTTCGCCATCTTTATTATGTAACTGCCCTGAAGCAATGTAATAGTGTAGGAGTTTTAATTTCTGCCTTTTAATTTCTGCCTTTTAATTTCTGTAAATATTTAAATTGCGTTGTTAGTAATTTAGGGAGTGAAAACATAATTGAAAATAAAAATTGGACTTAGAAAATTAAATTCAAGATAAATATTTAAAAATGTACACTCACACACGTAAGTCGGTCTTTGATCTCCATCTTGCACTTCCTAGGATATTCCTCTTGGTTTCCTTCACACTATGGTCAAGTCCCTCGAATATAGGGGTGTCTTAAGCAAAGTCCCTTCACTTATAAAATCATCAAGTCCCTACAGATTTAAAAGATCAAGTCCCTTTGAGGTTGCCTACGAAATAATGATCTTGTCCCTTCGAATAAATGATGATAGTCCCTACAAATTGCTAAAGACACCCCTCACTACGCCAAAAACGTTTTTTAACAGCGCATCTTAGACAGCGCTTTTAAAAGCAAGCGCTGTCTAAGGTTAAAAATAAAATAAAACACGGAAAATGGTCCAAAAAAATAATGAAAGCGCTGTCTAAGGGGGGGTCTTAGACAGCGCTTTCTAAAAGCGCTGTCTAAGACCCCCCCTTAGACAGCGCTTTTAGAAAGCGCTTTTAAATATATACCTTAGTCAGCGCTTTTGATAAAGCGCTGTTTAAAGTCTTTAAATTAAAAAAAAAATTTAAAACCAAAAGCGCTGTCTAAGGGGGGGTTTAGAGAGCGCTTTTGGAAAGCGCTGTCTAAGGCATACCTTAGAAAGCGCTTTTCCCAAAAGCGCTGTCTAAGGTCTTATTAAAATTAAAATTCAGACTTCTATTTTCGTTCTTCCTTCTTTCTGTTTTCCCTCCCAGCGAACGAACCCTACCAGCGAACGAAGCCATTACAGCGAACGAAGCCATTACAGCGAACGAAGCGTTTCAATCATTGAAAGAGTTTAAAGAATCGCCAGTTTCTACTGTTCTTCATTGAGGTATTTTCATTTTTTCATTTTTTCATTTGTTCTGTTACATTTCTTCGAAGAAACCCTACGGCAGTCTTAGAAATTCATTACATTGTTTTCTTTCATTCGTTTCAGTCTTAGAAAGTGTTTAAAGAATCATTCGTTTCTACTGTTCTTCATTTCTTCCGTGAAATTCATTACATTGTTGAGGTATGTTCATTTTTTCCTTTTTTCATTTCTTCTGTTTCTACGGTTCTGATTTATGAATGTTCTTCTGCTATGATATCAGTTATGATTTTTCTTCTGCTATGATATCAGTTCTGATTTTTGTTTGTTAACAGTTCTGATTTTTGTTGAATATCAGTTCTGATATAGTTCTGAGTTCTGATTTTTGTTTGTTTGATATAGTTCTGAGTTCTGATTTTTGTTGAACATGCTTGTTAATAAATTAAAATAAAAATAAAAACTGATTTGGATATAACACATAAACACTAAGTATCTTGCTCTTAATTTTAATTTCCTCAAATAACTATCTGAATATAAATTATATAGATGCAAGAAAAAGTATGTCTACATATTAGCAAATGGAAAGTCTACTCACACTCAGTATCTTGCTCTTAGCTTCGATTACCAAATCCTTAGTACCCCCTGGTTTTGATGAGGAGGCCAAAATGCCCCTAATGTATTATACCAAGCAAGAAATAAGGAACACATACATAAATACTAAGAACTAAGAAAAACAGAGCATGAATCATGCTCAAGAAGTATTACTCACAAGACTAAACTATTTGATTTTTCTGAATCTAACTGTCTGTCAGGACCAGTCATAGGCTCAGATGATGGCTGCAGGTGAAATGTTTCCTGGAATGAATGGATGAGCAAATAATGAACATATAATATTAACAATCTGAAGTGTTCAAAAAACTTAATAACAGTCCGAGGCTTTTTGAAGAACGAACAAGTGGATGAACTTAATCATGCCACTTCACATGTTATAGATTGAATGCCTCATGCAGCATAACAGTTTTTATTTTAATTTATTAACAAGCTATTAACCAAAAATCAGTTTGATCCCTTCAACAAAAATCAGTTTTTAATGCTAAATGAAGTTTATAATATTTTATCTAGTTTGATCCCTTCCGCTCTCTAACAAACTTTCATTTGGATATAACAAAATTTATTTTATAATATTTTAAAAAAGCAGAGTAACTTGCGAAAGCTTTCATGGTGAAAATTGTTTTGAAAACAATTCTACAACAATTCAAAGATTTGATCAAATTGACACACACACACACCAATGATGTGGACATAATGAGAAGTAATATGCTAATTAACCTTTAATAGATCAAACAAGCAATTTAATTTATTTTTGGATTAATCAATCATTAAACAATCTAGAATCACAATTTGACAATTTAATCAATCATTATAGTGGATTGATCTTCACTCAATCCTTCTTTGAAGACTTGAATCTTTTCGTCTAATGGTTGATAGGTGTAAGAAACTCCACTTCAGTAGAGAATAACTCTCTCTTTTTCTTCAAAGGAACTTCAAATCTTGAATTCCACAAATAGATCCAACTGCTAATACACCTTGATAACAACCATTAGCAATCTAATGTGGTTCCTCATAGAATCCATGGAGGACATGACAGGTCCACTAACATTTCATTCTAAAGCAACAACAGTTTGCTTTCTGGCTGCAAATCTAGCCAAAAGATTTCTCCCAAAAAATGATTGAACGAACTCTTATATAGTTATAGGTATAGTTATAGGTATATTGTAATAGAAAAAGTTTGATTCTTGTAATATAAAAAATGAAAGTGATGAGGTAATTAAAGTTGGTATATTGCCGTATCGGATACGTTATTGAAGTTTATATTAACATTGGTTATGTATACGTTTTTTAAGTAGGAAAACTATGGATAAAACATGGATCTGTGTCGATCGAATGACCAAAGAGTACGAGAGTGGGGTTGCGGAATTCGTTAAGTATGCTGTTCAACACGCTGAAAACCCCAGACGAATGCATTGTCCTTGCTTGCGTTGTTGTTATATTGGTAAGGTTGACGCACATGGACTGAAATCGCATTTGCTGAGGCATGGAATTGATCAAAGTTATCAGTGTTGGATATTTCATGGTGAGAAAATTAACGGGAATGTTGAATCGAGTGGAAAAAGTAATACGACCTATGCTTCATACGACAAAGACACGGAAACATATGATTGTGATCGAGTTGAAGAGATTGTAGAAGCACTGGAAGAAGATCTTCATGATTGTCCTGAAATGTTTGAGAGGATGGTAAGCGATGCAGAGAAACCGTTGTACAAAGGTTGCACTAAATTCTCAAGACTTTCTGCGGTATTAAAGTTGTACAACTTAAAGGCGGGCAATGGATGGTCGGATAAAAGTTTCACAGAGTTGTTGGCCCTTATGAGAGAAATGCTACCGGATGATAATGTTCTTCCTAATCGAACCTATGAGGCAAAAAAAATGTTGTGCTCTATTGGCATGAGCTATGATAAGATACATGCTTGTCCTAACGATTGCATTTTGTTTCGTAACGAATATGCAACGTTAACTGAGTGCCCCAAATGCGGTTTGTCTCGATATAAGAAAAGATTATCTCCCGCAAAAGTCTTATGGTATTTTCCGATAATTCCGAGATTTAGGCGCATGTTTCGTAGTGAAACCGATGCAAGACATCTTACTTGGCATGCAGATGAAAGAATTACCGATGGAAAGTATCGGCATCCGGCTGATTCACCACAGTGGTCGAAGATTGATAATGATTATCCTGAGTTTGGATCAGAAGCAAGAAACCTTCGATTGGCATTATCTACTGATGGAATGAACCCACATGGTCTTCAAATTATTTCACATACCACATGGCCTGTGATTCTTATGATTTATAACCTACCTCCGTGGCTATGTATGAAGCGTAAGTACATGATGTTATCTATGTTAATCTCTGGGCCTAAACAACCAGGTAATGACATAGACGTATACTTGACACCTCTGATCGAAGATTTAAAGATTTTGTGGGAGAACGGTGTGGAGGTTTATGATGGATATAGGAAATAAAGTTTCAATTTGAGGGTGATGTTGTTTGGCACAATTAATGATTTTCCAGCATACGGGAATCTATCTGGGTATAGCATTAAGGGTCAACGTGCGTGTCCTGTTTGTGAAGACGGAACCGATACGATCCGATTGGAACTTTGCCAGAAGAATGTGTTTCTCGGTCATCGTAGATTCTTACATTCTAAACATCACTACCGTGGGTGGAGAAAAGCATTCAATGGAGACACCGAACATCGTAGAGCTCCACCCGCATTGTCAGGTGAACAAGTTTTTGAAAAGGTGAAAGATGTGCGTACTGAGTTTGGCAAGCCTTTTGCACATAAGATTGTGAAAGGTGGGTGGAAGAAAAGGTCGATATTTTTTGAATTGCCATATTGGAAGTCTTTGTACGTGAGACATTTTCTCGATGTTATGCATATTGAAAAAAACGTATTTGAAAGTGTTATCGGTACATTACTCAATATAAAAGGCAAGTCTAAGGATGGCCTTAAAGCAAGGGAGGACATGTTAAAAATGGGAATGAGAACTGAATTAGCACCCGTGAAGAAAGGAAGACGAACATATCTACCACCTGCTGCTTTTACTTTATCTAGAAAGGAGAAACAAATTTTGTGTAAGTCTCTGAGTGAAGTTAAGGTTCCAGAAGGATACTCATCTGATATCAGAAGACTTGTTTCTATGAAAGACCTCAAGTTGAAGAATTTGAAGACACATGATTGTCATGTTATAATGGAACATTTTCTACCGATCGGTATACGTTCTATTTTGCCAAAAAAAGTAAGAAGTTCCATAACTAAATTGTGTTTTTTCTTTAGGTCAATTTGTAGTAAGGTGATTGATCCCGAGATCTTACCAACACTACAAAAAGAGATTGTAATTACCTTGTGTGAGCTTGAAATGTATTTTCCTCCGTCTTTTTTTGACATAATGGTTCATTTAGTTGTTCATCTTGTGAAAGAGACACAGTTGTGTGGACCAGCTTATATGAGATGGATGTACCCTGCTGAACGGTATATGAAAATATTAAAAGGGTACGTGAAATCCCGAAGTCGACCAGAGGGTTGTATTGTTGAACGATACATTGTTGAAGAAGCTGTTGAGTTTTGTACTGAATATTTGTCTAACGTTCAATCGATTGGACTCCCCAGAGCTCAGATTTTCGACAAAATGGAAGGTAAAAAATTAATTGGGAATAAAATTGTGACAATATCAAGGGATGAACGGGATCAAGTTCATTTGTATGTTCTGCACAATAATAATGAGGTTGAGCCATATGTTGAAATGCACAAGGATGTACTCCGAAGGTTAAATCCGAACAGAAATGAAAATTGGATAGTTATAGAGCACAATCAAAGTTTCATACAATGGTTGAAGGATCATATTTATTTGAAGCGCTCTTCAGATCCTTCTTCGGTAACAGAAAGGTTGAGATGTTTGGCATATGGTCCAAGTTTGCATGTGTTTTCTCATAGCGCATATTCAATTAATGGATACACATTTTATACCAAAGAACAAGATGATAAGAGTACTATGCAAAATAGTGGTGTCACCGTGCTAGCTGAAGCAATGCATATATCAAGTATGAAGGACTTAAACCCCAAATATGCAAATTTGTCATATTTTGGAGTTATTGAGCACATTTGGGTGTTTGATTACGAGAAGTTTCAGATTCCCATCTTTGGTTGCAAGTGGGTGAATAGTAGTGGCATACGAATGGATAAGTCTGGATTTTTGCAAGTTGATCTTACTAGGGTGGGGTACAAAGATGAACCTTTTATTCTAGCATCTCAGGCTAAACAAGTGTTCTATGTGAATGACCCGAAGAGTACAAAATGGTCTATAGTGCTTTTCTCTAACAAAGTGACTGATGATAGCGGTGTCGATCAATGTGATATTGATGTTGAGAATGAGTCATGCATTAGACGGAATGAGTTGAATAGAAATGATGAAGTTGATGATCTTATACCGGATGAGTCATATATAAGAAACGATCATAATGAGGGAATTTGGATCAATTCATCCGTACGCATTGCTAAGAAACAAGTGATTAATATTCCAACAAAGAAAAGAAAGAGATGTTAGTGACTTAGGTAAATTATCCATGGTTTCTTTATTTTATTTTTTCAATTGTTTTGATTATAAGTTATATGTGATAATGCATGATTTCATTATATTTTTGTTTTCAATTGCTTTGATTATAAGTTATATGTGATAATGCATGATTTCATTATATTTTTGTTTTCAATTGCTTTGATTATAAGTTATATGTGATAATGCATGATTTCATTATATTTTTGTTTTCAATTGCTTTGATTATAAGTTATATATGATAATGCATGATTTCTTTATTTTTTTTGTTTTCAATTGCTTTGATTATAAGTTATATTTGATATTTGATGGTTTCCTTGGTTTATTACAGGTTAGACATGGCTGATGACCAACATGAGGAAGTTCCTAAAAAAGTATCCGCGGAAGAAGAAATTCGAAGAGGCATCACAGTAATGAGAAGGGTGGTCCAAGGAAGATCTCGAGGCATCATACTAGATGTCTATTGGAGCACCCAGGGACAGCTTATAGAACCTAATGGGCATACCTTAACTAGTTTTATCGGTGCACTAGTAAGGAATGAAATTCCCATTACATGTGATGATTGGAGAAACAAAGAGCTGAAAGAGTCCAAAGATAAAATTTGGAGTGAGATAAAGGTACAATCATGTTTTTTCAATTATACGGTATCAATTATGTTTTTTCAATTATGTTTTTTCAATTACCGATACTAACTATCAATCTGTATGTTTTTCTTAGCGATGTTTTAACATCGAAGAAGAAAGAAGAGGCTTTTGTATGAAATTGGCCGGAAAGCTTCTAAGAGGGTTTCAGACATTTTTATCATCCAAGTTCCTTAAGGATGCGGATGGTAATTTTGTGGATGCGGAGCTTCCCAAAAAATATGAAAGTTTGATATCGGCTGAAGAATGGGAAGCTTTCAAATCCAAAAGACAAGACCCGGTTTTTCAAAGAATAAGTGCTACAAATCGGGAAAGAGCATCAAGTCCCGCATATCCGTACCGAAAAGGACGTGTCGGATATGGACGTTTAGAACAATCCATGGTAAGTATTTTTAAATTGCGATAACAAATTTGTTCATCATATATTAGTTTTATCTGATCAAATTGTATGACTTAATGTGTAGCTGCAGAAGGAGGAAAGTTCAGAAACTTCTCTTCCTGCACATGTTTTGTGGAAGGAAGCCCGTGTGGGAAAATCTGGAGTTCCTCAAGAAGAAGTTTTACACGTATACCAGAAATGTGTAAGTATAACATTTTTTCATTAATTGAATAACATTTTTATAGACAAATATTTGACAAGTGTACGGTATTCATCTGATTTTTCAGGAGGAGCTATCTCAGTCTTTATCTCCCGATGATACTAGGAGCATACTTGGTCGGGCATTAGATGTCCCTGAGTACTCTGGTCGGGTGAGGGGTAAGGGATTTGGAGTCACTCCGACCTCCATGAGTATTAAAAAAGGAAAGGCTCCTAGTAATCGGGAGCTTCATGCAAGAATGGAAGCCATGCAAGCTGAGCTTGATGCATTGAGGAGAGAAAGAGAGGCTAGCGCCTCAACAATATACAGAGATGCTTCGGACAAAGACAGCATCAACTGTACCTTTCAGCCGAACATTCCAGAGGTAATTACATATAATTGTCTTAAATTGAACTATTTGCTTAAATTATGTATTTGACATATATACACATTAACGATTTCTTGTTATTATTGGTTTTAGGGCATTTCCCATTGTCAGCTGTATTTGTCGTCACCATACTATCGGATGGTTGGCAAGGGAAAAGTGCATAACGTTAGCGGAGTATTACTCCACACTAGAGAGCTCCCTGCTGGATGTTTGAAGGTATCAGTTGATATTGCAGTTGAGCCGAATGCAGCATTACCATATCCTAGCGATGATTCGGATGCAACAACGGTGCACGAAGCAGTAGGTTCGTTTGTTGCATGGCCGACAAACCTCATATGCGTAGGATATGAGGTATGATTAAAACTTATGTTAACTTTCCTTGGTATATTCAAAGTTTAAAATTTATGTTCAAAATTTTACTTACATATTTTCCTATGTTAAATAGACTCCCACACAATCCAAATCAAAAGAAACTGCGATTCCACGGCATACCAAGTCCACGGTTTCAAGAAAAGAGGTAATATACAATTATATGACATATATTCATGGAAGTTGTTACATTCTTAATTTGATCTAACTATTTATATGACATGTAGGTTCAAGAAAATGAGGCTAGCAATGCCTCCGCACAACAAAAAAAGGAGGTTAGCAACGCCTCCGCACGGGTACAAAGTTCTGGTGCTAAGAAGTCCGTAGCTAGGAAAAAACCTACCACCAAGTATAGGTCGTGCCTCAGGACATTTCTAGAGATGACCGATATACCGACCGGAGGTGTTCGGACTATACCTATGGAGGTAGGGATTTTCGGCTTTGATTACGAACAAATGATTGGTAATGAGGACTTCATGCAAGTTTTTGGTCGTGAAGAAATCGGCGTCAACGTTGTCAATACATATGTTAGGTAAATTCGGACTACTTTGTTTTATTAATTAAACAACTTATTTTAATGATGTTTACTTTATGTTAATGATGTTTTTATATTAGGTTTTTGTATGACAAATTGATGCGCCCCAATGGTTTGGACGTGTCATTCGGATTCTTAGCACCCGCGACCGTCAACTTAGGTTTAATGATAAGTAGACCGGATACCGTGACGGAGTACGTTCTTCGGATCCTCGTGGAGAATAAAAATGCGGAGAAGTTGTTTTTTGTACCGTTTAATACCGGGTTAGCATTTCATTCTAAATTCATCTATTATAATTATTTTCCAAGTTACCATCTAACATTTGCCTAATCATTACAGTGGACATTGGTTGTTGCTCGCAATCAATCCTATCCGAGAAATTGTGTATTATCTTGACTCGTTAGGAAATGATTGGACAACATACCCGGTTATGAAGGACCTAATTGACACGTAAGTCAGAATGTTCAAAAATTTTCTTAGTTTATGTGAATTGTTCTAATTGCTTCATTTTTATTTTATTAGCGTCCTACAAGCTTTTCGTGCCCAACGAGTTATCCAGACCTCAAGGAGGGGCGCCAACTCCATTTCATGGATTAAAGTGGCGGTATATTTTTAATTACCGCGTTTTTTATTATATTAGTGATGACTACACTTGATAAAACTTAGGATTTATAATTCATATTTTTTTTTCATATGTAGTGTCCTCTTCAACGTAATCAAATAGATTGCGGGTATTTCATGTTGAGGTTTATGCGAGATACTCTCATGTTGGGCCGATTAGAGATTCCCACCGATGTATGTATTTCTAACTTATGAGTTATTTTTATATTTACACATATCTCATATAATTAAATAGTTGGAATTAATTCAAAATATGTTATATTATTATGTAGTACTTTGATGAATTCAAGTGTGCATCTTATACAAAGGATCAAGTGGACGAAATCAAAGAGGAGTGGTGTCAATACATGATAGAGCTCAAAGTGTGTAATTAATGTGTACATTTGTAGTAGTATATGTAATGACTTATAAATGTAAACATAAATTTGTATATATTTTGATACATTTATGGCAAATTTGGTTTGAATTGGTTTGAATTGGTTTGAATTGGTTAGCCAAATTTTGGTAAAAAAAGGCCAAAATGGCATATATAAAATGTGATAATTGTCTGAAAAAATCTGGTTGAAAACAGGTACCAATTCTGGTTTATAAACCTGGAAAAAATGTGGTTACAAACAAATCCTACAAAAAATTCCGTATACCTTAGACAGCGCTTTTGGCAAAAGCGCTGTCTAAGGGGGGGATTAGAAAGCGCTTTAGGCAAAAGCGCTGTCTAAGGAGGGGGGGGCTTAGACAACGCTTTGTGAAAAGCGCTGTCTAAGGTATACCTAAAAAAATTAAAATAGGAGGGGCTTAGACAGCGCTTTTGGCCAAAGCGCTGTCTAAGGTAGGGGGCTTAGACAGCGCTTTTGAAAAGCGCTGTCTAAGGTATACCTAAAAAAATTAAAATAGGAGGGGCTTAGACAGCGCTTTTGGCCAAAGCGCTGTCTAAGGTAGGGGGCTTAGACAGCGCTTTTGAAAAGCGCTGTCTAAGGTGTACCTAAAAAATTTAAATTAAGAGGGTCTTTTAAAGCGCTTTTGGCCAAAGCGCTGTCTAAGGGTGGGGGATTAGACAGCGCTTTTCACATTTTAAAAAGCGCTGTCTAAACCTTTAGCAGCGGAGGTTTAGACAGCGCTTTAAAGCGCTGTCTAAGGCTAAAAAAAGCGCTGTCTAAGGTCTTGTTTGTTGTAGTGCCTTAAGTTGCCTTCTATGACCATACGATGACCCTATGCTTATCCCTTAATACAAATCCAAGGTAATGACTACCTATTCCTTAATAATAGGGATAGTCTTACCATTGAAAGAACATACGAGAACATGAAAGACTTAATCTAAGGTAGGTACCTCTTAGTTGCTTGCTCACATTTCAAAATACTTTTTACACCTCACTTTCTTAAACATTTTTCAAAACAAGGCTTTGTATACATCCATACGAGGATCATTACAAAGTACATAGAAAAATTTCTAATCACACACTACACTTTTCAAAAACAATTTAAGTGAGCTAAGTAACTAAGAGCCCATGGATAACCATGGATATAAAGGGTTCTAACACCTTCCCTTTGTATAACGTACCCCCCGAACTCAAGTCTTTTAAAATAGGTCTTTCCTGTTCTTTTATGTCCTTTCCTTATGGATAAAATAAAAGTCGGTGGCGACTCTTGCTATCCGCAACATGACTAAAAGTCAGTTCTCCCACCGTGTTACACCAATACTTTGAGCAGATGCCCATACGCTCGGGCAAACATACTTGGTGGTCGAGCGCACACCACTTAACGGCCGGACAAACATTTTATGAGACGGGAAGAGAACAAGTCTACCATTCCACTTGCCACATCACCCAACTATCCCACATTATCTCCTGAAGGATAGGGGCAGTCGGACCAAGGATTAGTCCACTTGCTAGGGCTACACGCTCCTTACGCGTACCTTGGCAGTTCTTCCTCGGGCCTCGCTGATCCAGCCCAAGGAAGGACCTTGGCCCAACGTTGGGGGCTCACTATAAATACCATTTTTCACTAAAGGGTCAGGTATTCTTATTTAACTCTTCGGACTTACCATTTTTGTACCTCTATTGACTTTGGCATCGCAGCACCTTGCAGGTACACCCCCTCCATTCCATCCATCTTGTTGTTCACGTCCAATTGTTGGAAGGCCATCCTGATCAGGTAAGATCAACGACTAATAATAATAATAAAGATGATAATAATAAAAATAATAATAATAATAATAATAATAATAATAATAATAATAATAATAAATTGAAAATGATTATTAAAATAAGAAATTATATTGAATTAAATAAATTGAAGTTAAACTAAATCAAAGATAAACTAAATAAATTGAAATTGAAATTAAACTAAATTTAATATAAAATTTAATTAAAATAAAAATTAAAATAAAAATTAAACTAAGATTAATTCTAAATAAACTAAAATAATTATCCACATAGAAATCATACAAATAAAAAAAATGGTATGGAATGATAAAAATTAGTTAAAAATGCATGATTATTGACCAATGAAATGTTAACGCTAAAATGACTGATTATCGATGCTACGATAAAAATGCTTCAAATGAATGAAATTATTGAGAGATACTCGGTCAAAATTTAGGGTGTGACATTTATGATCAACTCAACTTGAAACAGATGCGAAAACACGAGGAATCGCCAAAAACTTCACTTTCTGCATACCACTCTGTAACGCCCCAAAATTAGCCCTCTCATTTTCAAGCCATTTAGCATATCCTTTCATACATTGTGTTGCATTTAGATCACAATTGCATCATAAACATACATGAATATACATCTCCATTTGAGCTTTCACAGGTGTCGCTCCCCGGATTTCCATCCTGGTACAAACGCGAAAGTGGCGCGGAAAAGAATAGAGTCGCCAGCCAGGCATATTTATCCCGAAGGAACGGGAATGGTAATGTTGCACAAACCAGAAGGAAAGAAGAGGAAGGACACGGGTCCTGCGAACCAAAGAGACTGAGTTCGGGAGTCGGTTACGACCTAGGAAACTATTAGCACCCAGATCGTCCGCCGTACCCGACGGGATCCATGCTTGCAAAAGAAAACTGTTTCAAAGGGTGAGGTTATGAAAGCTGATGCAAAGAAAAGAAAATGAAAATGGAATTGGAAAAGAAAAACTGAGAAAAAGAACTGAATAAGAAACAAAGAGAAAAAAATGTAGGGAAAATAAAGATTGTGCTCGAACGGGCCCTACCCCGCTGCCTACGTACCTCATCAGGACAATGAGGATCAAAGACGCCGTAGTTCCCCTAACTAGGGGTAACAAAGAAATTGCTTGTGAATTAAGGCTTGAACTGCCTATGCCATTGCTCAGGTGTTGCAGACTCGAACGACGAGTGCGTAACCGTCTTGTAAAATGACAAGTAGGAGTAAGTTCGCGTACGGAGTGAATGAGATGAGAAAAGAATTCCCGAAGGAAAGACGATTATTGTTTATTTGTGTTTTTTATGAAGCTTTTTATGAGTGTGTCACAAGGAAGTGAACTCAAGCTCTTTTCCATGGAATATGCAATTGTCACTACATTCCAAGATGGAATAATAGAACAAGCACACTCAAGTAAGGAGAAGATCCCCAATACTTGAATCCAGAGATTAGGGCCTAATCTCACTAACTCATTAACTTATTAAGTGTTTTTGTATTTACGGTGAAGAAGTGTATTTTATACTTTTCTTTGTGAAGAAGATACCTTGATCAGACTTGTGCATCACAAGGTAAACTTGTACTATCCCAAGATGGGAAAACTACAAGTACCTCATGGGATAAGGCTATTGCTCAAGGTATCACTTCAAAATTTATTAAGTGCTTTCTTTAAGGTTATGAGATGAGAAGAGAAGAGAAACCAAAATGACCACAAAGGTAAAAAGTCTAATGGGGGACTAAAGAATCCTAAGTGTTATCATGCATGGGTATCCTAGGTTAGTGTGGTTTTATATTCTAAAGAAGAAGGAAAGATGAAGAGAAGAAGAAGAAGAATGAGATGAGAAAGGCTTAAGCCCAACAAACAAAGGGTTAATCACAAGTAAAAAATAAGAAGAAGAGATGAGACTTGGAGATGTGGGAATCACTTCCACACCTCACACTTACCATAGCCCCTGCAAGGTTAGTGACATAAGCACAAAAGCAAAGAAAAATGAAACAAATGACATGCCAACATCACAAACAGAAGTGAAGTCATATATGCAAGTGCTCAATGGATATGCAAGTTACAAGATGAAGAAAGAAGCATGCATGCTAATGTGATGCAACATGAAACACATGGCAAACAAATGCAAACTTAAGAAAGATGCAAAGCAAAAATGCACAAACATGGACTCAAAGCACACAACCAGAACCAAAACAAGTTGAAGAAAAGTTTTAGAAGCAAGGGAGATGAAGAGAAGAAACACACAAGACCAAACAATCACATTATGAGGTGAAAGAAGTAAGGAGATGAAGTGAAAGCACATAAGAAAAGATGAACTCAAAAGATAAGCCAAACACAAAACTTTCTAAGACACAAACCCTAAGCCAAGACCAGAATGGAACCCATACCCCAAAGGGACCCCAAATGAGGAGAAGAAGTTGGCACAAGTGCCCTTCTAAGCTAATAAGAGAGCTAATGATCAAATGGAAGCAAAATAGGACAAGGTAAGAACAAATATTCACATCAAATCAACAATGCATCTAAAAATTCCACAACTTAAGACAAATGATCCTCAAACATGATATAACAATGAGCCAAAAGGATTGGGAGAAATTCAGAAGCCAAGTAGGTCAAGAGAAGGCTTAAACATGAACTAGGGTTAAAAACTTCCTTCACAAGTCAAAGGACCAACAACCAATGAACCAATTTCTAAAAATCAGGGGAAAAATCACATATAAACTACATCATCTTAGGAATCCAGAGCAATAAGAATCAACACCAAAATCAAAATAATGAACCCTATGGAAATTGGACAAGTCAGGATACACCAAAAGGAATTAAAATGAATTAATTGAAAGAAAAAATTAATGGACACGTGGATAATGAGAAAAAATGGAAAATAAAAATATAGAAAATTAAGGAAAACTCAAATGGACACTCATGAATTATTTTGGAATTTTTGGATAATTGGAAGTATTTTTAATAAATGGAAATCAAAAATGAAATGAAAATAAAATAAAGAAAAGAAATAAAAATAAAGAAATTGGATGGGAGGTTGGAATAAGAAGAATTTGCGTTGAAATGGATTGGGCTTATGCTGGAGGGGGTGCGAATAGCAAGGAAAGACCCATTAAGCTGCGCTGGTTTACAAAGCCTAAGGTGGAAATTCATGAAATAAACTGGAAAAACAAGGAGCCAGGAGATTGATCCAACGAATCTGGTGACTCACTTCATTAAATGACGTGGACAAACTATTGGAGAAGAGCTGAGGGACCATGCGTGTTATGGTGTGGTGAGAATCATGCTGAATTAAAATGTAATTAAAAAGTCACGTGAAGAAAGGGTGGTGTTTATTGAAACGTGGCGCAATCCTGGACGCATAGAGGAGAGATCTGAGGGCTGGGAGGTCGTCTCCTACCTCACAAACCCTAACAACATAAACGCAGATTCCGGTGACCGGAGCTAGGGCTCCGGCACCGAAAATTATAACAGATGAACAAATCACCAAAATAATAAACACAAAGCTCCAGATTAGGTAATTAGACTGCCCCAAATTCGAAAATGGCCTTGAAATGTTCTAAAACTCAAAGAATCATACGGATCGAGCCAAAACAGGTGTGACCATGAAAAATGAAAATCAAATATCTCACTCATTAATGCACTAAAATCAAAACTAAAACAATCAGAGTTATTAGTGAACATCAAGGATCAAGAAATGCACAACCAATTTCATTTTCAGATCTAAAGATTCCAAGGCATACCTGAGTTGCAGATCTTGAAAGAGCTTGATAGAAGGCCAGATGATGGATGCAAATCACTCCAAATTCACTCTAGATGCAAAATAAATGCACCTAAAGCCTTGAAGATGGCTGGATCTTGAGCTTTGAAAGCACCTTCCCTGAAATGGCAAGGTTGTTGATCTTGAGTGATTGCTTGAATGATGGTGATATTTGTGATCCTAAGCTTGCACTGATCAAGGATCTACAATTTGTTTTGAGATTGGGCAAGTGTATGAGAAGATTTGAGAGGAAATGCAATTTGTGCAAGAAGTTTGAATCTGAAGAATGAGAGAGAGTTCTGTGATTCTGAAACCCTAGCTTCTTATATACCAAGTCATGAACCAATGCTGAAAAAATTGTGTGATTTGCACGTGTGAATCAAGAGAAATTGTGATTTTGCAAATTGAGAAAGTTTAGTGTGACCTCATGTAATATTCATGCTTTCCTTGGACTTCAGCCCCATGTGCACTCTAATCTAATCCATTAATCATAATCCAACAAATCCTGACCATTAGATTAAAGAGTCACACTATTTTCATGAATATGCATTTTTTGCATTTTTGTAGCAACACTCTCACTTGGCATGAAATTGGTGTATTATTTGGAGAAAAGTGTGCCATTTGCCTTGTATTTTAACTTTGTAAACAAACTTGATCCATTCCAATCCTTGAAATTAAGTTTTGAAACTTTTTGCTCTTGGTGCATGCATGAAACTTCACATTTTGCCCTAATTTAGCCAAATTTTCGAAGGGCCTATAGAACAAACCATGAGGGCTATGAAAAAGTACTTGTACTTTTTGAAAATGGGAGACCTTAATCTCCAACTTTCATGTTTGACTTTGGTCCATTTGAAGAATATTTGATCATGTTAAGCTCACTTGAATTTTAGGGCAAAAGTTGCCAAAAATGGAATTTTCCAAACACCAACTTTGCACCAATTTTGCAAAAACCCTAAAATATTCATGATTCTTGAACTTTGGACCTTCCAAACCTCTTATAACATTGTAAGAACACCCCTTGGCTAGAAAAAGTGGATTGGACCCCTTGAAATCACACAATTGATGTTTTAAAGGCACAGTTGACCAATTACTTTATCTGCAAGCAACTGAAGAATTTCCTGACTTCCACAAGGAATTTTCTCATGAAAATTGGTACCTAGGATCCTCTTGACATATAAAAGACTTTTCCCAAATGAAATGGCCAAAGTTGTGAGGTTTTCATGCTTGAATCTCAAACCCTAGTTTAGGACCAATGCTTAGGAGCTTTGCCCTATCCTGGAATCTCTGATGATCATCCAATCTTCTGAGCTTTTGCAAATGAACTTGAACGTGAAAATGCAACATAGACCCCTCATAAGACTTGTACAAAACCAATGGGACCCTTGTCATGGCTTGTGATGCTTCAAGAACCTCCACATATGATCATATGCCTAATGCTAGGACATGAGGAATGTTATGCCTCATCTTTCCATGCTAGGATGCTGAGAAAATGATATGTTCATGATCAATATGATGTGATATGATGCTTAAAATGAAGAGGGCAAATTTGGGGTGTTACAGCTGCCCCTATTCAAACAACTGTTAATCTGAAAAGGAGGGTAGCACGAGCTATCGACCGTTCAAGATGAACTGTGGTTGAATACCAAGAAGACCAGAAATTTGCACTCTGACGAAGAATGCAACACTGGGAAATAAACCCAGCCAAATGACGCTTTGGTGACTGAAGGGGAGAAAAAGCAGACGAGCTTCTTCCAAGTTGAAACTGGTATCTGGAATAAGAACACTTTGACAAACAAGTCTTCTTCGAACAATCATGTGACGCCAGGAAATGGACATACGAGTCCTCAAACACTGTAAAACATATGACTTGAGATAGACGAATCTCCTTCGGATATACCTATTACACCAGGACCGGTGATGCACTAAAGTCTGTGGGATAGACATGCATAAACAAGGTAGATGAACCCTCTTCATATATTATCCGTGGATATATGGTATAAGACAGACAAGTCTTCTTCGAGCAAACCTGTGACGCCAGGTGCAACATTAATAATTGGTGCCTGTGACAGACGAGTCTCCTTTGGATAATCCTGTTACGCCAAGACCGGTAACAATTTTGACATTTATTCCCACAGTCAGGATTTTAAACCTCTTCAATACAGACGAGTATTGGATAATCATCAAGATAACACAGACGAGTTCCAAAAGTCAATGATACAAACAAATATCAGACGATGATCCAAGAAACACAGACGAGCGCTTCAGCCAATGATACAGACGAATATCAGCCACTGGTACAGACGAATACCAGAAATTCAAACACAGACGAGCATTTGGAGTAGCAATACAGAAGAGTACCAGGATAAATAGCAAATCCACACATACAAATATAAGCTAACACAGACGAGTGCTGGGGATGATACAGACGAGTGTCCAAACAAAGCAGACGAGCTTCAAACAGATAACATAGAGCAGAGTGCTGGAGAATGCAGACGAGCAAACAACAAAGATTATCAACATCCAACACAGACGAGTGTTGGTAAGTTGCAGACGAGCAACAACAAACATCAAATATCGAACACAGACGAGTGTTGGAAAGTTGCAGATGAGCTGCAGCAAATATCATATACCAAACACAGACGAGTGTTGGAAGTTGCAGACGAGCAACAACAATAATCATGAATCACTGCTGGGGAAAGCAAACGAGCAATACCAAAGTGATAACACAGACGAGTGTTGAAAAGTGCAGACGAGCAGTAATAAAGTAATAGTACGGACGAGTGCTGGAAATTGCACACGAGCAACAACATGAACACAGACGAGTGCCGAGAAGCGCAGATGAACAACAGTAAAGTAATAATACGTCACTGCTGGGGAAAACTATGCTTTGGGATAACACAAACGAGTGTTGAAAAACGCAGACGGGCGTCAATAAAGTAAGAACACAAACAAGTGTTGGAGAATTGCAGACAAGCAATAAAATGCGAACACAGACGAGTGCTGGAGAGTGCAAACGAGTAGCAGCAACGTGCCCTGATTGGCAACAAAATTTACAACTCTGCAGGGGAGAACAAGGTCAAGAAGCTTTGACTCCTAACTCTGACTGGGGCGATGAATACCTGTCTGTATCATCATATTAACCAAAAGAATGGCAACTTTGCTGGGGAATATCTCACTGACGGGAGTGAAAATCAAATATGAACTCTGTGGGAAAGATCATCTTCAGACTTGGCTGGGAAAGATGCTTCAAGAGTACTCTGGCTGGGGAGAGCATTCTGCTAATTCTAAGCTCTGTGGGGACATCAGGCATTCAGCTTCCTATTGGGCATACCCCACTGGGGAATAATAAACTGCTTGGGCCACCTGCGGGGAATAATTTTGCTTGGGAGAATGTGACGCCATCCTGCAACCTGCAACAACAGAAAACACACGTGTGCCCCGGGGATTTGCATGGTATGATCTGTTCATCCATCACCACCCGACACTCAAAGAGGGTTTACAGTGTTTCCCTGCAATGTCATTTCTTTTCAAATCATCACCATGTTTTAATGCAATGCTATTTTTGCCAAAAATTCAGGACATTTTGCAAACAAAAATAAACACAACACAACTTTTTGACTGAATATTCTTTTTATTGAAAGGCCTCTGAATAGGCAAAGATTTACATCAGGAAGCAACCACCTGGAAAGAGGTAGCCACTACAAAATTGAGAAAATAACTATCCTAATGGCAATGGGCACGGTATCCCAATGAGTTCCATTTCTTGCTATGACCAGCATGTCTTCAAAATTCTCCATTCTTGCCTTTGCTTTCTGAGAAGATGAGAGGATTGTTTCCTACCCTTCTGATATTGTCAAGTTGTACGAAACGATGATGTGGTTCAGATTACTCGGATCGCAGTTGTTCGCTTATTCCCTTATTTTGCGTGGATCACCCTTTCGGGTTTTAAATCCACCGGGATACCCTTTTTTGCCTGAGCTGTCCAATGTGGCTTTTCAACTCAGCGGGTGTACACTTTTTTTAATATTTATTTTCCCTAACTTTTGCCCGAGCTTTTTATTCTGTTTTTAGCTCGCCGGGATGCCCTTTTTTTGCATGGAATTTAATTTTTTGTGTCCAGCGGGTCTCTTTATGCGAAGTATTTTTTAACTGCGTCCGCGTTAACAGGGGATTGGAAGTCTTCTCCATCCATAGTGGTGAGCATCAGTGCTCCACCTGAGAAAACTTTCTTCACTATGAATGGTCCTTCGTAGTTTGGGGTCCACTTGCCCCTGTGATATGAACCTGGAGGAACGGTCCTTTTCAGCACAAGCTCTCCCACTTGATACTCCCGAGTACGTACTCGTTGGTCGAATGCTCGCTTCATTCTCCTCTGATAAAGCTGACCATGACATATAGCCGATAATCTCTTTTCCTCAATTAGACATAGATGATTATAACGAGCACACACCCATTCAGCCTCATCCAGCTTCACATCCATCATCACACGCAATGAAGGAATCTCTACTTCAACAGGCAGGACTGCTTCCATACCATACACCAGAGAGAAAGGAGTTGCCCTAGTTGACGTCCTGACTGACGTTCGGTACCCATGCAGCGCAAATGGTAACATCTCATGCCAATCTTTGTAAGTGACAACCATTTTCTGCACGATCTTCTTGATATTCTTGTTTGCTGCCTCTACCGCACCATTCATCTTTGGTCGGTAAGGAGAAGAATTGTGATGCTGGATCTTGAAGTCCCGACACAACTCTGCCATCATCTTGTTGTTGAGATTAGAACCATTGTCAGTAATGATCCTTTCAGGCACTCCGTATCTGCATATGATATCCCTTTTCAGAAATTTTTCCACCACTTGACGAGTGACGTTGGCATAAGATGCTGCTTCAACCCACTTAGTGAAGTAATCAATCACGACCAGGATGAAGCAGTGACCATTTGAAGCAGTAGGCTCTATCTTCCCGATCATGTCAATGCCCCACATAGAAAAGGGCCAAGGAGATGACATGACGTTGAGCGGGCTAGGAGGAACATGCACTTTGTCTGCATAAATCTGGCACTTGTGGCATTTATGAGCGAATGAACAACAGTCTGCATCCATTGTCATCCAGTAATACCCCGATCTCAATAATTTCTTAGCCATATCATGCCCTCTTGCATGGGTACCGAAAGATCCCTCGTGGACTTCCTGCATTAACAGGCTTGCTTCGTGTCTATCCACGCATCTGAGCAAGACCATGTCAAAGTTTCTCTTGTACAAAACCCCGTCTGTATTCAAGAAGAAGCTAGCAGCAAGTCCCCTTAAGGTCTTCTTGTCATTGGAAGATGCCCCAGCTAGGTATTCTTGCTTTTCCAGGAATAACTTGATATCAAAATACCAAGGTTTCTCGTCAGACACGGCGTCTACAGAGAAGGCATGAGCTGGAGCGTCAAGCATGGAAATGTCAATTCTGGGCACATAGTTCCAACACAAGACTTTGATAGACGAAGAAAGAGTGGCCAATGTGTCGGCAAACTGATTTTCATCACGTGGTATGTACTGAAGCTTAACTATCGTGAAGAACGTCAACAGTTTTCTAGCATAATCCCTGTATGGAATTAGATGCTCTTGATGCGTATACCACTTGCCGGTAACTTGGTTAATGACGAGGGTTGAATCTCCGAATATGTAGAGGTTCTTAATCCGAAGATTAATTGCCTCCTCTATTCCCATTATACATGCCTCGTACTCCGCTTCATTGTTGGTGCAGCCAAAAGTAATTCTGGCAGCGAAGGGAAAATGAACACCTTCGGGGGTAATAAGAACGGCACCAACTCCACATCCATTGATATTGACTGCCCCATCAAACATCAACTTCCATTTGGATTCAGGGTCTGGCCCCTCCTCCGGAAGTGGTTCCTCACAATCGTTTGCTTTGAGGTACATGATGTCCTCATCAGGGAAATCAAACTTCATTGGCTGATAATCATCTTCAAGAGGTTGTTGTGCAAGATAATCCGACAATACACTTCCCTTGATGGCTTTCTGAGAAGTATATTGGATGTCATATTCAGTTAAAATCATCTGCCACCTAGCAACCCTTCTGGTTAACGCTGGTTTCTCAAAGATGTACTTGACAGGATCCATTTTGGAAATGAGCAGTGTGGTATGAGTCAACATGTACTGTCTCAGTCGGCGAGCAACCCATACCAAAGCGCAGCATGTTTTCTCGAGCAGTGAGTAGCGGGATTCACAGTCGGTAAACTTTTTGCTAAGGTAATAAATAGCATACTCTTTTCGACCAGACTCGTCATGTTGGCCTAGAACACACCCCATTGACCCTTCTAGCACGGTCAAGTACATGATCAAAGGCCTTCCTTCCACTGGAGGCATTAGAATTGGAGGCTCCTGCAAATATTCTCTTATCTTGTCGAAAGCTCTTTGGCAGTCTTCATTCCACCTGATCGTTTGCTCTTTTCTTAGCAATTTGAATATTGGTTCGCACGTGGCAGTTAGATGAG
The DNA here is from genome assembly GCA_963966055.1 of Lathyrus aphaca. Lineage (NCBI taxonomy): Eukaryota > Viridiplantae > Streptophyta > Magnoliopsida > Fabales > Fabaceae > Lathyrus > Lathyrus aphaca. The sequence goes on along the minus strand of OZ014520.1, from coordinate 279,989,484 downwards.
ATATGAACCAAGAAATGTAGTTCAACCTCCCTAAAAACCCGCGCACTTCTTTTTCTGTTCTCGGTGCAGGCATATCTTGAATTGCTTTTACTTTGGCAGGATCTACCTCAATTCCTCTCTGACTAACAATGAAACCCAGCAGTTTCCCGGAACGCACTCCGAAAGTGCACTTGTTTGGATTCAACCTCAGCTTGTATTTGATCAGTCTATCAAACGGCTTCTTGGGATTGACCAGATGCTCTTCTTCATTTTGGGACTTAACAATCATATCGTCCACATAACACCCAATCTCCTTGTGTATCATGTCATGGAACAATATGACCATCGCCCGCTGATAAGTTTCCCCAGCGTTCTTCAAACCAAAAGGCATGACCTTATAGAAGAATGTACCCCACAGGGTAATGAACGTTGTTTTCTCCATGTCTTCCGGCGCCATTTTAATCTGATTATATCCGGAGAAGACATCCATGAAGGAAAATACCGAGAATTGAGTAGTATTGTCTACCAACACGTCAATATGTGGTAACGAAAAGTCATCTTTTGGGCTCGCTCTATTCAAATCCCGGTAGTCAACGCACATCCGGACCTTTCTGTCCTTCTTTGGTACAGGTACAATGTTAGCTACCCAAGGTGGGTAACTAGTTACAGCAAGGAAACTGGCATCCCATTGCTTCTGAACCTCCTCTTTGATCTTCATCGCCATGTCAGGACGAGTTCTTCTCAACTTCTGCTTCACAGGAGGACAGTCTTCTCTCAAAGGTAATTTATGCACAACGATGTCGGTATCCAACCCTGGCATATCTTGATACAACCAGGCAAAGATATCCACATACTCTCGCAACATACTGATCAGCTCTTTCTTGACTTCGGCCTGTAGACTGGCCCCAATCTTGATCTCTTTCTTCACATCTTCAGTGCCGATGTTGGTGATCTCAATCTCCTCCTGATGAGGCTGAATAACCCGTTCCTCTTGTTTCAACAATCTGACCAATTCTTCAGGGAGTTCACAGTCTTCCTCAACCCCTTCATCAGCTTGGTAGACAGGATTGTCAAAGTCATGCGTGGTCATAGCAGGAATGTTATCAATGGAATCCAGATGATCAATACTGCACAAATGATGTGCTTATTTCAGAATCTGCTTATTTTGAAAAAGAGACGCTAACACAAAAACAAAAAGGAAAAAACACATTGCCATTTTTATATTTTTTGCGAAAAATTTTATAAACAAAGAAAGAGAACACAATTTGTCTGAAAATGTCCTTTTATTTCATGGTAAAAAAAGTGCATAACAAACATGGTGGCCCAATACAATGGATCCTAGCATCTTGGGCAGAATGCTGGATTTGACAATGCAGTATGATAATAAAAGGAAACAAATAAATTACTCTGAGTGCCAAGTAACTTGAACAATGTCCTCAGCAGACCAGTTCCTTAGCTCCTCTCCGGGTGCACACAGATGTATCCAGTTGTCCCAGTCACCATCACTGTCTCCCTCTTCAGTGGTTGCACATATCTGGTTACGGTCGAGCATCCCAGCACTTGTAAAGGTGATAGCCTTACCACTTAGAGTAGATCCACCAGGCTGATATCCCAAACCAAACTTGTCGTCTTTCTTCTCTAGCTCCAGCAATTTGCCCCAGCCTTGGGCGCTTCCTAACTGAACTACCTCCTTTGCTTGCTTGTAGGAATGGATGGAGGTACCTTCTTTCTCGCTGCTTCTCTCTACAGGAGTCAGAATGCTGACATTGACTGCTTCGAAGGCTTGGCACAGAGTCTCATGGATCTCTCCATCCATCTCTACATACTTGAATGTCGACAAATGGCTTACAAAGATGTCTTCCTCTCCGCACACTGTGATTGCCTGGCCGTCAACCACATATTTGAGCTTTTGATGCAGGGTGGATGTCACAGCACCGGTAGCATGAATCCATGGGCGTCCCAACAAGAATCTATATGCGGGCTGAATGTCCATGACATAGAAGGTGCTTTTGAAAACCTGAGAACCTATCTTCACAGGCAATTCAACCTCTCCAAACACTGATCTTCTGGACCCGTCGAATGCTTTGACAATCAAATCACTGGGTTTTAGGACTATACCATCAACATTGAGCTTCATTAATGCCTTCTTCGGAAGTACATTAAGAGAAGAGCCTGTGTCTACAAGGACATGCGGCAACACAACACCCTTGCACTCCATAGTGATATGTAATGCTTTGTTATGGTTTCGGCCCTCTGACGTCAGGTCTCTATCCGTGAAGCCCAGCCCGTGGCTTGCATTCAAGCTGCTCACCACAGCTTCAAGTTGATTGACATTTATTTCTTGAGGAACATAGGCCATCTGCAGCACTTTTAACAAGGCCTCCCTATGTGCAGGAGAACACATCAGCAAGGATAGAATGGATATCTTGGAAGGTGTCTGGTTCAACTGTTCGACCACCTTATAGTCACTCTTTTTGATTATGCACATGAATTCCTCGACTTCCTTTTCAAATGTACCCTGCCCAGCCACAGGATTTGTTGATTCTTCAGTCACAGCTTGTTTTCCTTTAGCCTTTGCCGAAGCCTCATCCTCAGGATCCCCTCTCAGAACTGGGGGAGCAAATAGACGACCGCTTCTTGTAAAGCCTCTAACTCCTCCGACGTTCTCTACAGTTGGGTCAACAGCAACAGACTTGCTCTCCACTTTCTGTCCAGCCACGTACACCTCTGAGCCGTAATGCCATGGAATGGCCCTATCATCTGTATAAGGAATAGGCCCAGGCACGGTGATAGTTACAGGGCTGACTTCAGGAACATAAATGGTCACCGGCTCTCTTCTAACAGGTATCTCTGCTTCATCATAGAATATGGTTATTGTGGACACATCATCAGCTTCATTACTAACTTTGTTAAACTGCAAAGATCCTTCATCAATCAAACTCTGCAATCCCATCTTCAGATTCTCACACCCGTTCTCTGAATTCAGACATTTCTCACAATCAACACTGCATCCTGGAAACACTTGACCTTTCAACAACCTCTCTTTCACTACCAATAGCGGAGTCTTCACTTCTTCTATGCTCAGGATAAGACTTAACTTATCACCACCCTCAACAACATTGATTCTAGCCCCTCCATGATTCGAAATAGGGTTCGAAGTAACATTCGGCGGTGGTGCGAAGTTAATTGCCTTGGAGTCTATCAGATCTTGGACTTTGTGCTGTAGCGCCCTGCACTTCTCAGTTGAATGCCCGGGTGCCCCTGAATGGAAAACGCATCTTGCATTGACATCGTACCCCACTGGAAGCTCTCCAGGTCGTGGTGGTGCCAAAGTTCTCAATTGAATCAGATTCAGGTCCAACAATCTTGGTAGCAAAGCAGCATAAGTCATGGGGATTGCCTCAAGCACCCTATTAGCCGGGCGAGTTTGCCTTGGCTGATAAGGTCTCTGTTGATAGTTGTTACGTTGCGGCTGTTGTTATTGTTGTTGTTGTTGAGGTTGCGTCTGCTGCACAGGGCTGGAAGGAATGGTGACTGCTGCCATATGCTTATATGGTCTTCTATACCCTCGGCCTCGTCCTCTGCCGAACACAACATTTGTCTCACCCTCCCTTCTCCTTGGAGGTCAACTGAAAGCTTTTCTTGCTCCATTCGAGCTGCTTGCACTTGTATCTTGAATCTTTCCCATTTTCAGCAAGGTCTCAACCCTCTCTCCAGCAATTACTATGTCGTTGAACTTGGTAGCAGAACAAGACGCCAATCTTTCGATAAACACACCTTGCAGTGTCCCCATAAACATGTTAGCCATCTCATTTTCCAGCAGTGGTGGTTGCACCCTGGCAGCAAGCTGACGCCACCTTTGAGCATATTCTTTGAATCCCTCCTTAGCAGTCTGAGACATGTGTTGCAATTGAGTGCGATTTGGAGCCATGTCCAAATTATACTGGTATTGCTTCACAAAAGCTTCTGCCAGGTCCTTCCAGCTCTTGATGTTGACTCTGCTAAGCTTCATATACCATTCCAGAGAGGCTCCAACCAGGCTGTCCTGGAAATAGTACATCCAAAGCTTTTCATCATCAGTGTGAGCAGCAATCCTTCCTACGAAGGACTGAATATGGGTCTTCGGGCATGCAGTGCCATTGTATTTCTCAAAAGTTGGAACCTTGAACTTGTAAGGGATTCTAACCCCTGGAACCAAGCCCAAGTCAGTAATGTCAAATCCCAAAGAATTCTGGGATTGAATAACTCTGATTTGTTCTGCCATTTCCTCAAACTTCCTGTTCATCTCAGCCCTTTGGCCTTCAGCTTCGTCCAGCAGAGTGAACTGTTCGTCCTGTTCGTCCATTTGGATATTATTCAGCCCATCATTGATTATAGTAACCCTTGGCTGTGTTATAGGGACTTCAACCTGACGTGCGCCCGCACCGTTACGATTACCTCCCTCAGCAGTACCGTTATTCCTGGCTTGACCATTTTCTATCATCTCACGCAGACGTTCCTGATTCTGACCCATGTCTGCCATCAAGGTCATAAAGTTGTCCATCCTCAGTCTCAAATCAGCTAAGTCAGCTTGCATCTGGTCCATGACTCGCTCTCTGTTGACCTTTGTTGGATATCTGTGTGCGACTGGCTGTTCCCGAACTTTCCTGGGAGCTATAGTGCCTGAAACACAAAAGACATTAGAAACTGAAGCACTACCTGCAAAACAAAAAAACACGTCATATGCAATGCAATGTAACTGCTCATGTTCCCAAGTTTTAAGCATTTGCATGCCCCAGTTCTGGCATTTTACTCCAGACAGTCACTTTGAGTATTAGCTTTCAATCTTTCTCTTTGATGAGTGTTCAGATATTAGCAGTATCAGACAAACGAGTCTTGCACATTCAGAAAATGATAATTTGCACATTAACACTGTATATGATGGACAAACCACTGCCGGCCAAAAGTTAGAGCACAAACAGAAATATCCCCCGTAGGGTTACAAGCCATTAGATGAATAAAAGCAAAAGAAAACAAGCAAGACTCCTACAACAAGTCTGTAGGTAGTCTGAAAAAAATAAACTAAACTAAGGACCTAGACTCTGCCACCTCTGCTCTGCTCTTCTTGACACCCGCTCTCAGCTTGAGCTCTTCAATCTCCTTCCTTGCTTCCTCCAAGGATAACTGACTTTGTGCTAACTGCTGAGTATTTTCTCTTCGAATGGTGTGGACTTGTTCCACCTCTTCCTTCTTGAAGGCCATTTGCACTTCAAAGAACTCTTCTTTCTCTCTGAACTTCTTCTGCTCTTCCTCCCTTTGGCCTTGCAACCAAACAATGGATTGACGAGCTTCCTTGAGAGTCTTCAAAGTCTTTTTGTGTTCAACTTCTCTTTTTGCCTCCATCAGACCCAACCTGTGAAAATGGGCTTCTCTTCCAGCAAAGTCTTTCTCTTTAGCTTCCAAAGAGGCTTGGATCTTCTGCAGCTTTCCTTCTACTTCATTCTTGGCCCTGTTGGCAAGATGGTAAAGGCTTACAATTTCAGCATTCTCCACTCTAACTTCATGCAGCTGAGCATCCAATTTCTTGTACTCTTCAAGGGAGACAGTACCACTTTGGCTTGGCACTTCTCTGAGATAAAGTGGAGCTTCAACTGAGAAAGGCATGAGAACTTCTTCTACATGTTTTTACAACCATGCAGCAAAAGGTGGATACGTCTTGGGATCAACTCTGCCAAAGTCTTTCTTACCCTTCCTTATCCTGTGAGCCCAAGCTTGGGAGGCTTATAGAACTAACTCCTTGGTTCCTTCCACAGGAAAATACAAAGACTCAGCAAACTCTTCCATCTGTGGTGGATCTCTCAAAGGGTAACCAAACTGTTTCCTGGCTAATGTTGGATACTAACTGATCACCCCTTTCCTTCCCAGCAAAGGTACTCCAGCAAACCTTCCACAACTGACCAGCAATTCTTTTCCTAGCAGATCTTTGTCATATCCCCAAGCAATATCTTCAGCAGTTAACCCCATCAACCTCCTTGACCATCTCCATTCATCCCTCATTTCCTTGAAAGCACCTGATTTGGGCAGTTGTCTAGCAAACCATTCAGCAAACAAAGAAGCACAGCAGGAAACTGGACCACCCCTACCTTTCTCATTCCTGTAATGCACACTGTAGTAGAAGTCACCCAAAAGAGTAGGCACAGGATTGCCTTTTGCAAAGATAGAGATCACCTCCAAACTTACAAATTCTTTCTCTCCCGGGAACAAGCTGGAACCATACACCATCAAAGCTAACAAAGCACCAAAGTCACCCCAACTACCTTCTTTAGCATATCTCTCTGCCTCTGGTATGAGCACACTCCAAGAGAGTCCTTTACCTTCACTATCCTTCAGAGCCTTCTTGACTATAGCAGCTGGAAAAAGACAAACTTTGGCTATGTCTTCTTCTTTAAGCACCACCTCAGACCCATAGAAAGGCAAGGTCTCTCTGACTGGAACATTCTGAATGCTGGAAATCTCTTCCAATGTAGGAGCTAAGATGTAACCTGGAAACACAAAGCAACGCACCAAAGGGTCATAAAACTGAAGCAAGGTATGTAAACTGTCCTTCTGGTCTGCAGTGGGCTTGTCCACATACTTCAATATATGGCCATATCTCTTCCTGAAATTGCCCAAGACTTGGTCATTCATCAGACCTGCTAATTTCTGAACACTTCTGACTTCAGGTTGAAGAAAAGTATAGTGAACATTCTTTTTCCTTGTAACTCTTATGATTTCTGCCATATGGAGATAAGATTTACCAGAACTGGGAACTGATTATGAACAATGTCCTGAAAAATGGAAACATAAACAGTTAATGCAAGAATGATGCAAATGCAAATGCAATGCAGGCATATGATCAACTGGGACCATCTGGATACTGGACCACTGAACACAAGGACCCTCTGAATACTGGCAAACCAACAGTCCTCTGAATCACAACTCTCTGATAGAAGATCTCAGAACCACAGTACCAAGAAAACCAGAATACCAGAACCATAGGACCATAGAACCAGAAATCATAATAAGGACCACTGATAATAAGGGTATGTAGAGGCCAAGGGTTCCTGCAAACCTGTAAACCCCTCCCCATCTCACTGGTAGGCTCCAGATCAGACATCACGGACTCTCAAAGCCGAATAACAATAATACTTTCACCATCTCCGAGAAATGGCTCATGACCAAATCAGGGAATCGGTTTGGCATTATATACTACGCAGGGAGCCTCAGCTGAGTCCGGGAAACAAGGTCATCTTATGTAAGTCCCAAGCGGGCCCTCGGATGCGAATGGGTTTGCCACACAATGTGGTCTGCCACTGTCATCACTAAAGAGAGATGTTTCCACAAGGTTCTCAATGATCAGTCCCTAGCTGCACATAACTGTCAAGGTTATGAAATGAGAGAGGAAGATCCCCAAATCAAGACATTTCCAAGACGATCGCAAATCTGGGCGTGGAACTCACTACTACTCCCATGACAAGATCTCATGAGGCCAAAGTGGAACCACTCTAAGTCCTAAGGTGCACTCGAGCTGTGGTAATGAGCTCATCTCTCAGAAACAGTAACACCCATCCCACCAAACAGAAGATCCAGTCTAGACAGTCCAGTATATAATATGATGCGAAAAATAAATACTGAAAACTGTAAATAAAGCTGTAAATAAAGCTGTAAACAACAGTAAAATACAACACACAACAACAAACAAACATCACCCAAAGAAACAGAATCACACAAGCGCTAGGAGAGACTCACAGGGGAACCAGAGATACTCTGGTTATGAGGTCCCCAGCAGAGTCGCCAAGCTGTCGCTCCCCGGATTTCCATCTTGGTACAAACGCGAAAGTGGCGCGGAAAAGAATAGAGTCGCCATCCAGACATTTTTATCCCGAAGGAACGGGAATGATAATGTTGCACAAACCAGAAGGAAAGAAGAGGAAGGACACGGGTCCTGCGAACCAAAGAGATTGAGTTCGGGAGTCGGTTACGACCTAGGAAGGTATTAGCACCCAGATCGTCCGCCGTACCCGATGGGATCCACGCTTGCAAAAGAAAACTGTTTCAAAGGGTGAGGGTATGAAAGCTGCTGCAAAGAAAAGAAAATGAAAATGGAACTGGAAAAGAAAAACTGAGAAAAAGAACTGAATAAGAAACAAAGAGAAAAAAATGTAGGGAAAATAAAGATTGTGCTCGAACGGGCCCTACCCCGCTGCCTACGTACCTCATCAGGACAATGAGGATCAGAGACGCCGTAGTTCCCCTAACTAGAGGTAACAAAGAAATTGCTTGTGAATTAAGGCTTGAACTGCCTATGCCATTGCTCAGGTGTTGTAGACTCGGACGACGAGTGCGTAACCGTCTTGCAAAATGACAAGTAGGAGCAAGTTCGCGTACGGAGCGAATGAGATGAGAAAAGAATTCCCAAAGGAAAGACGATTATTGTTTGTTTGTGTTTTTTATGAAGCTTTTTATGAGTGTGTCACAAGGAAGTGAACTCAATCTCTTTTCCATGGAATGTGCACTTGTCACTACATTCCAAGATGGAATAATAGAACAAGCACACTCAAGTAAGGAGAAGATCCCCAAAACTTGAATCCAGAGATTAGGGCCTAAGCTCACTAACTCATTAACTTATTAAGTGTTTTTGTATTTACAGTGAAGAAGTGTTTTTTATACATTTCTTTGTGAAGAAGATACCTTGATCAGACTTGTGCATCACAAGGTAAACTTGTACTATCCCAAGATGGGAAGACTACAAGTACCTCATGGGATAAGGCTATTGCTCAAGGTATCACTTCAAAATTTATTAAGTGCTTTCTTTAAGGTTATGAGATGAGAAGAGAAGAGAAACCAAAAGGACCACAAAGGTAAAAAGTCTAATGGGGGACTAAAGAATCCTAAGTGTTATCATGCATGGGTATCCTAGGTTAGTGTGGTTTTCTATCCTAAAGAAGAAGGAAAGATGAAGAGAAGAATAAGAAGAATGAGATGAGAAATGCCTAAGCCCAACAAACAAAAGGTTAATCACAAGTAAAAAATAAGAAGAAGAGATGAGACTTGGAGATGTGGGAATCACTTCCACACCTCACACTTACCATAGCCCCTGCAAGGTTAGTGACATAAGCACAAAAGCAAAGCAAAATGAAACAAATGACATGCCAACATCACAAACAGAAGTGAAGTCATATATGCAAGTGCTCAATGGATATGCAAGTTACAAGATGAAGAAAGAAGCATGCAAGCTAATGTGATGCAACATGAAACACATGGCAAACAAATGCAAACTTAAGAAAGATGCAAAGCAAAAATGCACAAACATGGACTCAAAGCACACAACCAGAACCAAAACAAGTTGAAGAAAAGCTTTAGAAGCAAGGGAGATGAAGAGAAGAGACACACAAGACCAAACAATCACATTATGAGGTGAAAGAAGTAAGGAGATGAAGTGAAAGCACATAAGAAAAGATGAACTCAAAAGATAAGCCAAACACAAAACTTTCTAAGACACAAACCCTAAGACAAGACCAGAATGGAACCCATACCCCAAAGGGACCCCAAATGAGTAGAAGAAGTTGGCACAAGTTCCCTTCTAAGCTAATAAGAGAGCTAATGATCAAATGGAAGCAAAATAGGACAACGTAAGAACAAATATTCACATCAAATCAATAATGCATCTAAAAATTCCACAACTTAAGACAAATGATCCTCAAACATGATATAACAATGAGCCAAAAGGATTGGGAGAAATTCAGAAGCCAAGTAGGTCAAGAGAAGGCTTAAACATGAACTAGGGTTAAAAACTTCCTTCACAAGTCAAAGGACCAACAACCAATGAACCAATTTCTAAAAATAAGGGGAAAAATCACACATAAACTACATCATCTTAGGAATCCAGAGCAAAACGAATCAACACCAAACTCAAAATAATGAACCCTATGGAAATTGGACAAGTCAGGATACACCAAAAGGAATTAAAATGAATTAATTGAAAGAAAAACTTAATGGACACGTGGATAATGAGAAAAAATGGAAAATAAAAATATAGAAAATTAAGGAAAACTCAAATGGACACTCATGAATTATTTTGGAATTTTTGGATAATTGGAAGTATTTTTAATAAATGGAAATCAAAAATGAAATGAAAATAAAATAAAGAAAAGAAATAAAAATAAAGAAATTGGATGGGAGGTGTGAATAAGAAGAATTTGCGTTGAAATGGATTGGGCTTATGCTGGAGGGGGTGCGAAGAGCAAGGAAAGGCCCATTAAACTGCGCTGGTTTACAAAGCCTAAGGTGGAAATTCATGAAATAAACTGGAAAAACAAGGAGCCAGGAGATTGATCCAACGAATCTGGTGACTCACTTCATTAAATGACGTGGACAAACTATTGGAGAAGAGCTGAGGGACCATGCGTGTTATGGTGTGGTGAGAATCATGCTGAATTAAAATGTAATTAAAAAGTCACGTGAAGAGAGGGTGGTGTTTATTGAAACGTGGCGCAATCCTGGACGCAGAGAGGAGAGATCTGAGGGATGGGAGGTCGTCTCCTACCTCACAAACCCTAACAACATAAACGTAGATTCCGGTGACTAGAGCTAGGGCTCCGGCACCGGAAATTATAACAGATGAACAAATCACCAAAATAATAAACACAAAGCTCCAAATTAGGTAATTAGACTGCCCTGAATTCGAAAATGGCCTTGAAATGTTCTAAAACTCAAAGAATCATACGGATCGAGCCAAAACAGGTGTGACCATGAAAAATGAAAATCAAATATCTCACTCATTAATGCACTAAAATCAAAACTAAAACAATCAGAGTTATCAGTGAACATCAAGGATCAAGAAATGCACAACCAATTTCATTTTCAGATCTAAAGATTCCAAGGCATACCTGAGTTGCAGATCTTGAAAGAGCTTGATAGAAGGCCAGATGATGGATGCAAATCACTCCAAATTCACTCTAGATGCAAAATAAATGCACCTAAAGCCTTGAAGATGGCTGGATCTTGAGCTTTGCAAGCACCTGCCCTGAAATGGCAAAGTTGTTGATCTTGAGTGATTGCTTGAATGATGGTGATATTTGTGATCCTAAGCTTGCACTGATCAAGGATCTACAATTTGTTTTGAGATTGGGCAAGTGTATGAGAAGATTTGAGAGGAAATGCAATTTGTGCAAGAAGTTTGAATCTGAAGAATGAGAGAGAGAGTTCTGTGATTCTGAAGCCCTAGCTTCTTATATACCAAGTCATGAACCAATGCTGAAAAAATTATGTGATTTGCACGTGTGAATCAAGAGAAATTGTGATTTTGCAAATTGAGCAAGTTTAGTGTGACCTCATTTAATATTAATGATTTCCTTGGCCTTCATCCCCATGTGCACTCTAATCTAATCCATTAATCATAATCCAACAAATCCTGGCCATTAGATTAAAGAGTCACACTATTTTCATGAATATGCATTTTTTGCATTTTTGTAGCAACACTCTCACTTGGCACGAAATTGGTGTATTCTTTGGAGCAAAGTGTGCCATTTTCCTTGTATTTTATCTTTGTAAACAAACTTGATCCATTCCAAGCCTTGAAATTAAGTTTTGAAAGTTTTTGCTCTTGGTGCATGCATGAAACTTCACATTTTGCCCTAATTTAGCCAAATTTTCGAAGGGCCTATAGAACAAACCATGAGGGCTATGAAAAAGTACTTGTACTTTTTGAAAATGGGAGACCTTAATCTCCAACTTTCATGTTTGACTTTGGTCCATTTGAATAATTTTTGATCATGTTAAGCTCACTTGAATTTTAGGGCAAAAGTTGCCAAAAATGGAATTTTCCAAAAACCAACTTTGCACCAATTTTGCAAAAACCCTCAAATGTTCATAATTCTTGAACTTTGGACCTTCCAAACCTCTTATAACATTGTAAGAACACCCCTTGGCTAGAAAAAGTGGATTGGACCCCTTGAAATCACACAGTTGACTTTTTAAAGGCACAGTTGACCAATTACTTTATCTGCAAGCAACTGAAGAATTTCCTGACTTCCACAAGGAATTTTCTCATGAAAATTGGTACCTAGGATCCTATTGACATATAAAAGACTTTGACCAAATGAAATGTCCAAATTTGTGAGGTTTTCATGCTTGAATCTCAAACCCTAGTTTAGGACCAATGCTTAGGAGCTTTGCCCTATCCTGGAATCTCTGATGATCATCCAATCTTCTGAGCTTTTGCAAATGAACTTGAACTTGAAAATGCAACATAGACCCCTCATAAGACTTGTACAAAACCAATGGGACCCTTGTCATGGCTTGTGATGTTTCAAGAACCTCCACAAATGATCATATGCCTAATGCTAGGACATGAGGAATGTTATGCCTCATCTTTCCATGCTAGGATGCTGAGAAAATGATATGTTCATGATCAATATGATGTGATATGATGCTTAAAATGAAGAGGGCAAATTTGGGGTGTTACAACAGGTTGCGACTGGCCTTTATTTCTTCATGTGGCACGTGCACAAGAATCTCAGAAGAAGGCAAAAGTTCTCGGTTGATTCAGAGGAGTTTAAGCAGAATATCAATTTTATGGTGCAGTTTGCAAAAGTTATAAATTATGCTCGGAAACTCATTTTGGCTTGAAACTCAATAGTTTAGACTGTTTCGGTATTCTCTACAACTTTTTTGTTCGGCTTGGAGGCCAATTCATCAAGGAAAATGGCGGGAATTATTTATTTTTGAAATTTCGGTTTCGCCGATTAACTGTGCTAGCGGTATTCAAGAGTTCGTAACTTCTGATTGGGTCAACATGTCTGAGAGATTCATATGCCAAAAGTTCCGTATTGATATACTTTCCAAATTTTGGATTTTGGCCGTGAACTAATTCTTTGAAGAAGATCTCAGAATGTGCGAGTCTTTAGAGTCGACATAGTGAAAAACAGTGCTGAACCGGTGAGTTTTGAACACTAAAAAATTCATAACTCTTGGCTCGTTCATCGAATTTATGTCGTTTAGGTGCCTAAAATTCCATTTATATGTTATCTTCATTATGTGAATTCAGTTTGGGTTAGGTCTGAGCGGAAGGATCTCGAAAATGCGAATTACTAGTAAGGTTCTTTGATGCAGTGCACTGTCTGTCAGATTTTGTAAAATTCATAACTCGGTCAATTTTCATCGGATTTCACCCGTTCTTGAAGCGTTGGTTCACAAATTTTATCCTCTTCAAGTTCAAAGACAAACGCGAGTTCGAACAGTGCTCCAAAGATTGTCGTTTTGATTTATTTCACAAAACTGAAGCGCTGAAGCGAAGAAAAAGGGTGAAAGTGGTTTCACGAGAAAATTCATATCTCCCTCGTCGTTTGTCCAATTGAGCTTACATTTTAACACCAGGTCACTGGCTCATAGATCTACAACTTTGCTGACAAAGTCGAGTCGAGATTATGCTCCAGAGAGGTTGACCTAGTCACATTTTCGAGTAGCGGACACCAAATAAGCCGAAAAACAACTTATTTAGTGACGTCTTGCAGCTTAAACATATCGATCGCACTCGATTTTGATCGTATGACATTCGTTATTTTTGCATTGCAACTGTGATTCAGAGGCGGACGATGTTGTGGAAGGCTCAGAGTCGAAATTTCTTGCCGAAGATATTGTTATTTTCACTTAAGCCGAAATTCTACCTTTTGCCTTTCATTTTACATTCCATTATATATTCTTTTGACCCACAATTTGTCTCATAACTTCAATCATAATTTACAAACACCAAAATACTCTCACAAACTCTCTCTAAAGGATCAAAGTTCATTCTAATTGATCCTAATAATTGTTGTGGTGCATAATTGGAAATGATAGTTAAAATTGATATAGAATAATCGGTGCATGTTAGGTGTTTGACAAAATTCTTAGGAGAGTTAATTATTGTGACTTGATATTGATTGAAGTGCTTGACTTTTGAATTCATGCTTGTTTCAATGTGCAAATTCGAAATAGGATAGGTTGAGGCTTAATTGTTGATGTTGTTCATGTGTCGCGTGTCGAAAAATGCGTTTTGGTCATAACTTCCTAACTGTAGCGCGTTTTCGCGAATGTGAATAGTATAAATTGACTTTGTTGATTATTCCGGAGCCATTGGTAAGCTTTTTAGTCGATTTCGGATAATTTTTTCCGGCTTTTTCGCTACAGCCAGCCGACGAAATCGACCAAAAAGTATCACTTCCGAGCAGAATTTTCAAAAACCGATTGCATATTTGAATCCGTTGGCATGTTTGCTAGTTACCATGCAATTTTCGTTCAATTCCGAGTCGGTGATTTTTGACGCGTTTTTTTTCTCCGTTTTAAGGCTTTTTAAGTTCGGTTTGGTGCGATTTTGATGCATTGATCTTTTTTTGACTTGTACTTATGTTTGTTGATCATTTGCCATTCATTGCATGTAAATTTGTTTGATTTCGGTTTGAGTTTGCATGTTGTTTATGTTAGAGCATAAGTGTTGCCCCGTTTTGAAACGTAAATTTCAATGCATGTCCATGACTCGTATATTCATCTTTCTACTTGATTTTGAGTTGTGAGGCATAGGTGCAACTTCCGGTTGCACCTCTTTTTGGTTTCTAATGCGTTTGTTGAGTTCATGCAAGGGTCTCGCAAAGATCTTAACGACGATCGTTTGGTTGATATTCCACTTTATTTGTGGGATACCTTTGGATTCAAATGATATTTTGTGTCGTTGTTTTTGTTTCGATTATGATGGATCTTCACAAAGCTAATATGAAAGATAAGCATTTATTTTGCTCATGGGAGATTACAAGGCTTGGCTTGAAGTTTTTTTGATTTCTTTTATGTGAAGAATCGATACTTCGATCAAGTAACTAATTTTCAGCTTTTTCGACTTTTAACACACCATTCTAGTTGTATGTGGCTTAGGATCATGTAACTTAAGGTGCATATTGATCCCTCCCACCTGAGGCACTGGATTTATTTTTGAATTATGATTATATGTGTCTATTTCGGAGCTTAGGGATTAGGTTACGGATTATATGATTCACTTCCTTTCGCTTTCCCTTAAAACACATTTTTTGCCCGTTTCGTCACAATTATTAAAAATAGTTTTAGGTGGGATAAAATTCTGGAAAAATTCATGAGTGATCCTCATCCTCTTAATTAATTTTCATATTTTTTTATTCCAGATTTTGATGGTTATAATAATTAATTTGGATTTTAGATCACACGCTGTCCCAAAATGAAGGGTTTTGACATAAGGGACCAAAAACCATTTTTTCCCATAGGTGTGAGACCTATTTTTTGTGTGTGATTAACCACTGGAATTTGTGACATTTTGATGCTCCTTAGGCATTTTTTTCATAATTTTTGGTGCCATTTTTTATCCACTTTGTGGAGTTGTTTTTCGGCGATCATGCCTTGCCATATCAATTGTTAAGTAATTGTTTTGGAATTTAGGTGCATAATTTTGTAAAATCCTTTTATACCATGTAAGATAATGACTTTATCATTCCAGGAATTTAATTTCATAATTTTTTAAGCCTTTTTTGCTCTTTTTCCATGTCACCTAGATTATAGGTTTGATTATGTGTTTATTTGCTCCATAACCTAGATATTAGAAAGACATTCATGCCATTGGCTTGAGATACTTTTTGGTAACTTTTAGGAGTTGATTATAGGTCACTTTTAGGTCCTTAATTCCAGTTATAGGCCACTTTTTGAACCATGCTCATTTGGTTTGTTTTTGGTGTTTCAAAGTGCATACTTATGTGAACTAATTTTGCCTTAAACTAGTTTCCCTTCTCCTCTAAATGTTAACATGAATTATGTGAAAATCATAAATGCCAATCCATGCCTTCTAATTGCATATTATATCTTGTATGCTACTGACCCATAATCATTTCATGCACATTTACATGTCATTCATCCTTATCTTGCATCATTGCTAATCATATGCGATACTTGTTCCATTTGTTCTCACATCTTCTTCGCATTGCTCCATATGCCTAAACCATTGAATCCATGATTATATGTTCATTCATTCTCATTCATAAGCATTCACTACTGACTTTGATGCTCATTTTATGTATTAATTCATGCTTTTAGGCCATACGCATCCACACTTCATCCATAAGCCCTAACTTGCATTTAGGTGAACTTAGGTGAACTTTTTGTACATAGTTTGACATAGTTTGATCTTGTGAGGTATCCTAGCATACCTAGGGACCTATAACATGTATCTACTGACTTTATAATTCATGTAAAGTTTAGGTACTTTCACCTTTAGACTTAGGTCTTATTTTGAACCCTAGTTCCATTCTAGGACGTTTATGGTACTTAATCGCTTTTATGCTTTGTTTATGCTCTCAATATGCATTGCCATGCTAACTTTTGTTTTGTAGGGGGGAAGATTGAGGTAAGCCTCACTTAATTCCTATCTCTTATGCATTATAATTGTGTTTACATTAACACGTTGTGCTTTTCTCTTAGGCTTTCCCTTTCTTTAGAGACAACTTAACTTCCTTAGGAAGTAAGTTGAGTTCTAATTATCTTTTCTTCTTCTCCTTTTTATCATTAGGATTAGAAAACCACATAAACCATTAGGATCACCTTTGGCATATAATAAATAACTTAGGGTTGTGTCTTAGTCCCCCTTAGTTTTTTCCATTTTGCAACTTGAGTCATTCTATCTCACCTCATGAAGAAAATAGTAAAAATACTTAATAAAGGTTGAATGTTCTTATACGCCATGAGACTTTGTTGCGGAGTACTTATACGCGTCCTATTTCAGGGCGAGGTGTGAGTATTTACCACGATGGATAGGTCTTAGTATGAGAATGTTCATAAACAAATTCAAAACATTTCTCATAAAAGACAAAAACAAATAATAAGCGACTATCCTGCGGGAACTTCTCTTTCTCATCTCATTCATTCTGAACACGAACTCGCGACGACTTGTCTTGCATGCAAGACGGTAAACGCACTCGTACCAGATGAGCCTACAACACCTGATCATAGACATACGCAATTCTAGCGCATAAAAAACATAAACAAATAGTTCCCGCCTTAGTTAGGCGAACTACATCGACTCTGATCCTCATTATCCCGATGAGGTACGTAGGCAGCGGGTATGGCCCATTCGAGCACATTCTTTATTTTCCCTACATTTCCCCATTCTTTCTTTTTTTTCTCTTTTCTAGTTCCTTTCTCATTTCCATTCCCATTCCAGTTAACAGTTCATTTTTTCAGCAACATCTTATTTCTCACCCTCTGAAACAAGCAAGCAAGCGTGGATCCCGTCGGGTACGGTAGACGGTCTGGGGTGCTAATACCTTCCCAGGTCGTAACCGACTCCCGAACCCAGATCTTTGGTTCGCAGGACCTTGTCCTTTCCTTCTTCCTCAGGTTTGTGCAACATTACCTTTCCCGTTCCTTCGGGATAAAAATGCCTGGCTGGCGACTCTACCTTTTCCGCGCCACTTTCGCGTTTGTACTAGGATGAAATCCCGAGAGCGACAGCTGGCGACTCTGCTGGGGATCGAACCCAGAATCTCTGGTTTCCCTTGTAGAGTCAATCCTAGCGCTTGTCTGTTTTTGTTTCTTTGGGTGTTTATCTGTTTGTTGTTGTGTGCTTTAGTTTAGCTTTACTGTTTTTATTTACAGCTTTTACTTTACAGCTTTACTTTACCGCATTTATTTACTGCTTTCAGTATTTATTTTCCATGCATCATATTATACTGGACTGTCTGGCTGTGCTGATTTTCATTTTTTCTGCGGGATGAGAGTTACTGTGAGATAAGCCAAATACCCGGCTTGAGTGCACTATAGGATTAGCGTGGACAAACATTGTACTTCCATGGTATCTCACCATGATGAGTGGCGATGTGTTCCACACCCAGATTGCGACCGTCTTGGAACTATTCTGTGTGGGGATTACCCCACTTCAGGGTACGACCTTGATAATTATGTGCATCTGGTGACCGATCTTCGAGGACCTTAATGGGAACACCCCTCTCCAGTGATGACAGTGGCAGACCACATTTGTTGGCAAACCCACTTGCATCCGAGGGTCCATTGGGAACTCGCATAGGATGACCTGGTTCTCTCATAGGAACCCAGTCAAGGCAAACTGTTCGTATGACGATAGTATTGTACCCTTCGGGATGAATGTACTATTGTTTCTCGATTCAGTGCTTGAAGCTGGAGACTTATGAGGATGCTTGTTTTTCCGGACTCAGCTGAGGCCTCCCTGAGTAGTACATAATGCCAAACCGATTCTCTGATTTGGTCATGAGCCATTTCTCGGAAATGGTGAACGTATTATTGCTATTCAGCTTTGAGAGTCCGTGATGTTGACCCTAGTAGCACACCCGTGAGATTGGGAGGGGTTTACAAGTTTACAGGAACCCTAAAATTCAACATACCCGCTTTGCCAATGTTGTTTTATGATATCATCTGGTGCTACATGGTTCTTTGATTCTGAGATCCGGGATTTCTATTCAGAGAAATTGTTACTATGATTACCATTGTGACCTTGATATTGTGAATGTTATTATGACTCTCCACAGACACTTGGTTCGTTGTTCAACTTCAACACCATCAGTGACTGTTCTATTATGTGATCCAGTTCTACAGTTATTGGGTTCTCAGTTATGGGCTTCTATACAGAGATGATGTCGCTATTGTGGTTCTATACAGACAGTTGGTTCACTGCTCAACACCAGCATCAGACTATTGATCACATGCCTGTTGCGTACATGACATCATATCATTCCAACACATATGTTCAGTTATTTCCGAGGATCACATATCTGAATCATGCCATTGGACTTTTTCTGTGTCAAAACTTGAATCAAAGTAGATAGATTCCCCATAAATAACTAAACATGACATTTGCATACATCCTTGCATTCATGACAGGTGTTCAGAGACAAATTCTTTTCCTGACTTGATTTCTCATCAGAATGGACAACTTGAATCACAATCATCAAGGTATATATTTGAAGCAACTCCGGGCGGAGGTAACCGAAAGGAAGACCCCACTGGGGCAATTCAGGGCCGAGGTGCAAGCTTTATTTCAGAACCAGAAACTGCGGAAAGAGGAAGTCAACCAGATGAAGACTCAGATGAGCTTGGTTATGGAAATTTTGAACGAAGCTATTTTCATCCCTAGTGAGGGGAACTACGTTGCTCTGATTCTCCATTGGTCAATGGAGATACATAGGCAGGAGATCGTGCAAGATCTTTCCGAGCAACCTTATATATTAACTTTATCAACCTCTTCCCTCCAGATGTCATTTGTCAGCATCCAACCTGAGCTTCCCAAGAGAGTCCTAGGACCAAAGCACATGTGTAAAGGCCAGAACAACTTGAGAAGAAGTTTGATCATATTCCGAGGTCGTACGCGCAACAAGTTTCCTCATTTGCTCAAATTTGAATTGGTTGAGCTAGTTGCATCAGGATCATCTCTGACAAAGCTTCCTTTGGGGTTTCAATGCCAAGTATGATTACCATTCTGGGGAACCTGGCCTTTTAATTTAAGATTGCAAGTATTTCAGAGGCAGAGGTAAATACAAGGTCGCGAATTCGATTGTCTCTAAGACTATTGTGTTCCCACCAAGTAAACGTGGGAATATGGCACCGAATCAGTAATAGATTGAGCATCTAGACTGCTGACCTCTGAAAGTCTCCAAAAGAAATAAATCCAGACGGAGTCAGGCCTCCTCAATAATGGCAACCACAATGTAAATGCTAGATGCAAGTACCACTCAGGAGAATTTGGGCATATCGTTGTCAACGGTGAGGTGTTCAAGTACGATGTGCAAAATTTGATCGACTCAAAGGTCATCATGCCAGAAAGTCCGCCCACATATTGAAGTCTCATCATCAAATGGACCTCCCAATTTGCAAAGGCATCTTCAGAAGCAATAAGTCCAGACGGAGTCAAGTCTCCTCAATGACGACAATGTTCAGCTTCTTCACTGCATTTTCATTTGTAGTTTTTGTTGTTTGTTTAAACATTTGTATGCATGCATGAAACTTATTTGTTTTTGAATGTTAATCATAATATAGTGCACATGTTTTTCTTGAAGTAATCCATTCGTATTCACTCATGATTTTATGTATGTGCATTGCAATACCAACTGTTGTGCTTAAACTCTATCAGGGAAGATGACGAAATGAAAACGCAAAAATCTCTAATTGTGTGCTTTTGAGAAAGACCATGTTGATGATGTACAAGCATTGTTTCAAATCCTAAACACCGGAGATATAAGGGAGATAGACCCTCGCCAACCCATTTGAGCCTTGAAGTAGAAGTTTATTTTTGCATGAAAAAACCCTTGCACTTAACCCAGGGGCAGGGTAGGTGTCAGCTAGTTGGACCGATCGTTCAAATTTCAAAAAGGAGTGCACATCTGAGGATCCATTGCCTTTCGTTGTACCAAATCAGGAGGTCCAATGACCAGAAACCACAATGGTTATCCCAAGCAAGAGGTCCAGAGATCGGAAACAACAATGGTTATCCCTCAACAACCAAGAAGTGAGACAATCACGACCCTCGCAAAGCATTCAAGACAAACAGTGTCACATGATTTGTTCCAAAAAAAAAAGAATTGAAAAAAGAAATGAAAAAAGCTCTCTAAGTCGAAACTTGAAAACAAGCGACTTAGGCAAAAATTAGGGCATCCCGCTGGACTTCACAATCAAAGATTCACAAGAATCAGTCCAGGCAAAAGTTAGGGATAAGCAAAAAAATGCAAAAGCGAAAGACGAAAAGGATCACATAAGAAAGATCCTTGAACAAGAACAAAGTCGTGTGATACAGACACGAAAGACAAAGGGGTGACTGACTCCAAACAACAATTTGATTGGTGCTTAAACTGTTAGAGTAATTGGTTCCTTAATCATCACAAAACCCTTTTTGAGAGGTGAGCGCTTGTGAAAGTTAGTTGAACATAGGAATGGAGAACATCATGAAGAGGGATGGGTACCTATAAACTTCGAGCAAATATCCTTTATTTCTATAACCGTGAAACAGGCCACGATACAACCCTCAAAAGTCCTAACTGAAACAGGGTTATTTCAAGAGCGTACTACCACAAGATCGCGTTCCTGACTCCTATGAGTTGTGCTAAAAGTTCTTTGTTGGTGTTGCATGTGCATGCTTTTATTCAAAAATAATGTCATGTCTTAACCAGTGATTTGTTCACAAAGGTTTGCGACATCTTTTTACATTAAAACTTCAAGATTAACATGTGTGTTGCATTAGAATTTTCATTATCATAATAAACATTTTCTGCTTGCATACATTTGTTTGGCATCATAAAGTTCACGTATGGAATCTCAGTCCAGAAGCTTAATCTTGTCAAGTTGAGAAGTATGAAACTTTCGAAGGTCAATCTATCGAGATGCACTTTTCCAAGAAACTCCATTGAGTGGGGACTTTCCCAACAGTCGTGGTAAAAGCCAACTAATCTGGGGCAATCACGTCGTCAAACTGGGGAAATCACTTCGAGATCAAATCTCTCAAAGAGCCATGAGTCTGAGGCATTCATTCAAATTTCAACCAAACAGGGGCAATTACTTCGAGATTCAAATCTCTCTAGGAGTACGTAGTATGGGCGTTTTCTTCAAAGCACAGTCAGTCAGAGGTGATCACTTCAAGGCTCATTCTAGGGCAGGCCACCCCAAGAGCATGAGAAGTCACTCTCTCCCGAAGACGGTCAATCCAAAGCACCTATCCAAAGTTCAAAATACTGGGGCAGAATATTTCGAGGTGAAATGAGGCTTTTCATGAATTCTCGCGAGGCAAATTTCTTTCATAGACCATGCAGTCTGGGGCAGTTATTTCAAGATCCGATGAATCTCTCCAAGAGTTTGAAGACACTGAGGCATCTCGTATGCCAGTTTTCTGTAAAATCCTCTTGAGACATTATCTTTTGATAGATCCTAGTAGGAGGTGAGTTGAAAATTGCAAAGAACCGTTGTTCACTCATGATTAGTTGGCAATCTATCAACCCAGAGTCTAGGGGCAAAGCCATTGTCAGCATAGTACTTCAAGAGTTATTTCTATGCGGACTTCATCGATTAGAACTCCTTAGCAAGTCTCATTAGACAATCCCTCCTCCAGTAGTGTAGCAAAGGGAACGATACTTCTTGAGCAGAAGGGTATCATCGTCTCTAATCCCCAGTAGAGGTGGAAGTTGAAATCTCTCTCAGCAAGGCAACAGAAAGTTGGTGTCCTCCCCAAGCAGAGGTTTCCCTTCAATACAGGGGCAATCCCTAGTAGTACAAGGAATGTCTTTCTTCCCCGGCAGGATGCTTCATCAGCAGTGCCATACATCTGGTTCCCTAGCCAAGTCAGAAGGTTTTCACCTCCCCATCAGAGTGCCAAAAGGGACATCTCCAGCAGGGTCGTGTCTCTCCAATCTCAAAGTCCAATTTATTTTTGGCAGTGGCGGCAGTTCAGAGCCGGCGTATCATTGACAGCCTTCCCCGCAGAGTTGTCTCATCCTCATCAGGATGGATCAGATCAATGCAGTGATCATCAGTTCCTCCCCAGTCAAGCCATTTGGGATACTTGCAGTCTCCTTTCCGGGAGATCCTTTGCATTTTCATTTGCATAATCATCATTAAATTTGCATCCTCAAAAGCGTAGAATTTCCATCATCATAGAGCATTACGCCATAAATTCAAACATGTGCATGCCAGCATGGGCCAGTTTTGAGATATATTACATACAACCTATAACATCTTCTCAACCTGAAGTACTCCGCACAGAGGATACCAATATCATTTTTCAGACATCCTTGTCTTTTCAAGTCAATGTTCGTCACTTATTCCGCGTCTTGTTTGGTACAACAGTCGCGTCGCAGGTTCTCGTTTTGTACAATGGTCATGTTTTCCTGGGCTCTCGTTTATGTACAATGATCCCGTTCCATCTTGTCCTATTTCCATTGTTGTTTCTGGTTACTGCCTGAGGCTGGTATACCATTGCGTCTCCATTCGAGGATGGTTTCGTGTTAGATCCGAGGATCTTTTGAGAATTGTCATTCGAGGATGGCATTCTTTTCTACAAGTCCTTCTGAGGTTGGTCTTGTTTGTGTTGTTGTGGCTATCATTCGAGGATGATAAACCATTTTGAGCTTCTTGATTGAGGTCAGTTTGTCTCTTTTTGCAATGTCTGTCTGAGGCCAGTCTTTGTGTTTTTGGTTATCGACTGAGGCCGGTATACCATTGCGTCTCCATTCGAGGATGGTTTCGTGTTAGATCCGAGGATCTTTTGAGAATCATCATTCGAGGATGGCATTCTTTTCTTCAAGTCCTTTTGAGGTTGGTCTTGTTGTTGTGACTATCATTCGAGGATGATAGACCATTTTGAGCTTATTGATTGAGGTCAGTTTGTCTTTTTTGCAAAGTCTGTCTGAGGTCAGTCTTTGTGTTTCTGTTTATCGACTGAGGCCATACCATTGCATCTCCATTCGAGGATGGTTTCGTGTTAGATCCGAGGATCTTTTGAGAATCATCATTCGAGGATGACATTCTTTTCTTCAAGTCCTTCTGAGGTTGGTCTTGTTGTTGTGGCTATCATTCGAGGATGATAGACCATTTTGAGTTTATTGATTGAGGTCAGTTTGTCTCTTTTGCAAAGTCTGTCTGAGGCCAGTCTTTGTGTTTCTGGTTATCGACTGAGGCCGGTATACCATTGCGTTTCCATTTGAGGATTGTTTTGTGTTTGATCCGAAAATCACATTTTTTAGTTGTCATTCAAGAATGACATTCTTCCCAGCATATTTTATTACCCACAGAGTGCAAATTTTTCGGTTTATTCGAGTATTCAATCCCTCCATACCTTGAACGTCTAAAAGCTGTTGCAATTATCCATCCAGGTCTGCAAATGATTGAATAGGGGCAGCTGTAACACCCCAAAATTTGCCCTCTCATTTTCATGCCATTTAGCATATCCTTTCATACATTGCATTGCATTTAGATCACAATTGCATCATAAACATACATGAATATACATCTCAGTTATAGCTTTCACAGGTTGCAACTGGCCTTTATTTCTTCATGCGGCACGTGCACAAGAATCTCAGAAGAAGGCAAAAGTTCTCGGTTGATTCAGAGGAGTTTAAGCAGAATATTAGTTTTATGGTGCAGTTTGTAAAAGTTGTAACTTATGCTCGGAAACTCATTTTGGCTTGAAACTCAATAGTTTAGACTGTTTCGGTATTCTCTACAACTTTTGTGTTCGACTTGGAGGCCAATTCATCAAGGAAAATGGCGGGAATTATTTGTTTTTGAAATTTCGGTTTCGCCGATTAACTGTGCTAGCGGTATTCAAGAGTTCGTAACTTCTGATTGGGTTAACATGTCTGAGAGATTCATATGCCAAAAGTTCCGTATTGATATCCTTTCCAACTTTTGGGTTTTGGCCGAGAACTAATTCTTTGAAGAAGATCTCAGAATGTGCGAGTCTTTAGAGTCGACATAGTGAAAAACAGTGCTGAACAAGTGAGTTTTGAACACTAAAATATTTATAACTCTTGGCTCGTTCATCGAATTGATTTTGTTTCGGTGCCTAAAATTTCGTTTAGATGTTATCTTCATTATGTGAATTCAGTTTGGGTTAGGTCCGAGCGGAAGGATCTCGAAAATGCGAATTACCAATAAGGTTCTTTGATGCAGTGCACTGTCTGTCAGATTTTGTAAAATTCATAACTCGGTCAATTTTCATCGGATTTCACCCGATCTTGAAGCGTTGGTTCACAAATTTTATCCTCTTTGTTAATGCTATTATTTTATGATTGGCATTATGTTTGGTAAAACTAATATGGCTGGAAAATGTTGAATAAGAAGTTCCATATGTTAAATTAACATGGTATAGATTCTGGAAGAACATGTCAAACATGATGTCCTGACATGGTGGCACAGATAAATGTGGTTATAATAATTGGAAGATGTTAAAGAAGATGTTGAAACATCTGCAAATGTCATGACATAATTACTGTCATATGTTACAGACAGATGTCAAAGAAGATGTTGAAACATCTACAAATGTCATGACAGAATTACTGTCATATGTTATAGACAGATGTCAAAGAAGATGTTGAAACATCTGCAAATGTCATGACAGAATTACTGTCATATGTTACAGACAAATGTCAAAGAAAATGTTGAAACATCTGCAACTGTCATGACAGATGTCAAAGAAAATGTTGAAACATCTGCAACTGTCATGACAACATTACTGTCATGTGTTACAAGAAGTGTTGAACTTAGTTCAGAATGTCACACCAGATGTTGTGACACTGTCAAACAGAGTAACAGTTAATGAACTTAAGTCAAGATATCAGGAAGTCACACCAGATGTTGTGACATTGTCAAACAGAGTAACAGTAAGTCAAGACATCAGGATGTCCCATCAGATGTTGGAACATCGTAAACCTGCTACCAGACTTAAATGATGCGCAACAGAACTGAGTAAATTCAAGGGAATTTATCTGGAATTAATTGGAAAGAGATAAGCAATACAAGGCGCATCTTTAGGGATATTAGTTATCTGAATTCAGTATAACAGAATAACTAACTCACCTTGAATCAAGGAGGTAACAATCTAACTAACCCTAATTCAAGGTGATGACAGTGGGATTTATCAGATCTGAATTATGCAGAATATTCTACAAAATATTCTGATATCACAGGTGGAATTACTTTTTAAAGATGCAGAATATTCTGGAGATATTATGCAATCATATGTGGCGCTGATTTAAAGGGTGCTGTTTTAGAAGATCTTAAAGACTCAATTTAAATTGAAGACAAATATTGAAAAATATAGAGTTTCTATATTTAGAGATATTTTAGGAGTTTTTAGATTTGAAGATCTTTTGGCATATTTGTAGCAGCTATTGTTGTGATTGTTTAGGCCCAAATCCAGTTGGGAATAGGTTATAAAAGAAACCCTGTAACCTAGTTTAGAATCAACCCCAATCAACCGAAAATGTAAACATTATTAGGGTTGTGTTCTTGTGGCAGCCGTGCGTAACAAGGAACTCTATTGTGGCTGTTTCACTTGTGATTCTCGAAGCTTGTAAGCAAGAGAAGTATTATGTCTTGATTGAAACTTTTAAGTAAGATCAAGCTGTTGTGTTTGAAGTGTGACTTCAATTTTATTAATCATTGTAAAAGATCACTGTGTGATTGAGGGGGAGTGAGTTGGTACTCATATCTAAGTTGTGTCTTAGGTAGAAATTGCATTGGGTAGATATTAAGTGAAGGATTAAACTGAGTGGTTTAAGTCTAGAATTAATATTACTTATATTGGATTTCCTTCCTGGCTTGGTAGCCCCCAGATGTAAGTGTGGAGATACACTGAACTGGGTTAACAATTCTGCTGTGTTCTTTATATCTTTTATGTTTTATGCAGTACCTGAACTGAATGTCCTATCAGATGTCACAACATCCTGAAGTATGTTTGACTCTGATATATCAGAATTATTTAAGTACTGATATGTATGCCTTACCATGTTTATAAGTAACAGATAAGATGTCTCAACATCATATTCGACATCTGAGTCTGTCATACCAGAATTTCAATTGGTATCAGAGTAGGCATCCTGGTCTGTTTTTGGATGAGATCTAAGGGGGATACTTTCTGGTTCATGGTAAAGGAAGAAGGATGATATAATGAAAAGTTGTTGGAACTTGAGAGGTTCATATTGGCGTTTGAATGGTCCCTAGAAGTGGAGGATGGACTATTCATCATATGGTGTATATTGGACCAGTCTGGTGTTATCAGGGCTGGATATTTGCTGGTGAATTGCTGTGTAGCTATGATGTCAGACAGAATGTCCTGACATCTTGGTTCAGAGAATTCTATTTTTGAAGGAGGCTTGTATTTTGTTTTCTGTGAGGTTTGGGTTCAACTTCTGTACTGCTGCATGTGCCTCTGATATATTCTGAAGT
The DNA here is from genome assembly GCA_963966055.1 of Lathyrus aphaca. NCBI lineage: Eukaryota > Viridiplantae > Streptophyta > Magnoliopsida > Fabales > Fabaceae > Lathyrus > Lathyrus aphaca. The sequence goes on along the minus strand of OZ014520.1, from coordinate 279,962,541 downwards.
TATACCAAGTTTGTGTGTTACTTGGATTAGATGCACTGTGGTTGGGAAATGTTCTGGTTGTTCTTGTATGGGGAGTTATATCTGTATCTGAATTGATGATCATACAATTTATAAGGAATTGCTCTATTATTTATGATGTGTTATGTTTGATAGTGGTTCCCCAGTACTTCCTACAAAGGCTGTTGTAAAACTTCAGTTCATAATGTCAAGTTTGATGTTCTATCATGTGATTACAGAATTAGAGAATACTTAGTTCAGAATGTTGTGGTTCTTGATGAAAGAAGAGATTGGAGCCAAAACAAAAGAGTATAATTATCAAATCTTTCATGCGGGAGTGAAAATCTTGATAAGTTATCTCTTAAGCTTATTTATGGTGACCTAATGAGGATATTCTTCCTGGTTATGGTGTCCTATGTTGTTTAGGTATAGCTGAAGAAAATCTCTCTTGTGAAGATACATGTTTATGATTGTCTAAATCATGAACTGAAGGAAGTTTCATCAAGAAAGAAGCTGAATTGATATGTCAATCCTAATGGCTTGACACCACACTACACATCAACAGTTTATGGTAAATGTTGAATCAAAGACCTAAAAGACTTTTTTTTAAGGATTTCTGAAGCTATGAAGCTGAATACTCTTTGAGATACTACTGACTATTGTATGTGTGCAAAGTATCTTTCATAATGTTATAGCACTTCAGTTGGAGCTGATTGAAGAAAAGATAGTAATCTTGAAAGCAATAATGTTTTAGAACCAAGCTTAGTTTTGTGTTCCAGAAGAAGGAAACTGGTGTGATATCCTGCTAACATGATGGATGCTTTGGGTGCTAGACAAATGTGTGATGATCACATATGTTTGGAACCTACTCCTAACCTGGAAGAGGAGGCATCTATGCTACATGTTGAAGACTTAGATAATGACTCTGACACAGAGATCATTGCTTCTGTGGACCCTAGCATAGCCAAAAGGCTTAGGGCTAGAAAGGAACAGAAGACTGCAGGACATTCAACTCCTGAAAAGAAGCAGCCTACTCCAAAGAAAGACAAGGCCAAAGTGGTATTTGGTCCTACTAAACAATGGAGCAAGGTGAATACCCAAAAGAGGAAAGCTGTAACTCCACCAGATTCAGATGTTGAAGAGGATGTTCCAACATCCCAACCAAAGAAGAAACCAGCACCCTCAAGGTCCACCTCTGCTGTTCCAGAAGCTCCTCTGGACAATGTTTCATTCCATCATGTGTCAAGTGTGAGCAGATGGAAATTTGTATACCAAAGAAGGGTAGCACTTGAAAGAGAGCTGGGCAGCAATGCACTTGAGTGCACTGAGGTAATTGACCTAATTTCTTCTGCTGGTTTATTCAAAACAGTATCAAACTTTTCACCTTGCTATGAGTTGCTAGTCAAGGAATTCATTGTCAACCTACAAGAGGACTGTGCTGAAGGTAAATCAGATGAATTCAGAAAAGTCTATGTAAGAGGGAGATGTGTGGAATTCTCTCCTAGGGTTATCAACCATTATCTAGGGAAAGAATTTGATGGACCTAATGAGCTGGGTAAGACAGATAACCAGGTGTGCAAGGTCATTACTTCCAATCAAGTCAAAGCTTGGCCAGTCAAGGGCAAACTTTCTGTTAGCTTGCTAACAAGGAAGTATGCAATGCTGCATAGGATTGGCACTGTAAACAGGGTCCCTACCAACCATACTTCTTCAATAGCAACTGGATTGGGCAGATTCATATATGTTGTGGGCACCCAAACAAAGCTGGACTTTGGGGCTTACATCTTTGATCAAACCCTAAAGCATGCAGGAACATCAGCAACAAATCTTCCCATTGCTTTTCCATCTCTGCTATGTGGAATCATACTAAGCCAGTATCCAGGTATCCTCACTGAGAAGGATTCAGTCTGCAAAAGAAAAAGTCCTCTGGCCTTCCATTACAAACATTTCTTGAGCCATCATGCTGCTGATGTTGAAGCTCCCACTAGGACATCTGCTGGACCTTCAAAAGCAAAGACTCCCATATCCAAAGCTGCCTTGATTGCAGATCTGAAGAACACTTGCAAAAAGCTGGATGCCAGGAAGAAAAAGCTTGAGGAAGTAATTCAAAGGATGGAGCTGGAAGAGGTTGCTCAGAATACTGATGAATCTGATGATGAATCTGAAGATAAAGAAGCTTCTAAATGTATCTACAAATGTGGGTGATAAATGCATGACTTTGGTCATGATTAAAGCTCGCAATGTGACCAACAATTGCTAGAAGCAAGGGAAGAATGTCAGATTGGGAAGTCTGATCAGAATGGTTGTTGAACTGGTAGTCTCTTCCACTACTAGTCATGGATAGTGGTAGTATGAACCCTTTGTAGCAAGCAAACTAAGAGCATCTGTTTTGGAATATAAAATCAAGTGTGGATATTTATCAGTTGTGCTCTTTGTATGTTCATCAGGGGTGTGAAATTGAGAATTAGTGGGGTTTATGCTCAGCTGGAGTATTGTTTATCCATGACATGAGGAGATCTTGCTAATCTTATCTGGAGCTAACCTTAAAATCCTTCAAAATTAAAAGATCATATTGTGTAGAACAATCTGATAAGGTATTATACAAGGATTTAAGATCAATTGTTGTTTGTGGAGTTCACAAATATTTGATTGATTATCCTTGTGATTCAAGATTGGTGATGTTCAAAAAGATGTTGGAACATCTTATCATCAGAGTTTGTGCAGAATCATGGGAGAGGTATTGCATAAGCTGTAGCATTGGCTTCAGTCTTGTGTGACAGGAGTTATGTATTTCTGGAAAGTTTCTTGGCAAGAACTGGTCTGGATATTGTTGATTCTGAAGATGGAGATGAAAGACCATGAACATATCATAATCTTGATGACTACTTAGATTAGTTTATTTCTGATCTAGGTGTAGTCCAGAATGCTCATCATGGAGTTAAGATAGGTGGCGATATCATAAATTTGTTAAGACTGCCTTACTCAAGGAATGGTGGCATCCTTGGTATAGTTATGAGGTGTATTTCTTAACTATTCCTTCTGAATAATCAGACTTTGGCAGGTTTGAAGACTTTGGAGAAACATTGGAAGTTTCTCATCAATATGTGTTATAGGTAGGAATTTCTGCAAAACCAATAGAATGGAGGTTGTTTACTCAAACTTGATGGATAAATCAAGTCTATGAGAGCATGTAACTCTTGTTCTATAAAGGAAGGAGGTTCTTTCAAGTGGTAGAAGAAGGACATGAATTTAACAGATGGATGTGGGCTAATAATGTTTAAACATCTAGTTCAACATCAGAGTCTAATTGGTGAAGTGACACATAAATTAAGATAGAATGATCTATAGGGATTGAATGCTTCATAAGGCCTTTTATCTTGACATCTTGGTGAAGATCAACTTTATTGATCAGGATATCTTTGGAAGATTTATTATAAACGTGAAGAAGACAAAAGTGGCAATTGGCTTTTTCATATGAGGATTCATAAAGGAGGTTATCAAAATGTGGTAATTGGTTGATCTTTAAAGTGGATTCGAAGAATCAAGATAATCAGAGTGTGGCAGCTGGTTGTTCTTGAGGATTGTCTTGGAACAAATTGCTCTTGGGCAGAGGAGTGATGAGTTGAAGACTCAAGAGGATTTATTCTTCTTGAAGGTGGATGAGAGTTTATCACTCTTTCTGGATTTCTGATTCTAACTGGTGGCACAGTGTAGTTGAAGATTTTCAGTTCTTGGATTACTATGCTATAGTAAGTCTAGTTGGTGAAGCACATCTAGGATCATGGTGATAAGGTCTTGGTGTATGAAAAATGTCCTAACTAAGTGTTAGTACATTATCTGGGGTGTTTATCTACATGGTTTCTATTATTAGACTACCTAATCATATGGGAGAATGATGAAGTAGATGATCTATATTGGAAGAAACATGTAGAAGAGACTGAAGTATATCAGGTATTGATTGCTTGGAAGTTTGTTTGTGGACATTCATTCTAATGTCATAATTAGTTTGGATGTGTTTTATCTGGATTGTATGGCCTTTTGTGTGTAAAGGCTTAGTGTCAAGAACCTGTGTGCTAGAAGATGTTCATCTTGTGTAGTCTGTGGTAACTACAAACCAAGAAAGGAATCAGGTATGCTTTGGTACAAGAAGTGAATGTGTTCAATTGGGAATTGAACAGAGGGTGAGCTCTTGAAGACATGAAGATGCGTCTTATGTTTTCCTTTCATCAATGTACAGAGAAGCATGGAGTATCCTAGACTGGGGGAGTGTGTTACAAGTATGTGAAACTGATTTTGTGGAGTTAAGGGGGAGTAATACCTTAACCAGATAAGGAGTATCCTGGGAGTCTAGAAGGCTATATTGTATAAAGCTGCTCTCTGCAGTTTATGTTTGATTCTTGAGGAATTGTGAAGCTTGTGTGTGTTTCAAGCTTATGGAGATTATATACCTCTATGTTTTTTATCGTACCTTTGTCTTTTTATGGCTAAAAAGGGGGAGAATTAATAGTGTGAGGTCTGATATGAAGATGTGATGTTAAGGAACTTCTACATAAGGTACTACTACACCTGTATGTAAATTAGTTTTAGCCAAAATAAGCCAAAGGGGGAGATTGTTAATGCTATTATTTTATGATTGGCATTATGTTTGGTAAAACTAATATGGCTGGAAAATGTTGAATAAGAAGTTCCATATGTTAAATTAACATGGTATAGATTCTGGAAGAACATGTCAAACATGATGTCCTGACATGGTGGCACAGATAAATGTGGTTATAATAATTGGAAGATGTCAAAGAAGATGTTGAAACATCTGCAAATGTCATGACAGAATTACTGTTATATGTTACAGACAGATGTCAAAGAAGATGTTGAAACATCTGCAAATGTCATGACAGAATTACTGTCATATGTTATAGACAGATGTCAAAGAAGATGTTGAAACATCTGCAAATGTCATGACAGAATTACTGTCATATGTTACAGACAGATGTCAAAGAAAATGTTGAAACATCTGCAACTGTCATGACAGATGTCAAAGAAAATGTTGAAACATCTGCAACTGTCATGACAACATTACTGTCATGTGTTACAAAAAGTGTTGAACTTAGTTCAAGATGTCACACCAGATGTTGTGACACTGTCAAACAGAGTAACAGTTAATGAACTTAAGTCAAGATATCAGGATGTCACACCAGATGTTGTGACATTGTCAAACAGAGTAACAGTAAGTCAAGACATCAGGATGTCCCATCAGATGTTGGAACATCGTAAACCTGCTACCAGACTTAAATGATGCGCAACAGAACTGAGTAAATTCAGGGGAATTTATCTGGAATTAATTGGAAAGAGATAAGCAATACAAGGCGCATCTTTAGGGAGATTAGTTATCTGAATTCAGTATAACAGAATAACTAACTCACCTTGAATCAAGGAGGTAACAATCTAACTAACCCTAATTCAAGGCGATGACAGTGGGATTTATCAGATCTGAATTATGCAGAATATTCTACAAAATATTCTGATATCACAGGTGGAATTACTTTTTAAAGATGCAGAATATTCTGGAGATATTATGCAATCATATGTGGCGCTGATTTAAAGGGTGCTGTTTTAGAAGATCTTAAAGAATCAATTTAAATTGAAGACATATATTGAAAAATATAGAGTTTCTATATTTAGAGATATTTTAGGAGTTTTTAGATTAGAAGATCTTTTGGCATATTTGTAGCAGCTATTGTTGTGATTGTTTAGGCCCAAATCCAGTTGGGAATAGGTTATAAAAGAAACCCTGTAACCTAGTTTAGAATCAACCCCAATCAACCGAAAATGTAAACATTATTAGGGTTGTGTTCTTGTGGCAGTCGTGCGTAACAAGGAACTCTATTGTGACTGTTTCACTTGTGATTCTCGAAGCTTGTAAGCAAGAGAAGTATTGTGTCTTGATTGAAACTTTTAAGTAAGATCAAGCTGTTGTGTTTGAAGTGTGACTTCAATTTTATTAATCATTGTAAAAGATCACTGTGTGATTGAGGGGGAGTGAGTTGGTACTCATATCTAAGTTGTGTCTTAGGTAGAAATTGCATTGGGTAGATATTAAGTGAATGATTAAACTGAGTGGTTTAAGTCTAGAATTAATATTACTTATATTGGATTTCCTTCCTGGCTTGGTAGCCCCCAGATGTAAGTGTGGAGATACACTGAACTGGGTTAACAATTCTGCTGTGTTCTTTATATCTTTTATGTTTTATGCAGTACCTGAACTGAATGTCCTATCAGATGTCACAACATCCTGAAGCATGTTTGACTCTGATATATCAGAATTATTTAAGTACTGATATGTATGCCTTACCATGTTTATAAGTAACAGATAAGATGTCTCAACATCATATTCGACATCTGAGTCTGTCATACTAGAATTTCATCTTCAAGTTCAAAGACAAACGTGAGTTCTAACAGTGCTCCAAAGATTGTCGTTTTGGTTTATTTCACAAAATTGAAGTGCTGAACAGAAGAAAAAGGGTGAAAGTGGTTTCACGAGAAAATTCATATCTCCCCCGTCGTTTGTCCAGTTGAGCTTACATTTTAACACAAGGTCACTGACTCATGGATCTACAACTTTTCTGACAAAGTCGAGTCGAGATTATGCTCTAGAGAGGTTGACCTAGTCACATTTTCGAGTAGCGGACACCAAATAAGCCGAAAAACAACTTATTTAGTGACGTCTTGCAGCTTAAACGTATCGATCGCACTCGATTTTGATCGTATGACGTTCGTTCTTTTTGCATTGCAACCGTGATTCAGAGGCGGACGATGTTGTGGAAGGCTCAGAGTCGAAATTTCTTGCCGAAGATATTGTTATTTTCACTTAAGCCGAAATTCTACCTTTTGTCTTTCATTTTACACTCCATTATATATTCTTTTGACCCACAATTTGTCTCATAACTTCAATCATAATTTACAAACACCAAAAAACTCTCACAAACTCTCTCTAAAGGATCAAAGTTCATTCTCTCAACTTTTTCTCAAGAACACAACAACAACTTCATCAAGAACTCAAGAACACAACAATTCCGATCAAGCTTCCGGTAGCCGAGCCGCCACGAACCACCACCTCCGGTCAACTTCACCACCGTGCGACCACCATCTTCCACCGCCGGCAGCCACGCGACCTCTTCCCCTATCCTCCGTTCACAATCACATCTCACTTCCTTCGGATTCGCAATTTCTTCGTCGATTCTTCATTCAGTAAGCTTCTTAAACTTTAATTCATGAATAATTGTTGCATTGTTTCTTGAATTGAATTTTCAAGTTGAATTAATCTTGTGGAGATTATGTGAATTGATTCATGATTTGATTGTTGATTGATGCTTGATTAATTGATCCTAATAATTATTGTGATGCATAATTGGAAATGATTGTTAAAATTGACATAGAATAATCGGTGCATGTTAGGTGTTTGACAAAATTCTTAGGAGAGTTAATTATTGTGACTTGATATTGATTGAAGTGCTTGACTTTTGAATTCATGCTTGTTTCAATGTGCAAATTCGAAATAGGATAGGTTGAGGCTTAATTGTTGATGTTGTTTATGTGTCGCGTGTCGAAAAATGCGTTTTGGTCATAACTTCCTAATCGTAGTGCGTTTTCGCGAATGTGAATAGTGTAAATTGGTTTTGTTGATTATTCCGGAGCCATTGGTAAGCTTTTTAGTCGATTTCAGACAATTTTTTCAGGCTATTTCGCTACTGTCAGCCGACGAAATCGGCCAAAAAGTATCACTTCCGAGCGGAATTTTCAAAAACCGATTGCATATTTGAATCCGTAGGCATGTTTGCTAGTTACCATGCGATTTTCGTTCAATTCCGAGTCGGTGATTTTTGACGCATTTTTTCCGTTTTAAGGCTTTTTAAGTTCGGTTTGGTGCGATTTTGATGCATTGATCTTTTTTTGACTTGTACTTATGTTTGTTGATCATTTGCCATTCATTGCATGTAAATTTGTTTGATTTCGGTTTGAGTTTGCATGTTGTTTATGTTAGAGCATAAGTGCTGCCCCGTTTTGAAACGTAAATTTCAATGCATGTCCATGACTCATATATTCATCTTTCTACTTGATTTTGAGTTGTGAGGCATAGGTGCAACTTCCGGCTGCACCTCTTTTTGGTTTCTAATGCGTTTGTTGAGTTCATGCAAGGTTCTCGCAAAGATCTTAACGACGGTCGTTTGGTTGGTATTCCACTTTATTTGTGGGATACCTTTGGATTCAAATCATATTTTGTATCGTTGTTTTTGTTTCGATTATGGTGGATCTTCACAAAGCTAATATGGAAGATAAGCATTTATTTTGCTCATGGGAGATTACAAGGTTTGGCTTGAAGTTTTTTTGATTTCTTTTATGTGAAGAATCGATACTTCGATCAAGTAACTAATTTCAAGCTTTTTCGACTTTTAACGCACCATTCTAGTTGTATGCGGCTTAGGATCATGTAACTTAAGGTGCAGATTGATCCCTCCCACCTGAGGCACTGAATTTATTTGTGAATTATGATTATATGTGTGGATTTCGGAGCTTAGGGATTAGGTTACGGATTATAGGATTCACTTCCTTTCACTTTCCCTTAAAACACCATTTTTGCCCGTTTCGTCACAATTATTAAAAATAGTTTGAGTGGGATAAAATTCTGGAAAAATTCATGAGTGATCCTCATCCTCTTAATTAATTTTCATATTTTTTTATTCCAGATTTGGATGGTTGTAATAATTAATTTGGATTTTAGATCATATGTTGTCCCAAAATGAAGGGTTTTGACATAAGGGACCAAAAACCATTTTTTCCCATAGGTGTGAGACCTATTTTGTGTGTGTGATTAACCACTAGAATTTGTGACATTTTGATGCTCCTTAGGCATTTTTTTCATAATTTTTGGTGCCATTTTTGATCCACTTTGTGGAGTTGTTTTTCGGCGATCATGCTTTGCTATATCAATCGTTAAGTAATTGTTTTGGCATTTCGGTGCATAATTTTGTAAAATCCTTTTATACCATGTAAGATAATTACTTTATCATTCCATGGATTTTATTTCATAATTTTTTAAGCCTTTTTGCTATTTTTCCATGTCACCTAGATTATAGGTTTGATTATGTGTTTATTTGCTCCATAACCTAGATATTAGAAAGGCATTCATGCCATTGGCTTGAGATACTTTTTGGTAACTTTTAGGAGTTGATTATAGGTCACTTTTAGGTCCTTAATTCCAGTTATAGGCCACTTTTTGAACCATACTCATTTGGTTTGTTTTTGGTGTTTCAAAGTGCATACTTATGTGAACTAATTTTGCCTTAAACTAGTTTCCCTTCTCCTCTAAATGTTAACATGAATTATGTGAAAATCATAAATGTCAATCAATTCCTTCTAATTTCATATCATATCTTGTATGATACTGACCCATAATCATTTCATGCACATTTACATGTCATTCATCCTTATCTTGCATCATTGCTAATCATATGCGATACTTGTTCCATTTGTTCTCACATCTTCTTCGCATTGCTCCATATGCCTAAACCATTGCATCCATGATTATATGTTCATTCATCCTCATTAATAAGCATTCACTACTGACTTTGATTCTCATTTTATGTATTAATTCATGCTTTTAAGCCATACGCATCCACACTTCATCCATAAGCCCTAACTTGCATTTAGGTGAACTTTTTGTACATAGTTTGACATAGTTTGATATTGTGAGGTATCCTAGCATACCTAGGGACCTATAGCATGTATCTACTGACTTTAGAAGTCATGTAAAGTTTAGGTACTTTCACCTTTAGACTTAGGTCTTATTTTGAACCCTAGTTCCATTCTAGGACGTTTATGGTACTTAATCGCTTTTATGCTTTGTTTATGCTCTCAATATGCATTGTCATGCTAACTTTTGTTTTGTAGGGGGGAAGATTGAGGTAAGCCTCACTTAATTCCTATCTCTTATGCATTATAATTGTGTTTACCTTAGCACCTTGTGCTTTTCTCTTAGGCTTTCCCTTTCTTTAGAGACAACTTAACTTCCTTAGGAAGTAAGTTGAGTTCTAATTATCTTTTCTTCTTCTCCTTTTTATCATTAGGATTAGAAAACCACATAAACCATTAGGATCACCTTTGGCATATAATAAATAACTTAGGGTTGTGTCTTAGTCCCCCTTAGTTTTTTCCCTTTTGCATCTTGAGTCATTCTTTCTCTCCTCATGAATAAAATAGTAAAATACTTAATAAAGGTTGAATGTTCTTATACGCCATGAGACTTTGTTGCGGAATACTTATACGCGTCCTGTTTCGGGGCGAGGTGTAAGTATTTACCACGATGGATAGGTCTTAGTATGAGAATGTTCACAAACAAATTCAAAACATTTCTCTTAAAAGACAAAAACAAATAATAAGTGACTATCCTGCGGGAACTTCTCTTTCTCATCTCATTCATTCTGAACGGGAACTCGTGACGACTTGTCTCGCATGCAAGACGGTAAACGCACTCGTACCAGACGAGCCTACAACACCCGAGCATAGACATACGCAGTTCCAGCGCATAAAAAACATAAACAAATAGTTCCCGCCTTAGTTAGGCAAACTACATCGACTCTGATCCTCATTATCCCGATGAGGTACGTAGGCAGCGGGGTAGGGCCCGTTCGAGCACATTCTTTATTTTCCCTACATTTCCCCATTCTTTCTTTTTATTCTCTTTTCCAGTTCCTTTCTCATTTCCATTCCCATTCCAGTTAGCAGTTCATTTGTTCAGCAGCATCTTATTTCTCACCCTTTGAAACAAGCAAGCAAGCATGGATCCCGTCGGGTACGGCGGACGGTCTGGGGTGCTAATACCTTCTCAGGTCGTAACCGACTCCCGAACCCAGATCTTTGGTTCGCAGGACCTTGTCATTTCCTTCTTCCTCAGGTTTGTGCAGCATTACCTTTCCCGTTCCTTCGGGATAAAAATGCCTGGCTGGCAACTCTACCTTTTCCGCGCCACTTTCGCGTTTGTACTAGGATGACAGCTGGCGACTCTGCTGGGGATCGAACTAAGAGTTGTTACGCAAAATTATGTTCTTCATACCAGTCCAATTTTCTGCTACGGGTTCATCAATTTTCACTTTGATTCAAGCCTAAATGGGTTTCTACAACGATTTTAGACCTTAGTTTATTTGTAGCTCTTCATCTAATAATTCTACAACTGATTTACGAGTTCTAAATCTCTTTCTCTATACGATTTTCCTGCAACAACCAGTCCAGCAAATACAACAACAGGTACAACAACAAAAACAACTTCCATGACAGCAACACAACAAGAACATCATATTATACATATCAGATTCATACAAATTCCAACAACAAATCATACAAAAACACAATAATAATTATACGAATCCCCAACCAACATACATATTATCTAATCCCGGTTATGGAATTCGAACCCACCATTACCTTGGATTAAAGGCAACTCGAATCTACTGACCAAAATCTCTACGAAAATCCAACCTAACCTCTTGTTCTTCCTCAATACTTGTTCTCTTCTTACAAAATTATGATTAACCTTCTAATTAGGGTTTTCATCCTATTATATCTAAAACCTTACTAATCAACTAATTTTTTATGGGCCTAAAATAGCACCCCCAACTTTACTACTCTCACACTACAACTAAGCCCAACTTAATATTATATCATTAACAATTATTTTATTATTCGACTTAATTAATTTGACCACCAAAACACGACTTAACTATCAATTTGATACCAACTGAAACAACTTAACGACATAAGCGACAAAACAACACCTAACAATAATTAATCGGGGAAAATACGCAATAATATTGAATTAAATTAATTAATTAAATACGAGCGTTACAAGCTAAGCTACTAAAAATGGAGGAAGTTGGATTCATGAAGTATGAGCTAAGGTACTAAAAAATGGAGGAAGTTGAGCTGATAACAACTCAAATCATACCCGAATAATTTTTTTACTAAGCTTGTCTCCTACGAGTCCGGGTATCGTCCACCCGAGCCTTTATCCGAGCACGTCCACATCCGGAAAGCAAGAGGAATAACAGTTACAACACATCAATGCAAGTTGTTACCAAGCTTTCAAGGAAGGCAATGATGAATGAGGGTTACACATTAAAGACTATGCAATGGTAGAATGTGGAAGGACTTATGACGATGGACTCTTTTCACAAGGACAACTATAAAAGGGGTTCCCACCAGAGGGATAAGCAAAACACACTTATCTTGAGACTTACTGCTTCAGTAAAGTTCTCGAATCCCCCAAAGTATTACTCAATACATACGACATATCTCTTCCCTATCAGAAAGGGGAGGGCTAGCACCTTTGGTGTTCTAACCAAATTTGGCTAGAACAATAAGGACAAAGTATTTAGTGGGGTGCAATTTTTTCCCTATACGATTTTCATAGGGCGAATGTTTTTAATGAGGCCTCTCATTTTATTATCTTAGAGAATCTATGAGGCGATAAAAATGTTAGATACTTAAGTGAGGGCCCTTGTCGTCCATAGAGGCGATCAAAATGCTGGATCCCTAAGTTGGATCCTTGCTGACCTATGAGGCAATCAAAATGTTGAATCCCTAAGTGAGATCCTTGCCGCCCTATGAGGCGATCAAAATGTTTGACCCCTAAGTGAGACCTTTGCCTTCCATTGAGGCAATAAAAAAAGATGGGTCCCTAAGTCGGATCTTTCCCGCCTTATGAGGCAATCAAAACACTGGATCCCTAAGTGGGTCCCCTATTGCCCATAAAGGTGATCAAAATGTTGGATCCCTAAGTGAGATCCTTGCTACCCTTTGAGACGATCAAAATGCTGGATCCTTAAATGGCATCCTTGTTGCCCTATGAGGCATCAAAATGATAGATATCTAAGTAACTACCTTGCTACTTATAGAGGAGATCAAAATATTAGGTCTCTAAGTGGGTTCCTTGTTGCCTTTTGAGGTGATCAAAATGTTGGATCTTTAAATGACATCCATGTTGCCCTATGAAACGATCAACATGATAAATATCTAAGTAACAACCTTGCCGCTTATAAAGGCAATCAAAATATTAGATCCCTAAGTGGATTCCTTATCACCCTATAAAACGATCAAAATGATGGATCCTTAAGTGAAATCATTGTCGATCTCCAAATAAGATCTTATCATTCAACGAGGCTTTCAAAGAAGTGTTAAATATCTAACTTAGAAATTCAACATTCTTAAAAACTGTCAAAGTAGTGTTAAATATCTAACATAGAAATTCAAATATTTTAGTCATATAAATGGTCACAGTATTTTATTAAGAATACAAATCTTATTTGAAGTTGCGACATCATATTTTATGGCTAAACTTATTTAATGTAGTACTCATGGTTCAAAAATTTGAACGTTGAATAAAAAAATAGTATAAGAAAATCAATTATGTGACCGAATTGAAAAATTGAACTGAAACTTAACTAAACTAAAAAATGAAAAGCTGGTAGAATAAATTAAAAGGTGACTTACATATAGTATTATAAAATTACGAGGTGACTTATATAGTATTATTGAATATTTTGTGTTTCAGAGTGTAACAAAAAATGAGCGATTGGAAGTGTAATGTTAAATAATTTTATTTGAAATAAAGAAAAACTTACGTAAATCTATATACATGACGCAGGTTTGCCCGAGAGGTTAAGGGGGAAGACTTAAGATCTTCTGCATTTCAATGCGCGTGGGTTCGAACCCCACAGCCTGCATCTTTATATTTATTTTGGTTTATTTATTTAAGTCGGGTTTCTTAACCGATCAATGTTTTATTTATTTTATCAAAGACACAGTTCCACTTTTAACACTACTATAGGCATTAACATTTATGTTTACAAAACATGCCTTAATCAATAACAACTTATTTTACTTATAAACATGCCTTAATCAATAACAACTTATTTTACTTGTAGTGTAGCTCACATTTTGTCCACTTTTAACTTTTACTTACGTTTTCTTTTTTTAATATTAAAGTCTCTAAAATCTATTCTCATTCAATAATTTTTCTTTTGAAATAGGTTAAGAAAACCGTAATTGAAGAATCGAATTCGTTATACTCAATAACCATATTATGTTTTTTTATACTCAATAACCATATTATGTTTTTTTATACTCAATAACCATATTGTGTTGAACTCCCACATTATTTAGATTCTGATTAACCTGATCTTTTAAACTAACTTTTAAGATGAGATTCAAATTCATTTAAAGATCACTCGAAGAAAATAAAATATTTATCGAGAATTATAGATTAAATCGTCAACCTTTTAATTTCACAACAAATTTAACCATATAGATATGACTAAATAACAAATTTTATTAAATAAAAAACTTATTTGATTGGTCCAAATTATATTGACATATTAAAGAAATTATCGGGTTGAATCCTGGACTAGATCACTTTTTTAAAATGTTTTGCGACACAGTTCAACAATTTGCAATCCAAGATAAAAAAAAAACAACTCAGTTCTACATTGCACGATTACTACTTGCACGATAGATAATCGATTTAGAAATGCACTTTCTAATCATATAAAAAACATTCGAATACGGTATAAATATCACTCATAGTATCTGATATAAAGATCAATCATAATAATTTCTCAAACAAAGAGAAATTCAAATAATTCTCCAAAGAGAATTCAATTATGGTCGTTTGACCACTCAATAATTTCTCAAACAAAGAAAAATTCATATAATTCTCTAAAGAGACTCTAAAAAATAATATTTGATAATTTTTCAACTCAAACGAGAAGAAATTAAAATAATTTTCTAAAGATAACTAAAAAAACACTCAAAAAATTCAACGAGTAGAAAGAAAGAGGAGGAAGTTGGTAGTTTCGACAATTTGAATGAATTAGAGTGATTGAGTGAAAAAGGAAAAAGATAATAGAAGTTTTTGGTGTGTTTTGGAATTAAACAAGTGATTTTCTTATATAATGAAGTAAGTTAGCCATATCTAATCTAAGCAATGTGGGACTAAGGATTTTTTATTGCAACTAACACTCAATCACACTTATTTTTTTTCTAACAATGTGGAAATTAATGAACTTTTGCAAATTCATCTCCCTTTTGAAATATTGATATGTTCCCATAATCATACACTTGAATTTAAAAAAGTGTTTCGAAGTAACGTCAAAGATTGTGCATAAACAGAGGTGTCTACGACTTGAACCTTTTCTTAAGGTGTATTATAATATACCTGTGCTTTAATGGTCTTGCACGTCTATCTCAATTTAGTGAATGCTAGGAATTCTGCCTAAAAAATCCACAAGAACCGACCTAAATTCCACCATCATACAAGTGATTATATCAAAAGTACTATTGTAGATATACAATCCCTCATATAGAGTATAAATGTAATCAAAATATTTTATTCTTTCATCATTTCATATTAGTCACAACTTGTTATTACCCACTAAACATATTTCTTAGGATCTCCGGCCTCTTAGGTCGGGTTACCATCATGAGAAACTCATTTCTCTATAGACATTAGTCTCATCTTCTTTTATGTATTATGAACTGTCTCTCTAGCTAATCATTTCTTCAAAGGATCTGCTAAATTTTTATTAGTTGTATATGATCTGAACTTGTCTTCTTTACTTTATTTGTGCCTTTTATTTTATTCACATTTCCTTATTTTGATTTTAGATAGTTGATTGAGTATTACACGCATTTCGCATTGCCAATTATTTGTAATCATTTTCTTATATATTGATGAACTTATTTGAGTTTTTAGAATTAATATTATATAGTTGTTTTTACTCAACTAATGATAAATAAGAGTTTGATTGTGAAATAAGTCTGATTCCAAATGTGATTGCTTAAATACTGATGTAACTTCAAATTACATTAAAATGTTACATATAACTTAGATAAGTAAACTTATCAACTATAAATTTGATAAAATCTAACTCGAATTAAGTTACTCTATGGAATTTATTTGTTAAAATGAAACTTTCCCATCAACAAAATTCTCCACTACCAAAATTTAATTTCTAATGTAACATCATGCCTTGAATAATGAATTTTAAACTACAACATAAATATATAGATATAAATTCAATAAAAAAAATATAGTAAATGAATCACTCATGCCAAACCAAGCTCTTCTAGGAGTTGGGAACAACAGTGCCAACATATCCAAATGCCAGAATGAAGAAAGCAATCGATTGGATGTATAGGAATATGAAGAACTGATTTTTCCCATAAATAACATCATAAGAACCACATAATAGGAGGTAGAGTCCAACACAAAGTTCTGACATTCCAATCCTAATATAATCACAAAAGGAAATCAAACACAATGACTATATTTTTGCTTATAATTGTTGAGACCAATAAGAATAATATTGTAGACTTTATTTTACCTGTCTCCAATCTTAAGTTGAATATTTTTGGATACTTTACCACCACCTTTAGCCTTGAGAGTAGCTCCAAGTTTTTCAGTGACAACCCATTCATTCACTCTACTAGCCTCTAATAGACCAATAATTGTTGCCTTTGTTCGATGTAGAGCCATGGTATTCTCAAACAGAATCCAAAATGAAACTAAATGAAATGACCTAGAAATTCAGAAACAAACTAAGTAATTTTATTAATGAATCGTCGTCATCAACCAAAAGAGTGAATATTAGACAAGTGTTAAAAACAAATAACCTTGGTGTTCCTACAGATTTTAGAAGGGTGATGACGAAAGGAATATAAACAGAACCCCATTTAGGGACAACAACTTCAGGCACGACAACAGTTGCAGGTAACACAATGCAATAGAACACAAATGTATTGATGTGTGCCACAATCTTCCGAACAAAGAAAAAACTATACAGAATATATATCTTCTTCCACAAAGACACATTCTGCAATGGACAAACAAACGAGTAAACTTTAATTCATACAGATTAATTTTTATGCATTGTTATATTTATATTTATATATTGATGTAAATGAATTGTTTGATTGATGAACATTAGTATTACCTTGCTTGCGAGAATCTCCATAGCGGTTTTTCTGAAGAGATTGGCAGGCCCACATGACCAACGATGTTGTTGATACCTAAAAGCCTTTAAAGTGCTTGGCAATTCGTTTATAACCTATATATTATGAAATTCATGCAATATAATATAACACTCCTGAATCACATTAAACTTTGAGTTTAAACTAAGACAATATATAACCTGTAAATCAGAAAGGTATAAGAATTTCCATCCTTGGAGACTTGCACGTACAGAAAGATCCATGTCCTCCACTGTAGTCCTATCTTTCCACCCACCAGCTTCATTCAATGCTGAAATTCTCCATACACCTGCAGTCCCTGTAAAGGTAGATCCTTGTTCACTAATGATGTTGAGTTTTAATGCAATGAATAATTTCTTATCTATATTTAATGTTACCGTTGAAGCCAAAGAAGGCATAAGCTGAAGAGCTCACTTCTTGTTCCACTTTAAAATGGTAATCAAGTGACATTTGTTGCATCCTCGTCATCAAACATTCATCGGCATTCACTAAAAATAATCAAGGAAAAAATTACACATTGTCGTCTTATAAATTTGGTTATTTTCAAATGTGAATGGTTAAATTTCGCATAATTTATGAATGCTGAAATGTTATATTTGAAAGAAAGGTGTGACACACACAATTTCAAGGTTTTTTATTTATAAATATAATGTTTTCGTCTTTTATCATTTCATTTTCCCGGACTTCACAACAAATTGAGAAGTGTTGTAATAGTGACGAAAATGTAAAATGTAAAAAGTTGAGGTTACAAACTTTGCGAAAGCAATATGAATTGCTTCGTATGGAAAATCAAAAAAATGTGATAATATGAATTGCTTCATATGGGAAGATCAAAATAATGTGGTTAATTTCTTCATTTAAGTGTAAGGTATCCCTAACTGCGTAGTTAGAAATAAATATAATCTCATTGATCTACAAGTTTGGGAAACAAATTATGAGATCATTGTCTTCCCTATTTAACTAAAGTGACTGTGTAGTAGAAGATGTCAAAGATATCGTAACAACGAATCTTGAAAGGTTAAAGTTCTTTGAAAGCCAGTGAATTGAGATTGAATGAAAGCAACTTTAGAAATGTGACTTTTGTAGTTGATAGAACCTTATAAGTTGGTATGGTAATTATTGTGAAAAAATTATTAGAATAATTCAAAGCTCTTCAGAAAAATTATTAAGATTTTAATCACACCAAAAAAATTTATGTGTGGGGATAAAAAGTAATCACACCAAACTGATTTACAAGATACAAAACTCATTATTAAAATGATCCACAAACTCAAGCAACCAATTTCAATACACAAAAATTTCCTGGATTGAATCTGATATCCGACATAACCAAATTGCAAGTCAGAATCGAACCTAACTGCCATTGTTGTCGAACGACCGCCAACAACCACCAAAGAACTATCGTGTACCACTAGTCTCGGACCTGCCATACCACTATACGATGTAATCGTCGTCGACTTCTAATTGATTTTTGGTTTTTGCAATCTTCAAAACAGTTACCTTCTCTTCATTACTTAATTTTTTAAGACATATATCAACCCTATTGAGGCTTTATACCAATTCAACATCTATTCAACAAATTTTATTAAGTTTGAGCCTTTCTTGAACCTTGATCTTTCCACTTGCATCCAATAGCTCCCAATAATCTTTTTTGCCTTATTAATTGATAAGTTCTAAACTGTTGTGATTTTTAGTGTGAATAATTAGCACTCATCGCCTTTATTCATTCGTTTTAAACCAATAAACCTCAATTTTTGTGTACATTTTTGTATAGTTTATGTTATAGTGTATATTGTGCATTATCGTGTAAATATGATTCAGTTTGGTTATTTTTATCTCATTTTTGTAGGTATTCAAACAATGATATTTAATCATTGTCTTATAGGGCATTGAATAAGATTTCCAACACTTCCGCCCGTGCGTCAATTGGAGTTACGATTTGTAAGTTATGGCCAAAACAATGAACTTTTTCTATCAGACCGAGCTAAGAGTGATCTATATGCACTAAGCGGGATTCACGATGTCAAGCCCCTGTTAATTCACTTTTAGATAGATTTTTAGGTTATAGTTTTGGTATCTTTTAACCCCAACTCCAGCAACAATTGTTTTTAGTATAGAGGCTTGGAAAACAACATTAGAATGTGTTGTTAAGTTGCGTGAGACATCACCGATGAGACAATATAGTTTTTCTCTCAACTTTGCATTAGATATATTCTTTGTTGTGGGTGATACGTGAGGATATTGATGAGCTATTTAGGTTGCGTATAACTTATTGATATATTTTTTAGTACTTGATGGGTAGATGAAATCAAGTCCCAATGAGTTCTCTCCTCTCTAAAGAATGAATTATTTACTTGTTCGTATGTTTTACTTTCCACTATTTACTTTTTTAAACCATTCAAACAAAGCTAAAAAATGTAGAGACCTTCGAACAAAATTCTTTCCCTCTCTTTGATCCCTATGGATACAATAAAACCTGGAATTCATCCAAACTTACTTTTGTTTGCCGTTTTACCGCATCAATAATAATAATCTAACAAGCTCATACACATGGATTTACATCCATCTTTGACTCCACCTGCTTTCGAATGCCTCCCTAAAGGTCTTTGTTTATGATTTTTGCAATCTTTCAGCCACATTTAAGGCATAATACCTAAGGTCGGCATAAACGTCCTTTGAGATGGTATAATTTTCCTATTTTCCTTATCACAAGTCATATGATAATCATATGCTTCTATAATCAAAGGCTTATGTAATCTTCCAACTTACTTATTGTGGTAGTCAAGAGGTGTATCCCATTAAAGTGTCGTGGTGTGATAAGGGTGTTTGTCACGGTGGATAAAAGAATTTCCGCTTAAGGGGGGGGGTATAATGGATGTACTCAAACTTTAGGGGAGATTGTTGAGAAATAAGTGTGATTTGTGTAAGTCCTACATTGGTTGGAAAAGTGGAGGTTGAACACCTTATAAGTGAGAGGATCCATACACCTATTGACTTAAGATTTTAGGTGAATATGTATTGTCTCCCTCGCTTGTTTGGGTGAGTATTTGAGCTTTAGGTGAATGTTTAATCCAATGTGAATGCTTCCCTCTCATGATGACCCACTAATGGTATCAGAGCCGATGATTCAAGTAAGGGACCGACTCCTTATATCAAAAGTCTTCCTGATATTGTGGTGGTCAGGCGACATGTCCCGTTGAAGTGCTCATGACGTGATAAGGGTGTCTGTCAACGACAATACATGTATGTTGATAAAATAGCTTCTGCTTGAGGGGAAACATGGTGGATGGACTCACATTTGAGGGGAGATTATTAAGAAACAGGTGTGAGTTGTGTAAGTCTCGCATTACTTGGAAAAATGGAGGTTGAACACTTTATAAGTGATAGGATTAATACACACATTGTCTTAAGGTTTTTGGTGCATATGTGGTGTCTCTCTCACTTGTTTGGATGAGTCTTTGACCTATAGGTGCGTGTTTGACCCAATAAGAATGCTTCCCACACATGATGATCCATCATGTATAATAAGACATCAACTTAACTTGACATAAGAAGATTAATGACAAGAAACACAATAATTTGTTTACCCAATTCAATCAAATGATCTACTATGTGAAAAAAGCATCTTTCTCATTCACTATATTTCAAAAGTGTTTCAAAATATTACAAATAAGCTACAAGAAAATAATCACCCAAGTTCTCAAGAACCAACTCATTTTCTACCCAAGTATTTGCCAATCTTTCTAATTATTTATATATGAATTACACAAGCTCAAAATATTTAGAAGTGTTTCTCAACCCCCCTAGATATCTCTAGGGGTATTCTGAATTTTAATAGGACACGCAAAAATCCTCGCCTTTCTAAGATTATGTGTTATGAAATGTGGTTTGACCTAACTCAATCATACAAAACTAGATTTTAGGGTGAGGATTGCTCCCACTTATAAAGAGACTTTCATACCATATATTATTCGATGTGAGACTCTTAACACCCTCTAACGCCCATTACTAGATATCTGCAGTGTGAAAATAAATGGTGGGTGACCCAATAGCGAAAACCTGATAATAGGTGACCCATCAGATCTTAAACTATACTCTGATATTATGTTAAGAAATGGTGTTAGACCTAACTCAAACATACAAAAATGGTTTATACAAATTATATTTCAATGCTCTATCTCCAACCAATACGAGACTTGTGATTTTTCCAATACACCCATTCATGCCCAACACTCTTTTGGGTTTGGTGCGTGAATATTAATGATAGGTGGCTCATGGTCTGATCGATAAACTCTTATACCATATTAAAGTTTAACCTAAATCATTCTTACAAAACTGGTTTGTAAGGTGAGATGTGTCACTCCATATAAATCCTTTCCCAATATTACCACTAGTCTGTCTTTAGCTCTCAAAGTTGTGAAAGTTGTTAAGACAAAAATGATGGAGAAACATGGTTATAAATATTGAAATCCAACAGATGTTTAATGGGTCCAAAACATAACTCACTAACAAATTGATTCCAAAACCAAAATAGTCAAGTTTGATATATGAAAACTCCCTATATTGGATATGATACGCGATATATACAAATTGTCACCCATAACCGACTTGGATTGTCACTGTTGACCAATCGCCGATGGGCATTGGAGCTTCGTCGCATATTCCCTCCGTCCAGACTTACCGGACCACCACACAATGATGAAACCATTTTCATTGACTTCCAAACTAATTTTTAATTTCTAAAATCATGGAATATTCTTTTTCCATCATTAATTAGAAAGTATTTAATATAGTTTTCAAATCAATATAAATATTTTTGATATTTATTGTTTTCATCCTTATCTCAGCAGACTAATCATATATATATATATATATATATATATATATATATATATATATATATATATATATATATATATATATATATATATATATATATATATATATATATATATATATATATATATATATAATTGTTAGATACGGAAAAACGCGTATTTAAAGGAAAAGTGTTTCCAGATTCATTTTGGGGACAAAGTTGTCTCAAAAGTAGTATATATTCTCAACAAATGCCCTACAAAGTGGTTGAATGGAGTTGTTCTTGAAAAAAATATGGACAGAGGAAAGTTAGTTGTCAACCATCATTTGAAGACTTTTTGTACACTTTCCTACAATCACGTGTATGATTAGAGAACAACAAAGTTACAAGATAAGATAATAAAACGGCCACTACTTAATTCCACGTGGAATTCACGTAGAGGTGGATAATCGGTCGATTTTGGATTGAAAATTTAAATTCGACATAAATCACAGTTTTATTTTTATGATTCAATTTTGATTGATAAAGTTTTGATTTTTGTCGGATTCGATTAAATCGGTTTAATATTTATTAGAATAATCTTATAAAAATTACTATTTTTAAAAATTTATAATAAAAAATATTAAATTTTTAGAATAGAATTATCTTTTTACTATTAAAAGAAAATTTATTATTACGGAATAATATTTTTAATATTATTCGATATTAATTTTATCATGCTTAAAAGCATAAATTAAATTGTATTTTGTATCTTGTATTTTTTAGAATATCCAATAAAATTATTAAATTATAAAAATGATAATATCATATGTAATATTATGAATATTATTTTTATAATTAATCAATTATATAGTAATAAAAATAAATAAAATATATATTAATTAAGTTCAATTGATATTAATTTTTGCCGAAATCCAAAATAAACATTTGAGTCCGACTAAATTAACCCTATATTATCCAAATTAAACAATTGAATCAATCTAATACCCGATCCGATCATATCCAGATACATAAAAAAGACAACAGATCCCGTTCAAATTTGGTCACCCCTATATTGAGGACATTGGAGCTTCTCAATCTCAACATTAATTCAAACAATTTTCCTTATTTATACATGACACATTATTTCCATTTTGTATATGTATATAAAAAAAACATTTTGTTAAGTAGCCATATTCCCACCTTTTCCTGGTAAAAATTTAAACCTAAAAACAGTGATGAGTAAAAAAGGGAAGCATGGCATTCAATTGAAGCACAAAGAGGGACCTACCTCACCCACCAACAATCTGTGTAAGCACGTGTGTGAACATGTTATAAGGTTAATGCGATCTAGAATAAGATTATAAGAAGAATGAAAAAGGTGAGTTACCAAAGTTCCAACGAGCTTGCACGAGACCAATTTCAGGATTATTCACAAGGAAGGGAATTGTTCGGCGGAGAAAATCAGGTTGTGGTTGAAAATCAGCATCGAAGATAACAACATAGTCACATTGTGTCACATAGCTATGTTTCATTCCCTCTCTTAGAGCACCAGCTTTGTATCCATTTCTGTTGTCTCTAACTTCGTACTTTATGTTCACTCCTTTGCTTCCCCACATATTGCATTCCACCTGCACCAACTCCTGCACACACAATAAATACTATTAATAACTAACACTCAAGAGTTCAATAAACCAGTTCTAATGATAGTTATGTATCAAATATAAATACAAATAAGTTCCGTTAAATCAATTCAGTTGATAATTATATATTAGATGTAAAAATGCGAATTTAAACATGTAAGACTACTATATAAAAAAAACTATATTAACAATGGCACTAATGGTTGAGTTAGAGAAGAAAAATATTGTGGATGCCATTTTAATATTTTATTTTTAAAGATAAATGTCACGTCACATTATTCACGAGTTTATATAAATTGAAAAAAGAAATACTCGAATGAGAGAGTTGACTCAACAAAACAAAACAAAAAATGAGAAAATTGGCAATCTCAAATATTAAACCATCTTTTCTACTTGTAAGATTGATCTAAATGATTTTTTTTTATAAAGTGCTCGTGCATAAGAAAGATAGGTGTGTTTCTTAGATCTACAATGCAATTTTCAAGAAATTTGTTTTTTGTTTATAAGGATTTTTTTTTAAAAAATTAGTAATTTATAAATATCATATATTATTTACAGCAATATAATATAAGAAAATATAAAAAAAAAAAATTGTTTGCAAAAATTTGAACACTAACTAAATGTTACCCTCTCTATACCAATTAATAAGGAAAACAAACTTTTTTTTTTTAATTACAAAATATACAAAGAACATAAAATTTACTTTATTTAATTATTTTATTTTAAAAAATTTATCTTTACTAAAATAAAATAAAATATAAATTATATTAAATTTGATTTTTCCATATCTTTTTTATAAACAACAATTAATTAAAATTATTTTTACATGTTTCCATAAAATATATTTTTAAAAATACACAAAAATTTCAGTTTTTTAATAAATCTGAAATATTAATGTTTTTTAATTATAAATTATTAGAGAGAAAGAACGAGTATATTCTTATAGCTCAAGACCCACCCCACATAAAGAAAGAATCAGCGGCACACAGTTTTTATTGTACGTTTGTTATCCTATCCATATTATATAAATAATATATCCTATTATATATTTTAATTTATTTTTTAATTTTTAAAATTATTAACACTTTCTCTACGACCAAAACAGAAAGAAAAAAATGATCTCACTATCCAGTTTCCAGTGACATTTGATTGGGCAAACGAATCTCCACTAGACATGACACATGACAATGACGAGAAACCATTATTGTGATATAGAAAAGGTTAAAAACAAAAACATTATTTTGTTCACAAAATTTAATAAATGAATCCGAATCTAAAACGCTTATTGGCCTTACAAACTTGTGTGAATGTTAAATGCTCTATCTTGTACTATTAGATTCCAATTTGGATTTTAGGAATGTACAAAATTATAACTTTGTAAGATCTAAGGGAAATAAAAATGTGGGTTTTTAGATCCAAAAATTCTAAGAAGTGAGAACACCTAAAGTGCATACTATAAAGTCAAAGGTTGTTGTTAGATTAGGTTAGAAGCTCACAACCTAAGGGTGCCATTTAAACTAATGCGCCCGGAAGTGTGGTTTTTAAATCACGTTACAATTATGGTCTGTTCCAGTTGTAAAAATACTGCATCAGGCTGGAAATTGTGGTTTTTAAATCACATTACAATTGCGGTCTATTGCAGTTGTAGAGATACTGCATCAGGCTGAAAGTGTGGTTTTTAAATCACATTATAATTGCGATCTGTTGTAGTTGTAGAGATACTGCATTCAGGTTGAAAGTGTGGTTTTTAAATCACATTACAATTGCGGTCTGTTGCAGTTGTAGAGATATTACATGAGTAATATTACGACTCTAATTACGATTAGAAACTGTAATTTAAAACCATGAAGATGTAGTATAAATTGAAGGATAAATAATACCTTGATAGTTGGGTCAGTTGAATCATCAAGAATTTGTATGATAAATCTATTAGAAGGCCAAGAAAGTCCACAAGCAGCACCAATCGATAACTGATAAACCTACATTTATATACTCTCGTGTCAAATTCAAATAAAAAATTTGACACCGTAAAATTCAAATAAATAATTTATGTATATGACAAACATATAAATTAAATACATTAATTATTTAATAAATATAAAATACTTCGAGTCAATAAATAAATGAGGCTCTGAGTATTTACCTCTCCTTCGTTATACATTGGAATTTGAACAAGAACCATAGGGTAATGAGAGTTTCCCAACTCAACATCATCCTCAAAACACTCCCATTTATAACGTTTTTCTGGTTTTCTCCCAAACAACTTCACCAAACAAATAGAAATTCCCATGTAAACTTTATCAACCAACATCATTATCGACATGCCTAGGCACAAAAACACAGCAACTCTCAGCATTGGCACAATCACTGGCTCTCTAATTTTCCTCCATATGAACTCAAATTGCATTCCAATCCCTTCATTCACTACTTCAAATGCCTCCATTGGGAAAGACAATGACACACTTGGTTTGAAATGAAACCAGATCTCAAAACATGGTTATAGTGTTATGTGAAAGTCAAGACCAGAACAAGGAAAATAAATAGTTGAAGAACAAAAAAGATATAGAGGATGAGTTTGTGGGGTATCAACACAAGTACGTTAACAAGTGGACTAAAGAATGTGTTGTATAAAAAATAAAATATAAAAAATAAAAAAATTCTACGATCTACTATTCAGTGTACTAAATATAATCATTTTGTCGTTTTACTCATTGTTTTTTTCATTAATAATTGTTGATTTAATTATTTTTATTTAATTTATGTATAATTTTTTTTATGTTATCATTCAATCACAATCTATCATTAAATATTTTTGACTTTTAGTTTAATTATTTTTAAAACAGTGTTTATTTTTATAGAAAATTATCTTATATGATTTTCCTTTTTTTTCTTAAAAAAAAATTATTGTATTCAATAATTTTGTTGTAATTGAAATCGTATGAATTTCTCCACGAATATTTCACATGCTTAGATTATTACATTGAACACGTGTCGATCAAAAGAAAAAAGTTCCATACCTTTGCCAAAACAAAAATAAATAAAGTGTATTATTATGAAACAAAAAGCCAAAAAAGTGTTTTTGGAATTATTGTTCTAAAATTTGTGGAATTGGTTATTCATATCATATAATTTTACCATTTCATATTTATCACGCATTATATTATACCCTCCGGTTTATTTATAAGACTTCTATAAATACTACTAATAAAATTATATAAAATATGAATTATTTTCATAATTAATAATATAATTAAAAAGAGAAAAAAATGTATTTTTCAATTATTACTTTTATAGTCATTTTATAAATGAGTCAATAAATATAGAATAAAATAAAATAATCTTTTATTAAAGGAAAAAAAATAAAGAGTAGATTTTATAATTAAAGATAGTAATATACAAAAAGAATACTTTTAATTGAAAACATTGAATTTTTTTCTTTTATATTGAAACATTGAATCTATTTCTTGTTAAGTCCTTATTTATTTGTAGATATTTTTATTCTATATTTTTTTTATTGATTAATACGCTTTTCCCCCTCACATATTATAATAAGTTTACATCATAAAATTTGGGATATTGCATCCTACTGGTTTACAGAAGAAAAAAAAGACAAAATTATACATGTGCACCAAATAGACGTGTGTTTATATTATTATGTACTCTCTTTGTTTAAAAATGTTAAAATGGACTATCCGACTCTAAATATGATTATGATGAGCCTCAGATTTTTGATTTTTAAAGACAGTGATAAAAAAATTGTTATAATATGGACTCGAGAATTATTATCCGAATTCGATTTCGATTTTAGATGGGTTTTGGACTACCTGACCTTAAATGATTTTTTTTAAAATAAAAATCTCATAATATTTATTATAAATAAAATTAAAAATTATATTATTTTAAACATAATACATTTTTAAATATTATATTATCTTTTATAAATACTATAATGTGTTTTTATATACAACAAATGTCTGAATTATATAAAATAGATACTTTGGGCTTTTATAGTTTTTGGGCTTTTGCCATGGGGTGCAAGAAAACATAATTCTATAAGTAGGGAGTATCCATCTTGTAATCAAATAACATTATAATATTATTGCACTCACGGGTCTGCAGATGCAAAGTGAGTAATAATAGAAATAAAAATCTCACAGTTGTGGGTAACAAACTTTATCTCTCCCAAATTTCCTCTTTCAAAATTCCTTCTTTGTTAATGTTGCTGCGCAAGAACCCTTCTTGCTCATTAAGAAAGGTTCGAAATTCTCATAGAGTTTGGGTTAATTCCAACACCTGGTATCTAGGGCTCCGGTTTGAACGATCAGTAGGAAGTAAAAGTGATGGCGATGAATAATCTGTATGGGCACTTTCCAGCAAACATTCTGATTCTCAAGAAAGATAACTATGATAATTGGTGCAAGCAGATAAAGGTTGTGTTTTGTTATCAAGATCTTTGGGATCTTGTGAAGGAAGGAGTAACAACACTTGCAGAGAACACAACGGAAGCTGAAAAGATTGCACAAAAATAATTAAAGAAGAAATATCTGTGTTGATCCAGATAACTTTGAAAAAGTTAGTGATGTAGAGTCTGCAAAAGAAGCATGTGAGATTCTTGAGAAATCGTTTGGAGGTGCAGAGAAGGTAAAAAATTTGAGGTTACAAACTCACAAAAGGGCTTATGAACTGCTTCAGATGGAAGACAATGAAAGCATTACAGATTTCTTCACAAGAGTTACGAAACTTGTGAATCAAATCAAAGTATGTGAAGAAGTGCTGACGATGAAAGTAGTTATCTCAAAGATTTTGAGATCGTTGGCTCTAAAGTTTGACCACGTGGTAGTAGCCATAGAAGATTCGAAATACTTGTCAGTACTGACGAAGGAAGAGCTTCAAGAAACACTTGAATCTCATGAACAAAGAATGACTGAAAGGTAGTAGGCAAATCGAAGAGTGATATGACTATGCAAACTCAATCAACAAGAGATAAGAAAGGCAAAGTAAAGGTGTTCGACAACAAAGGCAGAGGTAGCTACAACAATTCGAATGGCGAAATCAGCAAGAAAAAGGCAGGTCAAATCAAAGAAAACCCTAGAACCAAGGCAAAAATAGAGGTGGTGTTGCAGGTAGATAAAAAGGTGACAGCTGAAAGCCAAACAAGAGTCGCATTCAGTGTTACAATTGTCAGAGATATGGTCACTATTTTAGTGGTTGTTCTGAAAAACAGAAGAATCAAGAAGTTGATGCAAAGATGGTGAAACATGAAGAAGAAGAGACGTTGATGGTCACAACAAGAGATGAAGAGAGATTCCAAGATGAATGGTACTTGGACTCGGGATGCTAATCACACATGACTGGTAGAAAATATTGGTTTGTCAACATGAAGCCCTCGATGAAGAACATGGTGAAATTTTCAAATGACAATACTCTAGCAGCTGAAGGTATTGGTGATGTTCTGATTATGAGGAAAGATGGCAAGAGGTCACTAATTTCCAATGTGTTGTACATACTAAGAATGAAGTGAAATTAGCTCAGTATAGGGCAGTTGGTCAAAAAGAACTACAAGGTGTTGATCGAAGACAAGATGATCAGAGTTATCGATGCAGGTGGTAGGTTGATCTTGAAGGCTCCAATGTCTTAGAATAGGACCTTCAAGATTGAACTTAATGTGATGGAGCATAAGTGCCTTGCAATTGCAACTAGCATAGACGAATAAATGTGGCACTATAAATTTGGTCATCTTAATTTCAAAGACACCAAATATTTGAAGAGAAGAAATATGGTTTCAAGATTACCAAAAATTGACATCCCAAACGAAGTGTGTGAATAATGTGTTCAAGAAAAACAACACGAGAATAACTTCAGCAAGGATGCAAAATAGATATTTGATTTAGATTAGATTTAAATTTGGTTTTAGATCTAGATTTGATTTAGTTCCAAAATAGATATTTTGGGCTTTTATAGTTTTTGGGATTTTGCCTTGGGGTGCAAGAAAACCTAATTCTATAAGTAGGGAGTATCTCTCTTGTAATCAAATAATATCATAATACACTCACAGATCTGCAGTTGTAGAGTGAGTAATAATAGAAAGAAAAATCTCACATTTGTGAGCAACAAACTTTATCTCTCCCAAATTTCCTCTTTCAAAATTCCTTCTTTGTTACTGTTGATGCGCAAGAACCATTCTTGCTCATTAAGAAATGTTCGAAATTCTCATAGAGTTTGTGTTAATTCCAACACCTGGTATCTAGGGCTCCGGTTTGAACGATCAATAGGAAGCAAAAATGATGGCGATGAATAATCTGAATGGGCATTTTCCAGCAAACCTTCTAATTCTCAAGAAAGATAACTATGAGAATTAGTGTAAGCAGATAAAGGTGTTGTTTTGTTATCAAGATCTTTGGGATCTTGTGAAGAAAGGAGTAACAACGCTGACAGAGAACACAACGGAAGCAGAAAAGATTGCACAAAAATAATTAAAGAAGAAATATTATAAATCTCTCTTTATAATCCATCAATGTGTCGATCCAGATAACTTTGAAAAAGTTAGTGATGTAGAGTCTGCACAAGAAGCATGTGGGATTCTTGAGAAATCGTTTGGAGGTGCAGAGAAGGTAAAAGATTTGAGGTTACAAACTCACAAAAGGGCTTATGAACTGCTTCAGATGGAAGACACTGAAAACATTACAGATTTCTTCACAAGAGTAATGAAACTTGTGAATTAAATCAAAGTATGTGGAGAAGTGTCGCTCCCGGGATTTTCATCCTAGTACAAACGCGAAAGTGGCGCGGAAAGGTTAGAGTCGCCAGCCAGACATTTTTATCCCGAAAGAATGGGAAAGGTAATGTTGCACAAATCTGAGGAAGAAGGAAAAGGACGAGGCCTTGCGAACCAAAGATCTGAGTTCGGGAGTCGGTTACGACCTGGGAAGGTATTAGCACCCCAGATCGTCCGCCGTACCCGACGGGATCCACGCTTGCAAAAGAAACTGTTTCAAAGGGTGAGGGTATGAAAGCTGCCGAATAAAACTGCTACTGGAACTGGAATGAGAAATGATAAAGGAACTGAAAAAGAGAAGGAACAAAAGGGGAAATGTAGGGAAAATAAAGAGTGTGCTCGAACGGGCCCTACCCCGCTGCCTACGTACCTCATCAGGATAATGAGGATCAGAGACGCTGTAGTTCCCCTAACTAGGGGTAACAAAGGGAAATCGCTTGTGAATTAAGGCTTGAACTGCCTATGCCATTGCTCAGGTGTTGCAGACTCGGACGACGAGTGCGTAACCGTCTTGCAAAGTGACAAGTAGGAGCAAGTTCGCGTATGAAGCGAAGGAGATGAGAAAAGAATTCCCGAAGGAAAGGTGTTTATTATTTGTTTGGTGTTTTTTAAGAAAACTTTTATGAGTGAAGGTTTGCATAGGTAAGTGTACCTAAGTCTTACTCAATGGGATGTGTACATCTCACATCATCCCGAAATGGAATGCGCAAGAGGCACACCTATCTATGGAGGAAATCCCCAAAGCTAGTCCCCCAAGTGAAGGCTTAAGCACACTGGCCTACTACCATTATTAAGTGTTTTTTGTGGTTTTTGGGTTAAGAAGTGTTTTTTAGCTTTCCTTTGTGAGGTACTCATGCTAAGACCTATCTACCACGAGTGATGACTCACACCTCGCCCCGAAATGGAACGCGTGCAAGTATCTCATAGCAAAGTCTCATGTCACATGGAAGTACTCAACCTTTATTAAATGAATTAGAATTTAGTTTGAAGATGAGGAGAGAAAGAGAACCAAAGGAGCAAAAGGAAAAAAAAAAAAAAAAAACTTGGGGGAAATTTCTATTCTAAGTTAGCATGCATGGAGGTCCTAGGGTTTGTGAGGTGTTTACCTTACTGAAGAAGGAAAAGAAGAAGAGAAGAAGAAAATAGAAGAAGGGATGAGAAAGGCCTAAGCCCAACAAAAAGATGTTAGTCCATATAAATAAAATGAAAAGAGATGAGAGATGGAGATGTGGAACTCAATTCCCACATCTCACACTTACCATAGCTCCTGCATGGTTAGTGTAACATCATAAAAACAAGGCATGAACCAACAAGTCAGAAGTTATACAATCATGAGGACATGGCAAAGAGTTCATAAGATGATATACAAAGCAACACAAGATCATATTAAGATGATTGGGAGTGAAACAAATGCAAAGAAGGCATGCATAACACTTAAGGATGTAATACACACAAAAGGGAATCAAAACCAAAGCTCAAGGAAACTCAAACCCTATCCTAAGACCAGGAACAACCCTAGACCTCTAAAGGACCCCAAAAGGTGAGGAGAAGTTGGCACAAGTGCCCTTCTAAACTTAAAAGAAACTATAAGACTCAAAGGGTGCAAAACAAGGCAAGGTGAGGAAAAAAAATACCTAAGAAATAAATCCAAGCACCTAAAAAATCTACCCAACCAGCAAAGTACTCTTCAAACACAAGGAAATGAGAATCCAAAAGGGTTTGCAAAAATTCAGCCCCAAACTAGGTCAATGAAACTCAAGAATGCAAGGTATCACCACCTAGGGTTTAGAAAATTGATGCACAAGTAACTCAATCAAAATCCAGAAAGGAAATTTGTTAAAAATCTAAGATAAATCATGAAGATAGTAGAGTGTCTTAGGATTTGAATGCAAAAAGAATGAGTTTCATAGCTTAAAGGATGAAGAAGATAGAAATTGGACAAGGCAGATTGGTCCAAAAGAGTCCACAATAAAGCAATGCCTAGTGTTGAATTAATTTAGCCACGTGGAAATAAAAATAAAAATGTGAAAAAAATATGATAAAAAGCTAGATGAACTAAAGAATGCACATGAATTTTTATGGATTTTTTTCTAGGTTGGGAAATATTTAAAAATAAACAAAATGCAAGAAGAAAAAAGAAGAAAATAAAAGAACAATGAAAAGGATGGAGGAGTGCAAGAAGCAAGGCTGGCCAGCACATGCCAACTGCCTGGGCCCAGCAGGGGGGCGCGCATAGCATGTTGGCCTCAGGCCCACGCAACAATGCAAGGCAAACAAAAACCCAGGCACACTTAAACTTATGGCATGCTACATAAAACAAGCAAAATGCACAAAAACATGTGAACAAGGCATCAACCGGTCATGCTAGGGTTTAGTCACCAAAAGACAAAAACAAAACATGCCCAAACACAAACCAACACGTCATCATCTTCAACCTCACTCTCATGAAACAAAATTGAAGCATTCGAATGAAACAGGGACAAGCAGCCATAAAGCAACAGAACCAGAGAAACATATCTCCTTCATTTCTCCATGAAAACACACGATCCAAACATCAAAAATGATCCTCTAACTAAGCACAACATGAATCAATCATCACAGACATGTAAAACAGCACACCCAGCAAGAACAGAATCAAAACAGTTTGGATCTAAAAACTTCAAAACCCTAGCCCGACCTCATTTCAACATCATTTTCAAAAACAAAAAGCTCCACATGCTCAGTGTAACAAGTAGATTTCAATGCACATCACCAAAATCATTTATAAACTTATGGATTTGAGGCATACCTGAGATCACACAACTTCAAGTTTCTCCAAGAAAGCCAAAATCCATCTTGGGATGATCTTCTAGCAACCTCCTTTCACAAAATAAATGTGAAAGAAGCTTTAAAATAGCCTCCACTTTGCTCTTTGATGAAATCTGGCTTGAACTGGACTGGTATAAGAACCTCTCTCTAGCTTGAAATGAAGCTTGATCTATGTCCTTTGAAGCTTCAGGAATAAGAATATGGGGTCTGCCTTGTAAATGGAGCTATGGATGAGGAGTTATGAGAGAAAATGCAGCAAGAGCCAAAGCTTGAGTTTTATGAAATTCTACCTCCTCTGCCCGATTCAAAGAGGAAAATTCACTTATATATGATGTGTTTTCAGTGGCTAGGGTTGGCAAGCAAAGGCACGTGAGAATGGTGTGCATGAGGTGATTTTGCAAAACTTGCATGAGGTGAGTGGTGGAATGATTCACTCGTGCTCTTCCCACTCCCTTTGCACATGCTGACCTCTAATGATCCCTTAATTCAAAAGTGGAAGAAAACTGGCCCTTGGATCAGTGTATAATGTTGTTCTTATCATTTTGCTAAAATGCCCCTCATGAGATATCTCCCATTCCACTCATGCTTTCTGCACCCCTTTTGGGCCAAAACCTCTTCATACCATGCATTGTGAAATAATGTCTCCAAATGGTATACAAATGAGCTTGCAACTTCATTCCATATCAACTTGCCCCTTTGGTAAAAAAAATGACATCTCATGTGACACCAAAAATCTCAAATGCCCATGCACTTGCATTTTGTGAAATGTGTCAAATTACTTGCCTGGACCCTCCCATTTCTCTTGAGCTAACAACTTGATATGGCATGAATAAAAGGATGGCGGCCTCACCTTGCACTTGGAATGGGAATAAATGAGCCCTTTTTGAGATTTTGCATCATTTGCAAAAGTGTGAGATAAGCTCACATACCTCACTCTTTGCTTGGCCTTTTGGTACATGTACAAGCCTTTTCCAATCCTTGGTCAGAACATAAACAACTTTGGCCCTTAGAATTAGCCATTACATACTTCTCATGATTTGGCTAAATTTGCACTTTTGAGACCACTTCCATGCTTGGCATCAAAATGCAAGTTTCTCTTGAGCAAAATCAACTAAATACATTGCATTGTAACTTAGTAACCTCACTTGATCCATTCCAGCACTTAAAAATGAGTTTTGAGCACTCTTGCATTTGGTGTGTGCATGGAAATGTGATTTTGCCCTAAAATGCATGAAATTTTCGAGGGCTTTATCTCTCAAACCATAAATCCCATGAAAATGTACTTGTACTTTTTGAAAATGGCAGGCCTTAGTCTTCAACTTTCATGTTTGGGTTGGGTTCATTTGAAGAATTTTTGACCATGTTAAGCTCACTTGAAAATTAGGGCAAAAGTTGCTAAATTTGGAAAATCTCAAAAACCAACTTTATACCATTTTTTGCAAAAACCTCCAAATATCCATGATTCTTGATCTCCAACCATCCCAAACATCTTATAACATTGTAAAGACCTCCCTTGGCAAGAAAAAGTGGCTTGGACCCCCTTGAAATCAGACAGTTGACTTTTTACAGGCACAGTTGACCAATTACTTCATCTGCAAGCAACTAAGGCAATGACTGACTTCCATTTGGAATTTTCTCATGAAAATTGACATGTAGGGACCTCTTATCATATGGAAAACATTACCCAAAAGAGTTGGCCAAAATTATGAGTTTAAGGCTCTTGAAGTCAAAACCCTAATTTGGCTGCACTACTTAGGAGCCTTGCCTTGTCTTAAAACTTGTGATGATTAAGCAATCTTCTGAGCTTTTGTAGGTGAACTTGGCCTTGCCAAAAGAGTCTAGACTCATCATAGGCCTCCCACAAATCCATTGGAACCCTTGTCTTAGCTTAGATGGCCTCCAACACCTCCCCAAATGGCCATATGCCTCATGTTAGGGCTTGATGCTTGTCATGCTTTATTTTCCCATGCTATAATGCTATATATATGATATGCTTATGATGCAAATGATGTATTATGATGTTTAAAATAAAGAGGGCAAATTTGAGGTTCTACAAGAAGTGATGATGATGAAAGCAGTTATCTCAAAGATTTTGAGATCGTTGGCTCCAAAGTTCGACCACGTGGTAGTAGCCATATAATAGTTGAAAGACTTGTCAGTACTGACGAAGGAAGAGCTTCAAAAAACACTTGAATCTCATGAACAAAGAATGGCTGAGAGAGCAGCTGGCAAGTCGAAGAGTGATATGACTCTGCAGGCTCAATCAACAAGAGATAAAAAAGGCAAAGTAAAGGTTTTCGACAACAAAGGCATAAGTGGCTTCAACAATTCGTCTGGCGAAATCAGCAAGAAAGAGGCTTGTCAAATCAAAGAAAACCATGGAACCAAGGCAACAATAGAGGTGGTGCTGCAAGTAGATGAAAAGGTGATGGTCGAAAGCCAGACAAGAGTCACATTCAGTGTTACAATTGTCAGAGGTATGGTCACTATTTTAGTGATTGTTCTGAAAAACAAAAGAATCAAGAAGCTGATGCAAATATGGTGAAACATGAAAAATAAAAAGAGATATTATTGATGGTCACAAGAGATGAAGTGAGATTCCAAGATCAATGGTACTTGGACTCAATATGCTCATCACATATGACTGGTAGGAAAGATTGGTTTGTCAACATGAAGCCCTCGACGAAGAACATGGTGAAATTTTCAATTGACAATACTCTAGCAGCTAAAGATATTGATGATGTTCTGATTATGAGGAAAGATGGCAAGAGGTCAGTAATTTCCAATGTGTTGTACATACCAGGAATGAAGTGTATTTGCTATATATAGGGAAGTTGGTTGAAAAGAACTACAAGGTGTTGATCAAAGACAAGATGATCAGAGTTATCGACGTAGGTGGTAGGTTGATCTTGAAGGCTCCAATGTTTCAGAATAGGACCTTCAAGATTGAACTTAATGTGACGGAGCATAAGTGCATTGCAACTGCAGCTAACAAAGATGAATGGATGTGGCACTATAGACTTGGTCATCTTAATTTCAAAGACACCAAAGATTTGAAGAGAAGAAATATGGTTTCAAGATTTCCAAAAATCGACATCCCAAACGAAGTGTGTGAATAATGTGTTCAGGAAAAACAACACAAGAATAACTTCATCAAGGATGCAAAATAGATATTTGATTTAAATTAGATTTAGATTTGGATTTGGATTTAGATCTAGATTTGATTTAGTTCCAAAATAGATATTTTGGGCTTTTATAGTTTTTGGGCTTTTGCTTTAGGGTTCAAGCAAACCTAATTCTATAAGTAGGAAGTATCTCTCTTGTAATCAAATAACATCACAATATTATTACACTCACGAATATGCAGTTGTAGAGTGAATAATAATAGAAAGAAAAATCTCACATTTGTGGGTAACAAACTTTATCTCTCCCAAATTTCCTCTTTCAAAATTCCTTCTTTGTTATTGTTGCTGCGCAAGAACCCTTCTTGCTCATTAAGAAATGTTCGAAATTCCCATAGAGTTTGGGTTAATTCCAACCGTCCTTTGACGCATGTCTGAATCTAATCAAGTGATTAAAAGTATCTTGATCACTTGATGATATTAGTCCTATGTACTGGCTACATTGGATTTCAACTCAAGTCAAGTTTCTCAAGCAAGTTGTTAAATACATTGTACATCAAGACTGGATCACTGTTCAAACATAACAAAAAGATTCTTCTGTCAACACTTGTCAGTTGTGATGTGAATTGTGCGCCACGAGCCTTAAGAAACGAAGAAGGGTGAGAGGGATTATTCCTCTCTTTGTTTTGAGTACCTTTAGATACACGGATTATCACCTCCATTCAGAGGATTTAGTGCAATTTAAATCAAGTAATTGACAATTCTTTTTCCCCACAGACATTGTAGACAGTCTGGACATCAAAGCATTGGCCATTGTTGGATTCCATCCATTTATTTTCCTTGTATTATGATAAAACATAATCTTCTCTTTTATCAAAATAAATCTAATACACTTAAAAATATGATTAGAATTGTGTGTCATGAGCCATAAGAAATGGAAAAGGATGTGAGAGATATATTTCTACCCTTGTTTTGAATATCTTTGGATAAGGGACGTCTGACCCAGTTGTTCAAAGTATTCACCTTCATTCATAGACTTTAGTGCAATTCAAATCAAAATAATCTTTTTTAAAGTCAAAATCAATCATAACTCATCAACTCAATTTTCCGACTTAGGGCATTCAAAAAACTTTCAAAAAGAACATGTTATTTTCGTTCCACCGCAAACAAACAACACTTAAGTTTCCAACGCGCGAGCATTCAAGCAACATTTAACTTCTAGAAAGCAAATGTTAAAACTGTTCGATAAAAACAATCAACAAACACTTATTTTCTACCCCGAACTACGAAACTCTGATTTCCTTATTGCATTATGAGGATACGTAGGCACAGGATTGCGAGATCTTGGCGAGCACATTAATTAAAAACTTTTTCCCTTTTTGCAAGTAACCTTTAGATAATAACATTCATTCGTGCAACAATTGATGAATCAGTTGGGGACATATTTTTCCAAAGCAAGTTAAACATAGTTTTGCTTGTTTCCTTGTCAGTTTGGGTGTTTATCTTTACTACTTATTTGTTTATCTTTATGTTATTTTTTGCATTCTTTATTGTTTTAACAATCCTTATCCTACAACCTAATCTTACTTGGCACCTCCCATAGACATCAAAGTCCAACCTCAGTTAACACCATGTAAAGTTCAATCATCATTAGTATACTTAAAAACCCGCTGCGTCAATAACTCAAAACCCTAGTTCCGAGTGATGAGAAACCCAATTATCATGGGTACTTTAAATTCCTAACTTTTATCCCTTTGAAGAAAAACATCCGGCCCAGTCCATTCACTACTTCAAATGTCTCCATTTTTAATTATAAACACATAAAAGCATCCGGCCCAGTCCATTCACTACTTTAAATGTCTCCATTTTTAATTATAAACACATGGGAAAGACAATGAAACGTTCCTACTTTTTCAGATCCCAAAACATGCTTATGATGTTATGTGAAAGTCAAAACCATAGAGCAAGGAAAATAGAGAGTTGAATAAACCAAAGAAATGAAAGAACAAAAAGATATAGAGGATGAGTTTGTGGGGTATAACACTAGTACAAGAACAAGTGGACTAAAGAATGTGTGCTTAAAAGATAAAAGAAAACTACAATCTACAATTCAATGTATAATCATTTGTCGTGTATCAATCATTATACAAGTCGTGTCATTCGTAGTTGTACGCATTGTTTATTTATTTATTTTGTTTAATAATTTTTTATTTATTTTTTCTATTAATTTATGCCTAATGATTAAAACGAGTCATTCAAATACAATATATAACGAATATATAGTAATAATTTAAATATATTGTTTTTAAAAAAATTAAAATAAAAATCAAATATTTTTAACGAACTAACTGTTATGATTAATTATAATTAATTAATCATATAAAATATTTTTATACCATCAATATACATATCAATTAAATAATTTAAATAATATTCATCAAACATTATATTATTCTCTACATTCTTTTATAAGACTTTATAAATACCAATAATATATTTATAAATAATATGTGTTATGTGCTAATAATTAATAATATAATTAAAAGAGGAAAAAAATATTCATATTTTTCAATTATTAATTTAAAAGATTAATTTTATAAATAAGTCACTAAATATATTATAAAATAGATTATATATATATATATATATATATATATATATATATATATATATATATATATATATATATATATATATATATATATATATATATATATATATATATATATATATATATATATATATATATATATATATATATATATATATATATATATATATATATATAAGGAATAAAAATAAAAATAAATATTTTATAATTAAAGATATGTAGTAATATACAAAAAGAATATTTTTCATTGAAAACATTTAATCTTTTCCTATTTTTTTTACAGAAACATTAAATCTTTTTATTGTTAAATCCTTGTTTATTTGTAGATTTTTTAATTTTATATTTTATTATTGATTAATATATTATTTTTCTTTTTTTTTCCTTCAATATAAATATAATAAGTTTACATCATACACTTTAAGATATTGTATCCTATTGGTTTAGTTTTGTTGGTAGCAAAAAGAAAAAACAAAATTGTACCACTCTCTCAATAAACGTGTGTTAGTTAGGGGTGGACAAGAGAACCGAACCCAATTGAAACTATTAAAAGCGAATTAAATATAATGTAAGCGGGCGGTCCAGATTGAATTGTCGGGTGAGAGATAAGTATTTTTTAGTTACCAACTAGTAACATACCCGTGCTTCCGCACGGGTAAAATCGTTTTATACGGTATAAAATAATTAAATGTATAATTAAGTTCCAATTACATTATATAATTATAAAATAAATAAAAAATATATAAAACTTGACATTGAATTCTGAGATTAAGAAAATATAAAAAAAAAATACATTCATGCTTATATTTTAGAGGAATATTAGTGTGAGGTATGATAAATACTAACTATATAATGGCAACCAAACTATATGTTTCTCTTGGCATACACCATTTAATTGCACCAAGTTGTGTGCTTTGCAAATAAATTGCAATATATATATTGCAAATTTATGCCTAATAATTTATAGCAAAAAAATGAATTAGCATGCATACACCATTTTTTTCACCAACTCTCTTGCATAACATTTCAATAAACAATATGATTAGTACTTTGTTGAATAATAACAACATGAAGACTATTCCATAATGGAAACATGTTTTAGCCACAATGTATCCAACATATTAATTGTTTCAATGTAATGAACAAATAAATAAAGGAAAAATGCAATCTCAACATGTCTTGCACTAAAAAATTTAATTAGAAAACGATACACGACTCTCCATATTGGGATGGACAAAAAAATGCTACAAAAGCATCAAAGTCTTGAAGACTGATTGAATAACTCCACCTGAAAACAAAATGTCAAATATTATGTAACAAAGTAAAAGAATGAACCAACAAATATATTTGTAAAATTTTAGCTATCAAGCAAATTGTAAAGTATACATACTAAATATTGTGAAAAACTCCTTGAATACAACATTAGTGGTTGTTGTTTTAGCAATGTTGTCTTTGTCATGAATAAGAATCTTAAGACCTTGTTTAGACTTTACTCTTGACATTGCGACATAGAGTTGATCATGACTAAAAACATCCTTTGGTAGATATAAACTCACATTGTCCAAAGTTTGTCCTTGAGATTTATTGATGGTCATGGCAAAAGAAACAATAATGGGGAACTGTCTTCTAACCAACTTAAATGGCCATGGTGATTGTGACGGTGACAAAGACATTCTAGGAATATAAATGGTGTTACCTAAGTTCTTCCCAGAAATGATTTTTGCTTCAATGACATGATTAGCAAACCTAGTTATAGTAAGTCTTGTTCCATTGCATAAGCCTTCAGAATGATCCAAGTTCCGCATCAACATGATAGTTGCACCAACCTTCAACTTGATTGAATGATTAGGTAAACCAGAAGTTTTCAAAGTATTAAGAAATTCAGGAGTCAAATGCTCAAAAGCATCAAAGTCTGTAGCTTCAGATCTATCAATAGAATCACTACTAAAGGATTCCTTTTCTTCTCCTATCAAATAAAAAACACAAGGAAATTACAATCATAAATAATGCAAACTATAATGTAAAGCATAATATTATCATAAGAAAAAATAATATATTTCTTTAATACCTGGAAGAATATTAGTGATGTATTGATTAATGTCATCAACCACCTCAATTGTTGAAGCCAATATTGCTCGACTTTGCAGATAATTGGGATCATGGTAATTATTTATGAGACCGGGATAGGTACTTTGAACAATAGCCTCAATAAGATTTGTAAAATTTGTAATTAGCAACTCATCAGGAATGGAAAGATCAACATAACAATCTTTTGGCTCAGACATGGTACCATCACCAATTTTCAAGATCCATTCGGAAAAAAGGCGTACCTCCTCTTGGTTAGAAGTGTTTGTCTTACTTTGTAGGCGCATGTTTTTTGTAAGTTTGAGAACTTTGCACTCATCCCAAATGTAAGAAGCATTGATTGATGCATGAATAATATCAGATCTACTACCTCTTGGGACCACTGGAAGAATTTGTCTAAAATCACCACCAAAGACTACTACTTTGCCTCCAAATAGTTTTTCCTTTGCACGAGGAATTCCACTCATAATGTCCTTTAAAGACTTATCAAGATCCTCAAAGCAAAACTTGTTAGCCATTGGAGCCTCGTCCCATATAATAAGATGTGTCAACTTTAAAAGCTCAGCAAGATCATCTTTTTTGTCAATGTTACAAATGGAAGATTCTAAGGTAGGGACAGGAATCTTAAACCTTGAATGAGCTGTCCGGCCACCTGGTAACAACAAACTTGCAATACCACTTGAGGTAACAGGCAAGACAATTTTTCTATTAGCACGAAGTGAAGTGCTCAAAGTGTTCCACATAAATGTTTTACCTGTTCCACCGTAACCATATAAAAAAATACTCCCCCACTTTGTCTTTATACAACATTCATGATTTCAACATAAATGTCTTTTTGTTCTCCTACAAATAAGAATGTTGTGATAAAGAAGTTAGTATGGTTTTGTACTTCCAAGAAAACCTCAACCGCCAACATACAAAAAAGACATCAAATAAATAATGTCAATGAAGTTTCTTATGATGCTAATGATCCTTTGGCATTAAGGCATATGAATAAAGTAACATTTGACGTGGATTGAAATAGTAATATAAATTTGTATATTGGGATGGAAGATTTACCTGTTAATGATGAGTACAAATGATTGAAAATCTCATTCTGAGTAAGTTGATCATAATGCATCTCTTCATAAACCAACCGATTTCCAACAAAGGAAAGTACAAAATCATCTGGGTAAGGCATTGTCTTGAAGTCTTTCAAACTTTTATTGTTCTTTTGTAATTGTGTTTCTATTGCAATAAGGGTGAGTTGTTTTATTTCTTCATCAACGAGTGTTAATCCTAGTATAGAAAAGGGAAACAACTATAAATTATTAAATGTCAATCATAATAGAATTGCTTATGCAAATAAGTAGTCATACAAAATGTACCTGGATTTTTGGTCAAAACACGTTTCTCATGAAGAATACCATCATATAAGTACTTCCATGTCTTGCTCCAAACATGCTCAGGTCTATTCATAGATGAGGAACACAACATAGTAAAAAACAAGTTCCTTAAAAAAACACCAGATCCCCAAACATGCGCTTCTTTTATAGCCTCATTAAATTCCCTATCATCTTGTAGAAACCACATAGCAAAGTATGCCTCTCTGAAAGTCTTATGTTGGATGCCATCAATTTTTTAATATCATCATAACTTATAGGTCCTTTCTTAACAGTCAACATCATTCTTAAGTAATACAATTTACCTGTGCTTTGAGGAACCCAGATAAGACGACCAATAATATACCCTCTCTTCCTAGGCTTCCATGTTCTAGTCCGTTTATGATACACAAATTTAGTGACAAAGTCACTATATGTCAAAAACTTAGCTTCATCATATATTTTGTTTGCCTCAAACCATGCCGTAAACATAGATTTAGTGACACTTGGTTTAAGCAAAACATTTCTGATTTGCTCATA
Source organism: Lathyrus aphaca (assembly GCA_963966055.1). Lineage (NCBI taxonomy): Eukaryota > Viridiplantae > Streptophyta > Magnoliopsida > Fabales > Fabaceae > Lathyrus > Lathyrus aphaca. The sequence goes on along the minus strand of OZ014520.1, from coordinate 279,919,728 downwards.
GTCTTTGTAGATAACAAAATTCTCTCATTCCATGTGAAAGAACAATCTTTCAACAATTGGTTTCCTACCATGTATGGAATATGCAAAAATCCTCCAACATGCCTCACTTGGGGAAATGTAACGACAATCTAGATATTGCTTGATTTCATCCACATTCTTCCTCCCACCAATTGAACTATCATCTGAAGAATGAATAACAGCAGAAATTCTATCGGAACCTTTGTTGATGTATTTGAATAAGTATTTGATGGAAGTACTCTGATTGCACCATTCCATGTTGATGTGTGCTTCATACTTCAATAATAAACTTGGATTATGAGGAACCACATGACCACTCTGAAGGATGATTCCATTTTTTTCAATAGTGTGTCCATTGTCTCTTCTCCTATAAACTGGATAGCCATCTTGATCAACTATGGTTGTAGCCTGAAATTTCTTAGGGTAATACTTTGAGCACTTTCCAACTTTCATGCAAGGTGAGTTTAAATTTTCCAAACCGCAAGGACTATGAATCATGTGATTTTTAACCAATTTGTATAGTTTTGGATCCTTCAAAGGATCAGGCACTTCAGCATTAATTATCCTATCAATATCATCAGGCCCTGGATACTTATTAGAAGGATGCAAAAATAGCAAGATTTGTGCATGTGGTAACCCTCTCTTTTGAAACTCAATGGTGTGCATATCTACAAAAGTGTATGATGATATATAACTTTATTAGTGTATGAAAATATTAAGTTATTCTAAACCAAAGATAATGTAAAGTAAGTTTGCAGGCATTTAACTTACATGCAACCACCTTGCCTAATACACCTTTCTTTGTCAAATCTGATAGAAGTTGGTCAAACTTAATTTTGAAAATCCTCGAGATGACATCAGGACGATCTTGCGGCTTAAGATGAAGTGGTCTTAGCAATCTTTGGATTTCAGGCCAATTTGGGTTGCAAGTGAAAGTTATAAACAAATCAGGGAAGCCGACCTTGCTACAAATAGCCATACCATCGTAACACAACTGATCCATAAACCTCCTTCCACCTACATATGTAGAAGGCAACACAACTCTTTTTCCTATGGTTTCCCCAGAAGCTTGACTTTGATCACCCTCTTCGTTACGATTTTTGTACTTTGAGACCCTACGTTTTGGTTGATTTTCACGAATCCATTGTAATCGTTTAGACTCTAACATTGTGTAGCCATCAACCAAAAATTGTTGAAATAGTCTTCTGGATGCTAATAAAGTCCTAGCCTCGCCGATTCTGCTTTGAATTCGAAATGACAACCATTCTCTTATTGTAAGTCTGTTTCTCTTGTTGTCTTGGAAGATGGGTAAATCTCTATGAGCAATGTTTGGTCTATAACCATCTTATCCATAGGGAAAAATCAAAGGATATTGATAAGCCATGTATGCTACATGAAGTTCATTAATTCTCTGTAATTGTCCTTCCTTAGTTTGCATGATAATATCCCTTTGCTCTGCAGTGTCAATGTCACCAACCACTAAAGCAGCAACTTCAGAAATAGTTGGTTGATTGTATATGCGACCATCATTTGTTCTATCTGAGATGAGTCTCAACTTCAAATTTTGTGTATTAGAATTGAACAACCATTGTTTGGCCATTTGAAAACTCTTGGCATGGGGGTTATGTGTGTAAAGCATAGATGACAACTGTTGCACAATGATTGGATCAATGTTTTTTGTGTTCATATAAATGTGAAAGAAATTAAATAAAATGTAGTATAGAAAAGAAGGGATAGTAATGATTAACTGAATGAAACACATTACATTAAGCTTTTAAAAATTGGACGTTGTGTAATTTAGAATACCTTAAGCCCTGTATTCTGTTTTGGACTTCATTCTCTGTGTCAAAGATATATAGTTGTGCAAATTTTGGTGGTTGACCTTCAGGAGGCAACAAACTTCCAATCCTATGACAAGATTGTCCTTGAATACATATTGTAGGCGGTCCACATCCGTTGTTAAAACGATTGTCCAACTTTGCACCAGGTGAAGTGAACGCAAACATCATGTTATAAATGCGAATTTGTTGTTGAAACTTCCTGCTAACCACATTATCATCATCGAATAGAAGACGTGATAGTACCTGAGGTGGTTGTTTAAGTAATGGGAGTTCAACCTTTCCATTGCCACAACATAACGAAAACTTAGGATTAGCGGAATGATGACTTTTTCCCATTCTCTCTTGATACCACATCATGGCTTTACAATAACGACACTCAATTAAAGGATCCCCAATGTCGTAATATTCTGCAAATAACCACCTAACTCTTACATCCATATTCGAATTTCAAAATAAAGAGGCAAATAAATTTTTATGTTGTTCATGAATTTATATGATGTACCTTGAGAAGTGTTATTTGATCTTTCATTAATTATAAAAGGTGGTTCGAAGTCGTCTGAATCGGATAAGGATTCATCCTCGGAATGATGAGCTGTGATAAAGTCAAAATAAACCATATGTATCAGTTATAACAAAGAAATTCATATTAACCGTGCATATGGTTATTAACACTCTTCATTGAAACATGATTGAAAAATGCAGATTGTGAAGAACATGTAAATAAACACAATGTTTGTCCTTACTTGCAAAAGGGTCGTAGTCGGATCCATCATCGAAGTCGCTATTAAGAAAATATGGATTAACGGTTGGGGTAAATATGACAGACGCTGGAAGAGGTGTGGCACACGTTGGAACAGGTCTGGGAATTCTTGGAAATTCGGAGACCAGAACATTCGCGCTGACGTGGCCAGGGGAATGTGAGGTACTGTAGAAAAACTTCGTCAAGACCTCCAGGGGCAACAGTGTTAAAAGTTATCTAAATCACTTCAATTTTTATAACAGCGGTTAACGACGTACCTAATGTGTAATGACGATGTAGAATGCATGCCACTTCTGCGTGAGGGAGTGCTTGCGACAGTAGTACGGGTGTCTTGCGAGGTCTTCCACGAGGCCATTTTTCATATTGTATTGGCCTAATGTGATAAATAAGTGATGTTATGATAGCTTATGTAATTATATGTAGTCATTATTTAAAAAATACTTAATCAACCATGAAATATTTGATAAATTTATCACATACCTATCAACAGAAGTATGCAAGTTCTGCAAAAGCTCATGAGTCTGACTCGGGACTGGAAGTCTTGGAGACCTGAAGAAACAATTCAGTCAAAAATCAAAGAGGAAAATACAACCATGTTGAGGATTTGGTTACAACTATGTCATATAAAAATCAAGACTCATAGCAGTTATAACAGGTCATACAAAGTTCATGAATTGGTTAGAACTATCAATATGCTCAACAATCTATAAATAGGATAATTGAATTAACATACTTTCTTTGAATCGAAGTTTCTCCGGCATGGTATACGTTGTTGATATTTGAACCTTCTGCTCTTGTCGGTGACACGCCATACGAATTTGTATGTTTCTCATCTTGCTTGTTATTTACGTCCTTGGAGAACTTGGATAGTAAATTGGTTCCTATAGACCGAACATTGGAAATATTCTTGTAAGGGTGAAAAACATGTTTGCTATGGCTAGGTTCTGTCCCAAGAATATTTTCGGTAAGCAACCGTCCTTCTTCGACAATGCGAGCAACTGTTATTCTATTTTGCTGAGAGGGAGTGATTTCGGAAAGTGGAATTCTACTTCCAATTGTATACGGGGTAGACATTTGGTCAGATATTGAGTGTTGAGGGTTAGTTGTACTATGTTGTCGTTTAGACCGTGATTCTCGTAGTATATGATACCTTCTTGCCCTTGTACGCTTTGCTGATGTGATCTTCGTGACGTGATCCATATCGAGCAATAAAGTTTTTGTTTCCTTATATCAATAATAATATGAAGTATCCGTAACAGGTATCATCCATCAATAACAATACGAAAAGCCGCATATAACATGATGAAAATCATTTTTATATCATTCATCAGTAACAATATGAAGTATTAGTTGGCTATATCATCCATCATTACTATTGAGCAAGAATATCATTGTTATATCAGGTATCGGCAATATTAATTTGCTGCAAAAATATCAGGTATCATTGCTATATAAGGTATCAGTAACAATATGAAGTAACAATATGACAATCATTACTACTGAGCAGGACATAACATTAATTTTCTGCAAAAATATATGATATTTTCACATATCAGATATATGATATTTTCAGACATCAACATAATGCAAAAATATATGGTATTTTCACATATCAAACAGCACGAAAATACTACAATGCATAGCTAAAGTATAATGCAGAGCTAAACTTAGCATCTCAATATAGTTAAGCAGAGATACACATAAATGCAACAAATAACTTTCAATAAATACCATCTCAATACCACTTCTGCTTACATTTTCTAAACATGAGGATGTATTGAATGTTATAGAGAAAAATCAATCAAAACATGCTTGTTGTAGTAACATATAAAAACCAGAAATGCTCACCTTTGCTAAACATGAGGATGCATTGTTTCTAAGAAGTCCTTTAGAATCGCATTCTTGAAAGAGAAGTTTCTGCACTAAGAATGTTATTCCCTAAACCAAATTCACATTGTATCTTGGTGTAATTGTAAATTTGTATTTTATGAAGACCAATTTGTAAATAACTTAAATTTGTCAATTTAAATTAGAGTACTTTGTAAAATGGTTAGTATATGGTTGGTGACTTGAATCAACATAGTTAGTAACCAATGCTTTTTCTATAGTGTAGTTAGTATATGAAAAACTGAGCCTAGTCTATGAGCATTCCACGGGTTGTCTTCTCCCATGCTTGTAGTAGTCAGACTTTGCATATCCTTGCTAATTAATAATATTAAAAGGCTGTAAAAAAACAATAATACTATAATATTGTAACTATCATTAGTTTAGTATGGGAAAAGACTTTGTAGAAAAAGTATATCCTATTTGTATTAGGACATAGTAGCTAAAATCATGATTGGTAAAAGAAAACACATGACATCACACATCCTACATTTAATGTTGATTGAATTTTGCAAGCAAGCTTTGAAAATATATTCTGAAAAGTAGCTATGACAAAACACCAAGAAGTACCTTTTGTTAGTGTGGCAGTAGTTTGATATGCGTTTTCTCTCTCTGCAGACTATCATATTGAGTTTGAGAGTGAAAAATAATAGTATAATAAAAATAAAGTGGCAGGGTTCTAATAGTTGTATCACCTTTTGTTTTTCCTTATTATTCTATGGATATTAGTTTATATCACTTAGGGCAATTATATCAACAACAAACAACAAACATATTTGGATCAATTCTTAAAAGCAAAATTCTGCTTAATGCATATTTGAGTTATTTGGCAGGCTTAGTTTATCGGGTTGTATTGAATAAAAACATGTTTGTAGTTACAACTAATTCATTTAGATGTAAGCATATTAGTAACAACCATATTGCAAGCATATAATACAATTAACACCTGTTGCAATTAACAACCATATTGCAAGCATATTGCAAGCATATACTGTTAATGAGAGGCATACAAAGATATAGAGAAATAACTTGATATTAGATTACTATAAAAGTTTCACCATGTCAGTTACAACCATATGTAAAACTGGACCAAAAGGAAAAAGGTGCATAATACCCATAAAATAAGTCACAAGGACATTTTTTTAGAAACAGAAACAGGTCCATTGCACCACAAAAATAGTCAAAAGTCAATTTTGCAGAAAGAGCATGTCTAAGAAACAGAAATAGTTGCATCGCACCACAAAACTTCACCAAATGACATAAATACAAGCATATTCATTGTTGGTCTTAGCATTTGAAGAATGTAGAAATATCAAGCCTTTTTCAATTTCATAAAATGGTTCCTCATTTGTTGGACTACTCCTTCTTCAAGTGCTTAACCTTTGTTGCGGAAAGTTGCAGAGTGAGAATTTCAGTCTGCAAGATTTCATCTAGACATTGAGGGTCAGGAAGCCTCTTAGCCGGCGTGTTGATAGAGCAGGTTGACAAACTTGAATCGGTCTTGGCAAAAGCGGTGGGAATGGATTCATGTTGATCATTTGAATTCATTGGCTACAAATATCATTGAATTTGTTATAAGTTCATATACAGATTCATTCAAGATTATTTCCATACAACAATTCAGACATATATAAAAAAACAAAGTTACATCCATACCATCATTTCATTTTGGAGGACCCTTGCAAGATTCTTGTCATTGATAGGAAGTGGTGTTTTTGAAGAATGCTGCGATGATATACGTAAAGTGATTAGTTTTATTCGATGAACTCAACATTGAAATCAATAATTTAATGGCTTGTACCTCTTCAGGTTTCAGCAAATCGTCTAAGGTCTTGTAAAGGCCCGGAGGATCATTAAGTATGTTAACAATAGAGAATTGGCCATACTGTGATTGAAAATTGATTCTAAAAGCTAATTTTTTGTTTAATATGTTGTCTAGATGAGTTGGATAGATCTTCGGATTATCCTCTCCGGCCTATGAGAACAATAATTCATAATGCGAAATATAGTTAACTAACAATTGAAATAGTCAATAGTGAGTAAACATTGTGTTAGGGAGTACCTCTTTCATGACTTGTCGCAATTCCCTAGCAGTCAACTTAACAAAGGGGATACAGTCTTTATCCCAAAATACAAAGCATCCGATGTGGTTATCATATTCAACCTCGATTTCAACTTTGTATCTAACATAAAAAGAGCAGAAGATGTTAACCTGTTGTCACAACAGATGTTAAAATGAAAATTTGGTAATGATAAGGAATGCTTACTTTGTAACAGGTTCAACATCCGTAACTCCATACGCACATTCAAATTTGGTTCCTTGAGACTTATGTGAAGCCTTGCAATTTGGACACGACTCAAAGTACCATCCGAATTTTGAAGCCTTAAATCGTACGGTAGTACCAATGGTTGTGGCAAAGCAATCCTAGTATGGTACAACTAATTGTTACGGAAAATATGTTAATCGGAAAAACAATGCACATGAGAAACACTACAACAGACCTTTCCGAGGTCATAGATTTGCCGAATGGTTTTGACCTCACTTGGGTTTGTCCATCTTGTGTTGGTAGATTGGATAACAGAATTTGTTTGTGTGATAGAATGAGATGGAGCAGGGGTTGATTGTTCTGATGCTAACCTGATGCAAAATACCAAATGTGTGTTACAATGTGAAAGTAATAATCATAGTCGTAAAATTATAGGAAAGGTTAATGGTTTCTTTGGATGAAGAATACAATGATTTGAACTCTTCAACTTGGGGATAATTGATGTTAAAATGGAGCTTCAATCCATTCCATGCGTTAGACAGGCTTGGCAATCCCGAAGCTATTTGAAAAAATGTAAATCAGAAAACTATGAGATACTATAAGAAACAGAAACATGTGCAACTATGGACCAGAACATAAGACATTTACATATCAGAATATAATAGGTTGACATATCACAGCATATGAGAAAAATATATCATAGCAAACTTATCCCCCTCAATTTTCGTGCCCTGTAAATAGAGAAGCTGTATTAAGTTTTACATACAAATGATGTTGACCAATGAATAGGAAAGCTTGCAAGTGGATAAAAACAAACATAGTTTTAAAATAAAATAGAATTATATAGTACTTGGATCCTCATACATGTAACTAAGCATGCTGATAGGGACATGGATCCTAAGCATGTTGATAGGGACTTGGATCCTCATACATGTAAATTAATTTTACACAAATGTTTAATAAAGATTCAAGATTTCTTCATAAGATATAAATAAATCAATGAAGTTTTCAGAACAATACTTCTGATTTTTAAAGATTAATAAAGAATAACAAAACTTCTGATTTTTCAGAGCAAATGCATTTAAACATAGTAAATAAATTTGAACATTGCAGTTAATAACTTGTGTGACAGTACATAAACAAAATGACATTGGAACAATAAGTACGAAACCAAAAAGTTATATGTAGATTAGAGTATAACATGTCAAACCTTGACTTTGTTTACACCACGCATATGTTAAAATCAGAATTGTTGGAGCAGAAGAATTGATTGAGTCATAGGTGTTCACAAAGTTCTTAGCGTAATCATCCCATAAAGCAACCTCTATTACATTTCCGGCTTCGTCACAAAGAGTAATGTTTGCACACGATTTTTTTCCACCCCCCCCCCCATTTGGGTCTTCACAATATATTGGAGAACACCTATGACATTTGAAATTACAAAGTATAATTTATGATAAGGCATGAATAATTGAAAAGGAATACAAAGAAAAAATTTATGTTAAGTAAACTGATATGGTAAAATTTACAGCAAGCATTCACCATATAGGAGATCACTATTGAATTTCCCAGTGAGAAAATAAACAATAGGTTTAAAGTGGAATTTGTGTGTTGGTATTTCCGGAAGCGGCATTTGTGAAACCGTTGTTCCTCTATTGAAGATAAGTTTGAGTTTGTTTGGGAATACTTTGAATGGACCATCATTAATGACATGATTTCCATTGTGAAGGATATATGTTTCATGTTCCGCTATTTGTGCAAACCAATTCTTAAAGTCTCGATTCCAAGTTGTAACATGAATTTGATCACCCTACAATATAATAGCTCACGTAAATAAATGAAACAGGAGGTAAACAAATAACAAAAATATGTTGGAAAATATTACCTTTGAATCTTGAATGACCATTTTGAGATGTTGGAGTCCGCTTTTTTCTTTGACCACCCATAGATCAACAACACGAATAAGCATCTTCCAGATTTGGTTTCCTAGAACCAAATCTTCGATCAGAAGCGGCACTCTTGACATGGTTGCCTAAACAAAAGAATATGATGAGAAACATAATAAAATCATATGATGAGAAATAGAAGCATATATAACATCTGATATGATCAGAAACAAAAGCATATGATGATAAACAAAACAAAAGCATGTGATGAGAAACATAAGCATATATAACATGCAAGTTGATCAGAAACAAAAGAATATGATTTTTGAACAGAACAAAAATTTTCATTTTTACTGAATAGAAGCAATAGCAGATTTTTCATTCAAGATAATGATATAGTACTATTTTTCATTCCAACTTGTATACATTCATGGTAATATAGGTCTTGTGTAGTATTGATTAATGTCACAAATTGGCCCTCTGTTTTAATCTGCCTCTTGTGTAGTACTTGGATCCTCATATATGTAAATTCATTTTACACAAATTGTTTAATAAAGATGAAAGATTTATTCAAAATATATAAATAAATCAAGATCAAATATTTCTAAGTTATTTTCAAAAAAATATACAGTCTTGGTATGTTTGGCAAAATTAAGTTTCACAAAGATGGGATAAAAATATTTTTAAAGATTCCAACAAAAGTTTTCATTGTTACAGAATAGATACAAAACAAAACTTATCATTTTCAAGGCCAAAACTTCTCATTTTTAAACTTCTCATTTTCTAGGACAAGCTTGTCATGTCCATTTTTAAACTTCTCATTTTCAAAGCATAACAAAGCTTGTCATTTTTACAGAATAGAAACATATGCAAAGGCTCCTTTTTTAAAGATTCCAACAAAGCTTTACATTTTTACAGAATGTATATGAGGAAATAGAAGTTTCAATGTTGAAGATGAAAGAAGTTACCTTTGAGTTGCTGGAGAATACCACAGAAGGATAGTAAGATTAGAAGCTGAGTTTACCTATGAGTTTACCTTTGACAATATGGATGAAGGTGTGTTGGTAAGAGGCAAACCAGTTTTGCGTGTACCTTTGGGTTTCAAAATAGGGGGAAATCTTGGGTTTTGTGTAAGCCAATTGTTAGATGACAGATGTCCGCATGGGAATGTCTCTGATGGTAGAAAAATAGGAACATTTGGTTAATTACGGATTTGTCGAAATTGAAGTGTAAATTCAAAAAGATCAAAGGGTATTTTGGAGAAGATATGCAACAGACTTTTAGAATGTAGATAGTAGATGAGTCCACTTGGTCAAAATCGGATCTCTAAAATAAATCCACAGGAAATTGAAACCGACCGGTTTTAATTCCTGATTATTTTTTTATTAATACTTAAGGATATTGGTTGGTAATATGAACTTGATATACTCAAGGACAATGAATTGATGCAATAGGTAGCAGAGACGAATCCAAACATTATATATTGATGTGACTAAACATGAAAGAAAATATAAAAACTATATTAAAAATAAGAAATAATATTATTAATGAAATACATTTACAATGAAAATCATACACTATCCATTTCTTGAAAATGAACAAAAAGAACATAATTGTTAATTGGTGCAAGCAAGAACCTATTTTTCTATAAAATTCTTCACAAATTTCAGAGCTGAAAAAGCATGACTCTAATTATTGGTATGAATTTAAAATTGGTTCATTCTCATATTTCAGATAGCGCCTTTTTTTAAAACAAAACTTAAAAACTCATAAAAATAATACTAATTACTTTTTTTTAAACTCTTGAATTCACTTTTAAATATTTTAATAAAAAAATAATATTTGAAAATTTAAATATTTATTAAATAAAACAAAAATATAATACATGATATTTGTTTAATAAAAAAGTATTTTTTAAGCATTTATAATTACATGGATCCATTGGAATACATCATATTATCACTAAAACATAAATTATCACAAGCATTATTTATTATATATAAAAGAAAAAATTGAAGAAATTAAAATTAAAATTCATAACATTTAATATAAGAATTTACATAAATATATAATATTGTCATAAAATAATTTTAAACTAGATAAGTACAAAGATATTTGTGTATCCACTTGAAAAAATTGATTTTTCTGCTAAATTCGTTAGCCACAAAAGTGCCGATTGATGTCATTCCATTTTCGTAAGCAAACAATTGATATAGTATTAATCCACAGTATATCAATATAATTGCACTGTTAACAAATAATTATAAACACAAGTAATTGTAAGAATAAGTTTTTGATTCTACTTCTCTATTAAGTTTTGATGATAACAATTACCTTAAGAACAAAATATGATACCTAAAAATATTATCTTCTCTTTGTACAAGATTATAAGTTCTTGTAAAGACAAAGAAGTTCTGAGTTAGATATCTTCTACACTAGAGCGAAAAATCTACTAAGAGAAGATCTGGTAAAAGACTCTAGAAAATCTCAGTCAGATCAACTGTGAAGTAAACACTTTGATACTGGATAAATGCAAGTTCTGACTCTTAGAATCAGACACATTTATTGAAGATTCAAAGATAACGGCTCCAGACAAGATCTCTATTTTTGAAAGCTCTTAATGGCAATTATCAACATCCAAAAATATCATAGGCTGTCACCAACAGTTCAAATTTTACAAGTGTATAAAAAGGAGTCAGTTGAAGAATTTTGGGCTCTCTCTCTTACTCTCTCGCGCGAAACATTTCATCAAAAACCAAAAATCATAATCGTTGATCTCTTTTTGTTTAAAAACTATCACAATAGTGATAATCGCTTTCTAGAAGCATTTTTTGTTACAACTTATCTTCATTATCATTGTATTATTCCTTGAGTGACTAAGTGTAGTAAGTAGACTCAAGAAGACTTTGACAATAGGTCTTAGTGTTTGTAATCATTTTGATTAGTGGGTTAAGACCTCGATTGAGAGAGGTAAAATCACCTTGGCGGGTGGACTGGATGTAGTTTGAGTTCAAACGAACCAGGATAAATCAACGTGTTGTTTGCATTTAACTTATGAAAACCTCAATTCAAACCTCCTTTCTTGTGTTTTTTCACCTTCAATTGGCATCAGAGCATCTGGTTCTGAGTGCAGCACTTAATAATGTCAGAAAAAGATCCAAAAGAAAAACACAATGGCTAAACCAGTTCAGAACAACAACGACTATCAGAATGACAAAATCAATGGCAAACCTCCTGTATTCAATGACGACAATTTTGATTACTAGAAGGATGTTCTGAAGAGTTTCTTTCTGGCTCTAGATGGAGATCTCTGGGATATGGTGACTGATGGCTACAATCATCCAGTAGGAGACGATGGTCAGAAGATTGAAAGAAGAAACATCACATTCCAACAGAAGAAAGAATTCAGAAATCATCACAAGGCCAAAACAATACTTCTGAGTGCTATCTCATACACATAGTATGAAAAGATCACAAAAAGAGAATCTTCAAAACACATGTTTGATTCTTTAAGGATGACACACGAAGGTAACACTCAAGTTGTAATGCCCGTTTATTTAATTAATTATTTAATTAAATATAATTGTGGTATGTTGTATTAAGTCGCGTTAATTTAAGTTGATTTCCAAAATATCAGAATATTATGTTGATAATTATAAGTTGATTTAAGTCGAATTTAATTAATTAAGTTGATATAAATTGTGGAATACGATATAGAATACCCTCCGGGTATTGTTGGATATGTTGTTAGGGTTGTTTGAACCGTTTGGTGGACAATCGGAAGTTAATCGATTAAGTCGGAAATAAGTATTTATTTGTGAACTATTATTCGGTCAATTTGGCATTGTGGTAAATTAAGTCGGAAAATTAAGTCGGAAGCCGTAGAAATATTATCGGATTTAATATTATGGTTGTTGCAGTGGATTAATTAGTGGGCTTGAAACCATGTTCGAAATAGCAAATTAAGGGGGTGTTGTAGTTAGGCCCATTAGTTGATTATTAATTGGATTATTATAATTATTATTATTTAATAAAAAGAAATAAAATAATAATTAGTCAAGATGAGAAGAAGTATTAGTAGAAGTTGAGAAAAAGTGGAACGTGGAAAAGTTAGAACGAGAAAAAAATTGGAGAACGAGGAAAGTGGAGAAAACAGTTACAAGAAGTCATCGTCGGAAAGTCAAACCGGAAAGTCGATCGGAGATTCGAAGTGGCCACCGATTAAGGTAAGGGTGGGGTTCAAACTCTATAATCGGGATTATGATGACTAATATGTGGGTTTGGGATTTTATAATTTCTATACTGTCGGGTGTTGATTTTGTGTTGATCGTGTTATTTTGATTGTTGTGAAGAATATAATTTTTTGTGATAATTGAGTAATCGAACTGTTAAAATTTTATGGTTGGATTAACTGGTGAGAAGTTGTATTTATTTAATCAGTTTTGGGAAAATTTGGAATTGGGGACGAAACCCCTAATCAGAGGGTGGCGCGGGCCACCATTATTAAAGGAAGGGTGACGCAGGCCACCCATGTGAGAGAGACAGGTGCCGCAGGCCACAACTAGTGTGGCACCGACCACAACCAGTGTGGCGCAGGCCACCTCCTCTTTCCCCTTAAACACGGCGCAAGCCATGTAGTTTAATAGTGAGGATGGTGCAGGCCATCCTTTGTGTGGGGTCCACTACTTAACTTTTCATTCTTAGTAATATGCATATGAAATTATACTACTTATTCATTATAGTGTGACATGTGTATAAAATATTTAGTAAAATTAATTAATAATGTTAATTGGTTTGTAAGAGGTGGAGTTTAACAGTAGCATATTTTAGCAGAACATTGAAAGAGACAAAAGTAAGAATATATGTAGTAGCAGTTTAGCAGAATTTAGGAATGACAGTAGTGGGTTTAAGCAGAAAATAAAATTTAGCATGTAATGGTATTGTAGTAGAATTGAATTCGATAACATTCAGAAATTAGTAGCAAGGAAATGCAGGTATTGGTAAGTTGGAATTGAGCAGAATAAGTGGAATTTATCAGTAGTTATAACAGAAAATTAAGTAGTGCCGATTTAACCGAGGTGTGCAGAGAAATCAGTTGTCCGGAATTTAATGAAAAATGTCGAGTTAGTTCATAATAATAAATAGGTGATTTTAGTCGGTGTATTTTGTTAATTAGTATTTAACTTATGTATTTTCCAGTATAGTTGCTTATGTTGTGTTACCCCGGTTTGGGAGTATTTTTAAGTTGAAGGTCGAAGGACCAATGTTGATTATTAAAGCTGTAGGTTGTATGACCAACGTTGTAAGTTGTAGGCCTCTGGCCAAAGTTGAATCGGTGTTAAATTAAAGTTGCTATGTTATTCGTTGTATGTTGTTTGCAGTTGATTGTTGTTATATGTTAAGTCGTTGTATCATGGCAAACATTGCATTTTCTAAGTTGGAGCGGATGCTCGCCATGATGGCCTGGATTGGAAAAATATTTAAGTTGAAGGCTTATGCCTTGTAGATACCTCGATAACCTGGTATATTCTAAGTTGGGAGTTTTACTCCAATGGTACCACATGCATATGCATAGTAGAGTCGCATCCTGTGTCCCATTATTTATGTTGTTTATGTCGTTTATGTTTTGCAAGTCGATAGAGTTGTTCAAGTTGATTAAGTTGCTAAAGTTGTTTACGTTGCTCAAGTTGATTAAGTTGTTTATGTAAATTTAAGTTGATTAAGTGACTTATGTTGATACATTGAGTACGTGGTTCATGTTGAATAAGTGGATTATGTTTCTAAGTGATTACCTGATTATGTTGAATAAGTTGATTATATGGTTCTGCTGTATGAGTTGTTTATATGTTTGTGTTCATAAAGTCGATTATGCTGATGTTGGAGAAGTTGAATATGTTGTGTATGTTTGCAGAAGTTGATGAAGGTGTTTATGTTGATTTTATAGTTGAAATTGGTTATGATGATTAGGTTGATTTTAGTGATTATGTCGAAAATGTTGATATGTGAATTAAAATGATAAAGTATGTTTATAAGTTATGGGTGATTGGTAAGATTTTGTTGTGGGATAGTATGAAAATTGTATGATTCCATTTAGCATATTAATTATCATACTCTTGTTTATATGATTTGATATCTCACCCCTTCTGTTTGAATGTTACCCCTATGTTGGTAACATGCAAGTAGCTTGCAGGAAGATGGTTATCTTCATTAGTCGAGTCGGTGTCGGTGCTCTGATACGTAACACTCGGGGGGAATGAACGCTTAGTTGTTTTGTTGTTATATTAAGTTGTTGTTGTTTTAAGTTGTTACAATTAAAACATGTTATTACTAAGTTGTATAGTTGAACAAGTTGTTACGTGATGTATAGTTGAATATTAGTGAATCCGCTACCTAATTGTAAAAGTTTCTTTATTTCAAAGAATTAAACAAATGCTGTTGTTATGGTTCATCCTAAGTGAAAGTGTTATGTATCGATGTTCGTGAAATTAAATGAATTTGTGTTTAATAAGTCGAAAATGTGGCATCCTATATAAGTTGTTGAATTTTTGAAACTCTGATTTATGAATTTCCGCAGGGTAGATTTGGGGTGTTACACAAGTCAAAGGAACCAAAGTTCTGACACGTATCCAGAAGTATGAAGCATTCAAGATGGAAAAAGATGAAACGATTGAGAAAATGTTCTCAAGGTTTCAAATTCTGGTCATTGGACTGAAAGTTCTGGACAAAGGTTACTTAACAACAGATCCTGTGAAGAAGATCATCAGAAGCTTGCCAAAGGCTTGGAGACCCATGGTCACTGCTCTTAAGCTGTTAAAGAATCTGAATGAGATATCTCTTGAAGAAGTGATCAGCTCATTGAGAAACCACGAGATAGAACTTGAATAAGATAAACCTCAGAAGAAAGGTAAGTATGTTGCTCTTAAATATAACAAATATGAATCTAAAGCTTTTTAGGAAGAAAAAGAAAGTTATAGAGGCTCATTAGAAGTAGACGAATTATCACTCTTATCCAGAAGAGTTCAACAACTCTGGAAGCATCGTCATAAGAAATTCAGGAATCCCAGAAGATCAAGCAATCACTCTGAACCATCCTCTGGTTACAAGAAGTCCAAAAACAAAGAAGTAGTATGCTATGAATGCAAGGAACCTGGACACTACAAGAGTGAGTGCCCTAAACTTCAGAAAGAGAATCCTAGTAAGAAATTCAACAGAGAGAAGAAGAAAAGTCTTATGGCCACATGATATGACTCAGAATCTTCTGAAGCTGAATCATAATCAGAAGATGAACATGCTAACATTGCGTTAATGGGAAAAATACCAGATGATATCAACTCATCAGAATCAGAATCATATTCTGAAACAGAAGAGGTATTTTCTAAACTCTCTAGAACACAATTAGAAGATATCCTCTCATAAATTCTTGAAAAATATAAGAACCTTCAATTCAAATACAAAAACCTAAAACAAGGTCTAGTATCTGAATTGAAGGAAACGAGGAAACTGAAAGCAAAAAACTCTAAGCTGAAAGAAAACATTCTAAAACTTGAAAACTCTTTTGAAAAAGTTAAAGCTCAGAAAGAATCTGGATCAGAAGTTTCATATAGTTCTGATAGTATCATAAAGCAATATGATCATAGCTTTCAAAAATTTCTAGCTATTTAAATACATTGATAGCAGCAAAATTGCCTCAATGATATATGGAGTTAGCAGAAATGGTAGAAGAGGCATAGTTTTTTACCCCAAAATTTCCCCTCCCACAATCAATACAATATCACTCAAGACTTCTAAATGATCATAAGGTTCTTAAGACTTCCAATTGATCAAGAAGTGTGGAAGTTTCCACTCCTCCTAAGCAAAGTGTCCAAAACTAGGGTTTTGGGTTTCCTCAGGTTAAAATGACTTTCAAGGCTTCAAGTGAGCTTCATAGAATCCCATATGATTTCAAGAATCCCTATGTCTAGTTTCAAAGCTTTCCCAAAGAGCTTTCCCAGTCAGATGATCAGATATGCAAAAATCAGTCAAAGTAGTTAAAAAGTCAAACTGATGTCAACTGTGGTCAAATTAAAGTCAAACTTCAAGATTTTTTTGCCAACATCAAGATTATGAAGTAAAATTCATCATTTGATCAAGGGTTGATCATGATTCATCAAGAAAGTTTCAGATCATCAAGAATCAGATGTTTCTAAATTAGGGTTTTCTTAAGAAAACTCAACTGAACTTTGACCAGCCATAAATTTCACATGATTCATCAAAAATTTCCAATCCAAATCTCATTTTGAAGGAAATTGAATTCTCTACAACTTTGTGGCTCAAAAGCCAAGCCTAAAAATGCTTCATTTGGAAGGTATGAGCTAAAACATTACAGGTCATTTCAAAAGTCAACAAAACGTCAACTTTTTCCAAAGAGCATAATTTGAAAATGATAAAAGATATGGACATGAGACCAAAGAGGTTTGTTATAGTACTCTTTAAGCTTTCCAAAATGTCCAATAACACCTTCATAGACTTAAAATTGAGGGATTTATGCCTTGTCAAAGTTGGGAGATTTTCAAGGGGTGTATGAAGAAAATAAGGGCTTAAAACTAATTTTTTCCAAATGGGCCTATCATTTTGCAACCCAATCTTCATGATAACATCAAGCACGACCCAATTCAAATATTTTCTGATTTTTATAATTTATTTATTATTTATTTGGATTTTATTCATTAAAATTCATTTTAAATCAAAATAAAATATGAAAATACAAATATTTGATTTGATTCTTCTTCTAGAAGCTCTTAAATGACATTCAAGTTGATTTGATCTCATCCAATTTTGAGCTAAGGCTATTTGGTAAGATATGATGTGATTTTTGGACAAATTATGAAAAGAATTTCTTCACCATCAAGTAACATAATTTCACAAAGACCAAGCCCAAAATTTTAACCTAATTGCTTCTACTATAAGTATACAACAGACACAAACACAGAGGGGGCGAATTCAAAGCAAAAAATAGGCACTTCTATATTCAAAAATTCTCAAGAAAACCAATTTTCCATTTCATCATTCTAAGGATTATTCAAAGTTTTTAAAGGTTTTAACATGTTCCTTGATATTCATTGAACGTATCCCAACCATCAACATCATCCAATTCATCTTCATATGCATGAACCGAATCAAACTTTAAGTTCTTGATTTTTTTTCAATTCTATTAATTATAAATTGTTTTTGATGTATGAATATTATTTATAATGTGTCATAGTATGTTTCTGGATGCTTTATTTGAAACTTTGATGCTGGTATCACGTTTTGCCATTTTTAGGGTTCGTAAGGTCACAGATTAGGGCTCCATGATATAGGCAATTTCCAACCAAATTGGTGGATTAATTGGACTTAAGAGACTGATATTGGTTGTTTTGGACAATGAGAACTCATTTATCTATTGTTTTAGTGACGAACGTCTGTAGGTAAAAGTCTAATACGACGGCCAGAGGAAGAAGAAGGAGTATGGCGCGCAAATCATAATTCAAAATTTAAGTTTTTTTTATTTGTTTCCATTATATTTCACCAAAGGCTAAATAGCCTGGTGGTAAGCGCGCGTGTTTAAGACTTTCAAGACCTGGGTTCGATCCCCAGGTTCTTATATTTTTGCTAATTTTTCCTTTTATGTCACAGGTTTAATATTTATTGATTGTTGTTCAATGAAATATCAAAACGCGCTGATAGCTCAGCTGGTAGGGTGTTGTGTCTTTGAGGTATAAGGCCTGGGTTCAAATCCCAGGTCCCTTTATTTTGTGCAATTGTTTCTTTTATTTTTGTTATACCTTATTTTAATTAGTTTTTTTAAAAACCATTAATTAATTAAAACAAAAATTAATAATTAACCATTAATATAATTCCTCAACTATTTTCTTAGAATAATAATTTCATTTGTTTTCTTTTATTTAATTTTTTTTCTTTTAATTTAGAATACTATTTTTTTATAATAATTAATTTATAAATTAACTAATATTATTTTTATCACTATAATGGTTTTGATTAATTTGTAAATCAATTAATAATCTTATCTTAAAATTCTTAATCATATTATAATAATAATAATTGTTTATATAATTTCAAATCTTCTTTTTATAAATTAATAATAATTTTGTATATATATTTAGTTTGTTTTCCAAATTAGTTAATTATCTTAATTTTCTTTAAAAAATTTAATGTTTTTTTCTTTCTAAAATCTAATTTTTTTAAACTAACTATAATTTTTGCTTTAAAAAAAACCTATTTCCTTTCATAACCCTAATTTCTATAATTTAATTTATTTGTTATTTTTTGCTTTATTTAATTATCATATATTTTATATTGTAATTTATTTTCTTTTTTTTGTTCGATTATTTTGTATCTGCCCCAAGGCCATGTAATAGCTTAGGAGTTTATTTTTGTTTGATTTTTTTATTTTTGTAAATATAAATTGTGTGGTTAGTAAATAGGGAGTGCAAGAAATAAATGAGATAAATTTGACTTAGATAATTAACTAAAAAAGAATAAATATCCGAATATAAACACTCACACACGTAAGTCGATCTAAGATCGCCGTCTACACTTCCTAGGCTATCCCTCTTGGTTGCCTTATTTAAATGGTCAAGTCCCTCGAATATAGGGGTGTTTAAGCAAAGTTCCTTTAAGAACAAATCATCATTGTCCCTTTAAATAATTTAAAAGATCAAGTCCCTTCGAGGTTGCCTACGGAATAATGATCTTGTCCCTTCAAATAAATGATGATAGTCCCTACGAATTGCTAAAAACACCCCTTAAGTTGCCTTCATTGACCATACGATGACCCTATGCCTGTCCCTTAAAAAAAATCCAAAGTAATGACTACCTATTCCTTAATAATAGGGATAGTCTTACTCTTGAAGAAACATAAAAGAACTTGAATGACTTAGCTTAGGGTAGGTACCTCATAGTTACTTGCTCACACTTTTAAACTACTTTTCACACCTCACAATATTTTCAAACATTTTCAAATGAGGCTTTGTATACATCCATACGAGGATCATTACAAAGTACTTAAAATTTTTTTAATCACACACTACACTTTTCAAAAACATTTAAGTGAACTTAGTAACTAAGAGCCCATGGATAACCATGGATATAATGGGTGTTAAGACCTTCCCTTTATATAACCTACCCCCCGAACCCAAGTCTTTTCAAAACGATCTTTCCTGTTCTTTTATGTCCCTTCCTTATGGATAAAATGAAAGTCGGTGGCGACTCTTGCTATCCGCAACATGACTAAAAGTCAGTTCTCCCACCGTGTTACAGAACTGGCGACTCTGCTGGGGAGTTACTAAGTAAAAGAGGGGTACCCTTAGGAATTAGATCACTTTAATTGTTTGTCTTATTTGCTTTACTTTTCTGTTGGGTTTTTTTGTGTGAAAGATCCTAACCCGGATCTAGTGTACCCTAGGTAAATGGAAATAGACCAAGGAAATTGTACGACGTATACCGATATGGTTGATCTGGTAGCCATAGTTAGTGTGACTTCTTGGTTGGTGCTTATGTTCCTTAAGTAAGTTAAGGATAATATGGGGCTTCCATATGTTGTCAATTCACTAACTGACTTTTAGAACCCTAGTTATCCCATCTTGGCCTTTAGAAAGTAGTGAGATAACCGACTTTGGTGAAGACTGAAGTTGGTTGATACTCGATACTACACTTATTGAGATCCTAAACTTGGAGGGTTTTGGTTGGCAAGTAAGTTCCCTACTGAAGAACCACCCTTGGGAAGGATCAGTAATATTGAGACCCCTTAGAACCCAGTTACTTTCGTAGGACAGGATGAACCATCTAAACTTCAGGAGAGGGTACTTACTTTTAAAACCTCATGCAAGCCTTCAAACCTAGGGCTATTGTGTGACTTGTTCGTGTGTGCCACATGTTTGTGATTGAGCATAACATCATGACATCATGACATCATAAGCATAGCATTTTCACTAACCATTTCAAGGACCAAAGGATTTATCTTTGTTCTTTATTGCAGGTCATGACTTCTGATTGTAGGAATACAATCCGGATCAACTTTGTAGGGATACCTTCTAAGCTTAAAGAATTGGTCTCTCAAGTTTCTGAAAACTCCTAATTCATCAAGAGGCATGGTCACCTATTGGATCTAGTCACTTCAGGGTTCAATGAAGACATGATGAGTGTCATATTCCAGTTCTTTGATCCTAAACATCATTGTTTCACATTCCCCGACTATCAGCTGGTTCCTACAATGGAGGAGTTCTCCAAACTACTAGGTATACCTATCCTTGATCAAAGACCCTTCACAGGCTTAGAGAAGGAGCCTAAACCTGAAGTCATTTCTGCAGCCCTACATCTGAAGAAATCAGACATTTTCCTAGAAACGAGAAGCGGAGTTAAGGGTATTCTTACTAAGGTATTGATGGAGAAAGCTCAAGTGTTCTTGAAGGCTATGAGCTATGATGCTTTTGAGGAGATCCTAACCCTACTGATCTATGGCTTAGTGTTATTCCCTAATCCAGACCAGTTCATAGATGTACACGCCATCAACATATTTCTGACCCGCAATCCAGTGCCTACATTACTTAGAGACATCTTACATTCTCTTCACACTCGTACTACGAAGGCGAGGGGAACTCTGATGTGTTGCATACCTCTAATATCTAGGTGGTTTATTTCTCACCTTCCTCGATCAATGATGAAGAATGACCAAGGGTTAAGGTGGTCTAAGAGGATCATGTCACTTTCTCATTCAGACATTCATTGGTGTTCTCGATCTATGAAGAATGTTACTATCATTGACCGTTGTGGGGAGTTCCCTAATGTGCCACTCCTTGGCATAAGAGGGGGCATTACCTACAACCCTTCTTTAGCTCTACGTCAGTTTGGTTATGCTCGGAGTAATGGTCCTCATGACATGCTTATTCAGGTTATTGTGTTTGACTACGACAATGATCTTCAGGGTTACCGTCAAAGGTTTATACGAGCTTGGAGCAAGGTGAATAAAGTTGAGAGCAAGACTTTGGAACCAAAGTACTCCATTCCTATGGAACCTTATCTCAGATGGGTGCAATCTCGTGCTCAGACTCTTATGATACCATATCCCGCTGTTCTACCAATCACTATGGAGCCTATTGCTGAAGGAGAATGTCCTTATACCATCCTCCATCTAGACATGCCCACTGATTTGGAAGAATTGCAGAAGTCATGGATTCAGTTGAAGGAGAAAAGGGATACTTTTGAGACTCATTTCAGAGCTGGTCAAGAAATAATTCTGGAGCTAACAAAGCAACTTCACGAGGAGCAAAACCTCAACAAGTACCTCCACACAAAGAGGAAGCATCAATGGGAGACTTAAAACCCCATATATTTATCTCTTTGTACTTTATTGTTATTTCCTTGTAAGCCCAAGGGGTAAATTTATATTAAACACTTACTAATAAAATTTTGTTTTTGTTTTCTTTAAACAAATTTAAATCATGCGGTCCTTGAAAACATTGGATAAACATATACATACCATATCATTACATCACATGTTTCTTATAAACAGGTATCTTATCTTCTCGCTGTTTATTTCAGCAAAAATGGCTCTCGAACAAACTGTCAAGGATCTCCAGACTCAGAATGCACAATTTCAAGAAATGATTCTGAATTTGTCCAGGGGACAAGATGAGGTGAAGGCACTTTTGACCAAGAAAAAGAAGAATACCAAAAACCAGTAGGCTTCATCAACTTGGGTAGAAGATTCAGAGGTCCAATCAAGACAGATGAAGAGGTTGAGAATCTTGGGTATGAAAGTTCTGAGAAAGAAGAAGGCAGTCTCCATGATACTGTGGAAGATTCTGATTATGAGGAGAACTATTATCATGATACTACTAGTAAAGAGAAGTATAAGATGCTGGTGGACCGAATGAATGCTATGGAACTACAGAAGAATTATGGGTTTGACTTTGAAGATTTGAGTTTGATTTCTGGAGTCTCCATCCCTATTGGTTTCAAGGTTCCTACTTTTGTGGTGTATGATGGTGTGTCTTGTCCAAAATTGCATTTGAGGTCTTATGTCAGAAGAATTAAACCCCATACTCCTGATAGGAAGTTATAGATGCATTTCTTTCAAGAGAGTTTGTCTGGGTCCCAACTGGAATGGTATTATCAACTGGAGAGTACCAACATTCGCAACTGGAATGATCTTGCTGAGGCTTTCTATAAGCAGTACCAATACAATTCTGATTTAGTACCAACTCATATGCAACTCCAAAGCATGCCCATGGATGCCAAAGAAAGTTTCAAGGAATATGCTCAGAAATGGAGAGATCTGGAAAGTAGAGTTCAACCCCCTTTGACTGACAGGGAATTGGTTGATATGTTCATGAGTACGTTGACTGGTCCTTTCTATAGTCATCTCATTGGAAGCTCGTCATCTGGCTTCACTGAGCTGATAATGACTGGAGAACGTGTGGAGAGTGGGATACGAAGTGGAAATATTCAGATAGTTGCTTCTTCAAGTACCACCAAGAAGCCTCCTAATGGGAAAAAGGAATCCAATGTTGTGTATGGCCAACATGGTCGTAATCATTGTAACCAATTTGTGGGAGATGTTTTGATTTCTAATCCTACACCTCCACCACAAGAGCAGCAACAGAATAGTTAGCCCAAGCCTAGGAGGCAATTTACCAAGATCAATATGTCGTTGGCTCAGGATTTGCAACACATGTTGAAAGGAGAATTGACTCCTTTGAAGGACCCTCCACATAATACCAATACTTACTCTTCTCGTTACAATCCCAATGCGAGGTGTGCATACCATTCTAATAGCCCTGGCCATGATACTAACAGTTGCTGGGCATTGAAGAACAAAATTCAGGATATGATTGAGAATGGAGAAATTGAGTTTGACCCTCCGGAAACTCCTAATGTGATTACTGCTCATATGCCTAAACATGAGAAGACCGTTAATGATGTTGATGAGGTTGTTTATGTTCGTACTGTGGCTGAAATAACTACTCCTCTATCTATTGTCAAGAAGAAACTTGTGCAAGCCGGTTTATTTCCGGGTTGCAATGAAGATTGTTTTTACTGTGCCTACAAACCTGATAGTCGTTGGAGGCTGAGGTCAGGTATTCAACGCCTGATAGATAACTATATTATAATATTTGAGAGGACCCCTTCTATAGAGAGTCTGTGTGGAGGTTTGGCTCAAGACTTAAAAGTTGAAGATATGGCTATGGTTGACAAGATTCCTGTGAATATTACTTCCAAGGGTCCAATGAGGATCACTTCTAAGGGTCATGTGAAGATTACTGCTGAGCCAAAGGTGGCTCCAATGATTATTACTACTCCTGGTCCTATCCCATATACTTCTGACAAGGCTATACCCTGGAATTATGGTTCTGATGTTTATATCCATGGTGTCAAATAAGAGCCTTTGACTGATGCACCTGTTACTAACGCTAATCTTGATTTTGACAATATTGTTGGGTCTAGTAAGATTACCAGGAGTGGAAGAATTTTCTCTCCAGAAGACACATCGAAGACTGCTGCTACTCCAGTTCATATCTCTAACTAGGGGCCAAGTACTGAGGCTCGGGACAAAGGACCAGTGCTTGAACCTATCCAAGATGAGGCACCAGTTAGTGAAGACCTCTCTAAGCAGATGGAAGAAGTACTAAAGATCATCCGCAAGAGTGATTATGATGTTGTTGACTAGTTGGGGCATACTCCCTCCAAAATCTCCATGATATCTCTGTTATTATGTTTTGAAGCCCATGCCAAGGCTTTAATCAAATTCCTGAAGACTGCTCATGTGTCACATGAAATCTCTGTGGACCAGTTTGAAAATTGTGTTACTCATCTAACTAGTGATATTGGTTTGGGTTTTACTGATGCTGATTAAACTCCTGCTAAAAGAAACCATAATAGAGCTCTGCACGTCTCCATTAAGTGTATGGGCACTACTTTGTCTCATGTGTTGGTGGATAATGGTTCTTCGTTGAATGTATTACCTAAGGAGGTTCTAGACAAACTCAACTTGAAGGATGTAGTGTTAAGACCAAGTAATGTGGTGGCGAGGGCCTTTGATGGTTCAAGAAGAATGGTGCATGGAGAGGTGGATCTTCCAATCAAAGTAGGCTCTCAAGTCTTTGATTCCACTTTCTATGTGATGGATATTCGTCCTGCGTACTCCTGTTTTCTTGGGCGCCCCTGGATCCATGGGGCAGGTGTTGTGACTTCCACTTTACATCAGAAATTAAAGTATCTGGTGAAAGAAAAGATTGTCATTGTTTATGGTGAAGAAGAATACATGGTCAGTCATGTGAATAACTTTAAATATGTTGAGATGGAGGGTGAATTTGTTGAGACTCCTTGCCAGATATTTGAAGTGGTTCCTCAAGCCGTTCCTGTTATTGAAGCCATCCCTGCTGTTAAAAGAGTTCCTGTGATCACCAGAGTACCTCCCACAATGGCCTCCCTCAAAGATGTTAAAGCTGTGGTTGAAGAAGAATCTCAGAAGGTTGTTCGTCGTGCTCGTGCTACTCGTATCACCAATAGAGGAATCATAAAGGACCAAGTCAATGCTGTGGAAGATTATGATGAATGTTACAACTTGGATGATTGGATCTTTCCTACCATGGGTGATGGACTCAACAATTGGAAGGTTGAAGACGTTATTCCTATCTCCTTTAGTCGGGAGTAAATGCTATTTTATTTTTCTATATTTAATTTATGTAACTTTGAACAATTAAATAATTTTGAGCCTTGTGCCTTGCCCATGGCACAATGGTGTGCTTGTTAGGGTTGTCATTTCATTTGCATATTTTCATTCAATAAAATCAATGGACGTTTCTCGCTTTCGTAAATATTGCGCTCTTTGTCTTTCTTTCACTTTTTCCTTTTATAAAAAAAAAGGTATGTGTTCTTACACATACCTATCTTCATCCACTCTGGATCCTATTGATGACAATTCTACTATTGCCAATTATGACTTGGAGAATCCGATCTATCAAGCCGAGGATGGAAAGGAAGAATATTGTGAAGTGCCGTAGAGTTGGCTAGATTGCTACAACATGAAGAGAAAGCTATACAACCACATGAGGAACCGATCGAAGTTGTGAACTTGGGAACTTAGGAAAGCAGGAAAGAGGTCAAGATAGGTGTTGAGTTGGAAGATGGAGTTAAGAACAGGTTGATTTAGATGTTACATAACTATGTGAAATTTTTTGCTTGGTCTTATGAAGATATGCCAGGGCTGGATACAAATATTGTGGTTCACCGTATACCAGTGAAAGAGGATTGTGGCCCAATAAAACAGAAAGTTTGTCGTATGCGTCCTGATATGTTAGAAAAAATTAAGGTAGAGGTGATGAAACAATTCAATGCAGGGTTTTTAGCTGTTACTTCTTATCCTCAGTGGGATGCAAACGTGGTGTCGGTGCCTAAGAAAGATGGTAAAGTATGCATGTGTGTAGATTACAGGGATTTGAACAAAGCCATCCCCAAAGATGACTTTCCACTTCCATATATTGATGTTCTGGTAGACAACACTGCTCAACATAAGGTATTCACTTTTATGGATGGTTTCTCTGGGTATAATCAGATTAAGATGGCACCTGAAGATATGGAGAAGACTACATTTGTTACACAATGGGGTACTTTCTGTTATAAGGTGATGCCATTTGGTTTGAAGAATGATGGGGCAACATATCAGCGTGCTATGGTAGCTTTGTTCGATGATATGATTCACCATGAGGTAGAGGTATATGTGGATGATATGATAACCAATCTTACACTGAAGAAGAACATATTAATCATCTGCACAAGTTGTTTGAGAGGTTTAAAAAATACAAATTGAGATTGAATCCAAACAAGTGTACTTTTGGAGTTAGATCTGGTAAACTTCTGGGTTTTATTGTCAGTGGTAAAGGTATTGAAGTGGATCCTGCAAAGGTAAAAGCTATACAAGAGATGCCTGCTCCTCGTACTGAGAAAGAAGTTAGAGGTTTCTTGGGACGACTGAATTACATTGCAAGATTTATTTTCCAGTTGACTGCTACTTGTGAACCAATCTTCAAGTTTTCGAGGAAAGATCAAGTAATGGAATGGAATGACGAATGCCAGGTAGCTTTTGATGAGATCAAAAAGTACCTACATGAACCTCCTATATTGATGCCACCAGTTGAAGGAAGACCCTTGATTATATACTTGACAATATTGGATAACTCAATGGGGTGTGTGTTGGGGAAACATGACGAGTCGGGTCGAAAAAAGCAGGCAATATACTACCTTAGCAAAAAGTTTACCGACTGTGAAACAAGATACTCACTGCTCGAGAAAACTTGTTACGCTTTGGCATGGGCTGCTCGCCGACTAAGACAATATATGTTGACTCAAACCACTTTATTGATTTCAAAAATGGATCCAATCAAGTATATATTTGAGAAACCTGCTCTCTCCGGACGAATAGCAAGATGGAAAATGATCTTGACAGAATATGACATACATTATACTACTCAAAAAGCAATCAAAGGAAGTGTAGTAGCTGACTATTTGGCTCATCAAGCAGTGGATGATTATTAATCTATGAACTTTGAGTTTCCAGATGAGGATATTATGATTGTTACTAAAGAACCTAGACAATATGAAGGACCTAGACAAGGATCCCGATGGACTATGGTTTTTGATGGAGCTTCTAATGCGCTTGGTAATGGTGTTGGTGTGGTGATTATCTCTCCTAAAGGTTGTTATACACCAGTTACTGCAAGGCTTTGTTTTAAATGTACCAATAATATGGCTGAGTGTGAAGCGTGCATCATGGGTATCAAGGTTGCCATTGAGATGAAGATCCAGTTTTTGAATGTATATGGAGATTCAGCCCTGGTAGTTAGTCAAGTTAAAGGAGATTAGGACACCAAACATCCTAATCTCATCCCTTACAGAGAGCATGTGCTATCTTTGATCCCGTACTTTGAAGAGATCACATTTGGACATATTCCACGAGAAGAGAATCAGTTGGCAGATGCATTAGCCACCATGGCATCTATGTTTGAAATCAGTTGGGATGATGAAGCTCCGAGAATTACTATTGATTGATTTGATAAACCCGCATACTGCAATGAGGTAGGTACTGAGAGAGTAGAGGAAAAGCCTTGGTTCTATGAAGTGAAAAGGTATCTTGAAGCTCAAGAGTTCCCTGAAGGGGCATCTGTCAATGATAAGAAGTTTCTGAGGAGATTTTCTGCTAAATTCTTCCTGAGTAATGGAATTTTGTACAAATGCAACCACAATTCAACTTTGCTTCGCTGTGTGGATAAGAAAGAAGCAGTAGAGATTATGGAAGACATGCATGATGGGATATTTGATACTCATTCTAGTGGGCATACCATGGCTAAGAAGATTCTGAGAGCAGGTTATTATTGGTCTACCATGGAAGCTGATTACTATCAACACTCCAAAACTTGTCACAAATGCCAGATTTATGCTGATAAGGTTCATGTGCCTCCAATTCCGTTGAATGTTATGACTGCTCATGGCCTTTTGCCATGTGGGGGCATTGATATGATTGGTGAGATCAAACCTACGACTTCCAATGGACATCGTTTCATCCTTGTGGCTATTGATTACTTCACCAAGTGGGTAGAAGCAGCTTCATTTGCTTCTATTACCAAGAATGTTGTGGCTCGATTCATCAAGTATAATCTTATATGCATATATGGCATCCCTGAAAGGATTATCACAGATAATGGTACTAATCTGAACAACACTATGATTGCTGATCTCTGCTTGCAATTCAAGATTAAACATCACAATTCGTCTCCATATCGTCCAAAGATGAATGGCGCAGTGGAAGCCGCCAACAAGTATATTAAGAAGATCTTGCAAAAGTTGACAGTTACATATAAGGATTGGCATGAGATGTTACCATTTGCTCTTCATGGTTATCGTACCACTATACGTACTTCAATAGGGGCAACCCCATTTTCCCTCGTCTATGGTATGGAAGCAGTTTTACCCATTGAAGTTCAGATTCCTTCTTTGAGAATTATGAAGGATGCAGGCTTAGATGAAGATGAATGGATTCAGACTCGATTTGACCAGATAAACTTGATTGATGAGAAAAGACTAGCAGCTGTTTGTCATGGTCAAATGTATCAAAAACGTATGATCAAAGCCTTCAATAAGAAAGTTAAGCAGCAAGTATATCAGGCTGGTGATTTGGTGATCAAATGTATCATATTACCACAGGGTGATCCCAGGGGAAAATGGACTCCCACCTATGAAGGGCCATTTGTTGTTAAGAGGGTATTTTCTAGAGGTGCCATGATGCTTACCACTATGGATAGTGAAGATTTCCCACAGCCTGTAAACGCAAACATAGTTAAAAAATACTACGCATGAAAAGAGACCCGCTAAGTTGAATGGCCTAGGCAAAAATAAGTGCATCCCGACGAACCAAAAAGGTTCGGGAAAAAAATTAGGGATATATATAAAAAAATGTACACCCGACAAGTCGAAAACCTGAAAAGGCGGCTTGGGAAAAAAAGGGTATCCCGGTGGATTGAAAACCTGAAAAGGCAATCCAGGCAAAAGTTAGGGATTAAAGCGTACAACTATGTCTCGTTGGATCACCCATGTAACCTCTACTAGTTGTGTTATCTACGTCAAATTCAACAGATACGGATCAATCCAATCGTTTCTTTTCAGATAGCTGAAGATGAGATAATTGAAGATAATGGCAATAGCAAAGTTGAAACTCAATAGGATTATTTACACATAACTATTTTTCTGTGTTTTTGTAAGAATTTCTTTGACGAATTCCTCTTACCAGGATTTCCGTCTCCGTGTTATGACTTGCCTGTTTATAGGCCAATTTCTAAATAAATAAAATTCCATTTTTTGTATTCAGTTTTACTTTTCTCTCTTTATTCAGGTTTACTCTTCCCCTTTTACTAAAGCGAAAAACGTCCGTTGATTATGTTTGAATGTATGCTTTTGAATATGATTGATGTTTACCAGAAATGCATAAAATACAATAATAACATTTACTGAGAACGAATGGAGGTAGGAATTCAACGAATCTTCGCCGGTTCATCCCCACAGATTAATCTTTACGGATATCCTTACGGAGTACTTCAAGTAATATCTTATACTTCCAACTCTGCGAAATCTCCAAATAGTTTCATATCCTCTTAAGAATTGGCATTTGACCGGATAAGTCTCCCGGATCTATGTCCATCTCTTTTATCCTCAGTCAGGCTATTCAGGAACTTAATCCTTCAAAAAAGTACGAAGAACGAAAAATGGGAGGTTCTAAGTACGATATTCTTAAACAAGACGAGAACGAAGTCTTCATACTCCTCAACAACAAATCGGGATTTATTTTCCCTAGCTAGCAGCTGTGCTATGAAGCCACATATACACTTCAACTACATAATTCATTCGTACATACATCATATCATATCATGTCACATCATACGCATTCTCATAAAATATTATCTTGCAGAATGTTATATACATCATGATATTTGCATCAAACTAATCTTGTTTTTCAGGTTAATTCTCCAGCAAACAAACTTCATCAACAAATCGATACCTTGGGCCGTCGTTTATTCTTCCCGAAGGTTATCTTGTTATTTTGGGACGTCGATTATTCTTCCCAAAGGCTATTTTGAGACGTCGATTATTCTTCTCAAAATCCATTTTGTTACCTTAGGCCGTCATTTATTCTTCCCGAAGGTTATCTCATTTTGGGACGTCGTTTATTCTTCCCAAAGGCTATTTTGAGACGTCGATTATCTTCTCAAAAGCCATTTTGTTACCTTGGGCCGTCGTTTATTCTTCCCAAAGGTTATCTCATTTTGGGACTTCGTTTATTCTTCCCAAAGGTTATTTTGAGACGTCGTTTATTCTTTTCAAAAGCCATTTTTGTTACCTTGGGTCGTCGTTTATTCTTCCCGAAGGTTATCTCATTTTGGGACGTCATTTATTCTTCCCAAAGGTTATTTTGAGACGTCGTTTATTCTTCTCAAAAGCCATTTTTGTTACCTTGGGTCGTCGTTTATTCTTCCCGAAGGTTATCTCATTTGGGAAGTCGTTTATTCTTCCCAAAGGTTATTTTGAGACGTCATTTATTCTTCTCAAAAGCCATTTTTGTTACCTTGGGCCGTCGTTTATTCTTCTCGAAGGTTATCTCATTTTGGGACGTCGTTTATTCTTCCCAAAGGTTATTTTGAGACATCGTTTATTCTTCTCAAAAGCCATTTTTGTTACCTTGGGCCATCGTTTATTCTTCCCGAAGGTTATCTCATTTTGGGACGTCCTTTATTCTTCCCAAAGGTTATTTTGAGACGTCGTTTATTCTTCTCAAAAGCCATTTTTGTTACCTTGGGCCGTCGTTTATTCTTCCCGAAGGTTATCTCATTATTTTGGGACGTCGTTTATTCTTCCCAAAGGCTATTTTGAGACGTCGTTTATTCTTCTCAAAAGCCATATCATTACCTTGGGCTGTTGTTTATCCACCAAAAAGCTAGATCTTCATATTGGGGATTGCTTTCCTCTCAAAGAAATATATCTGAAGAATTTTTCTCTGAATGACATCTTTAAGCCCATTCAAGCATCACAGCCAACCAACAATATCATTCTATGAACCTATGAGTGTAAATTTTTAGGATTTTATGTTCAATCCTCTTAAACCTTCAAGTCACGAATGGCGTACATGCCAGTCTAACACCTCAGATTTCAGAAAATTGAATAGGGGCAGCTGTTTTACCCAAAAATTTTACCTCCCACAATCAAGACAATATTACTCAAGACTTCTAAATTATCATAAGGTTCTCAAGACTCCCAATTGATCAAGAAGTGTGAAAGTTTCCCCTCCTCCTAAGCAAAGTGTCCAAAACTAGGGTTTTGGGTTTCCTCAGGTTAAAATGACTTTCAAGGCTTCAAGTGAGCTTCATAGCATCCCATATGATTTCAAGAATCCCTATGTCAAGTTTCAAAGCTTTCCCAAAGAGCTTGCCCAGTCAGATGATCATATATGCAAAAATCAGTCAAAGTAGTTAAAAAGTCAAACTGAGGTCAACTGTGGTCAAATTAAAGTCAAACTTCAAGATTTTTTTGCCAACATCATGATTATGAAGTAAAATTCATCATTTGATCAAGTGTTGATCATGATTCATCAAGAAAGTTTAAGATAATCAAGAATCAGGAGTTTCTAAATTAGGGTTTTCTTAAGCAAAGTCAACTAAACTTTGACCAGCCATAAATTTCACATGCTTCATTAAAAATTTCCCATCCAAATCTCATTTTGAAGGAAATTTAATTCTCTACAACTTTGTGTCTCACAAGCCAAGCCTAAAAATGCTTCATTTGGAAGGTATGAGCTAAAACATTACAGGTCATTTCAAAAGTCAACAAAAAGTCAACTTTTTCCAAAGAGCATAATTTGAAAATGGTAAACGATATGGACATGAGACCAAAGAGGTTTGTTAGAAGACTCTTTAATATTTCCAAAAAGTCCAAGAACACCTTTATAGTCTTAAAATTGAGGGATTTATGCCTTGTCAAAGTTGAGAGATTTTCAAGGGGTGTATGAAGAAAATAAGGGCTTAAAACTAATTTTTTCCAAATGGGCCTATCATTTTGCAACCCAATCTTCATGATAACATCAAGCACGACCCAATTCAAATATTTTCTGATTTTTATAATTTATTTATTATTTATTTGGATTTTATTCATTAAAATTCATTTTAAATCAAAATAAAATATGGAAATACAAATATTTGATTTGATTCTTCTTCTAGAAGCTCTTAAATGACATTCAAGTTGATTTGATCTCATCCAATTTCATGCTAAGGCTGTTTGGTAAGTGATGTGATTTTTGGACAAATTATGAAAGGATTTTCTTCACCATCAAGTAACAAAATTTCACAAAGACCAAGCCCAAATTTTTAACCTAATTGCTTCTACTATAAGTATACAACATACACAAACACATAGGGGGCGAATTCAGAGCAAAAAAGAGGCACTTCCATATTAAAAAATTCTCAAGAAAACCAATTTTCAGTTTCATCATTCTAAGGATTATTCAAAGTTTTTAAAGGTTTTAACATGTTCCTTGATGTTCATTGAATGTACCCCAACCATCAACATCATCCAATTCATCCTCATATGCATGAACCGAATCAAACTTTAAGTTCTTGAATTGTTTTTCAATTATATTAATTCGTGCGTTATAAATTATTTTTGATGTATGAATATTATTTATAATGTGTCATAGAATGTTTCTGGATGTTTTATTTGAAGCTTTGATACATGTATCATATTTTGCCATTTTTAGGGTTCTTAAGGTCACAGATTAGGGCTCCATGATATAAGCAATTTCCAACCAAATTGGTGGATTAATTGGACTTAAGAGATTGATATTGGTTGTTTTGGACAATGAGAACACATTTATCAATTGTATTACTAATGTTTGATTGCACATGACCTTTAGTGATGGAGAAAATCCGTCACTAAAACCTTTAGTGACGAACGTCTGTAGGTAAAAGTCTAATACGATGGCCAGAGGAAGAAGAAGGAGTATGGCGCGCAAATCATAATTCAAAATTTAAGTTTCTTTTTTATTTGTTTGTTTCCATTATATTTCACCAAAGGCTGAATAGCCTGGTGGTAAGCACGCGTGTTTAAGACTTTCAAGACCTGGGTTCGATCCCCAGGTTCTTATATTTTTGCTAATTTTTCCTTTTATGTCACAGGTTTAATATTTATTGATTGTTGTTCAATGAAGTATCAAAACGCGCTGATAGCTCAACTGATAGGGTGTTGTGTCTTTGAGGTACAGGGCCTGGGTTCGAATCCCAGGTCCCTTTATTTTGTGCAATTGTTTCTTTTATTTTTGTTATACCTTATTTTAATTAGTTTTTTTTAAAACCATTAATTAATTAAAACAAAAATTAATAATTAACCATTAATATAATACCTCAACTATTTTCTTAGAATAATAATTTCATTTGTTTTCTTTTATTTATATATTTTTTCTTTTAATTTAGAATACTATTTTTTTATAATAATTAATTTATAAATTAACTAATATTGTTTTTATCACTATAATGGTTTTGATTAATTTGTAAATCAATTAATAATCTTATCTTAAAATTCTTAATCATATTATAATAATAATAATTGTGTATATAATTAAAATCTTCTTTTAATAAATTAATAATAATTTTGTATATATATTTAGTTTGTTTTCTAAATTAGTTAATTAGCTTAATTTTCTTTAAAAAATTTAATGGTTTTTTTTCTAAAATCTAATTTTTTTAAACTATAATTTTTGCTTTAAAAAAACCTATTTTCTTTCCTAACTCTAATTTCTATAATTTAATTTATTTGTTATTTTTTGCTTTATTTAATTATCATATATTTTATATTGTAATTTATTTTGTTTTTTTCGTTCGATTATTTTGTATCTGCCCTAAGGCCATGTAATAGCTTAGGAGTTTATTTTTGTTTTATTTTTTATTTTTGTAAATATAAATTGTGTAGTTAGTAAATAGGGAGTGCAAGAAATAAATGAGATAAATTTGACTTAGATAATTAACTAAAAAAGAATAAATATCCGAATATAAACAGTCACACACGTAAGTCGATCTAAGATCGCCGTCTACACTTCCTAGGGTATCCTTCTTGGTTGCCTTATTTAAATGCTCAAGTCCCTCGAATATAGGGGTGTTTAAGCAAAGTCCCTTTAAGAACAAATCATCATTGTCCCTTTAAAGAATATAAAAGATCAAGTCCCTTCGAGGTTGCCTACGGAATAATGATCTTGTCCCTTCAAATATATGATGATAGTCCCTACGAGTTGCTAAAAACACCCCTTAAGTTGCCTTCATTGATCATACGATGACCCTACGCATGTCCCTTAAAAAAATCCAAAGTAATGACTATCTATTCCTTAATAATAGGGATAGTTTTACTCTTGAAGAAACATAAAAGAACTTGAATGACTTAGCTTAGGGTAGGTACCTCATAGTTACTTGCTCACACTTTTAAACTACTTTTCACACCTCACAATATTTTCAAACATTTTCAAATGAGGCTTTGTATACATCCATACGAGGATCATTACAAAGTACTTAGAAAAGTTCTAATCACACACTACACTTTTCAAAAACATTTAAGTAAGCTAAGTAACTAAGAGCCCATGGATAACCATGGATATAAAGGGTGCTAATACCTTCCCTTTATATAACCTACCCCCCGAACCCAAGTCTTTTCAAAACGGTCTTTCCTGTTCTTTTATGTCCCTTCCTTATGGATAAAATAAAAGTCGGTGGCGACTCTTGCTATCTGCAACATGACTAAAAGTCAGTTCTCCTACCGTGTTACACATAGGATATGTCAAACCTATAGGAGAAGCACCACAAAAATTTAAACAAGTTGATGACATGATTATAAACAGTGTGTTACATTCAAAATAGAATCTCTATAAGACCTATTATAGAAAAGACTCCCTATGAATTGTGGAAGAACAGAAAGCGCAACATTTCTTATTTTCATCCTTTCGGATGCGCTTGTTTTATTATGAATACTAATGATCCTCTGAACAAGTTTGATTCTAAGGCACAAAAATGTTTCATGTTAGTATACTTTGAATGTTCAAAAGGATACAAAGTATACAATATAGAAACACGAATTGTGATAGAATCTATCTATGTCAGATTTGATGATAAGCTTGGTCTTGAAAAACCAAAGAAGAATGAATCTCTTGCAGATATAGAAGTTCAAATCACTGAAGCCAGAACATCTGACAAACATCCATCTAATGAAAAAGACAACACAACTACCACAATAAATTCTGAAGAACCCAATCAGAAGAAACAATCCAGAAGCACGTTAAATCATCCAGAAGATAAAATTCTGGGAAAGAAAGATGATCCAATTAGAACAAGATCCTCATTCAGAAAATCTGAAAAATCTCTAATGGGATTAGTCTCGCTGATTGAACCCACTTTTGTTGATGAAGCTCTCTCAGAAAATGATTGGATACTTTCCATGCAAGAAGAACTAAATCAATTCACCATAAATAACATATGGGATCTAGTTCCTAGAGCCACGTGATTCAAATCATTGGAACCAAATGGGTCTTCAGAAACAAACTCAATGAATAAGGTGAAGTTGTCAGAAACAAAACACGATTGGTTGCACAAGGTTATAGTCAGCATGAAGGAATAGACTATACAAAAACTTTTTCACCAGTCACAAGGTTAGAATCGATCAGGCTCTTAATTTCTTTTGCAGTAAATCATGGCATCACACTCTATCAGATGGATATCAAGAGTGCATTTTTAAATGGTTATATTGATGAAGAAGTTTATGTGTACCAACCTCTAGTATTAAAAACAATAAATATCCAGAACATGTTTATAAACTTAAAAAATATTTATATGGTCTGAAACAAGCTCCCAGAGCTTGGTATGAAATATTAAGTAATTTTCTCTTAGAAAATAGTTTTACCAGAGGGAAAGTGGACACAACTCTTTTCTGTAAAAGATTTAAAAATGATATTCTGATTTGTCAAATTTACGTAGATGATATAATTTTTGGATCTACTAAAAGCTCTTTGGGCAAGGAATTTGCTAAGTCTATGCAGGCAGAGTTTGAAATGATCCTGATGGGAGAATTGAAGTTCTTTTTGGGAATCCAAATAAGTCAAACATCAAAAGGAACCTATATTCATCAAAGCAAATACGTCAAATAACTTCTAAAGAAATTCGACATGTCAGAAAGTAAGATTTCTAAAACTCCAATGCCTCCTACTTACATTCTGGAAAAGGAAGAGGTAAGTAATAAAGTAGATCAGAAGATCTACAGAGGTATGATAGGCTATCTCCTTTACTTTACTACCTCAAGACCTGATATTCTGTATAGTGTTTTCTCTGTGCTAGATTCCAATAAGATCCTAGAGAATCTCACTCAATAGCTGTTAAGAGAATCTTCAGGTATCTGAAAGGTACTACTAATCTTGGCATTCGCTACAGAAAATCTAGAAAATATAAGCTTGTAGGGTACTGTGATGCTGATTTTGCTAGAGATAGAATAGAAAGAAAATGTACTTTTGGAAGTTTCCAATTTCTGGGAGACAACTTAATATCTTGGTCCAACAAAAGACAATCAACAATTGCACTTTCAACTGCTAAAGTTGAATACGTAGCAACAACTGGATGCAATACTCAAATGCTCTAGATGAAGAATCAACTTGAGGATTTAACATTTATGAGAGTAACATTCCTATCCTCTGTGATAATACTTCTGCCATTTGTCTTTCTAAAAATCCTATTTTACACTCTAGAGCTAAGCATATAGAAGTTAAACATCACTTCATTAGGGACTATACTCAAAAGGGAATACTATTTTTAAAATTTATAGACACAGACCATCAATGGGCTGACATCTTTACAAAACCCATTGCTGAGGATAGGTTCAATTTCATTATGAATAATCTGTGTATGGAATTATGTGCATAATAAATACGTTTAATCTATATACTTAACTTTCAAAACTTTTTTTATTTTTTTCTTCTGATCAATATTTCTTCTGATGTAAGAAGGAGAATTGAATCAGAACTTTTACAGAAGATCTAACTATTTGTATCTTAGAACTTTTGTGTCAAGGAAAGAACATGCAGATCATTACATCAACACTTGTCAATGAGGCTCCAGGTGTCCTCTGAATCTGGTTACGTGTTTAAACTCTGAGAGAGGACAAAACATGCACTTCATCATTTGAACAACTATCCTCTAAGGCTGAATATGTGTCCAAATTATGGGAAACCGAAACAGTCGAACTGACAAAGTAGAGGTGTTAGTCACGTTACAAATACTATATATATATGTGTTTATTTTCACCTCACAAACACTTTTCACCGTTCACATTCACTCTCACTCTTTTCTTGCTTTCAATCTTTTCTTGCTCTCTGCATTTGCATTCAAACCCATTCTTGTGAACAATGGCTTCATCCTCAACGCAAGTTCAAGTATCTCCATCTTCTCAACAAGCTACAACAACTCCAGCTTCAGAAGACATTCATGCCACTCCAGTCAGAACTCTTCTCAAACCCGTTGACAAACTGGAAGTTCTCTGTGAACTGTTTGTTGATTTTGAAAGCATGAAGGTGAATGGTTATGATCTTACTATTGAAGTTAACTTTCAAGGCTGGACAAAATACTTTGATTGTCTGATGGGTCCCGTCTTTCCTAAATTGGTAAAGGAATTCTGGATTTTTGCTTCAGTTTCCAACAATCAATTCACCTCTTATGTTATGGGGAAGAAGATCATCATCACTGAAGATCTTATTGCTAAGATGATTGAATCTGATGGCAATGAGATAAAATGCAGTGATATGGAGAAAATTTCTGACCCAACTCCTGTTTCAAGAGAAATCTTTACTACTGGGCAACACTCCAACAAGATCAAAGATCTTAAGGATCATCAGAGAATCTGGGCTAAAATAATTCTGGGTTGCATTAGCCACAGAAAACCAACCAGCTCTCCAGATTACATCAATCTGGATCAACAATTTCTTATGTATTTCATTTCAACAAATAAGAAGATCAATCTTGCTCACAGTCTGTTCAACAATTTGAAGAGCAGTGTAAAAGAAACACGAGAGGACGAGAAAACCAAAAGAGACTGGATTCCTCTAGGAAGGCTGATATCATACATTCTGACAGAAAATAAGTTGGTAGAACATCTGGTTGAAGCCCAGCAAGTGGATGATTTGGAAGCTATCGCTAGAAAACCACTTAACAGAAAGAATCTCAAGAAGATGAAGTTCATAGATACAATCAAGAAAGACCCCATTCTACATTCAAAGGAAGTCATCACTACCAGGAAGATTCCTCTGAAGGATTTTCCTCTATTTTCTGCTGATACTCATCCAAAAATTATTGTCAGATATCTGGAATCTTGCAAACTTGATGGTACTGATCCTGGGTTCAATCTAGAAGATCTACATAGAACTGCACCAAAAGTTGCTTTGAAGAAATCCAAGAAAAGGAAAGCTTCTGAGGGAACTTCTCAGAAGACACCAAAGGTTGCCAAAAAGAAAGGTAACACTTCAGCTTTTGTTTCTGTTATTGAGTCAGTGACATCATCAACATCTGAACTTCCTCCAGAAACCCTTTCTTCTGAAATCCCTCCATCTGATATCCCTGTTTACTCAAACCTAATCACTTCTGAAGCCTCATCTTCTGAAATTCCAAACTCTGATAATCCTCAACCAAAAATTCCATAACTATCAGAAATTCCACAACCTGCAACCACCCAACCTGAAATAATTCAACTTGAAACTATCCAAACAGAATCCATTCCTTCTCAAACCTCACAACCTGAAAATCTCTCATCTTCTCCAAAACCATCTGAACATCACTCACCACAAACGCTAGATGATTTTGACATGCCCATTGACCCAAATCCTCCATTTGATCTCAACACCACTCCCTTCATTGAAACTCATTCAGAACTTCAATAAAATCTGTCTGACATTGACGTTTTTCCACCCTACATTGCAGCCTCCCAATCCGACACTTCTAACTTACCACCACCTACCACCACTCAAACAATCCCTAGCGTCAACTATCCTCTGAATTCGTCTTCCCCTAGACTTGTTTTTGACATTCCTACTATAGCAGAAGAATATCCATCTTCTTATGAAACTACTCCTCCTAGATCACCCATAATCATCACCATGCCAGATACCCCCACTCCCACCAATGAACCAGAAGATCCTCTCAAAATAATCATTGACATTGATGCCCTTCAGAAACTAGCTTCTGCCACTAAGAAAATAACAATTCTAAAACCCAAACCAAAACCAACCAAATCAGATGTTGGTGTCTTGTTACTGGCTTTTGAAGCAGAGATGAAAAACATGATAGACGACTTGAAGAATGCTTATGCACAAAATCTGGATCCTTCAGCTTCAGATTACCTTTAGACATCATTCAGGAAATGGTTTAACTCTGAGACCAAGAAGCTGAAGGATATCTGCTATGATATTGCTCAGCAAAACTTCTGCGAGAATCTGCAAGAAATGTTTAGCTGCTTGGAGAAGAAGACTTTTCATCTTCTGGACACTAAACCTTGGATAGAACTAGAACCAAAGGAATCACCTGCTAATCTTCAGATTATAATTTCTCAAACCGAAGACAAAGATAAATTTGTTGCTGAGTCACCTTCGGATACTCCTGCACCAACTTCTGAACAAGTGGCTACCTCTGTTGAAGAGACTCCTCCATTTTCACTGGTTTTGAAAACTCTGGAAGAACTTAGGAAGGAAAATGAAGTTGTGAAAATCAGATTGTATAAGAAAGATGAAACCAACTCAGAACTCAATAACATGATTGGTCAACAAGTGGAGTCAACCTCTCAAATCAAGAGTCTTCTAGAGGCGTTGTTCACAAGACTACCACCCCAACCATAGATCATATTATCTTATTTTGATGTCTTGTTGTTTTGATTATGTGCTTATATATTTAATTTGATTAATGAAGTTCTCCTTGTTTTTCCTGCTTATTATTTCTGATTAATGAAGATTATATGTTTTTTATACTTTTTGAATAATGACAAAAAGGGGGAGAAACATAAAATATTTTGATCCATAATAACTTACCAAGACTAAGCCTCAAACATCTTAAAACTCTGATAAATTTTTGTATTGTTTAAGAACATGATACGTCTTTAACTCAGGGGGAGCTTATAAGAACTTCACATAGAAATTTATGAAGGATTAATTCAAAGCATCTCAAAGGGAGTTTTTCTATTACCTACCTTTTGTTCTGAAATAAAATTTATCAAAATATAATGTTTTGTCATCATCAAAAAGGGGGAGATTGTTAGAACACGTTTTTGATTCTACTTCTCTATTAAGTTTTGATGATAACAAATACCTTAAGAACAAAATATGATACCTAAAAATATTATCTTCTCTTTGTACAAGATTAGAAGTTCTTGTAAAGAGAAATAAGTCCTGAGTTAGATATCTTCTACACCAGAGCGAAAAATCTACTACGAGAATATCTGATAAAAGACTCTAGAAGATCTCAGTCAGATTAGCTACAAAGTAAAAACTCTGATACTGGATTAATGCAAGTTCTGATTCTCGGAATCAGACAAATTTATTGAAGATCCAAAGATAACGGCTCCAGATAAGATCTCTATTTTTGGAAGCTCTTAATGGAAATTATCAACATCCAAAAATATCATAGGCTGTCTCCAACGGTTCAAATTTTACAAGTCTATAAAAAGGATTCATTTGAAGAATTTTGGGCTCTCTCTTACTCTCTCACGCGAAACATTTCATCAAAAACCAAAATTCATAATCATTGATCTCTTATTGTGTAAAAACTATCATAATAGTGATAATCACTTTCTAGAAGCATTTTTTGTTACAACTTATCTTCATTATCATTGTATTATTCCTTGAGTGACTAAGTGTAGTTAGTAGACTCAAGAAGACTTTGACAGTAGGTTTAATTGTTTGTAATCATTTTGATTAGGGGATTAAGACCTCGATTGAGAGAAGAAAAATCACCTTGGTGGGTGGACTGGACGTAGTTTGAGTTCAAAAGAACCAGTATAAATCAACATGTTATTTGCATTTAACTTTTGACAGCCCCAATTTAAACCCCCTTTCTTGTGTTTTTCCACCTTCAGTAACCCCGTATAATAATAATCCACATGCAAGAACCCCATATATAATAAAAAAAATTAAAAAAACTGGTATGGCTATAGCCACACTCAACCTTAGCATAGATCCGTATATGATAGGTTGTGTAGTGGCTATTGGTTAGGGTAGAGTCTCACAATTGTCAGATATGTCATATTGTCGCTCCTGGGATTTTCATCCTAGTACAAACGCGAAAGTGGCGCGAAAAAGGTAGAGTCGTCAGCCAGACATTTTTATCCCGAAGGAACGGGAAAGGTAATGCTGCACAAACCTGAGGAAGAAGGAAAGGACAAGATCCTGCGAACCAAAGATCTGGGTTCGGGAGTCGGTTACGACCTGGGAAGGTATTAGCACCCTAGATCGTCTGCTGTACCCGATGGGATCCACGCTTGTTTGTTTGTTTCAAAGGGTGTAAAAGAATAAAGTCCTTCTGAATAAAACTGCTACTGAAACTGGGATGGGAATGGGAATGAGAAAAAGAACTGGAAAAGAAATGAGAAAAAAGGGAAAATGTAGGGAAAATAAAGAATGTGCTCGAACAGGCCCTACCCCACTGCCTACGTACCTCATCGGGAAAATGAGGATCAGAGTCGACGTAGTTCGCCTAACTAAGGCGGGAACTAATTGTTTGTGTTTTTTATGATTGGAATTGCGTATGTGTTGCACCCCAAAATTTGCCCTCACCTAGACAAGAAATTGTGTACTGAGGTGTCCTAAGAGGTTCACAAGTTTCACAAGGTATCTCAAGAGGTACACAAGGTTCACAATTAGTCAGAAAGTTTGACAATCCCCTCAGACAAAGCATCCTCCTAAGCAATGCATCCTAAATTAGGGTTTTGGATTTCATCAGGCTAAATGAACTTCCAAGGCCTCAAGTGAGATTCATAGCATCATAAATGTCTTCAAGAATCCCTATGTCAAGTTTCAAGGCTTTCCCAAAAGGTTTGCCCAGTCAGATGATCAGATAGGCTAAAATCAATCAAAGTAGTCAAAAAGTCAAACTAAGGTCAACTGTGGTCAAACCAAAGTCAAACTTCATGATTTTTTTGCCAACATCAAGTACGTGAAGTAAAATTCATAATTTTATCAAGGGTTGATCATGATTCATCAAGGAAGCTTCAGATCATCAAGAATCAAGAGTTTCTAAATTAGGGTTTCCATAGGAAAAGTCAACTGAACTTTGACCAGCCATAACTTTCACATACTTCATCAAGAATTTTCCATCCAAAGCTCATTTTGAAGGAAATTTAATTCTCTACAACTTTGTGTCTCACAAGCCAAGCCCAAGAATGCTTCATTTGGAAGGTATGAGCTAAGACATTATAGGTCATTTTAAAAGTCAACAAAAAGTCAACATCTTCCAAAGGGCATAATTTGAAAATGGTAAAGGATATGGACATGAGACCAAAGAGGTTGGTTAGAGGACTCTCTAAGATTTATAAAATGTCCAATAACACCTTCATAGCCTTAAAATTTAGGGATTTGTGCCTTTGCAAAGTTGGGAAATTTTTGAGAGGTTTATTGAGCAAATGGGGTCTTAGAACCAATTCTTTCCACATGGGCTTCCATTTTTATGACCCAATCTCTACCATGACATCATGCACGAATCAAATGTTATTTATTCAATTTTTTATAGTTTATTTTTATTTATTTTGATTTTATTCATTAAAAATCAATTTAAATTAAAATAATATATGAAAACTCAATATTTAAATTTGATTCTTGTTCTAGAAGGTCATAAACATTATTTAGAGATGATTGATCTGATCCAAATTCGTGCTAGACTAGATTGGCATACAAAGATTTGATTTTTCGCGTATTTTTATCATGAGATTTCTTCACACTCAAGTTATGCAAGAAAGCCCACAAATCCACAAAGTTATGACCTAATTCACATCACTATAAGTTCATAAACCTATTACAAACTCAGGGGACGATTTTCAGAGCCTCCAAGAACACCATTCAACTTTAAATTTTTCAAAGAAAAGTCACATTCAGTTTTTGACCTAGAGGCCTTTTCAAGATCAAATAAAGCTTGCAAATCATTCCTGGAGGGTCCTATAATGTTTCTTGATCACTAAAACATCCATTATTACATTGAAACTCCATAACCGAATGCATCATATTCATGTTTTTATGCTTTTTTCGATTTCATACATATGATTGGTTTTAAGTATATTTTACATTTGTTTTGTGTTTATGAGGTTGCAAGGAATGTTTCTGGACATTTAGATCAAAGTTTCATGGCCTGAATCGAAAACTGCCATGGCTAGGGTTAGAGCTCTCAAATTAGGGGTTCACGAAATACCTAATATAAATGACTAATGAAACCATGGTTGGACTGTATTCATTGCAAGGATCATGTTTTTGTGTTTAATTTGATGAAATTTTACATATTGTGAGAGATACAATTTTCGCAGGTTCTTGAAAGTAAGAATTCGCAGGAAAATTTGTAGGTGTATTCGCAGGTGTTTTCGCAGGAAATATGAAGAAGATGAAGTCAGTTGGCGCGCAACTGGAATTCAAATTTTGACTTAATATTTTATTGATTTGTTTTCATATTATTTCCACAGATGCTGCTTGGCCCAGTGGTGTTGGTGTGTGCGTGTTATGGGTTGTGACTTGCGTTCGATCCTTGGTGACAACATATTTTGCTTAATTTTTCCATTATTCAATTGACTTAATATATTATGTTTGATTGTTGATTAGCTTGCAGACGCACCCCATGTGGCTTAGTGGCTGGAGTGTTTGGTTGTTGTTGTGATGGTCAGGGGTTCGAATCCTAGGTTCCAACATTTTTTTCATAATTATTTTTGTTTTGTAGGTTTATAATATAATGATTTCATTGCATATAGCTATCACCTGCGCATGCTGGCTCAGCTGGTTTTGAGTGTTGTTGTTGAGGTAAGGGACCTGGGTTCAAATCCCAGGTCCTATCTTTTTAGGGATTTTTCTCATTTTTTTTATTATTTCTATTATTTCTATTATTTTTAATTTAAACTAATACAATTAAAATAATTTCTAAATAATAACTAATAATATTTTCATAAAACTTTATATTTTCTAAAATTCATATTTATTTTCTTAAATGTAAATTACTTGTATTTATTTTATAATATGTTTATATATAATTATTATGTATTTTTGTCAATGTATTTTAATTAAAAACCCTAATTTTCTTAATTTAAATATTAACCCTAATTTTTTGTCAACCCTAATTTTTATCCTAACCCTAAAAATTATTCTATTTTTTTTCTAAACCCAAAATATATTATTAATCTTTATTTTTTTTAATATGTAAATAATTTGTTATTTATTTATTATTATTAAACTTATTTTCTTAATTAATTTCTAAAAACTTTTCTAATATTAATTTTTTTCTTGCTAAATTCTTATTTCCTTTATTTATTATTCTAACCCTTATTTTTATT
This sequence comes from Lathyrus aphaca, assembly GCA_963966055.1. NCBI lineage: Eukaryota > Viridiplantae > Streptophyta > Magnoliopsida > Fabales > Fabaceae > Lathyrus > Lathyrus aphaca. The sequence continues at coordinate 279,874,919 of OZ014520.1, read as the reverse complement.
TTATTATTACTAATATGTGATTATTGTTTATTTATTATCCTTATTATTATATTTATCATTATTATTTTATTATTATGTAATTGCTAAAGCCATGTAATAAGTTTATTTTATGTCTTTGCTTTATTTTTTGTAATTATTTTCTGTATGGTTAGTAATCTTAGGGTGTGTATAACCTATATGTGATTAAAATAACTTAGAAAATTAATTTAAATAAGATAAATACTTGAATATAAACACTCACACACGTAAGTCGATCTTTGATCTCCATCTTGCACTTCCTAGGTTACCCCTCTTGGTTGCCTTGAATATGGTCAAGTCCCTCGAATATGGGGTGTCTTAAGCAAATTCCTTTCATAAATATCATCAAGTCCCTATAGTTTTAAAGATCAAGTCCCTTCGAGGTTGCCTACGATAATGATCTTGTCCCTTCGAATAAAAGATGACAAGTCCCTACAAATTGCTAAAGACACCCTTACTTGTTGCTTTCTATGACCATACGATGATCCTACGCTTGTCCCTTAACACATCCAAGGTAATGACTACCTATTCCTTAATAATAGGGATAGTCTTACCATTGAAAGAACATACGAGAACATGAAAGACTTAATCTAGGGTAGGTACCTCATAGTTACTTGCTCACACTTTTCAAACTTACTTTTACACCTCACAATTTCTAAACTAGGCTTTGTATACACCCATACGAGGGTCATTACCAAGTACTTAAAGAAATTTTTCAAATCACACACTACATTCTTGCAAACAAACAAAGTGAGCTAAGTAACTAAGAGCCCATGGATAACCATGGATATAAAGGGTGCTAACACCTTCCCTTTATATAACCTACCCCCCGAACTCAAGTCTTTTAAAATAGGTCTTTCCTGTTCTTTTATGTCCTTTCCTTTTGGATAAAATAAAAGTCAGTGGCGACTCTTGCTATCCGCAACATTTATAGAAAGTCAGTTCTCCCACCGTGTTACAGTATGTTTATGCTCAGGTGTTGTAGGATCGTCTGGTACGAGTGCGTTTATCGTCTTGCATGCGAGACAAGTCGTCGTAAGTTCGCGTTTAGAATTAATGTGGTGAGAAGAGAAGTTCTCGCAGGACAGTCGCTTATTGTTTGTTGTTTGCTTTTTAAGAGTTTTGTATGAATTTGGCACAAGGAAGTGAATTCAAACTCTTTTCCATGGAATGTATACTTGCTACTACATTCCAAGATGCATTTATTAAGAGGCAAAAGGTCAAAGCTAATGGGGGACTAAGACACAACCCTAAGTTATCTTATTATGTACAAAAGGTGATCTTATGGTTTATGAAGTATTCTAAACCTAAGGAAAAGAAAAGCAAGTTAGAGTTCAACTTACTTCCTAAGGAAGTTAAGTTGAATCTAAAGAACAAAAGGGAAGCCTATGAACAAAGCACCAAGTGCTAAGGCAAATACAATAAGAAAATGCATAAGAGAGAGGAATGAAGAATGATTTACCTCATCTCCCCCCTACAAAACAAAGATTAGTGTGAATTTTATTAAAAATAATAAAGCAAACTCACACCAATTAAATCCTAATAAATCTAGGACCTAACTTCTAGACTCCAACTTAATTCTAAAGACTAAAAAAAACATGCTAAACAAAATTCAACACCTATTACAACCCCTAAAATAAAAATAGCTACCAAAACAATGCACAACACGAGGAAATTTTCTACAACTCACAATCAACATGTAAAGATAGGTGTAGAAAGTCACATATAACATGCAAACACACATTTTACAGCTACTGCACTAACAAACAACTATGAAAACATGGGGCAGATTTGATTCTTTTCATTTATGTGCACAAAGTGAATGATAAACAACACATTAATATCAATTAACATGGATCTACATACATCATAAAATGAACTCAAAATGTGAATTTATCTACATCATTTATTTGATTAAAAGGAACAATGATCAACAAGAACAACCACACTTTTCCATATTGCACAAATGAGCATTTATCATAACATTGAACAAGTATCACTACAAGCATCAATTATTGCACATGCATGGCATAAAAATCAGAATTGAATTCATGTCAATAAGTGATCCATTAAGCACAAGAAGCATGCATGAACATGTGAAGCATTTAATCACTTTTAAGCAAAATCAACACATGGGACTTAATCATGTAATCAATCCAAACAAGCAAGGATCATAATCATGATGCACAAATCAAATTTAAGTAAGCATTTGACATGTGAAACAAGTGATTAAAGAATAGCAACACACATCAAGAATCAATTATAGCACATATGCATATTTAACACTAAACATGGAAAAGTGAACGGAATCATGTCGAAACGACTCGAAACAAATGAATCGGCTACTGGAAATAGACCTAAAAATTCCCTAAAATCAGTACCTAAGCATACATGAACATTAGAAGCACAAAGAAACAAGAACAAGCAAGCAAATAAGGTAAAAAACCAAAAAAACTAACATCGTTAACCGATTAACCAAATTGGTTAACCCGTTAACGGACAACAGACAACACTAATCTGGCCAAAACACATGTGTTAACCGGTTAACCAAATGCGTTAACTGGTTAACACTGAACAGAATGTGAAAAGTTCTTTTGAAATAACTGCTTTTGGCCACAATCTTACTTCTAAACAACCTTAACACATATCTAATAATGCTAACACAAATTTCTACTCAATTAGCGCTTATTAACACATGCTAGAACCTATAACAAGCTACAACCTATCTTCTAATCCACTAAAGTCCACAAATCGCAAGCAAAACGTAACGAAAACGTAATCAACCACATGCAATACGAAAAGCACTTAAAGAATGCCAAAATGGCGAGATGAAGAGAATAACTTAAAGCTAGCATGGGTTTAGATCCCCAACCTACAAAGCAATGAAGTGCTTCGGTGGATGTTGCAAGAATCGGAGCTTGATCGAAGAGAAATCCGAAGAATCCGCGAATGCGCAAAATAAATGCGTTCTTGATGCTTGATACTTCTTGCACTTCCGATAAGTCAAAATCTTCACAAAAATCAATAGCTTCTTCTTATACAATCCACAATTCAATGGATGTTGGAGGCTAAGCTTTAAGATCTTCAAGTTTCAATGTGAAACTTGAAGAGCTTCTTCAAAAAAGCTTTGGTGAAAAGGGAAATGGAGGAAAAGTGAGAGAGAAAAGTGATTCTAGAAGTGATAATTGAAATTATGAGAGAGTGATAAATTGGGAACCTTTTGCATTGAAGTGATTAATGATTATATAGAGGCTAGGCTTGGAGCTAGGTTTGGGAATGAAGTTAGGTTTAGGAATGGAGCTAGGTTTGTAGTTAGTTAGGGTTAGGGTTGGAGAGGGAATATTCCATGGAATACTCTAGAAGGTTGTGGAACATGGTAGAAGCATCCAAAGGAAATGGAGTGGAATTATAAGAGGGGAAGGAATGAAAGGACATGTGGAAGGAAAGTGGAAGGAAAATGGAGGGAAAGGTGAAACCAACCACTTTTCAAATGATTTTTCCCTAAAAGGGTAAGCTTTGGTTTTCTTGATTTTTTTATGATTCCTCCATCATTTCTCGACCAAATTTGAACCATATGATCCTTGTAACCCTAATTTCATGATTTTAATCTCAAAAAGTCAGGAGTTGACTTTTTACTCAGCCCGATTGACTTTTCCCCGATTCCTTGATTTTCAAAGTCCTTTTTAGAATTTATGGCCTCAAATGAAGACTTGTGGGATGTTGTGAACCCTTTGAACAATGTTGTGAAGCTTTGTAACTCTTTGGTTGCTTTGTATGGCATTCAATTGCTTCAATCACTGATCACATACCTATGCCTCAGCTATGACGAACCTGCTGCAATGTTTTTGGTTGTTACATGGATTTGTGTATGTAATATGATACGTAAAATGTAGACAAAATGAGAGGGAAAATTTTGATGTATTACACATATTAATCTTATTTTAAAAATGAAAAAAAAAGCAAGGACACTACTTTATATTGGAAATAACATTAGTATTACATCGTTTTGTCTTTCCTTTACCATTCTTTTCAAGTGTCTTCTTCATCTCTCTCACACTTTTCATTTTTCCTCTTTCTTTTCACTTTCCTTTCTTTTCACTTTCCTTGTTCTTAAAATAAAAATATAAACACCACACACAAAATTTGTGTCTTAAATGTTGAAATATATGGTGAAAAGAAGAAAATGATTGTGAAATGGAACCACAAAATAACACATTAACAAAACTACAACAACAATATGATAAGACAACACTCTTGGTTGCATGCAATGGTGACATCTCTGGTGGAAAAATGACATATTTTTATTTTTTTTTCTTCTCAAACCCTTTAACCCAACTGATAAACCCGTGAACTGAAGAACATGTTTTTTATAAAAAGGGATGTGACTGTGTCAAAAAAAAAGGAAAGAGATGTGACTTTTTTGAACAAAAAAAAAGGATGTCACTTTTTTTAAAAAGAGGAATGTGCCATTTATTGGACTGAATTTCCAAAATGATTAAAAATTTGATATATACTATACAATGCAATGGGACATGTCGGTGATGGTTTATACTTTTCCAAACTCAAATCCAAATTCTCAATTAGATCTTATTTTCTGCCCAAAATCTAAACGGGGTTGAATAATTAAAATTTAAATTCGTCTCAAATAGGTCAGGGTATCCCCGTTTTACCACTGTTTATTAAAAATCAAAATTTATAATAAAAATATTTATTTATTCCAAAATTAAAATATAATAAAAATAATAAAATAAAACAATCTCAAAAAAATTTATACATACATTTTAAATATTTTTAAATAATTAATAAATATCAAAATATCAAAACATTGACCACATATTAAATATTTCAAATTAACAAAACTAAATAATAATGTATGGGGCGGATTCGGGGTGAATATTAATGCACCTAATACCCGACACCGTCCCCATATATTTTTTATCGGGAAAAAACTAAATCTGAACCCAAATTCAGTCAAATAAAACTTTTCCCGTCAATTTCGAAACAGGTTCGGATGGATACTCACGAATAAGAATTTTATTGTCATGCCTAATATATACTCATTTACTTCCGACAAAAAAAGTCCCATAAAAAGTACAATAAAAGAGATTTTGTTCCTATCTTTTTTTCCTTCTAAATTAAAATGCTTTTTTTTTTAATTATGTATTCCATTTTAAAATTAAATTTGGTAAAATAAAATTCACACTAAAAAAGTTATAAAATTCAAATTTTTTTTGATAGTATTTTTGATATGGAGAAATTTTGTATGTTTACCGCTTTTTAAAAATTCAATGAGTTTTTAACCGATATAAGTCCGGTAAAAACTCGTAAAATTCTCCAAATGTTCGATAAAATCTCATAAATTTTCCTAAAATCCAAAAAACACACCATATTTTTGAAAAACATAAAAATCACAAGATATTATGGTAAAAACACTACTAGTGGAGGGATGTCAGATAAACTTTTGATTATATTTCAAAAAATTTAACTAAGTTTTCTCTTAATTTTTTATGTGATAAATATAAAACAAATTTTATTATTATTATTATTATTATTATTATTATTATTATTATTATTATTTATGATTTGACTAGGTCAAGTCAAAACTCTTAATACATACATACATATATATATATATATATATATATATATATATATATATATATATATATATATATATATATATATATATATATATATATATATATATATAACAACTCCCATACTTTTATAAGGAGAGTAAGAATATAACGTGAAAAACATCAGTTTTATTTTTATTCTTTCATTTTTTTGTTACATCTTTTGGACATCTAAAAATTATTTCTTGTTGTTCTATTACCTCATATTTATACCGAGAATACCGAGAAGAGTATGTTGAATTCTGGGAAATTTACGCGTATGAGACAGACAAATCCTTAAGGACAATGTTTTTACACGTTTAAAGTTTATTTAACGATTTATTATTTTGCAGGATTAATATTAGTCCTTACAAGAAGATGTGATCAAGTTATTTTGATGGTAAAATTCTACAACAAGATATAACTGGGGTTGCTAAGACAAAATATCCAATAAAAATTATCTCTTTGCGATGGTAAAATACTCAAGATATTTTTATGTGTTATGATCTATAAACGAAGTGGTTGAGAGAGAAAGGAAGTGATTGGATCAAATATTTACTTTTTTTGTGTGTGAAAAATAACTTAATTTGCCAAAAAAAATGTGGTGGCATAAGTAGAGCAAAGAGTAAGATATTCTTTTCTAGAGTCTTTTATTTTCTTATTATAACACCCCAAAATTTTCCCTCATATTTATAACCATTTAGCTAGTTTGTTTCACATCCATCTACATATTCCATTAGGTCATAACTAACAAATCGCTTGTTTATATGGAGCATGGGATCGAGACTCTTTGAGATTCAGGGTTTACTTATGAGTCATAGTTTTCACCCACTGAAGATTGTTCTAATCAGTTCCCTCATGAAGTAAGGAATTAGGGGTTTGAATCTAAAATGTCCTGGTGATGATGCTTCTTTCTACATTACGGATCTCGTCTACATCGTCAAGGTTTTCTCAAGGTTTTGTTAAGACCGTTGGTCGTCGGATGAAGATATATGTGTGTCAAGTGGCAAGGCATTAGATTATGGTACAAGGGATCTTATGGTACATTCATGCGATAATCAAGGCATTGGGATCCTCTTAATAATTCTTTGCCCGTAATACAAATTAATGAGGTTTGATGTTGAAATTGGGCTGAAAATTGAGGATTTGTTAAGGATACAAATTTAATTTGGATGTGAGAACTCTCTAATCATTTTAGTCATGTTTTTGCTCCGATTATTAAAAGTCCATTGTCCAAAGATTAACCGTGTTTTTCAAATCCATTTGTCAAGCCAATCTTTGCCATTTTTCAACATCAAAATTCTAAAGTACATTTTTGTTTCTAATTCATATTTAGTCTCATTATCCATCACTAAGAGTCTAAAAGAGAGAGTGCATATCATAAATTTAGTTCAAATCCTATTTTTTATTTTTGGTAAAGGTCAATGATCATTTTAGTCATTAAAGTCATAAACTAATCCAACTGTTGACTTGAGTCCCAATCATATATTTTGTCATTAAATTACATCCTCTCCAAAATATATTTTAACTCCAATAATTTTTAACCCAATCCCTTTTCAGCCATTCTAAAAAGTTCTCATAAAGGCAATAACAAGAGCTAACCAAAGCTGCAACATTAGATAAATGCAAATTTCAAATGGAAGAGTTTCAATCAAAATTGTGTCTGCTAAATTCGCTCAAAATCTCCACAAAATAACAACAATGGAAAGGCCCCTCACAATCCATAGAGAAATATATAATAATAATAGAAATTGAGTAGGTTGATAACAATGAGATTTTTACACATATGCTGAAGATATCAACAAATCGAGGGGAATTCCTATTACGTTTCTACCAAGATTTTGAATTATGTCCCTATTGACACCGAGTCTTGTTTTGCCAATGTCATCACCCGCATTTAGTGATTTTTTAATCATATTCGTTCTCAGGGTCTTCACTACACCAGATCAGCAACGGTTTCGTCTTTATTTTCGACTTGTGGCATACCTCCATTCTCCCAACAATATACTTCTCTAAGAATGTGAAGTGCTTCGGCCCTTGAAACGAAGGAACGAGATCGAATTTGTTGTGAATACAAAATCAGAAAAAAGAAAATAGTTCAAAAGAGCTCAAAAAAACCTCTCTTCAACTTGAATAAATAACTTTGCTTCACTCTTCACTCTTTCCCTCTCCTGCATTAAAACAGAACCTGCACAAAATGAAAAAAAAAGTTACAAAAATCATAACAAACTAACTGAAATTTAACTAACTTCTAACAAAATGCTTCTAGAAGATTTTCCTGGAAGTTCTTAATAAGGCTTGATCCATAACTCTATAAATCAGAAATAGAACACCAGTCATTTTCTTCCTTCAATCATTCTTCTTCTTCTCCTCATTCTTCTTCACAATTCCTCTATCATACTTCCTGCATTCATTCCTCATTCCTCAGATCACCTTCTTCACTCTTCTTCACCCACTGCATCACCAAATCTGAACCACTTCCCCATCTTCGTCGAAATCGGATAGGAGGATTCAACATCAGTAATCTTCATCATCTTTTACACCCTGCAATGGCAAGACTCATCAACCAGTCCTCAAACAATCATTCACGACAAGAATAAGAAGAAGAAAAGACAAAGTAAAGAAAGCATAGAGAAGCATAGATTGAAGAATATCATGCCTAAGGTGTAAACTCACCATCGTTCTTCAGGACTGAACAATCCCATACATCTCTATCAATTTTCGCAGCCAAACACTCTTCATCATCATTCTACAACTACAACGTCGCTCATCATTAACAAACTCTTCAAACAACCTAAATAACGACGTAATCAAGAAGACATCGTATCTTCACCGAATCTGCAAGGTCAATAACAATTTTCATATCACAACAATTTCAACAACGTGGAAGCATTCGATAAGTAGAAGAACAAAATCAGCAACGCTTGCGTTTACAGAAGAAGAATGAGAAAGAGAGCGCGATAAGTGGAATCGCACGTACCTGAACGTGTTTGTTCATCGCGTCCTCATCACATCAGAACATCATCATCGTTTTTCCTTCTTTGACATTGCCGATACAGTGTCGAATCGTCAGGTACAAATCAAGCTCTTCTTTAGACGTTGTTTGTTGTGTTTGTTCCTTTGGAAATGGTGGGTTCGAGACGGACTAGGTCGAGTTTTGTGATAAGGGCGCACCATTGTGGTGTTGTTATCTCTGATTGATTATTAGCAGCGGCGGTCTAGGTTGGAGGAAGAAGATGGCGACGGTCTAGGTTGGAGGAAGAAGATGGCGCCGCTGAGAGTGAGAAAGAGAATAAGTGAGAGTGAGAGAGAGAACAGGTGTGTGAGATAGAGTGAGAGAACAGGTGTGAGAGAGAGAGACTAGGTGAGAGGGATGAAGGTTGCGGCGGCGGGGGAAGCAAGAAGGGGCCTAGGTTTTTTTTACGATTTCTTCACCCCTTTGTTTCTTCTTCTGTTTGTTTTATAAACTATAATTTTTAACTTAATTCATGAGAATATTAAGAGAATCATTATGAAGTTAATAGCAATAAAATGTAGTTAATCTCATTAAAAAGTATTAATGCCACCGTCATTTTCATGTTTAGAGATAAGATCCCTTTTGGTGGTCCATTCCGGCGGTGACAAGTGTCACCGTCTGGTAGGACCGCCAGATTTCAATCAGGCGCGGGCAAGATCACCACAATAACCATGCACCTTTTCATTGATAGACACTGGATGAGGAGACTTGATCGGTCCTTAGATCGTGTGGACCAAGGCTAGTCAAAAAAGTTGATTGATGACCCACCTTTTCTAAACTATTTATTTCTATTCCCCCCCTTTATATTTTCTATCTATTTTAATTTCTGTTTATACCCTTCAATTTAATTCTACAAAAAATATTAAAATGCATTATAAAAATCCCCAAAAAATTATAGTAGCCTTTTAATTCATTTTAGAAACATTCCACATTTTTACTTTCTGAATTTTATCATTTTTCAATTTAATTTCGATTTTCCATTTAATTAGTTTTTAGATTGAATTCTTTCATGAATACATAATTTTGTACATTTTATTTCTCCCACTTCCTGTAATATGTTTGGCCCATTCTTTTTGATATGATTAGAGGACAAGTAATAGAACCTAGAATATTTTTGGTATTTTTTTAGGGCATTTTATCCACTGTTTGGTAGTGTGGTTTGTATAAAATCATGATTGAATCTTAGGTAGATTTAAGTGGACATTTGACATAGTTAGACTTTGAATTTTTTGGAGATTTTTTAACACAATATTATAGTCAGGTTAGAGACCCTAGGAAATTAATTTCATATTTTTTACAAGACTTTTGATATTTTTGTTATTTTAATTCATTTCCATCATATTGTTGCATATGCATTTTCATTTCATTTACTAATAATTTTCCTTTCGTGCGAGGTATTTTTCGAGGATTCGCGGATGGACTTGGATTATGTTTATCATACCTCGATTATATTTTTGTGGTTTGTACTTTGTGATGTAATATTTGTATAGTTCCTATAATTAGGATAGAAAAGATAAAAACGAATCGATAGAAAACCAAAATCTCAAAAAATAAAATAAAGAAATATTCGATCCAACGTCGAGTAAATTTTCAAATAAATAAATAAAGTTTCATGTGACTTTAGGATTCCTTGATTACCATCATTCCACTCCATTACACCAAAAGAAAGCCTTGTATGTTGCACACCATAAGTCGTGCGTCTCACTACCACGCAACCGACCCACCCGATTCATCGTTTCATCCCATTTACGTTTCATACACGTTTTTTCTCACCATGACTTAGGAGGACCATATTGTTCACTATTAACTTTTTGTACTCGCATTTCTAGTCTAATATCCTTAGGTAGATTTAATCTTTCAAACCTCACTAACCATAAGTCATCTTTAAACTCAACTAACTTAGGGTTATGTCATAACCCCCCTTTTTAGAGTTTTTCCTTTCAACTTGAGTCTCATTTCTCATCTTAAATAAAAATAAAAACACTTAAAAGGAAAGTAAGTACGATACGCCACGAGCCTTAAGCTATACGGGAAATGACTAGTGGAGGTCTCCTCCACTCTTCTAGGGTACTTTACAAACGTTCCATTGGGGGCGATCTTGGAAAGTATTCGCTCCTGTATCATAGTATTTAGTGTTGTACATACAATAAACACAAATTTAAAACACTTCTTCTAAAAGACAACAAACCAAGACATCACGTCTTCTCTTCTCATCTCATACTCATTACGGACGAATGTGACTTGTCTCGACAGTTCAAATAGCGATACGGTAAACACCCTCGAGTCAGAGCCGATAACACCTGAGCTAGAGCTATTGCAACGTCATCCTAAAAATATAAGCAAGTTTCCACCTTAGTTAGACGAACTACGGTGACTCTGATCCTCATTTATCCCGATGAGGTACGTAGGCAGTGGTGCAGGGCCCATTCGAACACAATCTTTATTTTCCCTACATTTTCCCCTTTCTTTTCGATCTCATTTCCATTCCATTCCAGATAGCCATTCTTTCATTTGAGAAACATATTATTTTTCACCCTTTAAAATAGATTAATAAGCGTGGATCCCGTCGGGTACGGCGGACGGATTGGGGTGCTAATACCTTCCTAATTCGTAACCGACTTTCGGACCCAGATCTTTGGTTCGCAAGGCCTCATCCTTTTCCTTCTTCCTTAGGTTTGTGCAACATTACCTTTCCCATTCCTTCGGGATAAAAATGTCTGGCTGGAGACTCTACCTTTTCCGCGCCACTTTCGCGTTTGTACTAGGATGAAAATCCCGGGAGCGACTGCTGGCGACTCTGCTGGGGATGCAACCATGAATCTCTGGTTTCCCCTTTGAGAGTCAATCCTAGCGCTTGTCTGTTTCTGTTTTCTTTGGGTGTTTATTCATTTATTGTTGTGCTTTAGTTTAGCTTTCCTGTTTTATTTACAGTTTATCGCTTTACTTTACAGCTTTATTTACAGCTTTCTGCACTTTACTGTTGCATATACTGTACTAGCTGTTCTGGTTTTCCTTGGCGGGATGGGATTATTGTGAGATAAGTCAAACACCCGGCTTAAGTATACACATATGATTTAAAGTGGGAAGTCGTGTGGCTTGCATGGTCTAGAGCACGTGAAGTTTTCACGAGTCCCACACCCAGATCAGGCTCTCTTGAGATATGTTCTATACTGCCTAGGCAGACCATAGAATGTTCCCACCTGAGCTGCTAACACTGGGAACCGATCATCAAGGACCTTAGTGGAAACAACCCTCTCCAGTGGTGATAGTGGCAGACCATATTTTGTGGCAAACTCATTCGCACCCGAGGGCCCACTAGGAAATCGCATAGGATGACCTTGTTCTCTCATAGGAACCTAATTAAAGCAACTGGTCGTATGACGGTAGTATTGTACCCTTCGGGATTAATGTACTATTGTTTCTCGACTTCAGTGCTTGAAGCCGGGAACTTATGAGGGATGCTTGTTTTTCCGGACTCAGCTAAGGCCTCCCTGGGTAGTACATAATGCCAAACTGATTCCCTGATTTGGTCATGAGCCATTTTTCGGGAATGGTGAACGTATTATTGCTACTCAGCTTTGAGAGTCCGTGATGTTGACCCGTAGTAGCACACCCGTCAGATTGGGAGGGGTTTGCAGGAAGACTAACCTTCAACCTACCTTGTTCTTGATACTTGGGTTTTCTTTTGACACATACTTGTGATCTGGTATTCTTGACAATCGGGAAAATCAGAAGGCAGTGCAACAATGCTCAGTATATGCAACAGTGATCATGCCATTGCATTGCATCACATCATCCACATACTTGCATTCCTAACACATGTTTATTCATTTACAGGGCTGCATATCACATCCTTGATTCCAGTTGTGGGTATTGATCTATGAGCATGGAATCCAAGAAAAAGACCAAGTGTATTATCTCCTATAAGGCTCATCAGCCTGTTGTGAAAGAAATCCTCAAAGTGAAAGCCTTAGCTCCTCCAGAAGTTCTCAATGTCTTCAAGCTGGATTACGGGTGGATTTTGTATTTCAAAGAGCCCATCAGTGACTACGCTTTCAGAGGGATGCACACCTTGCTACAGTTTTATGATCCACAACTTAAATGTTTTGTACTTTCTGATTTCGTATTGGCACCTACATTAGAGGAGTACTCGAGCATCCTGAGAGTTTCCGTGAAGGACTGTGCACCATTCTTTGGGTCCAAGATTGATCCCGACTTCAAAGATGTAGCAATTGCTCTTTATTTGAGCAAGTCATTATTGGAAGACCGGATTGATAGCAAATGAGGCTTCCGAGGATATCATTTGAGTTTCTTGTTAGATGAGGCTACTAAAGCTGCTGAAGCAAAAATTTGGAGTACCTTCAATGCGATCCTAGCTTTGTGTGTCTATGGAATCACTTTGTTCCCGAACATGTCGAACTTCGTGAATGTCGATGCTATTCGCATTTTCATAGCAAAGAATCATATTCCTACTCTCTTAGGTGATCTCTACCACTCTGTGCATTATAAGAATGAGAAGCAAAGGGGTGGAATGTTGAATTGTTGCGCGACTATATTCTATAAGTGGTTCACACGCTTTCTTCCACAATCAGGGGCTTTTGAGAGGACAAAGAACTCACTTGAATGGTCGGAAAGACTGATGGGCTTGCAAGCAAAGGACATTGTCTGGGTTAATCAGGGATTGCGATGCATTGACGTTCTTCATAGTTGCGGAGGATTCCATAATGTTCCATTGATCGGGAGGAAAAGGGGAATTAATTATAACCCTTCCCTCATGGTTAGACAGTTCGGGTACGCCTTAAAGGAACCACCAGCCGCTGTGGACATCACAGAGTCCTTGTACTTCCAATCAACAGACGGATTCGAGATTGCTCAGAAAGCTTCTAATGCCTGGCATAATCGAAAGACAAGAGGGAATAAGACTTTGGGAGTAGGGGATTGTCGAATGTATCCACCATTTGCAGAATGGCTAAGAGAATGGGTTGAAGTGTTACTGTTACCATTTGGGCCTGCACCTCTTCTATATCCCATAGTCATTGAACAACCTACCATCGTTAGCATTGAAGAGTTCAACAAGGTGAAAACGGAAAGAGACAGGTTGTTAAAGGAGAATGCACAATTGAGTCAAGAGCTTGCTAAAGCTAATCACGCCAGACTTGAGATTGAGTGGAAAGCTCAAGAAGATGCTGAGAAGCATGATATTGCGAGGAAACAATGTGAAATTGAGTTAGCTCGGTATGCGAGGTTCGAGTTTGCTACTAGGAGTTCTTCCAGGGAACACATTGACACTAGAAGGCAACTGGATCAAAAGACCTTGATGTTCGAGAACATGAAAAAGAGGCATGCTGCTTACAGGATCAAAAGAGAGGAACAAGATAAAGTACAAGCTGAAGAGATTGTGAGTAAGCTGAAGGAGAAAGATGAAGAGATGGCCGGTAAGTTGAGAGAAAAGGATGCAGAACTTGCTAAAGCCCAAGAGGAAGCTGCTTATTACAAGAGGAGATGATCTACTATCAGAAGAAGCTGAAGAGGTTTGAAGACAACCAGGCGTAGACGAAGGAATTGGTAGAAGTTCCAAAGGCAGGACCGATCGTTGACTCAGATCTAGATAGAGGATCGCATTGACAAAGACATCTTTCTGTTTGCTCGTATATTGTAGAATTACCATCAGAACTGTTGATGGAATCTTATTATCATTGCACTTCTGTTTAAAGTCCATGCTTTGTGTGTTTTGATTATATCAACAAGTTCTTATCATAAAAAATAAAAAATCTCTTTACTTTCATTTCGCGTGCTCTCGCTTTGTGATCACCGACACATTTGACACGTTTGCAAAACACATTGGTCTTCATATTCTTGGAATTGTTTGGCACGTCTGCTACACACACACCTTATATTATCAACACTGTTTGTTGTTTGCAGCAAAAAAAAGCTTCTGTCTTCATCAAACCCACAAAAAACTGGAATCAGGGGGATGGAATGCCCTAAGAATGAATTAACATCCCATAAGCATTCATTTCCTGCATATCATATTCTTGTATTTTTGCAGGTTACCCAGAGTTTCTAACTTATTCAACTGCAGGAAATATAGCTGGTCAACACATTCACCGATATCCGACTAAAAGAAACCGAGTAAAGATGGCTGAACGAATGCAGACTGATCTCAATGAGCTCTGACATAGGATGGATCAGTTCATGGAAATAATGACTGGCATGGCCCATAACCAGGAGCGTCTCAGGATGATGGTTGAGAAACCTCATGGGAATGTTAATACTGGAATACCGACTGAGAATGTGGATTCTAATGCTGCCCGTAACGGAAAGCCTAATCCAAATAGGACCGCAACACGTAATGCAGGTTTAGAAGACAATCAAGAGGACCAGTTCCCTCTACTGGATGTTGATATGGGTAACATGAATGAGATCAACGATCGCGGGTATGAAGAGTTGGCAAAGAAGATCAAGGCCATGGAATGTCAGAATTCCTTGGGCATCGATGTAACCAGTCTCGGGTTAGTACTAGGAGTCAGAATCCCTCCTAAGTTCAAGGCACCATCGTTTGACAAGTACAATGGCAGCACGTGCCTTAGGACTCACATTCATGCGTACTTTGGAAGAATCTCGGCTCACACTAATGACGAGAAGCTTCTGATGCATTTCTTCCAAGATAGTTTATCTGGAGCTTCGTTGAGCTGGTACATGAAGCTGAGCAAGGTCTCTATTCGAAGCTGGAAAGATTTAGCTGAATCTTTTCTCAAGCAGTATCAATATAACATTGATATGGCTCCGAATTGCACTCAGTTGCAGAACTTGTCTCAAGGACCTAAGGAAAGTTTTAAACAGTATGCCCAGAGGTGGCGTGAGCTGGCCGCACAAGTTCAACCTCCATTGCTTGATCGGGAAATGGCCAACATGTTTATGGGAACCTTGCAAGTTGTTTACTTGGATCGTCTGGCCGCCTTCCCGTCCATTGGTTTTTCTGATATCGTCATTGCTGGAGAAAGAATAGAGAATTTTCTGAAATTGGGAAAGATTCAGGATGCAAGCAGTGCTAGTTCTTCTGGTGTGAGAAAGCCTTTGGGCAACGGCCAAAGATGAAGAGAAGGCGAGACAAATTCTGTGTATAGAGGCCAATACAGAGGTCATTCTCAAGGTTACTACCAAGCAGCTACAGTAACTATTACTCCACAGGTTCAACAACGACCACAGGGTCAACAAAAAAGGTACAGAGACCGTTTCAGCAAAGAGGGAAAGCAAGGGACCGTAGGATTGATCCTGTCCCATGTCCTTATGCTGTATTACTCCCAGAGCTGCTAAAAATGAACATGGTCGAGTTCCGTACCATGAGACCTCCACCTCCGAACAATCTACCTCCGAATTTTGATGCTAACGCTAGGTGCGAATTCCATTCGGGTGCCCAGGGGCACAGTATTGAGAAATGTTGGGCTTTTCAGAACAAGGTACAGGACCTAGTTGACTCCAAGGCGATCAATTTCGCTCCCTTCCTAAATGTAGTCCAGAACCCAATGCCTAGTTACAATGGAACCGGTGTCACGGTTGTTCTACCAGATGGTCCACGTTAAGATGAAGTCTTCGAGTTAATCACCCAGGACGCCAGGGTATTCATGAAGCAAATAAAGCCAGCAATATTCAAATACTCCCAGTGATGGCATTTGTGTCTTTGCCTTTCGTTATTGTTCATTTTCATCCCTATTAAGGGGAACTACATCGCTCTGATTCTTCATTGTTCATTGGTCAATGAAGATACGTAGGCAGAAGATCGTCAGGTCTTTCCGAGCAACCTTATGGGGAAACTTTACTCCCCAGCTTCACTTTTTCCTTCAGACGTCTCGGGTCAGAGTCAGAATAATTAGAAAAAGAGGTATGATTACCATGGTTGGGTATACGGTTGCAACTAGAAGATTACAAGTCTGTGAAAGAGCTATTGATCACTGAAAGTATCCAAGAGTAACAATTCCAAACCGAGTCAAGCCTCCTTAACTACGACAATATTCAGTTTCTTTACTGCATTTCCATTTGTAGTTTCTTTTATATGCTAAACATTTGTCTACATGTATGAAATTTGTTTGCTTTTGAATGTTAGCAATAATAAAACTCACATGTTTTTCTTGAAGTAATTCATTCACATTCACTTACAATTTTGCATGTGTACATCGCATTAACAATTATCGTGCTTAAATTCTATGAAGGAGAATGACGAAACAAAAACGCAAAATCTCTAATTGTGTGCTCTCGAGTAAGGCCCTGTTGACGATGTACAGGCTTTGTTTCAAATCCCTAAACACTGGAGATATAAGGAAGATAGACCCTCGCTAACCCCTTTGAGCCTTGAAGTAGGAGTTTCATTTTGCATAAAAAACCCTCGCATGTAACCCAGGGGCAGGGTAGATGTCAGCTAGTCGAACCAAGTGTTCAGGCTTTCATAAAGGAGTGTATTTCAGGATCCATTACATTCCATTATGCTAATCAAGAGGTCCAAAGAGCAGAAACCACAATGGTTATCCAAGTCAAAAGGTCCAAAGATTGAAAACCACAATGGTTATCCTTCGTCGACCAAATAATGAGGCAGTCATAACCCTCACAAAGCAATCAAGACAAACAGTGTCACACGACTCGTTCAAAAAAGCAAAAAAAAATGAAAAAGCTCACTAAGTCGAAACTTGAAAACAAGCGACTTAGGAAAAAGTTAGGGCATCCCTTTGGACTTTACAATCAAAGATTCACAAGGATCAGTCCAAGCAAAAGTTAGGGATAAGCAAAATAACACAAAAGCGAAAGACTGAAAGGATTACACAAGAAAGATCCTCAAATGAGAACAAAGTCGTGTGACACAGACACCAAAGATAGAGGGATGACTGACTCTCAATAATAACCTGATTAGCAGCAATGGTTCTTCAATCAACACGAAACCCTTATGAAAGGTGAATGCTTGTGAAAACTAGCTCAACATAGGAATGGAGAACATCACGAAGAGTGGGTGGGCACAAATAAACTTTGAGCCTATATCCTTTGTTTCTGTAACCGTGAACCAGGCCACGATACAACCCTTAAAAGTCCTAACTGAAACAAGGTTACTTTGAGAGCATACTACTGTCGCTCCCGACAAATGAAAATGGATCAGATGAAGGTACAGACGCGAACGGTCGGCGAAGGGAACAGTGAGAACACACAGCCGTGAACTCACTGGAGAATGAAAAGAGTCGCCAGCTAGGCATTTTTATCCCGGAGGAAAGGTAATGCTGCCTAGACCTAGAAAGAGATGGATAAGACGGTTTGCGAACCAGAGAGACTGAGAAAGGGGGTTGGTTACAACCTGGGAAGGTATTAGCACCCAGATTGTCCGTCGTACTCGACGGGATCCACGCTTAAAAGATTTGTGTTTTAAAGGGGTAGTGTTAGTGCAATTTGTGCAAGATGGCTGGAAAGCAATATGTACAGGTGTCAGTGCAAAAGAAGTGAAGTGTATAAGTGATGTGAAGTATGAAAGTGTCAGTGTAAGAAAGGAATGGAATGCTCAAGATCATGAGGCTAAAGAAATGAGCTGGAAAGAGGGGGAATATACAGAGACTTTTGTTCGATAACCGTTAAGTTATGCCTACGTATCCTCTCGTGCAATGAGGAAGTCAGAACACCGTAGTTCGACCCAAAGAGACTGAAAGGATTGACTGGTGAACTGCTTGCAGTCTATGCTCAAGTGTATGATCTGTCTGGCACAGATGCAAACTGTCTTGCATTAGACGGAAGAAGCAAGTTCTCGGTTGTGAGTGAAGATGATGAGAAAAGAATCCCGAAGGAGACGATTATTGTTTGTTTTTTGTGTTTTCAGTCTTTTATTTCTTTTTGGAGTTTGTCATAAGATAATGAGCTTAAACCTAAATCAATGGGTTTGGTAAACTCATCGCATCATCCCTCTGATTAGGGGTAATGAGAATTACCTTAAGTGTGAAGTCAGATTCTCACACTTAATCACCTTTGATGTAGGGTTAAGATCATTAACCTACTTGTGATTAATTAAATGTTTTTGTGATTTTTGTTTAGTGTTAAGTAATGAGGTTAAGCCATAATCAGGGATTTAACAGGCTCATTACACTATCCTAAAAGAAGGATAATAGATGAGGGTGTTTAAGCTGAGGAAGGATCCTCAGCTTAATCCATGATTAGGGATTAAACCCATGACAGAACAAACCTTTGATTAAGTGGATTTTATTAATGATATGATGATGAAGTGTTTTTTATGATTTGTAAGACAACTTGAGGGGGACTTGTCCATTAACTTTAGGGTTAGTCCTTCTTAACCAATTAAGGAAGAATTAGAACCCTAATGCAAGGCCCAAGTTACAAGTGTAATGTCTTGATGATTATTAGATGGATTAATTAAGAGAGTTCAACACCTTAAGGGTCCAAGACTTAGGATTAAAGTTATACACTCCATCCTAAAAGAAGGATGCAGGCATGATCTTAATCACAAAGTCTTAAAGCCTTGAGGGTTTAGTCCCTGATTATGAGGTGAGGGGAGATGACTCAAGGAGAGACACAAAGGTAAAAACTATGGGGGAGACTAATCAAAACCCTAATTCATTATCATGCTTGGTTGGTCCTAATGTTTGTGAGGTTTTCAAGAACAATCTTCAGATGAACCACCAGGAAGCAGATGAACAAGATCAAGAGAAGCAAAGTGACTTGCTTCATCCAAGAAGTCAAGTCACTTGAAGAAAGGAAGTGGGAGGAGGAGGAAAGAGCAGGCTCAATCTCAAACACAAATGAGAATGCAGCAATGGATGCAAGAGAGATGAAAAGAAAAGGTATGAGAAGTGAAGGCAAACCCACTTCTCAAGTTACTTACCACCTGCAATGTTAGGAAGAAATGCAATGCAATGCAAGAGGAGATGAAATGGCATGAGGCAAAGCACAACCAGAAGCATGGTGATGATTATGATGATGCTATGGAGTGCTATGAACATGAGACAAGACAATGAGATGTTCATACAAAGTCATGGATACAAATGATGCAAGTTGAGGAGCATAGACAAACATGAAATGTCATGAAACATACAAGACAAATGACATGGCAAATATGCAATGCAATGATCAAAGATGCTTCATACATGTCTTAAGATGCTAAATGGATCACAAGAATGCACAAAATGCAAAGACAAGTCATGCTATGCAAGGAAATGCAAGAGGGATGCAAGAGAAGGCCCAAATTAGGGTTTATGAAACAAACATCAAACACAAACTAAAAACAGAAGCAAACCCTAATATGAAAAATGGAAAATGGCACTCCAAGAAACCCTAGACCTATAACAAACCACTGCCCAAAGGGGAGCTCTCAACTCTCAACCAAACTCAAGTTATGAATTTTACAAGTTATTAGGGTTTTTTAGGGTTTGTAACAAAAGAAATGCCAATCAATTAGAAAATGCAAGATCAAATCTTGGCCTTTTTATCCTTGGAAGTTCATGTCAAATGGAAAACAATACAAAAAGAATCAATGTCTCAACCCTTACCAAAAGGCAGAAATGAATTTTCAAACATATGATCAAAATAATGCATCAAAAATGATTTAATTTAATGAAAAATTCTTAAAATGCATCAAGATCAAAAAAGAAATTTGGTTTGAAGGTTGGACAATGTTTCTAAATGTCTTAGAACATTTCATGAATTTTTTTGTAATTTTTAAATACCTAAAAGTATTTTTAATTAATTAATTCTCATTAATCAATTAAAAATAATCTTTTAAATATTTAAAAATACCTTTTTTATGATAAAAAATAAAATAAAAATGTTTTTGTGTCATAAAAATTAATAAAACCTTAAAGAAAAAGTTTCATAATTTTTATGATTTTTTTAGCTATTTTTAATAAATTGTGCAAATAAAATAGAAAGAAAATGAATTAAATTTAAATAAAGTGAAAAGTAAACAAGGTGGATGGCCAGGATTGCTCCAGAGTTTAAATGAGTTGACTGGCGCGCAATCCTGTGGCTAGGATTTGTCCTGGGCTAATTATAATTAATTAAAAATTAATGGAGAATTAGGGCTAATCAAACACATCCTGACCACTCAATCTGGAGGGAAGTCAATGGGTCAACGCACATCAACGGCCAGAATTCAAACTGACATTAATTATGGGATTAGGGCATAATTAATCTCAGGTGGCCGGAGAAGACCTCCGGTCGTCTTCTCCGGCCAGAAGGTCACCTGAGAATCACCTAACTTCCTAAAAACGTAAAATAAATGAAAACTAAGACCAGGGAAATGATCCCCACACTCTCACGAATCAAACCCCTAACCTAAAACAAATTTATCTAACCTAAACAAGCTGAATCGAAGAAACTAAGTTCTAGGGTTCGTGAGCTTCAAACAGCAATTAAATTCTCAAAACACATCCATTTCAAAAACTAAAAGCATCAGCATGATCAGGAGAGCATAAGGAACAAGTTTGTAACTAAAAAAGAGATTTCTGGAAAAAATTATTTGGGAGCTACCTGAGATTTGGAGCTTTCGATTTTGGAACTTTCAGGCCCTCTCTCCTTGCTCAATCTACCCCTTAGAACCCTCTGATGATGTTGGAATACCTTGGAACAATTTAAGTAAGCTGGATGGTGAGATTCGAATGCTCCTGCTCCAAGCTCAGTCAACAATGGCAGATGAGATTCTGGCTGATTCAGGCCATGGTGATGAGTTGTATGAGGTCTATGCAATGTGCAAAGAAGATTGGTGGTGTTGGTTTATGTGTTTGTGGGCTAGAATGAGGGATTCGAATGAAACTGCAAAAGGGAGTGTGAAATGGCAGTGAGGTGTTTTGGTTGTTTCAAGCTCTGGTTCTTGATGCTTTGTGTTCTATGGATCAAGGTGAGATGAATGGAGGAAAAAGATTTTGTGTTTGCAGGCTGTGTAATGAGATTCGATAGAACTTGCAAGTTGGGAGGTTTTTTGTGTAAGTAGTGAATGTGTAATGTTTCAGCCTTTGTTCTATGTGATATGGCTAGCAAAACGAATGAATAAACAATTCTGATTGGCCTCTTGATGTGACATGGCCTGCTATGATAGGTGAGTTGCTTTTTGCTCAAAGTCCACTTTTGTGTAAGATAGGGCATGGCATGATACTAGGCAAGGACAACTTGGGTTCTGGTGCAGCATGGTGAGTGTGAGAGGTTGGCTTGACCCAAGGCTCAATGCAGCAAGTTGGTTGAAAGCTCATGAGTGTTTTGCAACTTGGTTAGCTTTATGGATTTCCATGAGAAAAAATCAAGTTTCATGAACCAAACCATGAGCAAACTTGGTCCATTTCTGATTTTGTGACTTAGAGGATGTTCACATGCTGGTTTGACATGAATTTGAGGCAGCAATCATGCATTGATTCAAGACTTAGCAAAATTTCCACTTGGTGCATAACTTGAAAAACAATGATTTTTGGCAACTTTGCATGGCCATAACTTTTGATCCATGAAGAGTTAGATCATGTTCTTGTACTTTTTGAAAAGGGAAAGATGAGATCTACAACTTTCATGACCAAAGTTTTTCCATTTGAAGCCTTTTTGGATCATGAATCAAGGCTTGAAAATTGACCTAAAATGGTGCATTCTTGAAAAGTCAACAAAACCCAAAAAGTCAACTTTTGCAAAAACCCTAAATTCTTGATTTCCATGAACTTCAAACTTCTTCCATGATCAAATAAAGATCATATACACTCAAAATGATGAAGATCACCCATTGGTTGGGTCATTGGGGGCCTCAGATGCCCTGGTTTTACACTGACTTGTCTGAAAAGTCAACTCTTGATCAGATGACTTCCCCATGGAATTTCTTCATGAAAATTGATATGCATACTCCCTATACCATATAGAGACCAATGGAAACAAGAATGACCAAAAAATTTGGAGTTATGGCCTCTGAAACCAAAACCCTAATTTTCAGTCAACTGTGCAGTTCATCCTGGCTCTGCCTCCACTCAAACCCTAGTTCTTGTGATCCCTCTGCAATTTTGACTCTGTGAGGATGTAACATGATACAAGAACACACATGGACCCTTCTGAGTTGATTAGTGGCCTTTGGAATGGCTCAAGATGCCCTGAGGTTGCTCAGATCACAAACCCTAAGTGCAGATGCCTTAGAAACTATCCAGTGAAACCAAATGAGACATGAGATGATGTGATTGTGTTTATGCATATGAGATGATCACAAGTCATGTGTGAATGGGTGAGGGCAAATTTGGGGTGTTTACAGCTGCCCCTATTCAAGCATGAGTTAGCTGTGCAGGTTGTAAGCGGCGGCTTAACAGGCGAACAAGATAACTTGTGGTTGAATACCAAAGACAGTCCAAAATTTGCACTCACAGAATGAAGAAGAAAAGGGATATAGATTGTAAAAGGAAAATAAAGTATATTGTAAAGTGTAAGCGACGGAGGACGACCGTCGAGCAGAGGACGACTGCTGGGTAAATAGCAATGCCGGGGACGGCCGACACGCTGGGGAAGGTGCGTGAAGATAAAGCAATGACGGGGACGGCCGACATGCTGGGGATAGAAGGTAAAGCTAAGACGGGGACGGCCGACTAGCTGGGGAAACATAAGAAATCATGATGGGGACGGCCATCAAGATAAAGCTGTAAGCATTCTCTGGAAATTAATGAAACATGACGGGGACGGCCATCAAGTTCATAAAGGTAAAGTAACCAACGATGGGGACGGCCATCGGGCTAAAAAGGAAAAGGGACCACGACGGGGACGACCATCGGGTTAAAGAATAAACGAAATAAACAGATGATGGGGTACGGCCATCAAAGGTGAAGGACGATCACCTAGCAGGGGACGGCTGCTCTGTTGGGTATAAAAGAAATATGATGGGGACGGCCATCAAAGGTGGAGGACGACCACCTGGCAGGGTACGGCTGCCAAAATATCAACGATGGGGACGGCCATCGGATAGAAAAGGTCAACGATGGGGACGGCCATCGGACGAGCATGATGGAGGACGACCATCAAGAAGTGGAGGACGACCACTCAGCAGGGGACGGCTGCTCTCAAAGTTTATCATAACACAGGATGAGTGTTAGACAACTAAAATCAACAATGGGGACGGCCATTGGATAAAGTGATGAAGGACGATCATCAAAAGGTGGAGGACGACCACCTAGCAGGGGACGGCTGCTAAAATCAACGATGGGGACGGCCATCGGATGAGCATGATGGAGGACGACCATCAAGAAGTGGAGGGCGACCACTCAGCAGGGTACGGCTGCTCTCAGAGGTATCATAACACAGGACGAGTGTTAGATAAAAAGAAAATTTGTTGGCAATCTACTGGGGAGATAGTAAACACGGACGAGCGTTTACATCCAAGAAACAAAAGGTATAAGTGTTTGGTATTGTGTATAGATTAAAGATGCGGACGAGCATCCTTAAGACTATGATACGGACGGGTATCACGTAGAAATAAACTGACACGTGCTCAGAGCTGATGATACGGACGAGTATCAACTGGTTAACAAGGAACACGGACGAGTGTTGCATCTGAAAGTATCCTTCTGGGGAATAGTAGACACAGACGAGTATCTATATTCACGAAGACATAAGTGTTTGACACGGTGTATGGATTAAAGATGCGGACGAGCATCCTTAAGACTATGATACGGACGAGTATCATGTAGAAACAAACATTAGACGCAATGTTCTGAGATGATGGTACGGACGAGTACCAACTGGTTAACAAAGAACAAGGACTACTGTCGAATCTGCAGGGATATACATGGTGTATATAAGATACGGACGAGTATCTGAGTAGGTGTACCAATGAGTAGTGAGTATATAATGTATAGGTGGGTGTTTATCTGCTGGGGATATGACACGGACGGGTGTCAGGAAAGTGTATATACAAGTATAGGCGACCACGCTGGGGATATGACACGGACGGGTGTCAAGAAAGTGTATAGGTATATGTAAGTGCAAAGAGGGTGTCTTTGGCTTTCTGCTGGTGACACGACACGGACGAGTGTCAGGACGTATCTGCAATACTGGTGATCTTGGTTTGTAAAGTGTATTCAGGCAACCTGCTGGGAAATGATGATACGGACGGGTATCAAAAGGGAGATATGTACTGGTGTTTGTGATATGGGGCAACTGCTTTTGCTGGGACTCTGATGGGGATGTATTCTGTATGCCGACAGATTGTCAATCTTTACAAGTGTTCAAATCACAACATGACTTATGATTATACTATGCATTTGATTTTTTTGCCGTAATGCTCCGTATTAGACGGAATGCTACGCTCTGGGGGTGAATATGATGCGAATGCTATGATTATGCAAAGAGGCACCGATCCGGGATTCGGATCCCGTTGCTGCAAAGATCTCTGATCGATCTGCTTGAAGTGAACATCCCAGCTGGGGATGAGATCATCGATAGATCTGTAGTTGTATCTGCTTGGGGATATACGTCATCGATTGACATATTCTTATAATACGGGACCCAGCTGGGGTTTGTAGAAGCTTTCTGTACTCTGTTGTGATCTTCTATGCGCCGCTCTTCTGGATAGAGGCTGGAGCTCTGTGGGGATGATTCCCTGATTTGTACTCAGCTGAGGGCGAGATGACAACTCGGCTGGGGAGAGAGAGAGGCATCACTGAAAGACCTCCCTTAGAAAATCTGTTACGGTGACTTCTTGACTCCGCCGGGGATAAGGGCATCTTCTGTGACACCTGCCCATTCTGATGGGGATAAGTAATAAGCGGCCAACCCAGCTGGGGAATTGTGAGAGGCAACTCAGCTGGGGATAGAGCATTCCCGATGCTGTATGTTGATTTGGCAACTTGCTGGGGAAGTGGGCACCTCCCAGGGCCATGTGAGTTGACAATGATTCGTCAGTTTGCTGAGACGTAACTTGCATGCTCCAGGTTGCATTCTGGATACCTGCAATCCTGCAAAGATAAGGAAACGCACGAAAAGGTCCCGAGGTACCCCTTACTGGATTCCGTCATAGGAAATAAGTACTTTCGAGAGTAAGTATATTCCCTGCAAGCATGTGTTTTATTTTTAGAGAGAGGCATATGTACTTATGCAATTGTGTTTTTTTAGAGACATCAGACAACTCTTTGCAAAACATAAATGTAAAAAACGAGACATGACTGAAAATCTGATTATATTAATTCGTGTGCCCTGAATTGGCAAGATACAGTCAGAGAAACATATCTCCTGAAATGAGGAGATTGTTACAAATTGAGAAATAAAGTGCTGGCGGTGCTGGCGATGCTTTCGAGGAGCTTCCTCTCCCGCTATGACTCGTATGACAATGACGTTCTTCTCGTCTTGCTTTCTGGAGAGAGTTGATTCTGATTGCAGCTTGATCCCTTGGAGCTTACCAAGTTGTAGGTGATACAGACGAATTCAGAATGCAGTTGTTCGCTTATTCCCTTATTTTGCATGGATCGCCCTTTCGGGTTTTCAATCCATCGGGATACCCATTTTTGCCTGAGCTGTCCAATGCGGCTTTTCAACTCAGCGGGTGTACATTTTTTAATTATTTCCCTTATTTTTGCCCGAGTCTTTTATTCTGTTTTTGACTCGCCGGGATGCCCTATTTTTGCCTGGACTTACATTCTGTTTTTTATGTCCAGCGGGTCATTTTATGCGAAGTATTTTTTAACTGCATCTGAATTCACAGGGGACGGGAAATCTTCACCATCCATGGTGCTGAGCATCAGTGCTCCACCAGAAAAAACTTTCTTTACGACGAATGGTCCTTCATAATTCGGAGTCCATTTGCCCCTGTGGTCTGTATGAGGAGGGAGGATTCTCTTCAACACAAGATCTCCCACTTGGTACTCTCGGTGCCTGACTTTCTGATCGAAGGCTCTCTTCATTCTCTTCTGATATAACTGCCCATGACAGATTGCAGCCAATCTCTTCTCTTCGATCAGACTCAGTTGTTCGTATCGGGCCCGAACCCATTCTGCTTCACTCAGTTTAACATCCATTAATACCCGTAAGGAGGGTAGTTCAACTTCAACCGGTAGGACTGCTTCCATACCATACACAAGCTGATATGGCGTTGCCCCAGTGGATGTTCTGATTGATGTGCGGTACCCATGCAAGGCAAACGGTAGCATTTCATGCCAGTCTTTGTAGGTGACTACCATCTTCTGCACAATCTTCTTGATATTCTTATTTGCCGCCTCGACAGCGCCGTTCATCTTTGGCCTGTAAGGAGAAGAATTGTGATGTTGGATCTTGAAGTCCCGGCACAACTCTGCCATCATTTTGTTGTTCAAGTTGGAACCATTATCAGTAATGATTCGCTCGGGCACTCCATACCGACAGATGATATCTCTCTTCAGAAATCTGGCTACCACTTGTCTTGTGACATTTGCATATGAGGCTGCTTCAACCCACTTGGTGAAATAGTCGATGGCGACCAGGATGAATCTGTGGCCGTTCGAAGCAGTTGGTTCAATTTTGCCAATCATGTCAATGCCCCACATAGCAAAGGGCCATGGTGAAGACATTATGTTCAGGGGATTGGGAGGCACATGCACCTTGTCTGCATAAATCTGGCATTTATGGCATTTTCTGGCGTAAGCACAACAGTCTGCATCCATTGTGATCCAGTAATAGCCTGATCTTAACAACTTCTTAGCCATGGCATGCCCTCCTGCATGGGTACCAAAGGATCCTTCGTGCACTTCATGCATCAACAAATCTGCTTCCGTCTTGTCAACACATCTGAGGAGTACCATATCAAAGTTCCTCTTGTATAAAGATCCATCAGTGTTCAGAAAGAAACTTCCAGCAAGCCTTCTTAAAGTCTTTTTATCATTGGAAGATGCCCCAGGTGGGTACGTTTGATCCTCCAAGAAGCACTTGATGTCATGGAACCAAGGCTTATCATCTTTAGCAATATCTGCTGCAAATACATATGCTGGTCTATCAAGTCTCGATACTGAAATCTGAGGTACAAAGTTAGCAGCTTGAACTTTGATCATGGATGAAATGGTAGCAAGAGCATCCGCAAACTGATTCTCGTCCCGAGGGATATACTCAAGCTTGACTGTTGTGAAGAAAGTCAATAACCTTCTTGTATAATCCCTGTAAGGTATCAGATGATCTTGGTGGGTGTACCATTTTCCGTTGGTCTGATTGACTACCAAAGCTGAATCTCCGAATACGGTCAATGTCTTGATCCTGAGGTCAATGGCTTCCTCAAGACCCATAATGCAAGCTTCGTATTCAGCTTCGTTGTTAGTGCAGTTGAAAGTGAGCTTTGCCGAGAAAGGCATGTGAACCCCTTTAGGTGTAATGAGTACTGCACCAACACCACGGCCATTCATGTTGACAGCCCCATCAAACATCATTGTCCATTCTTCTTCTGGGTCAGGCCCTTCAGTGTGGATAGGCTCTTCATGATCTTTTGCTTTAATGAACATGATGTCTTCATCGGGGAAGTCGAACCTCATAGGCTGGTAGTCATCAATGGGTTGCTCAGCAAGATATTCAGATAGTACACTGCCCTTGATGGCTTTCTGAGATGTGTACTGTATGTCGTATTCTGTGAGAATCATCTGCCATCTTGCAACCCGTCCGGTAAGAGCTGGCTTCTCGAAAATGTACTTAACTGGATCCATTTTTGAGATTAATAAGGTAGTGTGGGTCAACATATACTGTCTCAGTCGGCGAGTAGCCCACGCTAAAGCACAGCAAGTTTTCTCGAGCAGTGAATAACGCTGTTCACAGTCGGTAAACTTTTTGCTTAGGTAGTATATCGCATACTCTTTTCGACCAGACTCGTCATGCTGACCTAGTACACACCCCATCGATTCTTCTAATACTGTCAAGTACATAATCAGAGGTCTTCCTTCAACTGGAGGCATAAGGATTGGAGGTTCTTGTAAATATTCCTTGATCTTGTCAAAAGCTTTCTGGCAGTCTTCGTTCCACCTGACCGTTTGCTCCTTTCTTAATAGCTTGAATAAGGGTTCACAAGTTGCTGTAAGGTGAGATATGAACCGTGAAATGTAGTTCAATCGACCTAAGAACCCTCGAACTTCTTTCTCAGTTTTCGGTGCAGGCATTTCTTGAATAGCTTTGACTTTATCAGGGTCAACTTCAATCCCTTTCTCACTTACAATAAAGCCCAGCAGCTTACCGGATCGCACCCCGAATGTGCATTTGTTGGGGTTCAACTTTAGTTGGTATTTCCTCAGACGCTTGAATAACTTGAGCAGATTCACCAGGTGATCTTCCTCTGTAAGGGACTTGGCGATCATGTCATCCACATAACATTCGATTTCCTTATGGATCATGTCATGAAACAATGTTACCATAGCCCGTTGATACGTTGCACCAGCATTCTTCAGTCCGAATGGCATCACTTTATAACAGAACGTGCCCCAAGGTGTGATGAATGTTGTCTTCTCCATGTCTTCAGGTGACATCTTGATCTGATTGTATCCCGAAAATCCATCCATGAAGGAGAATACCGAGAACTGAGCCGTGTTATCCACCAATACATCAATGTGAGGTAATGGGAAGTCATCTTTCGGGCTGGCTCTGTTCAGATCCCGGTAATCAACACACATTCTTACTTTGCCGTCCTTCTTAGGCACAGGCACAATATTAGCAACCCACGGTGGATAGCTAGTTACAGCAAGGAACCCGGCGTCCCATTGCTTTTGTACCTCTTCCTTGATTTTCGTAGCCATGTCTGGGCGAGTTCGGCGCAGCTTTTGTTTGACTGGTGGGCATTCTTCCCTCAAAGGCAGCTTATGCACAACAATATCGGTATCCAACCCTGGCATATCTTGGTAGGACCAAGCAAACACATCAACATACTCTTGAAGCAGATCTATCAGCTGTCTCTTCACTGAGTCTTGCAGGCAGGCCCCGATTTTGACTTCTTTCACGTCTTCCTCCGTACCAAGATTAATCACTTCAATCTCCTCCTGATGAGGAGTAATGACTTTTTCCTCCTGTCTCAGCAACCTGGCTAGCTCTTCAGGAAGCTCATATTCTTCATCAACCCCTTCATCAGCTTGATTGATCGGATTGTCAAAGTCATACGATGTCATAGCCGTGCTGTTGTCGGTGCGGTCAGGATGGCACTCTCTGCAAGGGTTTTAATTGGTTTATTTTAGTGATCTGATTTTAGTCTTATTTAGAAAAAGTGAAATGAAGTTGTCATTTTGAAAAACACTGCCATTTATTTTTTTTGTACAAAAAGAAAAATGGAAAAACAGTGAGCAGAAAAGAAAAAGACTCGTTTGCAAAAAGATTGTCTGACATTTCATTAATTTAATCTTGTTTGCACAAAAGTACAGATGGCCCTGATTACAAAATGAGTCTTGTCATCTTGGGCAAGATGCAAGACTTTGATGCATGCTATAAAAGAATACAGGAAATAATAATTACTCTGCTCGAGTAACACTTATAATTTCCTGGGAAGACCAGTTCGAGACACTGCTCCCCGGGACCTTTGGACGAATCCAATTCTCCAGGTTGCGCTCCTCTTCCAGCTCGTCTTCCAGACAGTTGATAGCATCGGGGGTTAGCATTCCCCCACTGACAAATCCTGGCTCTGCAGCAGCCTTTGCTTGACGTTGAGTTGGTTTGTAACCCAACCCAAATTTGTCCTTCTTCTCCTCCACAGCTAAGACCTTGCCCCAGCCTTGGGCAGTTCCTTCTTCAACAACCTTCCGGGCTTGTTGATAAGACGACATTGGGGTACCAGATACAGCAGATGCTTCATTCACATTCAACGCTTCAAACCCCTGGCTCATTGTCTCATGGATCTCTCCATCCATTTCAATGTACTTGTAGGTTGCCAGGTGGCTGACAAAAATGTCCTCCTCTCCACAGATTGTGACAACTTGACCTTCCCACTCAAATTTTAACTTTTGGTGAAGGGTAGACGTTATAGCGCCAGCGGCGTGAATCCAGGGTCTACCCAACAAACAGCTGTAGGCGGGCTGAATGTCCATCACATAAAAGATAGTTTTAAAAGTCTGCGGGCCAATTGTCACGGGCAGCTCAATCTCTCCCAGAACCGATCTCTTTGAGCCATCAAAAGCTCTAACCACCAGGTTGCTGGGTCTCAATGCCAAACCATCATATTCAAGCTTCACCAGAGCCTTCTTTGGTAAGACATTCAGGGAAGAACCTGTGTCCACCAGCACATGAGAAAGGACAGCTCCTTTGCATTCCAGGGTTATGTGCAAGGCTTTGTTGTGGTTGCGGCCATCCACTGTCAAGTCAGAATTGGTAAACCCTAGCCCATTGCTAGCAGTAACGTTTCCAACAACGGTTTCCAATTGGTTGACAGTAATCTCCTCGGGCACGTAAGCTGCGTGCAGTACCTTCAGTAGTGCATTCCGATGGGCTTCGGAGCACATAAGCAGAGAGAGGATGGAGATTTTGGATGGCGTCTGGTGAAGTTGGTCCACAATTTTGTAATCACTCTTTTTGATGATCCTCATAAACTCATCAACTTCCTGATCGAATGGAGTCTTCAGGGCTTCTTTGGCAGCTGGATCTTCCTGCACCGGTCCTTTACCCTTTGCCTTGGCAGCAGCTTCTGCTTCGGCAGTGGGTCTTTGGGCTTGTGAAGCGAAGAGACGTCCGCTTCGAGTGAAGCCTCCGCCTCCGCCCACATTATCAATTTGTGGTGCAGGTGTTGATGTTTCAAGAGTGATTCTCTTTCCCTCGCAATACAAGTCAGAGCCATAGTGCCAAGGGATGGCCCTATTGCTTTCATATGGTACAGGTCCAGGTACCGTGACGGTGACTGGACTGATTGCTGCTGCTGAGGGGACTGTTATTGTCTGCGGATCATAAAAGATTGTAACTGGTGCTCTAGTGGGAGCAGCACCTTCTGAATGATAAGCGGAATTGTTTTCTGGATCGTAGAATATGGTAACAGTGGAGACATCTTCGTGATTGTTCGCTGGTGTTGTAGAAGGTTCTGTTGGAAGAACTGTTGTTGTTGTTGATGGGGAGTCGAAGTGGACTGAAGCTGAAGTTGTAGCAGGAGAAACTGTTGAAAACTGATCATTGGGTAGAACAGATGAGGTACTTGCTGATGTTGCTGATGAATTGTTGGGAACAATTGTTGCTGTATTTGTAGGAGGATCTGAAACCATTGCTGATGAAGTCGTCGGGTTTGCCGGGAATGATGTAGTGATCTGCAGTAAGCCACTCTGAATAAGGCTGTCAATGCCATTCCTCAAGTCTTCACACCCATTCCAAGAAATATTGCAGTATGGGCACCCTAGTTCACACCCCGGAAATATATTGCTTTCACGGAGTTGAGCTTTGATTTCCACCAATGGTGTCCTGATCTGATCCACACTGGTTATGAAATAAGACGGTGTGTCTTCTTCGATTGCGTTAATTCGAGGACCACCATGGTTTGGCATTGGGTTTTTGTTGACGTTGGGCGGAGGTGCAAAGTTCAAAGCCTTGGAGTCTACTAAGTCTTGTACCTTCATATGCAGTGCCCTGCATTTTTCTGTACTGTGACCAGGCGCGTTTGAGTGAAAAGCACACCTAGCATTAGAGTCATAGTTTCTTGGTAGACTGTTAGGATCCGGAGGTGCCAACGTTCTTAGCTCAACCAGGTTGAGTTTCAGAAGCTGTGGCAGCAAAGCAGCATACGGCATTGGAATCGGGTCGATCACTCGATTAGCTTGAGAGGGCCTTTGTTGGAATGGCCTCTGTTGATTGTTGTTGTTGGAGTTGTTGTTGTTGTAGTTCCTTGGAGGATATTGGTTCTGCTGATACGGAGGTTGTTGTTGGAAGTTTTGTTGAGGAGGTTGATAGACTGGCAGAGGATGTGCTGGAGCAGGGATAGTGACTGCTGCTATGGACCTTTGAACATATTGGGGCCTACCCCTGTTGGTATGAACGGCATTGGTCTCGCCAGCTCTTCTAGGGCCTGCAAAAGGCTTCCTTGTACTGCTGGACGAACTGGCGCCATTATCGGAAATTTTACCCATTTTTAACAGGCTTTCAATTCTCTCCCCAGCTATAACAACATCTGCGAAGCTAGTGGACGAGAAAGCAGCCAACCTGTCAATATACGTTCCCTGGAGAGTGTTCATAAACATATCTGCCATTTCTCTCTCAGACATTGGTGGTTGAACAGCAGCAGCCAATTGCCTCCATCTCTGAGCATATTCTCTGAAGCTCTCTCTTGACGACTGCGACATTCCCATTAGGAGAGTCCTGTTGGGTGCCATGTCTAAGTTGTATTGATACTGTCGGATGAAGGCCTCTGCCAGGTCCTTCCAGCATCTTACAGTTGCCCTTGTCAAGTGGGAATACCATTCCCTTGATGCTCCAGTCAAACTGTCTTCGAAGTAAAACATCCAGAGCTTCTCATCCATTGTATAGGCCTTCAGCCTTCCCAGAAATGATTGCAGATGAGTCCGGGGGCACGAAGTCCCATTATACTTTTCGAAACAAGGAGGCTTGAACTTATGAGGGATCCTGACCCCATCAACCAAACCCATGTCCATGACGTCGAAGCCCAAAGAGTTCTGAGATTCTAGGGACCTTAACTTCTCAGCTATTTCATCCAATCTCCTATCATAAGCATCCTCTCCGGCACCCATTACTGTAAATTGGTCCTCCTGAGGATCCTCTTGAAGTACTCTGGCCGCGGTGGCTGTCCCTTGAACGTTTGCAGGGATATTAATCTCAGGATGTAGGTGTGGACCAAACACCGGGGGATTCACATGTGGTTGCACCCTTTCATTATTACTGGTGCCTGCAGTCCCTACATGAGGCTCATCTTGGTTCTGCCTTTCCACCATAGCTCTCAGTCTCTCCTGGCTCTGAGCCATGTTGTTCATAACCTCCATGAACTGCGTCATCTGTGTTCTCATCTCCAATCTTTCATTGGCTAGCTGATTTCTGACATCAGCAAGATCTTGTTGAACTTGATCCATCTGAATTCCCGGAAGGTTGATTCTAGTTGGATACCTGTGCGGCCTGTTGAGAGGAAATACCCGGCGGCGAGCAATAATTCCTGAATGTCACAACAGAGGTTAGAAACAATAAAACAAAACCTACAAAACAAACAAAAGGGTTAGTATGCAATGCAGTATGCTTATTTGCTATCAAGGTATCCGGCTTGGTCTTCAGTTTTGACCCGTCCAGACCCTTGAAGATGATGCTGTTGAAGTTGCTTTTGAAGTGAACCCAGATGGAAACAAACACAAATATATTACAAAGGTAAAATAATACAAATTGTTCATTTTTTACAACACTAGCCCTCTAAGGGGTCAAAAATACATCACCAAAAGCAAAAGTACATGGAAAAGGAACAACAACAAGCAAATAATCAGACTCCAAGGCCAAACTCATCCTCGCGAACTTCCTTAAGAAGTGCTTCGGTCACAGGATCAGCCGGATGCTCCGTAAGATTCCTGATGAGAAGGTTTCTTGTTGCAACAGCTGTAGCCAATTTCTTGTTCTGGCTTTGGTCTTTGGATTTCTTCACTCCAGCTTTGATTTTTAACTCTGAAATTTCCTCCTGGGCTGCTGCCAGGGCTTTTTCTATCTGCTCCATCTTATCTTGAACCCTCTTGTCTTCTAGAGTACGGGCTTCAGTGATCCGGACCCACCTGGCCTGACTCTCTTTCAAGTACAAGTCTGTCCTTGCTCTTTGGAACTGGGCTTCTTTACAAGCATTTTTCAGAATCTGCTCACCAGCTTTAGACTTGTTGATATAGTCTCCAGACTTCTCAATCTTAGTCAAGTGTTCCACTCTCAGCTTCTCCAATCTTTCAATCTCCCTTACACCTTCACTCCTCTCCCTGAGGGTCTTCTGCAGGGCTTGGGATAGCTTCTCATTTCTTTCTTTCAAGCCTTCAAACTCTTCCAAACTGACAGTAGCAGGGGGTGGTGCTGATGATGACTCAGGCATGTCTTTGATGGTGAAGGGCAATCCTGAGATTTGGGCCCTAGCATAGGACCACTCATGATATTGGGCTGATGCCACATTATTGCACTTCCCCAGAATGGTGATTCCCTTGGTTTGAACATGATCCCAGGCCCAGGCAGCCTGCCTAACAACAGTCAAACTGATCTTGTTCTCACAGTAGAGGGTCTCAACCAGGTCTTGTTCCCTAGGAGCATGAACCAGTGCATAGCCTAATTGCCTCTTGAACAGCAGGGGGTTGTAGTTGATACTTCCCTTAACTCCTACCAAAGGTACATTGGGAAAGTGCCCACAGCTTGTGATCATATTTCTGCCCTTGGTGCCTTGGGTGCACCATCTGATGTCTGCTGCAGTGAGAGTGGTGAGCCTCTTAGCCCAGTTGCTTTGCTGATGAGGATTCAGGAATGCATCTGTCCTGGGTAGATGCTTGAGAAGCCAAGCATGGAATAGTGGAGCACAACACCTCACTAGCTTACCCCTCTGTTTCTCATTCCTCTGATGTACTGAGTAATAGAGGTCACCCAACAAGGTTGGCACTGGGTTCTTCAGGATGAACAGGTGGATGGCATTCTTGCTGATGAATCTGGGCTCATCTGCAAACAACACAATTCCATATACACTCAAGGCCAACAATGCACAAACAGCTTTCCACTCCCCCAGGGAGGCCTTCAGACTAGCTTGAGAAATCAGGAAGTCCAGATGAAAACCAGGGATCCCAGCTTTAGAGGTCATATGCTGCTCAATCAAAGCAGGTTCCAGGTGCAAAGCTCTTGCTATCTCTCCATTGCTGGGAAAGACCATTTCAGGGTTAAAAGGAATTTCTCTCTGGATAGGCAAACCAACCAAAGATGCATATTCTTCTAAGAGAGGTCCCAACTGAAAGTCTTGAAAGGTGAAACACCTCAATGGGGGGTCATAGAACTGGATGCAGGTATGGATTAGGCTCCTCTGAGATGGGTCCATGTCTATGACCAAGTCAAGTATATCCCCATAATGCTCCCTGAACAGAGGTATGTGATCTGGGGTCATCAGGGTTTGGACCCTCCTGATGTCTGACAAGTCTGGTTGGAAGAAATGATAGGTGATATTGCTTTTCTTTGGAGCCATGATGCTGAAGACTGGGTAGGGTGCTAATGACAATGCTGAAGTAGAGAAAACCACTGACTGGCTGGTGCTGAAGCAGACAGCTAAACTGAAGCAGATGCTGGTGAAGATGGGTTAAAGCTGCAGATGGGGTCAAAACCAAAACCTGATGAAAATGGATACCCTGAAAAACAAATAAGCACATGTTAATATGATGCAATGAGGATGTATGCAAATGATATGCAAAGGGTTTGTGACTGAGCTGGATCTGGATAAACTGCCTTGGTATAGATCCATGTGTGTTCAAGAATTCCGGATGGAGGTCTATAAATCCAGTAACCAAGGTGGGGGACTCAAATAAAGAGCCACATGTCCAGGGTTTTAGAATCACAAGAACTATCCAACATGGAGCATTCTTAACAAAGTCAAAGTAACAGGGTATTCTGAGGTCAAGGTACCTGCAAACCTGTAAACAGCCCAACCCCCTCACAGGTAGTGATCTAGAACAAGGATCCTCAGACTTGGATCAGTTATGAGAAGTGTAAACACCTCTAACCCGGAGGTACAGTGTTTACAATAACCATAACAATTCCTCCTCTAATTCACCTCAATTTCTGAAGGTCAATACTAAAAGGTCATCCAGACTTAGCAGGCTTCCCAGATCCCCCTAGCACTACAGGAAATCTGTAGCACAGAGTTCTCAAGAAGAAACCCATATCTGAACCGTGTTTCATATTCCCGCACCAGACCGAAATGGAATGGGAAAGAATATGATTCACTCTAGCCTAGGTGTCACTCAGGTCCCAGGTATAGGACCTTAACTCTCAATGGAACACCCACCCACCAAAGAAAAACCAGATCCAGCCAGCACAGTATGACAGTATGATATATAAAAGCAGTAAAGAAAGCAGTAAAGTAACTGTACATAAAGCAATAAACAAAAATAAATACAAGCACAAACAAGCACATAACACCCCAGTAAACACAAATCAATCAAGCGCTAGGAGGAACCCACAAAAAGAACCAGATGCCCTGGTTG
Organism: Lathyrus aphaca; assembly: GCA_963966055.1. Taxonomy (NCBI): domain Eukaryota; kingdom Viridiplantae; phylum Streptophyta; class Magnoliopsida; order Fabales; family Fabaceae; genus Lathyrus; species Lathyrus aphaca. The sequence continues at coordinate 279,838,197 of OZ014520.1, read as the reverse complement.
CAGTATAAGGGTCCCCAGCAGAGTCGCCAAGCTGTCGCTCCCGACAAATGAAAATGGATCAGATGAAGGTACAGACGCGAACGGTCGGCGAAGGGAACAGTGAGAACACACAGCCGTGAACTCACTGGAGAATGAAAAGAGTCGCCAGCTAGGCATTTTTATCCCGGAGGAAAGGTAATGCTGCCTAGACCTAGAAAGAGATGGATAAGACGGTTTGCGAACCAGAGAGACTGAGAAAGGGGGTTGGTTACAACCTGGGAAGGTATTAGCACCCAGATTGTCCGTCGTACTCGACGGGATCCACGCTTAAAAGATTTGTGTTTTAAAGGGGTAGTGTTAGTGCAATTTGTGCAAGATGGCTGGAAAGCAATATGTACAGGTGTCAGTGCAAAAGAAGTGAAGTGTATAAGTGATGTGAAGTATGAAAGTGTCAGTGTAAGAAAGGAATGGAATGCTCAAGATCATGAGGCTAAAGAAATGAGCTGGAAAGAGGGGGAATATACAGAGACTTTTGTTCGATAACCGTTAAGTTATGCCTACGTATCCTCTCGTGCAATGAGGAAGTCAGAACACCGTAGTTCGACCCAAAGAGACTGAAAGGATTGACTGGTGAACTGCTTGCAGTCTATGCTCAAGTGTATGATCTGTCTGGCACAGATGCAAACTGTCTTGCATTAGACGGAAGAAGCAAGTTCTCGGTTGTGAGTGAAGATGATGAGAAAAGAATCCCGAAGGAGACGATTATTGTTTGTTTTTTGTGTTTTCAGTCTTTTATTTCTTTTTGGAGTTTGTCATAAGATAATGAGCTTAAACCTAAATCAATGGGTTTGGTAAACTCATCGCATCATCCCTCTGATTAGGGGTAATGAGAATTACCTTAAGTGTGAAGTCAGATTCTCACACTTAATCACCTTTGATGTAGGGTTAAGATCATTAACCTACTTGTGATTAATTAAATGTTTTTGTGATTTTTGTTTAGTGTTAAGTAATGAGGTTAAGCCATAATCAGGGATTTAACAGGCTCATTACACTATCCTAAAAGAAGGATAATAGATGAGGGTGTTTAAGCTGAGGAAGGATCCTCAGCTTAATCCATGATTAGGGATTAAACCCATGACAGAACAAACCTTTGATTAAGTGGATTTTATTAATGATATGATGATGAAGTGTTTTTTATGATTTGTAAGACAACTTGAGGGGGACTTGTCCATTAACTTTAGGGTTAGTCCTTCTTAACCAATTAAGGAAGAATTAGAACCCTAATGCAAGGCCCAAGTTACAAGTGTAATGTCTTGATGATTATTAGATGGATTAATTAAGAGAGTTCAACACCTTAAGGGTCCAAGACTTAGGATTAAAGTTATACACTCCATCCTAAAAGAAGGATGCAGGCATGATCTTAATCACAAAGTCTTAAAGCCTTGAGGGTTTAGTCCCTGATTATGAGGTGAGGGGAGATGACTCAAGGAGAGACACAAAGGTAAAAACTATGGGGGAGACTAATCAAAACCCTAATTCATTATCATGCTTGGTTGGTCCTAATGTTTGTGAGGTTTTCAAGAACAATCTTCAGATGAACCACCAGGAAGCAGATGAACAAGATCAAGAGAAGCAAAGTGACTTGCTTCATCCAAGAAGTCAAGTCACTTGAAGAAAGGAAGTGGGAGGAGGAGGAAAGAGCAGGCTCAATCTCAAACACAAATGAGAATGCAGCAATGGATGCAAGAGAGATGAAAAGAAAAGGTATGAGAAGTGAAGGCAAACCCACTTCTCAAGTTACTTACCACCTGCAATGTTAGGAAGAAATGCAATGCAATGCAAGAGGAGATGAAATGGCATGAGGCAAAGCACAACCAGAAGCATGGTGATGATTATGATGATGCTATGGAGTGTTATGAACATGAGACAAGACAATGAGATGTTCATACAAAGTCATGGATACAAATGATGCAAGTTGAGGAGCATAGACAAACATGAAATGTCATGAAACATACAAGACAAATGACATGGCAAATATGCAATGCAATGATCAAAGATGCTTCATACATGTCTTAAGATGCTAAATGGATCACAAGAATGCACAAAATGCAAAGACAAGTCATGCTATGCAAGGAAATGCAAGAGGGATGCAAGAGAAGGCCCAAATTAGGGTTTATGAAACAAACATCAAACACAAACTAAAAACAGAAGCAAACCCTAATATGAAAAATGGAAAATGGCACTCCAAGAAACCCTAGACCTATAACAAACCACTGCCCAAAGGGGAGCTCTCAACTCTCAACCAAACTCAAGTTATGAATTTTACAAGTTATTAGGGTTTTTTAGGGTTTGTAACAAAAGAAATGCCAATCAATTAGAAAATGCAAGATCAAATCTTGGCCTTTTTATCCTTGGAAGTTCATGTCAAATGGAAAACAATACAAAAAGAATCAATGTCTCAACCCTTACCAAAAGGCAGAAATGAATTTTCAAACATATGATCAAAATAATGCATCAAAAATGATTTAATTTAATGAAAAATTCTTAAAATGCATCAAGATCAAAAAAGAAATTTGGTTTGAAGGTTGGACAATGTTTCTAAATGTCTTAGAACATTTCATGAATTTTTTTGTAATTTTTAAATACCTAAAAGTATTTTTAATTAATTAATTCTCATTAATCAATTAAAAATAATCTTTTAAATATTTAAAAATACCTTTTTTATGATAAAAAATAAAATAAAAATGTTTTTGTGTCATAAAAATTAATAAAACCTTAAAGAAAAAGTTTCATAATTTTTATGATTTTTTTAGCTATTTTTAATAAATTGTGCAAATAAAATAGAAAGAAAATGAATTAAATTTAAATAAAGTGAAAAGTAAACAAGGTGGATGGCCAGGATTGCTCCAGAGTTTAAATGAGTTGACTGGCGCGCAATCCTGTGGCTAGGATTTGTCCTGGGCTAATTATAATTAATTAAAAATTAATGGAGAATTAGGGCTAATCAAACACATCCTGACCACTCAATCTGGAGGGAAGTCAATGGGTCAACGCACATCAACGGCCAGAATTCAAACTGACATTAATTATGGGATTAGGGCATAATTAATCTCAGGTGGCCGGAGAAGACCTCCGGTCGTCTTCTCCGGCCAGAAGGTCACCTGAGAATCACCTAACTTCCTAAAAACGTAAAATAAATGAAAACTAAGACCAGGGAAATGATCCCCACACTCTCACGAATCAAACCCCTAACCTAAAACAAATTTATCTAACCTAAACAAGCTGAATCGAAGAAACTAAGTTCTAGGGTTCGTGAGCTTCAAATAGCAATTAAATTCTCAAAACACATCCATTTCAAAAACTAAAAGCATCAGCATGATCAGGAGAGCATAAGGAACAAGTTTGTAACTAAAAAAGAGATTTCTGGAAAAAATTATTTGGGAGCTACCTGAGATTTGGAGCTTTCGATTTTGGAACTTTCAGGCCCTCTCTCCTTGCTCAATCTACCCCTTAGAACCCTCTGATGATGTTGGAATACCTTGGAACAATTTAAGTAAGCTGGATGGTGAGATTCGAATGCTCCTGCTCCAAGCTCAGTCAACAATGGCAGATGAGATTCTGGCTGATTCAGGCCATGGTGATGAGTTGTATGAGGTCTATGCAATGTGCAAAGAAGATTGGTGGTGTTGGTTTATGTGTTTGTGGGCTAGAATGAGGGATTCGAATGAAACTGCAAAAGGGAGTGTGAAATGGCAGTGAGGTGTTTTGGTTGTTTCAAGCTCTGGTTCTTGATGCTTTGTGTTCTATGGATCAAGGTGAGATGAATGGAGGAAAAAGATTTTGTGTTTGCAGGCTGTGTAATGAGATTCGATAGAACTTGCAAGTTGGGAGGTTTTTTGTGTAAGTAGTGAATGTGTAATGTTTCAGCCTTTGTTCTATGTGATATGGCTAGCAAAACGAATGAATAAACAATTCTGATTGGCCTCTTGATGTGACATGGCCTGCTATGATAGGTGAGTTGCTTTTTGCTCAAAGTCCACTTTTGTGTAAGATAGGGCATGGCATGATACTAGGCAAGGACAACTTGGGTTCTGGTGCAGCATGGTGAGTGTGAGAGGTTGGCTTGACCCAAGGCTCAATGCAGCAAGTTGGTTGAAAGCTCATGAGTGTTTTGCAACTTGGTTAGCTTTATGGATTTCCATGAGAAAAAATCAAGTTTCATGAACCAAACCATGAGCAAACTTGGTCCATTTCTGATTTTGTGACTTAGAGGATGTTCACATGCTGGTTTGACATGAATTTGAGGCAGCAATCATGCATTGATTCAAGACTTAGCAAAATTTCCACTTGGTGCATAACTTGAAAAACAATGATTTTTGGCAACTTTGCATGGCCATAACTTTTGATCCATGAAGAGTTAGATCATGTTCTTGTACTTTTTGAAAAGGGAAAGATGAGATCTACAACTTTCATGACCAAAGTTTTTCCATTTGAAGCCTTTTTGGATCATGAATCAAGGCTTGAAAATTGACCTAAAATGGTGCATTCTTGAAAAGTCAACAAAACCCAAAAAGTCAACTTTTGCAAAAACCCTAAATTCTTGATTTCCATGAACTTCAAACTTCTTCCATGATCAAATAAAGATCATATACACTCAAAATGATGAAGATCACCCATTGGTTGGGTCATTGGGGGCCTCAGATGCCCTGGTTTTACACTGACTTGTCTGAAAAGTCAACTCTTGATCAGATGACTTCCCCATGGAATTTCTTCATGAAAATTGATATGCATACTCCCTATACCATATAGAGACCAATGGAAACAAGAATGACCAAAAAATTTGGAGTTATGGCCTCTGAAACCAAAACCCTAATTTTCAGTCAACTGTGCAGTTCATCCTGGCTCTGCCTCCACTCAAACCCTAGTTCTTGTGATCCCTCTGCAATTTTGACTCTGTGAGGATGTAACATGATACAAGAACACACATGGACCCTTCTGAGTTGATTAGTGGCCTTTGGAATGGCTCAAGATGCCCTGAGGTTGCTCAGATCACAAACCCTAAGTGCAGATGCCTTAGAAACTATCCAGTGAAACCAAATGAGACATGAGATGATGTGATTGTGTTTATGCATATGAGATGATCACAAGTCATGTGTGAATGGGTGAGGGCAAATTTGGGGTGTTTACAACTACCACGAAGCCACGTTCCTGACTCCTATGAGTTGTGCTAAAACGATCATTGTTGGTATTGCATGTACATACTTTCATTAAAAATAATGTCGTATCTTAACTAGTGATTCACTCACAAAGGTTTGCGACACCCTTTTCAATAAAGACTTCAAGATTAGCATGTGTGTTGCATTAGAATTTTCATTCTAAGAATAAACATTTTTTGCTTGCATACATTTGCTTGGCATCATGAATGGTTCACATGCGGAAATTCAGTCCAGAAGCTCAAGCTTGCCAAGTTGAGAAGTTTAAAACTTCTGAAAGACGGTCACGTCAAGGTACACTTTTCCACAAAAGCTTCATTGAATAAAGGACTTTCCCAACCAGCCATGGCAAAAGCTAGCCAATCCGGGGCAGTTATGTCGAGCAATCTCTTCAAAATTCAGCCAAATTGGGGCAATCACCTCAAGATTCAAACCTATCCAAGAGAGAAGATTAGTCACTCAAGGGAAAAGCCATTCAAATACTCGTACTGGGGCAGGCCACCCCAATAGTGCGAGGATTCATTCTTTCCCGGAGACAGACAATTAGAAGCATTTACCCGGAGTTCAGAGTACCAGTACAGTTACACTCTCAAAGAGTTTCTATGGCATCCTCTTTTCATAATTCTTACGGATTGAGTCTACTACCCATCTAGCAATCGCTCGTCAAGCCAATTATTTCATTCAGCGTTTCTTACAGCTCAAAGCTCATCCGCATGGGCAATGGTTACCTCCCCAGCAAGGTTATTACGCTGATTCATGCAGTCGTTACGATACCTAAGAGTTTAAAGACACCAAGTCTTTTGTAAAATCCTCTTGAGGTAAAGTCCATATAGAAGAAAATGATCCCCATCACGAGACAAATTGAATTCTTTTCCTCCCCAGCGGGACGTGTCTCGGTTTTGTCATTCCCAACAGACGGATGAAATTTATCCCCAGTAAAGTCACCAAGCTTTTCCTTCAGCAGGTTTCCTTGATCTTGTTTCCTCGACAGATCTAAGGTAACCCCTATTCCCCTGGCAGATTTCAGATAAATCATTCTCTTCCCCAGCAGATCCGTAAGAGTGGATAATCCCCAATAGTCGAGGTATCTCTGGCACGGTCCTCAAATCTAAAGTCCAATTTATTTTTGGCAAAGGTGATAATTTGGGGCAGATGAATTATTCACGCTCTTTTCCAACAAAGATGTTATCCCCACAGGGCTTCTTGAGATTGAATCCGCGATCATTGTGTTTCCCTATAGAGTCAACAGGGACTTATTATTTCTGCATCAGGAACTCCCTCTGCACTTAAGCCACTTCATTGACATGCTTAAAACCTATCATCCCCAGTGTCATGGGGCATCATGCCATGTAATTCAACATGTGCGTACCCAGCATAATCTAAGTTTAATATCTTGCAAAGTCCAGCCACAGACTGGCCAAAGTCCATCTTCGGGTGGCAAGTTTCAAAAGTCCCCCGCAGTGGGCAAAAGTCTCCTGCAGTGAGCAAAAGTCCAGCCGCAGACTGGCCAAAGCCCAACCACAGATTGGAAAAAGTCCATCCTCAGGGTGGCAAATCATATCGTGAAGTCCAACCACAGATTGGAAAAAGACCACCCGCAGTGTGGCAAAGCATCTTAAAATTCGATCGCAAATTGTTGAAAGTCCACCCGCAGTGTGGCAAGTTGTTAGTAGTCTGACTCTATCCAAAAGACATCAGTAAGGCATTGTTGCAGCCTATCAAAGTCCACCCGCAGTATAGCAAGCCAGTAGTCCTCTGGCATCACTCAAAAGGCATCCCCTGTTTACTATTCTTCCCATCGTAATTATATCCAAGCAGAGTTGATTCGGTTGAGTTTATCTCCATGTTCTTCTGCCACAGAGTGCAAATTTTTTGGTTGTTTCTGGTATTCAATCCCTACATACCTCAAACGTCTGAAAGCAACAGCTATCGTCCATTCAAGTCTACAGTGATTGAATAGGGGCAGCTGTAACACCCCAAAATTTGCCCTCATATTTATAACCATTTAGCTAGTTTGTTTCGCATCCATCTACATATTCCATTAGGTCATAACTAACAAATCGCTTGTTTATATGGAGCATGGGATCGAGACTCTTTGAGATTCAGGGTTTACTTCTGAGTCATAGTTTTCAACCCACTGGAGATTGTTCTAATCAGTTCCCTCATGAAGTAAGGAATTAGGGTTTTGAATCTAAAATGTCCTGGTGATGATGCTTCTTTCTACATTACGCATCTCGTCTACATCGTCAAGGTTTTCTCAAGGTTTTGTTAAGACCATTGGTCGTCGGATGAAGATATATGTGTGTCAAGTGGCAAGGCATTAGATTATGGTACAAGGGATCTGATGGTACATTCATGCGATAATCAAGGCATTGGGATCCTCTTAATAATTCTTTGCCTGTAATACAAATTAATGAGGTTTGATGTTGAAATTGGGCTGAAAATTGAGGATTTGTTAAGGATACAAATTTAATTTGGATGTGAGAACTCTCTAATCATTTTAGTCATGTTTTTGCTCCGATTATTAAATGTCCATTGTCCAAAGATTAACCGTGTTTTTCAAATCCATTTGTCAAGCCAATCCTTGCCATTTTTCAACATCAAAATTCTAAAGTCCATTTTTGTTTCTAATTCATATTTAGTCTCATTATCCATCACTAAGAGTCTAAAAGAGAGGGTGCATATCATAAATTTAGTTCAAATCCTATTTTTTATTTTTGGTAAAGGTCAATGATCATTTTAGTCATTAAAGTCATAAACTAATCCAACTGTTGACTTGAGTCCAATCATATATTTTGTCATTAAATTACATCCTCTCCAAAATATATTTTAACTCCAATAATTTTTAACCCAATCCCTTTTCAACCATTCTAAAAAGTTCTCATAAAGGAAATAACAAGAGCTAACCAAAGCTGTAACATGAGATAAATGCAAATTTCAAATGGAAGAGTTTCAATCGAAATTGTGTCTGCTAAATTCGTTTAAAATCTCCACAAAATAACAACAATGGAAAGGCCCATCACAATCCATAGAGAAATATATAATAATAATAATAATAGAAATTGAGCAGGTTGATAACAATGAGATTTTTACACATAAGCTGAAGATATCAACAAATCGAGGGGAATTCCTATTACGTTTCTACCAAGATTTTGAATTATGTCCCTATTGACACCGAGTCTTGTTTCGCCAATGTCATCACCCGCATTTAGTGATTTTTTAATCATATTCGTTCTCAGGGTCTTCACTACACCAGATCAGCAATGGTTCCGTCTTTATTTTTCGACTTGTGGCATACCTCCATTCTCCCAACAATATACTTCTCCAAGAATGTGAAGTGCTCCGGCCCTTGAAACGAAGGAACGAGATCGGATTTGTTGTGAATACAAAATCAGAAAAAAGAAAATAGTTCAAAAGAGCTAAAAAAAAACCTCTCTTCAACTTGAATAAATAACTTTTTGCTTCACTCTTCACTCTTTCCCTCTCCTGCATTAAAACAGAACCTGCACAAAAGGAAAAAAAACAGTTACAAAAATCATAACAAACTAACTGAAATTTAACTAACTCCTAACAAAATGCTTCTAGAAGATTTACCTGGAAGTTCTTCATAAGGCTTGATCCATAATTCTATAAATCAGAAATAGAACATCAGTCATTTTCTTCCTTCAATCATTCTTCTTCTTCTCCTCATTCTTCTTCACTATTCCTCTATCATACTTCCTGCATTCATTCCTCATTCCTCAGATCACCTTCTTCACTCTTCTTCACCCACTGCATCACCAAATCTGAACCACTTCCACATCCTCGTCGAAATCAGATAGGAGAATTCAACATCAGTAATCTTCATCATCTTCTACACCCTGCAATGGCAAGACTCATCAACTAGTCCTCAAACAATCATTCACGACAAGAATAAGAAGAAGAAAAGACTAAGTAAAGAAAGCATAGAGAAGCATAGATTGAAGAATATCATGCCTAAGGTGTAAACTCACCATCGTTCTTCAGGACTGAACAATCCCATACATATCTATCAATTTTCGCAGCCAAACACTCTTCATCATCATTCTACAACGACAACTTCGCTCATCATCAACAAACTCTTCAAACAACCGAAATAACATCGTAATCAAGAAGACATCGTATCTTCACCGAATCTGCAAGGTCAATAACAATTTTCACATCACAACGATTTCAACAACGTGGAAGCATTCGATAAGCAGAAGAATAAAATCAGCAACGCGTGCCTTTACGGAAGAAGAACGAGAAAGAGAGTGCGAGAAGTGGAATCGCACGTACCTGAACGTGTTTGTTCATCGCGTCCTCATCACATCAGAACATCATCATCGTTTTTCCTTTTTTGACATTGCCGATACGGTGTCGAATCACCAGGTATGAATCAAGCTCTTCTTTAGACGTTGTTTGTTGAGTTTTTTCCTTCGGAAATGGTGTGTTCGAGACGGACTAGGTCGAGTTTTGTGATAAGGGCGCGCCATTATGGTGTTGTTATCTCCGATTGATTATTAGCGACAGCGGTCTAGGTTGGAGGAAGAAGATGGTGGTGGTCTAGGTTGGAGGAAGAAGATGGCGCCGCTGAGAGTGAGAGAGAGAACAAGTGAGAGTGAGAACATGTGTGTGAGAGAGAGAACAGGTGTGAGAGAGAGACTAGGTGAGAGTGATGAAGGTTGCGGCGGCGAGGGAAGCAAGAAGGGGCCTAGGTTTTTTTTTACGATTTCTTCACCCCTTTGTTTCTTCTTCTGTTTGTTTTATAACCTATAATTTTTAACTTAATTCATGAGAAGATTAAGAGAATCATTATGAAGTTAATAGCAATAAAATGTAGTTAATCTCATTAAAAAGTATTAATGCCACCGTCATTTTCATGTTTAGAGATAAGATCCCTTTTGGTGGTCCATTCCGGCGGTGACAAGTGTCACCGTCTGGTAGGACCACCAGATTTCAACCATGCACCTCTTCATTGATAGACACTAGATGAGGAGACTTGATCGGTCCTTAGATCGTGTGGACCAAGGCTAGTAAAAAAAGTTGACTGATGACCCACCTTATGCTCCCTCAAAACTTGCGCTTTTGGGCCTAACGCAAGTTGCTATCCGCACCCCTATTTTAGAAGCCCATTGGTTTTTCTAAACTATTTATTTCTATTCCCCCCTTTTTATTTTCTATCTATTTTAATTTCTGTTTATACCCTTCAATTTAATTCTACAAAAAATATTAAAATGCATAATAAAAATCCCCAAAAAATTATAGTAGCCTTTTAATTCATTTTAGAAACATTCCACATTTTTACATTCTGAATTTTATCATTTTTCAATTTAATTTCGATTTTCCATTTAATTAGTTTTTAGATTGAATTCTTTCATGAACACATAATTTTGTACATTTTATTTCTCCCACTTCCTTTAATATTTTTGGCCCATTCTTTTTGTTATGATTATAGGAAAAGTAATAGAACCTAGAATATTTTTGGTATATTTTTTAGGGAATTTTATCCACTATTTGGTAGTGTTGTTTGTATAAAATCATGATTGAATCTTAGGTAGATTTAAGTGGCCATTTGACATAGTTAGACTTTGAATTTTTAGGAGATTTTTTAACACAATATTATAGTCAGGTTAGAGACCCTAGGGAATTAATTATATATTTTTTCCAAGACTTTTGATATTTTTGTTATTTTAATTCATTTCCATCATATTGTTGCATATGCATTTTCATTTCATTTACTAATATTTTTCCTTTCGTGCGAGGTATTTTTCGAGGATTCGCGCATGAACTTGGATTATGTTTATTATGCCTCGATTATACTTTTGTGGTTTGTACTTTGTGATGTAATATTTGTATAGTTCCTATAATTAGGATAGAAAAGATAAAACGAATCGATAGAAAACCAAAATCTCAAAAAATAAAATAAGGAAATACTCGATCCAACGTCGAGTAAATTTTCAAATAAATAAATAAAGTTTCATGTGATTTTAGTATTCCTCGATTACCATCGTTCCACTACATTAAACCAAAATCAAGCCTTGTATGTTGCACACCATAAGTCGTGCGTCTCAGCACCACGCAACCGACCCACCCGATTCATCGTTTCATCCCATTTACGTTTCATACACGTTTTTTTCCCACCATGACTTAGGAGGACCATATTGTTCACTATTAACTTTCTGTACTCGCAATTCTAGTATAATATCCTTAAGTAAATTTAATCTTTCAAACCTCACTAACCATAGGTCATCTTTAAACTCAACTAACTTAGGGTTATGTCATAGTCCCCCTTTTTAGAGTTTTTCCTTTCAACTTGAGTCTCATTTCTCATCTTAAAGAAAAATCAAAACACTTAAAAGGAAAGTAAGTACGATACGCCCCGAGCCTTAAGCTATACGGGAAATGACTAGTGGAGGTCTCCTCCACTCTTCTAGGGTACTTTACAAACGTTCCATTGGGGGAGATCTTGGAAAGTATTCGCTCCTGTATCATAGTATTTAGTGTTGTACATACAATAAACACAAATTCAAAACACTTCTTCCAAAAGACAACAAACCAAGACATCACGTCTTCTCTTCTCATCTCATACTCATTACGGACGAATGTGACTTGTCTCAACAGTTCAAACAGCGATACGGTAAACACCCTCGAGTCAGAGCCGGTAACACCTGAGCTAGAGCTATGGCAACGTCATCCTAAAAACATAAGCAAGTTCCCGCCTTAGTTAGACAAACTACGACGACTCTGATCCTCATTTATCCCGATGAGGTACGTAGGAAGTGGGGTAGGGCCCATTCGAGCACAATCTTTATTTTCCCTACATTTTCCCCTTTCTTTTCGATCTCATTTCCATTCCATTCCAGATAGCCATTCTTTCATTTGAGCAGCATATTATTTTTCACCCTTTGAAACAGATTAACAAGCGTGGATCCCGTCGGGTACGGCGGACGGATTGGGGTGCTAATACCTTCCTGATTCGTAACCGACTTCCGGACCCAGATCTTTGGTTCGCAAGGCCTCGTCCTTTTCATTCTTCCTTAGGTTTGTGCAACATTACCTTTCCCATTCCTTCGGGATAAAAATGTATGGCTGGCGACTCTACCTTTTCCGCGCCACTTTCGCGTTTGTACTTGGATGAAAATCCCGGGAGCGACACTTATCTGGTAAATATGTCATTTATGGTTATGAACTTTTTTAAAATTATTGGCATACCCCAAAATTTGTTGAGTTGAAATTCCTTGTGTTGAAAGCAGTATGTTGCTCGACAGAAGGTGTGTCGATTTAGTCTATCAAAGTGTGAAAGCAGATTATTACACATATATTTGATTTAGATCTAAAATAGATATATTTGATTTAGATCTAAAATAAATAGATTTGATTTAGTTCTAAAATAGGTATTTTGGGTTTTTATAGTTTTGAGGTTTTTTAGCTTGGGGTGCAAGCTAACCTAAATCTATAAATAGGGAGTAACCCTTATTTTGTAATCACTACAACAAATTATAATTCACAGACTTCTACCGTTGTAGGGTGAATAAGAAAAGAGGAAAATTACACAATTTGTAGGTATTCATATTTCTCTTCTTCTTCCTCTTTAAAACCCTAATCTTTCTCTTCTCAATTTTTCTTTTAATTTCCGTTGTGCAACAATCTTATTCATCAATATTGATTGAAATTATTCATAGGTTTTGGAGAATTTCCAACATCTGGTATCTAGAGCTCCGGTTTGAGTGATTCAAAGGCAAAAATCATGATGGAGATGAATCATCCAAACAAGCATTTTCTGACAAACCTTATGAATTCAAGAAAGATAATTATGAGAATTGGTGCAAGCAGATAAAAGTTGTATTCTGTTATCAAGATCTTTGGGATCTTGTGAAAGAAGGAGTAACAATGATTGAGGAAAATGCAACGGATCAAGAAAAGATTGCACACAAAGAATTGAAGAAGAAAAAAAATATAAATCTCTCTTTATAATCCATCAATATGTTGATCCAAATAACTTTGAGAAGGTTAGTGATGCAGAATTCGCAAAGGAAGCATGGGAAATTCCAAAATAATAATTTGGAGGCATAGAAAAGGTGAAAGATGCAAGGTTACAAACTTACAAAAGGGCTTATGAATTGCTTCAGATGGAAGACACTGAAAACATTACAAATTTCTTCACAAGAGTTACGAAAGTTGTGAATCAAATCAAAGTATGTGGAGAATCGCTGACGACCAAAGCATTTGTCTCAAATATTTTGAGATTGTTGGTTCCAAAGTTCGACCACATGGTAGTAGCCATAAAAGAGTCGAAAGATTTGTCAATACTGACAAAGGAAGAGCTTCAAGAGATTCTTGAATCTCATGAACAAAGAATGGCTGAAAGAGTTGCGGGCAAGTCGAAGAATGATATAGCTTTGCAGGCGCAATCCGCAAGATATAAGAAAGGTAAATGAAAGAGTTTCAACATCAAAGGAAGAGGAGGATAAACAATTCGAATGGTCGAAATCAGCAAGAAGGAGGTTGGTCGAATCAAAGAAAACCCTAGAATCAAAGCAACCAAAGAGGTGGTACTGCAGGTAAAGGAAGTGGTGATGGTCGAAAACCTGACAAGAGTCACATTTAGTGTTACAATTGTCAGAAGTATGGTCACTATTTTAGTGATTGTCCTGAAAAGTAGAAGAATCAAGAAAGACGCTAAGCTGGCGAAACTTGAAGAAAAAGAAATGTTGATGGTTACAACGAGAGATGAATAGAGTTTCAAGGACCATTGATACTTGGTGTCAGGAAGCTCACCACACATGGCTGGTATGAAAGATTGATTTGTCAACATGAAGTCCTCGATGAAGAACATGGTGGAATTTGCAAATGACAATACTCTAGCAGCTGAAGGTATTGGTGATGTTCTGATTATGAGGAAAGATGGTAAGAGGTCATTAATTTCAAATGTGTTGTACATACTAGACATGAAGAGCAACTTGCTCCATATAGGGTAATTGGTCGAAAAGAACTACAAGGTGTCGATTAAAGACAAGATGATAAAAGTTCTCGACGCAGGTGGAAGGTTAATTTTGAAGGCTCCAATGTCTCAAAATAGAACCTTCAAGATCGAACTAAATGTGATGGAACATACGTTCCTTGAAACTGAAGCTAGCAGAGATGGATGGATGTGGAATTATAGACTTGGTCATCTAAATTTTAAAGACATCAGAGATTTGAAGATGAAAAATATTGTTTCAGGATTTCCATAAATCAACATTCCAAACGAAGTGTGTGAAAAATGTGTTCAGGCGAAGAAACATAAAAATAAATTCATCAAGGATGCAGGAAGCAGGTTGAAGGTAATTCTTGAATCCATATACTATGATGTATATGGTCCTATCAAGGTGGATTCTATTGGAGGTAGCAAATACTTTGTCACATTCATAAATAATTTTAGTCGAAAATTATTGACTTACCTGATCAAGAAGAAAAGTGAAGTAATCGAGGTATTTTCCAAGTTTAAATCTATGGTCGAAAGACAAATTGGTCGAAAGCTCAAGAGTTTTAGGACTTATAGTGGTGAAGAGTATGTGTCGAAAGATTTTGATGCATTATGTGTGAAATAAGGGATTATACATAAGGTGGTGCCACCCTACACTCCACAACATAATGGAATTGCAGAAAGGAAGAATTGAACTATCATGGACATGGTAAGAAGTATTTTGAAAGGCAAGCATCTTCCCAAATAATTATAGGGAGAAGCTGTGTCGATTGCAACATATATTTTGAACAAATGTCCGACGAAGAAGCTAAAAGGAATTACACCAGAAGAATGTTGGTATGGCGTCAAACCTAGCTTGATTCATCTGAAGGTGTTTGGATCTATATCACATAGACAAATGCCATATCATTTGAGAATAAAGTTGTATGACAAGTCTAGGCAAATGATTCAGATATGATATCATTCAAATGAAGGATATAAGTTGTTCTACCTAGTGAACAAGCAAGTTGTAATCAGCAGGGACGTGATTATAGATGAGCTTAAAGAGTGGGATTAGACTGAAAATGTCAAGAAAGATTCAGTTGGAATCATATGTAAAGAACCAACTTGTGAAGTCGAAAGAGATGTTCGACCAGAAGAAGTTAGAGGTGAAGCAGGCTCAAGCAGAACTCAACGAACAAGACACATGCCTGCAAGGTTGCAAGAATGTGTGATTACATCAGATGATATGGTCGATGAAAACGGTGAGCTGGTACACTATGATTTCTATGCAGATGTCAAACCTATCAATGCAGCTAAGGTATTGAAAGATTAAAAGTGGGTGAAAGCAATGAATGAGGAACTAGAGTCCATCGAAGTTACAACACTTGGTCACTTGTCAAATTGCCTCAAGTCAAGAAGGAAATTGATGTGAAATGGGTATACAAGGTAAAGTTGAATCCCGGAGGGGAAGTGAATCGACACAAGATGAGACTTGTGGTGAGGAATCGACTTTGATGATGTTTTTGCTCCTGTTTCTAGGATTAAAACAATCGGGTTGGGTGTTGGTCTAGAGAACATGAACAATTGGTATGCATGTCAGATGGATGTGAAATATAAATTCCTGAATGGCCGATTAGAAGAAGAATTTTATGTTACACAACTAGCTGGGTTTGTCAAACAAGGCGAAGAAATAAAGGTGTACAAGTTGCATAAAGCCCTGTATGGAGTTAAGCAAGCTCCAAGAGGTTGGAACAAGAAGATAAATGGCTTTCTAAGGAAGAAGGAAATTTTGAAGTGCACAACTGAGCATGAAGTATATGTAAGAAGAAGCAAGAGTGACTTGCTTATACTATGTCTCTATGTAAATGATTTGTTGATAATAGGAATTTGTAAAATAGGTTTGATTTAGTTCCAAAATAGGTATTTTGGGCTTTTATAGTTTTGGGATTTTTTAGCTTGGGGTACAAGCTAACTTAAATCTATAAATAGGGAGTAACTCTTATTTTTTAATCACTACAACACATTATAATTCACAGATTTATGCAGTTGCAGAGTGAATAAGATAAGAGAAAAATCCCACAGTTTATGGGTAGTCATATTCATCATCTTCTTCTTCTTCTTCTTCTTTAAAACTCTAATATTTCTCTTCTCAATTTTTCTTTTAATTTCTGTTGTGCAATAATCTTGTTCATCAAGATAGATTGAAATTGAAATTCTGGTATCAGATACATGATGTCGAAGGCGATGTCATGACATTACTATCTGAATATTAATAGGATAAAAACAATATAAAGAAAAGCAGTAATAACACAATAGATTGTTAACCCAGTTCGGTGCAAAATCACTTACTTTGGGGGGCTACCAAGACAAGAAGGAAATCCACTATTAGTAGTATCAATTTAAATCCTAAACAATCCTAATTTACAACTTCTCACTTGAACCTACCCAGTGCAAATTCTACATAGAAATCAACATCTAGATATGATAAATCACCATCTCACTTCCCCTCAATCACACACTGTGATAATAAACCAATTCATTCAAAGAAAACATAAGAACACTCTTCCAAAACACAACATCTTGATCTTTCTTAAAAACTTCAATCAAGAACAAATACTCATGCTTAAAAGCTTAGAGTGGACATAATTACAACTCAAAAATCAATCCAATTCAAACATCTACGTGATGTATGAATGGATCACAAATAAAACAACAAGACAATGCAAAACCCTATTTCTTAATGCGCAACATTTCAATCTCTAATTATGTGTGTCTTCCAATTAGGGTCACACCAGTTTAAGAAAGAACAATCTTCAAGGACTAGGGCAATGAAAACGGACATATTAGATCTTTATAAACACAGATCGATCTTCAAATCTTCTTAATATAGAAAGCATAAGAATGGAAACATCTGAACCTTCCAAAAGCAAAATAATCAGCTCTAATATTATCCTCAATAAAAGCATAGTCAATCACTAAAAACAACACACGAAAGATAAATTCCCAATAGACAATCATAACATTCTGAAAAGAATGTTCTGTTATAAAATGTCAGAACATCTGTCTTGACATTAAGACCAAATTCCTGCAACAACACAAACACACCTGCATAACTTTTATAACATAATGTCAAGACATCCTTCATGACATCTTGAAGGCAACAACAAGTGTTACCAAAATTTCTTTCAATCACAGAACTAACAATCTCACCCTTTGGAAAATTTTGGCTAAAACCATATTAGAGCACAAACCTACATGAAACCAGTCAGAGAACCACCATGGCAGTAAAAAACAACAAGTAAATGCTAAGAACCAAACCATCAGAGTAAACAAGCAGAACTAAACCATCAGAGTAAGAAAACATCACTAATATCTTCTCCCCCTTTTTAGACATAATTAGACAACCATAAAAGGATAAGCCATAAAGAAAGAACCAGTGCAAGTAGAAACAAAGCCATGAATCTTAAGAGAGAACATATAAAATAGGAAAAGTTATTACATCCCATGCACATTAAGTACCAAAAGTCACATTAATTGGTTGCTCCAATTATGTGAAGAATAACATATTCCACACTAAGTTCTCCAGCAGATAGTTTCCCCTTCATGGGCCAAGCCTTCACTTGATTTGCAGTTATCACTTTGCTAATCTGATTTTCAGTAACTTCAAGCTAACTTTCTTTTTGCTCACTTCTTCTCAGATACTTATTGATGACAGTAGGAGAAAACTCAATACATCTACCTCTAATAGAAACCTTTCTAAAATCCTCACTACTCCTGTTATCCATATCCACATGAATATTCACAATGAACTCCTTGACTAGCATTTCATAACATTTTGAGAAACCAGACACAGTCTTCATTAATCCAGCACTGGATATCAATTCTATAACATCTTTGACTTCAGCAACATCAGTCCCCAGCTCTCTCTCCAGAGCATTCCTTCTTTGATACATAAATTTCCATTTGGTCACACTGTCCACAAAATGGAATGAAATGTTATCTAAAGGAACATCTGGTATGATGAAAGAAGATTTCTTAACCATAATTTTTCTTGCAGGGGTGATGTCCTGGACATCATCATCAACATCATTATCAGTTCTAGTGTCTGATCTGGTCTTCCTCTTTTTGGAAGCTGATTCAACTTTGCTCCAAGATCTAGCAGGTCCAACCATAATCTTTTTCTTGAAACTCCTAGAGGGAGGGTTATCAACAACAAATTTTCCTTTTCTGGATTTCTTTCTATTGACTATACCAGAGTTAACATTAGAAATCAACTCATTTTCAGAGGGAACATCATCTATATTGACAACATTTTCAGGGTCCTTATTTGAACCAACATTCTTCTTCTTGTTTGAAACATCTATCCCAACATTTATACTCTCTTTCTCAATAACAAAGTCAACAAGTGTGTGTAAGTTCAAATCATCATGAATTTTCTCAGAATGAGAGGACTCAACTTTTTTATCCCTAGATTGATCGGCACCAAAAGGAGGACATGCAGCCATTTAAGAAAGGGGTGTGGAAATACCAGCAACACTATGTCCTTCAGACAGGATCCTACCAACTAGACATCCAACAGCCCTATCAACATAGATACTACCTTCTTTGTAATTATAATCATAAGACAAGTCATGAGAGGCATCAACATTTTTTCCTTTAGAAGATCCTTCAGAAGTGTGAAAGGTTCTAGATTTCTCCATATCACCACCGTCATAGGGAACCACAGAGAGAGGAGCAACGTTCAAGGCTTCATCAGAAGAGAGGTTCATTTGTGACCTAGCAATGGAATCAGACATAGTTTATTTTGATGAGGAAGAGGTCTAATGTTGATACATTACAAAGTGGTTTGGAGATGGTTTCTTAAAATTATCCAAGAGATTTTTGGAGGTATGGAGAGTTGGGAGCAGTTTGTGTGAGAACAAATGAAATTAGGGTAGCGTATGAGAGAGATGCAAAAAGTATATTTGAATGATTGCTCTTAATAGTTGAGAGATTTTTGTTGGAAACATAAAGAAAAATTAAAGATGTTTCCATATACCATTAAATGACTCTTCAATTTTTTTAAATGGAAAATGGCTTTGATACTCTTCTCACAAACCTTTAATTGCTATAATCTTTCACTGATGCAAATTCCTAATTTACCCTTCATATTTCCAAGATGATTATCATTTACGACTTTAGTAACACAGTCATACAATTTCCTTTCAGTAGTCTCATATTATAAGATTATCACCTTGTCTTCAACAGACTTCCTCAGCTTTACAAGTTGTAGCAGTGTGAAGTCGATATAAGTTGTGTTGTCCCGATCTTGGGAAATATTAAGTTGTAGGTCGATTGACCAATGTTGATACATGTTGTTGCATTGTTAAGTTGTTGTTCGTGTTGTTGTTTTATGTCATTCATAAGTCTCATACATTTTCATGTTTTTAAGTTGGAGCGAATGCTCAAATCAAGTTGGCCTGGATGGCCAAATATGTTATTGATGCCTCGATAAACTGG
Organism: Lathyrus aphaca; assembly: GCA_963966055.1. Classification (NCBI taxonomy): domain Eukaryota; kingdom Viridiplantae; phylum Streptophyta; class Magnoliopsida; order Fabales; family Fabaceae; genus Lathyrus; species Lathyrus aphaca. The sequence continues at coordinate 279,818,559 of OZ014520.1, read as the reverse complement.
AAAGATTTTATGTTGGGAGTTTTACTTCAAATGGCACCACATGCATATACATAATTTGAGTCGCATTTGTGTCGCATTATATACGTGTTGTTAATCGTTGTTGATTGAAGTTGTATGGTAATGTTGCTAGTTGTTGTTAGACGATGACGTAGATTTAGAAAGGGGGGTTGAATAGATCCCTTTTTTAAATTAAACTTTTCAAAAATTAAATGAAAAATAACTTGCGGAAGTTCCCCGGAAAAAAAACACGTCTAAATAAAATAAAGTCATCGGTGATTGGATATGCGCTCAAAACCAAATGGGATATAAGAGATGAATAGATTAATTAATGTGATGCCAATTAACAAATTAAATTTAACACAATTGAATAATCCACTACCAACAATAAATATAGATGAGAAATAAACACAAAGAATAAAAATTTGTGTATTTTGAGTTTTTATCAAACACTTGGTGTGCGCACACACAAGGTTTAGTTTGAAAATTAATGTAGTGCAAAATTTTTATCAAGTTGATATCCAAGTGTGATAGCAACAATTTCACAAAAACTTGGTAGGAACACACCAATGCAAAACAGAATTTTCAAGCAACACAACTTCACTTTATGCAGAAAAATTAACAAATGAAAAATGCGAAGAACACATGAGATTTGTTTAGGCAATTCCCCCACCGTCCTCGCTAAGGGTACTCTTCCCCCAATTCACAAATAGAATTGGGATATTTTATTAATATCGCAATGTTAATACAAGAAGAAAATTGGAACAACAAACCAATCCGAATTGCAATTGTTGATATAACTCTTCTTTCCCCTTGATTCGAGATGAATACAGTCCTTCTCGCGCGTCGAACAAACCTCCGATTAATTTCTCCCCTCTTGCAAGAATATACAATTCTCCAAACTTTGAGCACAACCGATTTAATTCGATGCTTATGAACCCATAACGTTCTTCGCAATCCTCTAGTTACCGTGATATGAATGAACGATCACCTTGATCTTCAAACCTCCTCACTCGACTGGATCTACGAACGAATGATGCATGCAAAACCCCCAAATTACAATGATTTTTGAGGAAAAACCCTCAAGTTTTATTCATGAAAAACCCACAAATGTCTCAACCCAAACTGAAATCGCAATCTCATGTTTGAACGCTATCACCTTGATCTTACACTTTGATCAACAAAAATTGTTGTGTGTAATTGTAGATGAATGCTAGAGAAGGAGAAGATGAAGAGAGCACTTGTGTATCTATTTCACATTTTCTTGTTCATTTACACAAAATAATATGATAGTTATTCATATGAATTAGTAAAAGAATGATAAAATTAAAAACATAAATAAGAAAGGGAGAGAAAACACAAAGGGTGCTCACAACAGGAATGAGTCGACTTGTTTGTTGATTTGCGTCAACCTGGTTTACCTACAGGAATGCGTCGACCTGAATGTGCATTTGAGTCGACCTGTATATGACATTTGAGTCGACCTAAAATTTCCCCTTTGTCAGCCTGTTGGGACCCGTGAGTTCCAAGGAAAAAATCTATTAAATGAGTCGACCTAAAACTTTCAATGAGTCGACTCAAATCTGTCTAACAGGATGAGTCGACCTGTTTAGATGATTGAGTCGACTCATTTATGTCAATACACTATAAAATCCTTTTTTTCTGACGGGATCTTCCTTTTCCTTGTAATCCCAGAAGACATTTTAAGGCATAGAAGTTATGACATCTTTCAAAATATACTTTATGTCTCACAAACTCCCCCTTTTTGATGATGGCATAACTTGTTGAAATTGAAAGAGCACAATAGGAAAAAAAACTACGCTCCCCCTGAATATGCGCCGCCAAAATGATACAACTTTATCACATCTCCCCCTTTGACAACATCAAAAAGAGAGAAAAGAATGAAACATGACCCAGATAGCGAGAAATATTATTATTATGAGGCACATTGCAATAAGAGTCAAGCATCAACAAACACACAATAAGCGATATAAGACCAATAATCGACAAATAAACAAGAGAGGATAACCAAACCAACTAAAATTATTAAACATTATCCAAAAAAAGATAGCATAAATAAGCCAACCAATATAACGAAACATTAACCATTGTCATAAAAAAATACAATAACCACAAAAAATGCATATGAAAATGAGATGAAATGCAACATGCTCTTATGGACATGGACCCCTTTGTGAAGGATGACAACGATGGTAAACAAATGGTTGACGTTCGCCCTCATGTTGAGAAGTGTAGTGGATGAAATTTATGTTGAGGGTGTTGAATGAATTTGCAAGAGCCACATGAGAACCATGAATTGCATTAATCCGAGCCAAAGAGTTTGATGCGAAATGTAACGCCTCGAATTAATTTAATTATTTTATTCAGAATGTTGTGTTGTGGTGTGTGAAGAATAATATATATTATCGAATATAATTATGATGTTAAATTATATTTTGGCAGATAATTGTATTATTAGTTGTTAAATAAAATAAATGGAATAAATAAGAGATAAGGACAATGTGGTCAATTGGTCAAAATAATAAGGGTAAAAGGGGAAGATCATAATTTGGGTCTTAGGGGTTATGTTGGAAATCAGGAAAAGAGAAAACATAATCTTATTTTGGGAGAGAGCAAGAACGATCGTGAAAGGTGTGTAAAGGAGAAGAAGAGGAAAAAGCTTAATCGGGAAGAAGAGTTCGCGAAGGAGAAAAATTTATCAATGAAACCTAAGGTAAGGGTGGGATTCTTCCATCTTAAGGGTTTTATAATGGGAATTGGGTAGGTTGGGAATCAGGGATTGAGATTGTGATGAATGGTTGAAGAAATTCGTTGAATTAAGAATTGTTTGTTGTTGGTTGATTATTGCATGAATTAGAGAATAAAATTGGTGATTGCTAAGAATTTTGGATGGTTTCGGTGTTTTGGGAAACTATTTTCAAAGTAGGTTTTGATAGCAGAGAGTGGCTGAGCAATTTGCAAAATTGCAGAGCTTGCTTAGCAAGCTGGAGCTCGCTCAACGAGCAAAGTCAGGGGGTTCGGCGCTTAGAGAGCTATGACCCTCTCTTAGCGAGCCATGGAGCGTGAAAATTAATTTTTAAATTCCAAAAAATTATTGAAAAATTCTTTCATGCTTAGTAATGCCTAAGAACTGATGAGGTGTAGTTGGAGGTAGTGAAAGAGGAGTCATGATATATGAGTATATGATATGTTGTGTGTTGCATTGTTATGATATGAGCTAGTTTATATGATTATATGTTATGAAATGCATGATAATCGTGATGATGATAATTAATAGTATATTAATCAATGTTGCGATATGTGGTTGCGTTGTTGTCGTTGCATGTTGTAGTTATGGTGAGTATGCATGTATGTCATTTATGTTGCATGACATGTTACATAGTTGTTTAACATACCACGGTGGGGTATGTTGTTGTTGTGGTCATGAAATAGGGATCGTACGTGGTCATGAAATAGGGGCTGAGGGTGTGATCATGAAATAAGGATCATACCAGACCATGAAAGAGGGGTCGAGAGTTCTGAAGGGAACTGGATCTTGAAATAGAGATTGGATTATGGTACCGTATACATAGAGTTAAGTTGAGTCTCATTGCATGATTAATATGGTTGTCGTGTATGATGTTGTGGTTTATGTGTTGTTGTTGTATGAGATGTTGTTGAATAGTCGTTGCTGAGAAGCGGTGTAGTTTATAATACTTGTTTAATTCTTATTATATTATCTTTATGATGTAAGTATCTCACCCTTTCTGTTTGAAAGTTACCCTCATGTTGGTAACGTACAGGTGAGCAGGATAAGTCAAATGGTGGTCAGTGAAGTCGGTGTACTTATCGTTCTTAGGGTGTTGGCTCTGATACGTCGCTTTGGGAGTCGGGTTGACGTTCCTTTTAATTGTTATTTCTTTTGAAAAACACTTTAGTAATTGGAGTTAAATCGTGATGGTTTAAAATTTATTTCCGCTGCATGTTGAACAAATGTTTTTGAAAACTTATCAGTAAGCCATTTTTGAAGTTGATTGTGACACTCAAATAAATACCTGAAAATTTTACTCTAATTTTATTAATATTTCTGTGGGGTTATTTGGGTGTTACAAAGTGGTATCAGAGCAGGTCGGTTCGTCCGACCAAGTAGATGAGTCGTCGAGTCGTTGAGTTGTTGCGTTGTTGTTGTATTGTTGTTGAGTGTTGAGCATTGTTGATGCGTTTTTGTTGTGTTGTTGTTGTTAGTTCTAAATCATTGTTGGATTGTTGTTGTGCGACAGATTTAGAATGGCTACGAGGAATGATGCTGCACTTGCCGCTTCTATGCAGATGATGGCAAGAGCTGTGCAAATTCCGAGGAATGCTGGGGATCATGAAAGTGACGAGTTCAGGAAGAATGATCCGCCAACATTCAAGGGGAAGTATAATCCTGATGGAGCACAGGATTAGCTCAAGGAGATTGAGAGAATATTCATATTCATGGAGTGTTCATAAGGAAGCACGGTGCGATTGGGTGCGTACAGACCGGTATCTGAGGCTGATGATTGGTGGGTTGGCACTCACCAACGATTGGATGCATCTGGCGAGGAAGTCCCCTGATATGTGATCAAGAGAGAATTCATGAGGAAGTATTTTCTTGAAGATGTTCGGGGAAATAAGGATATCGATTTTTTGGAGCTGAAGCAGGGCAACATGTCGGTGACTGAGTACGCTACGAAGTTCATTTATTTGGTGAAGTTCTATCCGCATTACAGTGAAGCAACTGCTGAGTTCTCAAAGTGTGTTAAATTTGAGAATGGTTTGAGGCGATTGGCTATCATAGAATTCATAGGTTTTCGGACCTGGTGGGTTGTTGCAGGATCTTTGTAAAAGATAGTAAGGCTCGTTCTGAGCATTTCAAAGGTTTAGCTGAGAGGAGAAGTAAGCAGAAAGTGAATCGTGGAAAACCTTATACAACTCATGATGATAAGGGTAAGCATAAGCAGAATGAGAGAAAAAGGCAAAGTGGGGGGAGGTGCTCCTACTTCTCTTAAGTGATATAGGTGTGGTGAGATGGGTCATCATGTTAGTGAATGCACGAGTGATGTGAAAAAGTGTTTCAAGTGTGGTCAGCCTGGACACTTGATTGTTGAGTGCAAGGCAAATCTGGTTACTTGCTACAACTGTTCGGAGCAAGGTCATATCAATATGCATTGTCAGAAGCCCAAGAAAGTTGCAACTTGAAGAAAGGTGTTCTCTTTGACAGGGACACAAACTTCCAGCGAGGATCATTTGATAAGAGGAATTTGTCATATTAATAGTATTTCGTTGATTGCTATGATTGACACTGGTGCAATACATTGTTTTATTTCTCTTGATTGTGTGAGGAAATTAGGACTTGTTGTGTCTCCGATGCAAGGAGAGATGGTTATCGAGACTCCTGTTGATGGGTCATTAACTACTTCTCTTGTATGTTTGAACTGTCCATTATCAATCTATGGTAAGGACTTTGGTGTAGATTTGGTTTGTTTGCCGTTGAGAGGTATGAACATGATTTTAGGTATGAATTGGTTGGAGTACAACCATGTTCATATTAATTGCTTCAGTAATTCGGTTTGGTTTCTTACTCCTGGTGAAGAGGAAGAGGAAGTCGGTTATTTGTCTGCTCGAGAGTTGAAAGAGCTTATGGATGATGAAGTGCAAGTTTTGGCACTTTTTGCATCGTTGTTGGTGGAGAATGATATGGCAAATAATGAATTGCAAGTGGTGAGAGATTTCTCGGAAGTATTTCCAGATGATGTTATGGATGTGTCGCCGGAGCGAGAGGTGGAATTTAGTATCGATCTGGTGCTAGGAACGAGACATATTTCGATGGCACCGTATCGTATGTCGGCTTTCGAGTTATCTGAGTTGAAGAAATAGTTAGAGGAACTATTAGAAAATAAATTTGTGAGACTGAATGTATCGCCATGGGGAGCACCGGTATTGTTAGTGAAGAAAAAGGATGGTAACATGAGGTTGTGTATTGATTACAGACAACTGAATAAGGTTACGATTAAGAATAATTATCTGCTTCCAAGGATATATGATCTAATGGATCAATTGGTTGGTGCTTGTGTGTTCAATAAGATCGATTTACGACAGGGTTATCACCAGATAAGAGTGAAGGATGAGGATATTCAGAAGACTGCCTTTAGGTTTCGGTATGAAGACTATGAATGTGTTGTGATGCCATTTGGAGTTACTAATGCACCTGGTGTATTCATGGAGTATATGAATCGAATTTTCCATGAGTATTTGGATCGGTTTGTTGTTGTGTTTATAGATGAAATACTAATTTATTCTAAGTCAGAAGAAGAGCATGTTGAACATTTGCAAATTGTGTTGCAATTGTTGAAAGAGAAGAAGATTTATGCAAAGTTGTCGAAATGTGAATTCTGGTTGAAAGAAGTGAGTTTTCAGGGTCATGTGATTTTGGAACAAGGGATTTTTATGGAACTATCCAAAGTAGATGCAGTACTACAATGGGAGACTCCAAAGTCAGTGACAAAAATTAGAAGTTTCTTAGGATTGGCCGGTTATTATCGGAGGTTTATTGAGAGGTTTTCGAAGTTGGCACTTCCGTTTACCCAATTGACTTGTAAGAACAAGACGTTTATGTGGGATTCTCAGTGTGAGAAGAGTTTTATTGAGCTGAAGAAGAAGTTGACTACTGCACCAATTTTGATTTTTCGAAAGCGGATGAACCATTTATGGTGTATTGAGATGCTTCTTTGATGGGTTTAGGCGGAGTATTGATGCAAGATGGTTAGGTTGTGGCGTATGCTTCGCAACAATTGAGAATTCATGAGAGGAATTATCCTACTCACGATTTGGAGTTGGCAACTATGGTTTTTTTCTTAAAGATTTGGAGACATTACTTGTATGGTTCGAGGTTTGAAGTTTATAGCGATCATAAGAGTTTGAAATACTTATTTGATCAGAAAAAGCTAAATATGAGACAGAGACGTTGGTTGGAATTTCAGAAAGATTATGATTTTAGTTTGAATTATCACCCAGGTAAGGCTAATGTGGTAGCTGATGCCTTGAGTCAGAAGACATTGCATATGTTGGCTATGATGGCTAGAGAGTTGGAGTTTATTGAGAAATTCAAAGATATGAGTTTGGTTTGTGAACATACACCTCATAGCATGATGTTGTGAATGCTGAAGGTTAATAATGATTTTCTTGATCGTGTTCGGGAAAGTCATAAGTCGGATGTGAAACTGGTGGACTTAATGGTTAATGATGAACGATTGGGAAATAATGAAATTCGAGTTGATGAATAGGGAGTACTAAGATTTCAGGATCGTATCTGTATTCCTGATGATGTTGATTTGAAGAGAATGATTCTTGAAGAAGGGCATAGGAGTGGTTTGAGTATTCATCCAGGAGCGATGAAAATGTATTAGGATTTAAAGAAGATATTTTGGTGTTATGGTATGAAAAGAGATGTGGCTCAATTTGTGTATGCGTGTTTGACTTGCCAGAAGTTGAAAGTGGAACATCAAAAACATGCTAGTTTGATGCAACCGTTGGATATACGGGAATGGAAATGGGATAGTATATCAATGGATTTTGTTATGGGATTACCTACTACTCCAAGAGGGTATGATGACATTTGGATGATTGTTGATAAGTTGACGAATTCAACACATTTTATTCTGATTGGCATTACTTATTCCTTGCAGATATTGGCAGAGATTTATGTGGGTGTAATCATGAAGTTGTATGGGATACCTTTGAATATTGTGTCAGATAGAGATCAGAGGTTTACTTCGAGGTTTTGGGAGAGTTTGTAAGAGGCATTAGGTTCGAAGTTGAAGTTGAGTTCAACATATCATCCTCAGACTGATGGACAGACAGAGAGAACGATACAATCATTGGAGGATTTGTTGAGGGCTTGTGTGCTTGAACAAAGAGGTGCTTGGGATAGCCACTTGTAGTTGATTGAGTTTACGTATAACAATAGTTATCATTCTAATATCGAAATGGCACCTTTTGAAGCTTTGTATGGTCGGAGATGTAGAAAACCTTTATGTTGGCATAAGTCAGGTGAGAGTGTTGTACTTGGACCTGATATTATGCAACAAACTACTGAGATGGTGAAGTTGATTCGAGATAAGATGAATACTTCACAGAGTAGGCATAAAAGTTACCATGGTAAGAGAAGAAAAGATCTTGAATTTCAAGAAGGAGACCATGTTTTTTTGAGGGTTACTCCGGTGACCGGTGTTGGATGAGCTTTGACGTCGAGGAAGTTCACTCCTACGTTTATTGGGTTGTATCATATTTCGGCGAGAGTTGGACCTGTTGCTTATAGAGTGGCGTTGCCACCGAGATTGTCAAATTTGCATGATGTGTTTCATGTGTCACAACTTCTGAAGTATGTTCCAGATCCGTCACATGTGATACCGATGGATGAAGTTGAGGTAAGAGATAATCTTATGGTTGAAGCCTTACCAGAACGAATCGATGATCGGGAAGTGAAGCAGTTGAGAGGCAAGTAGATTGTCCTTGTGCGAGTAGTTTGGGGAGGAGCTTTCGGTGGGCATATGACTTGGGAATTGGAAAGCAGGTTGCGAGATTCGTATCCAAATCTTTTTACTTGAGGTATGTTTTCGAAGAAGAAAACCATTTTAGCGGGGGAGAGTTGTAACGCACGAATTTATTTAATTATTTTATTCAGAATGTTGTGTTGTGGTGTGTGAAGAATAATATATATTATTGAATATAATTATGATGTTAAATTATATTTTGGCATATAATTGTATTATTAGATGTTAAATAAAATAAATGGAATAAATAAGAGATAAGGACAAGGTGGTTAATCAGCGAAAATAATAAGGGTAAAAGTGGAAGATCATAAGTTGAGTCTTAGGGGTTATGTTAGAAATAAGGAAAAGGGAAAAACATAATCGTATTTTGGGAGAGATCAAGAGCGATCGTGAAAGGTGTGTAGAGGAAAAGCAGAGGAAAATGCTTAATCGGGAAGAAGAGTTCGCGAAGGAGAAGAATTTCTCAATGAAACCAAATGTAAGGGTGGGATTCTTCCATCTTAAGGGCTTTATAATGGGAATTGGGTAGGTTGAGAATTAGGGATTGAGATTGTGATGAATGGTTGAAGAATTTCGTTGAATTAAGAATTTTTTGTTGTTGTTGGTTGATTATTACATGAATTAGAGAATAGAACCGGTTATTGCTAAGAATTTGGCTGATTTTGGTGTTTTAGGAAACTGTTTTTGTAGTAGGTTTTGAGAGCAGAGAGCGGCTGGGACATTTGTAAAATTGCAGAGCTCGCTTAGCGAGCAGAGTTAGGGAGTTCAATGCTTAGCGAGCTATGACCCTCACTTAGAGAGCCCTGGAGCATTAAAATTAATTTTTAAATTCCGAAAAATTACTGAAAAATTATTTGATTCTTAGTAATGCCTAGGAACTGATAAGGTGTAGTTAGAGGTAATGAAAGAGGAGTTATACACTTAATTATAGGGATGATTAATGTGATTTGAATTTAAACATGATTGATGTGTTCGTTGTGGTTGTTTTTGTTGTGATGCTATGCTTCATATGCTTATTAACGATATATACGGTATATGAGTATATGATATGTTGTGTGTTGCGTTGTTATGATATGAGATGGTTTATATAATTAAATGTTATGAAATGCATGATAATCGTGATGATGATAATTAGTAGTATATTAATCGATGTTGTGATATGTGGTTGCGTTGTTGTTGTTGTATGTTGTAGTTATGGTGAGTATGCATGTATGTCATTGATGTTGCATGACATGTTGCATAGTTGTTTAACATACCACGGTGGGGTATGTCGTTGTTGTGATGTTGATGCAGTCATGAAATAGGGATCATATCAGACTATGAAAGAGGGGTCGAGAGTTCCGACGAGAACTGGATCTTGAAATAGAGATCGGATTATGGTACCACATGCACAGAGTCAAGTTGATTCTCATTGCATGATTGTTGTGGTTGCCGTGTATGATGTTGTGGTTTATATGTTGTTGTTGTATGAGATGTTGTTGAATAGTCGTTGTTGAGAAGCGGTGTAGTTTATGATACTTGTTTAATTCTTATTATATTATCTTTATGATGTAAGTATCTCACTCGTTATGTTTTATTGTTACACTCATATTGGTAACGTGCATGTGAGCAGGATAAGTCGAGTGGTGGTCAATGAAGTCGGTGTACTTCTCGTCCTTAGGGTGTTGGCTCTGATACATCACTTTGGGAGTTGGGTCGACGTTGCTTTTAATTGTTATTTCTTTTGAAAAACACTTTTTTAATTGGAGTTAAATCATGATGGTTTAAAATTTATTTCCGCTGCATGTTGAACAAATGTTTTTGAAAACATATCAGTGAGCTGTTTTTGAAGTTGATTGTGACACTCGAATAAAAAGCTGAAAAAATTTACTCTAATTTTATTAATATTTTTGTGGGGGTGATTTGGGTGTTACACGAAAGAATCAAAATTGGTACTTTGAGTTTGTAAGTGAGCTTGCAAAGCGGTATATCGTTCATCTTGAATCGACATATAAGAGGCAAAAGCCATGTCTTGCTCACCTATTTTTCGTTCCAATTCCGCATAACTCTCAGATTGAGCTTCATAATAACTTTATTGTTCCAAGTGCATATTCTAAAGAATATTCATGATTCCAAGATTGTTGTCTTGCGGTGGTGGTGGTGGAGGTGGTAGACAAAGTGGAGCAAACAATGTTGCAGTATGAGTCCATTTGGTGTACTACCATTCACCTATACCTTGGTTCTCATATTGTGCAGAATCATCGGAAGGCGCGCGATACCAATCTTCATTATCAACCTATACTTCACTATTGTTCATTGGAGCAACATTTTGATCCTCATTTTGATTTATATCACCTTCAGCCTCAGCTTCATCCTCATTATCATTTCCATAACCAGTCTGAACTATAAACATGTACCACGTTTCTTTAGGATCCCACATGTGACCCATCAAGCTAAGCGTCTTTTGTTGGAAAAGATTGTTTTCAGAAAAAGATACAAACGAAATACCTTGAACCATGATTTTTTCTTTGTTGATGATGGCTTGAATAATTGAAGTATAAGCAAGTGAAACACCTTTTTTTCTTTAAGGGAAAAAACACGACTCGCAAAATAATGTGCCCAATTCACTTTCACTTTGTTCCGAAGAATATATATGAGGTGAACTTCCGGAATATCAATGCGAGAAAATCCACCTTTCTTGGGACATAGATTGTGTGAGACAATCCAATGAAAAATTCAATCGGTAGGATTGGCTTTTCCGGTAGTGGTGGAAGTCGGAAACAACTCGGTGTTGACAACTGCCTTAATGAACGACTCTTTTATCATGTCGTTCAATTCCTTAAAAAATTCATAGTTATCAACATAATTTGAATCAGTCATCAAAATACTAGGAGCCATAGGATCAAATTTGAACAAATCTTTCCAAATTTATGCATTTACCACAAACATTTTGTCACCCATTCGGGAGTTGAACTCAAAACCCTTAAGTTTTCCAACCAAACCAACGTAAAACATACGAATCATATACTCATTGTATTCAAATTGACAAGATAAGAAAGGATCGATTTCTTGAAAATCAATCAGTTCAACAATGTGAGGAATTTCCATTTGAGATGCAGTTCTCTTTGAATAAACATATTGAGGAATGACTTTCCTATTTCTGAAATTTCTATCATAAATTTCAGTAAGATCAGATGGAAGAAGTGATAAAGCAGTTACTAGAAGTTTCGATTGAGATGAAGAGCCCCTCAAAGTTCTTTTCCATTAGTTATTGAAGCCATTAATGAAGACTTTGAGAGAATTTAGAGAAATTTGGGTTTTAGGGTTGCTTGAGAGAAGAGAGATCTTTGTGATGAAGATGAATGAGTAAATGAAATAAGTTGATTATATGTCCTAAAATATGATGAAATCACATAAAGGCAATTGAAACAAACTTAATTAGCTTTTAAAAACTCGTGTGAGCCGACCTTGGGAGTGGAAAACGCAGTAAAATGCGTATTCCAAAGCACGTTAAGCAACACAAAAGGCGTTAAGTCGACTCAATTGATTTAATAGGTCGACGCACTTTGAATTTCAAAATGGTCGATCTAGCCACATTAATCAGTCGACACAAATGTCCCTGAGTCGACACAATGGGTCGACCTGTTGGGACCCGAGAGTTTCAATAAAGTTTGCAACATAATTTTCAAAGAATTCACTCAAAAACTTCATAACATCATACTATAATGCATTCTAATGACATATATCTTAATATTTCCACATATTGACCAACACAAGGGATAAATAGTTACAAAAAAAAACATGAACACAATCACAATTACTTCTTTATATCAAAGATGACAAACGAATTTTCATAGATGAAACGCGTTAGATGAATTTAGTAATACAAAAGAAAATGATACTACCTCTATCTTGTGAAATGTAAGAAGGATAAACCAAATAGATGTACTTCAAGAAGACTAGTTGCTAGTGACACGATATGATAACTCAAGAGATGATATATGATAAACATATGCCAAGCATTAAGACCGATCCGAAATATCAAGTGGTTTTGTAAAAATATCGGTAAGTTGATTTGAACTTTCAACATGCTCAATTACCACGTCTCCTTTCTCTATATGATCTCTAAGGAAATGATGGTGAATTTAAATATGTTTAGTGCGTGAATGTAAGATTGGATTTTTGATGAGATTTATCACGCTAGTATTGTCACATAAAATTGGAATATTTTTGAGATTAATGTTGAAGTTGAGCAATTGTTGTTTGAGCCATAAAATTTGGGCACAACAATTTCCTGCCGCAATGTATTCCGCCTCTGTAGTAGACAAGGTAAGGGAAACTTGCATTTTGATATTCTAACATACTAGATAGTTTGAAAATAAGTGTCAAGTACCACTAGTGCTTTTCCTATCTACTTTGCAACCAGCAAAGTCGGAATCAAAAAAATCTAGCTACCAAAGAATAATCACTACCCTTAGGATACCAAAGTCCAAAGTTAGAAGTACCGTAAAGGTATCTAAGAATGAGTTTAACATATTTAAAATGTGATTCCTTAGGGTAATATTGAAATCTAGCACACATGAAAACACTAAACATTATATCCGGACGAGATGCGGTAAGATAAAGAAAAGAACCGATCATACCTCTTTACCTTTTTATGTCCATATTCCTACCATTCTCATCACGATCTAAACTTGCTGCGGTTGGCATGGATGTATCAATAGGTTTTGAATTAGTCATGTCAAACCTCTAGAGAAGCTCATTACAATACTTTCTTTGACTTATAAAAGTGCCTTCTTCAAGTTGTCTAATTTGAAGTCCAAGGAAGTAATTAAGCTCCCCCATCATACTCATCTCAAATTCACCTTGCATCGAACTTGAGAATTATTTGACCAATTTCATATTAGTAGACCCAAAGATAATATCATCTACGTACACTTGAACTAAGATTGAGTGATTTCCTTCCCTTTTAATGAAAAGAGTATCAACTTTTCCTCTTGAAAAACCTTGATTTAAAAAAGTTTTACTAAGGCGCTCATACCAAGCTTAATGAGCTTGTTTGAGACCATACAAGGCACGTTTAAGATTGTATACATAGTTAGACTTTTCATGATTTTCAAAACTGGGAGGTTGACAAACATTCTCTTCTTCATTTATGTATCAGTTAAGGAAAGCACTCTTGACATCCATTTGATATAACTTAAAGTTCAGTGAACATGAAAATGCAATCAAAAGGCGTATAGCCTCAAGACGGGCAACATGAGCATAAGTTTCCTCATTGTCTATGCCTTCCTTTTGGTTATACCCTTGAGCAACAAGACGGGCCTTGTTACGAGTAATTAATAATACCATTTTTGTCCATCTTGTTCCTAAACACCTATTTTGTGCCAATTACTCGATGACCTAACGGAGGAGGGACAAGATCCCAAACCTCATTTATTTTGAACTAATTAAGTTCCTATTGCATAGCCAAAAACCAATTTTCATCGAGTAAAGCATATTTGGAGTTCTTAGCCTCAATTTGAGAGACGAAAGTGTAATGATAACAAAAATTACTTTTCCTTGATCGAGTGGTGACTTCTTTTGATATATCTCCAAGAATATTGTCAATGGGGTGATCCTTAGAGGTTTTGCACTCCAAAGGTAGAACATCTTGAATTGATGCATGATCTTCATCTTTGAGTTTAGATTCTTTATCCGGCTCCTCCTCAGCTTTATCCGGAATGGGTTCAACTCACGACGCTTCTTTATCTTTAACAATCTCCTCAGAAGAAGCACCTGCACTAATAACACAACTACCTTTTCCGACAATTTTCGGACAAGATTCATAAAAGGAAACAAGCACAGATTCTTCGACAATAAGTAATCTCTTTTTGTATACTCTATAAGCTTTACTTAAGTTAGAGTATTCGAGAAAGATACCATCATCTGCTTTTGATTCAAATTTACCAAGATTTTCTTTACCATTATTTAACACATAACATTTACAACCGAACACATGGGGATGAGATACATTTGGCTTCCTTCCTTTTAAAAGTTCATAGGGCATTTTTATTAAGAATAGGTTGAATGATCACCCTATTTAACACGTAACATGCCGTACTTATAACATCGACCCAAAAATATTTAGGAATTCCACTATCATTGATCATAGTTCTTCTTAACTCTTCTAGAACACGATTTTTGCGTTCCACAACACCATTTTGTTGTGGAGTTCTAGGAGAGAAAAAATTATGTTCAATTCCATGTTTCTCACAAAATGCTTCAAAAAGATGATTTTCAAATTCACCTCCAAGGTCACTTCCAATTGTGATAATGCTAGTGCTAGTTTATTTTGAGATAACTTGGCAGATATTTCAAATGTCGAGAAGGTGTCACTTTTACTTGCTAAGAAAATTGTCCAACAAAATCTTGAGTAGTCATCCACAATAACAAAACCATAGTAATTTCCTCCTAGACTTTTGATTCATATGAAGAAGTTCAAGAGGTCTAGTCGTTGAAATAATGTTTTGGGATTTAAAAGAAACCTTCGTTTGCTTTCCCATTTGGCATGCATCACAAAGATGATCTTTAGTAAATTTTATTTTAGGTAAACTAACTACCAAATCTTTGGAAACAATTTTGTTTAGCAAATTAAAGTTAATGTGCGCTAAGCGTCTATTCCAAAGCCAAGAGTCATCACTCTTAGAGACTAGACACTTAGGATCATTAACCGACACACCATTCAAGTCAAGCATGTATACATTATTCACCATAAAGACCTTAAACACACCATTCTTCTTATCATCATGTTCAATTATGCAACCTTCTTTTGAAAAGGAAACTTTATATCCCTTGTTACATAATTGACTAATGCTAATAAGATTATGTTTAAGACCTTTAACAAAAAGGACATTGGAGATAGGTGTAGAAGAGGGATTACCTACACAACCTTTACCGAGTATTGCACCCTTGTTATTATCACCATAGGTAACAAATCCCTTCCTCTTAACCACAAAGTCATAGAATAAGGAGATGTCACCCGTCATATGTCTTGAGCACCCATTATCGAGAAACCATATTCTCTCAGTAGCCTCAATACACTCCACCTACATGATTAAATAAGAAAGAGAGGTACCCAATTTTCATTGAGTCCTAGTGTGTGAGTGAAACTTTGGTTGCATTTGGGCAACCATTGGAAAATCGACATTTAGCAATAATGCGACCCATCTTGCAACAATAAAGAAAATTCAAAGTTGGTTTAGAGTCTCATTTAATATTTTGATCCCTTACCACATAAGTGTATTTTTGATATGGATTATTTATAGAATTTCTAAAATTTGTACGATCAATAGCAAATGTTATCTTTGGTTGTGACACTTTGTCTAGTTTGGCTTGAAGAGTTTTGACTTCTTTTTGCCAAATACAACAAGTTTCACAACTATGAAAGTATACCATCCTTGTTTCTCTTTCTTAATTGGTTCCACCATAGACCGCTTAAGAGCTTCCAATGCCTCTTGAGAATCAGAAACCTTTTTCTCCAAATACTTAAAAATAAGCTTATCAAAGGCTAATCACTTAAAAGAATCTTTAGCTTCATGGTGGAGAACCTTAAAAGTACTAAGTAAATCGGGATACGACAAATTTTAAAAAATTATCATATTTAGAATGACTTACTTGTTTTTTGCCCTTGTTGTGAGCCATAAGACAAAGGTTTACTTTCTCTTCCTCATCACTGGAGTTAATGTTGCTAGATACTTCACTATCGCTTTCCCATGCGATATATGCTCTCCTTGCTTTGTTGCCTTTCTTTTGATATTTATCTCTGCTTTTGTCTTTCTTCAACATTGTACATTCTGGTTTATAATGACCGGGTTTTCCGCAATTTTAGCATGATCCTTTTAACTTAGTATTCTTGCTTAGATCTTGCTTAGGGAGATTTGATTGCCTTCTATGGTTGACAAGACGTTTTTCCGAATGAGAAATTTCATTATTTCTAAGGTACCTATTGTATCTTCTTACAAACAGACCCATATCCTCATTAGATTCATCGTCTTCGTCATTAGTTTCACTCTCACATTTGTTGTTAGTGGATGATTTAGAAGTAGAAGCCTTCAAAGCAATAGACTTCTTCTTCTTCTTCTCGTTGTCTTTAGATTTTTCATTCTTTTCTTTCTTTTAACTTTCTTCATGCACATGTAGATTCAAGATCTCTTGCTCTTGCTCTTGTAGCTTCCCAATTAACTTGGTCAAATTCAAAGTTCTTACATCATTGGCTTCCTTGATTGTCGTGACTTTTGGTAACCATTCCCTAGTAAGACATCTTAGAATTTTGTTAGTAGATACATCGTTGGGAGTGGGTTTATCAAGAGCATTTAAGCGATTTAATAAGTGAGAAAATTTCTTTCCCAATTCACCAATGGTTTCCCCTTGGTTCATGTGAAAGCGATCAAACTCTTGTTGCAATGTATTAATTCTAGCTAGCTTAACGTCATCAATTCCCTCATGGGAAATCTGTAACGCTTCACAGATAGATTTATCTTTAGTATGATGTGAAACTCCAAAATATTCATTAGCTCCCAAAGAAGCAATAATCATATTTCGAGCTTTCCAATCATAATTATAGTTCTTTTCATCTTTTTCATCCCATTATGCTTCTGGTTTAGGTATTTCAAGGTTATTCTCACCGGTCATAGTTATTTATATAGTACCATCTTGAATAACCTTCCATATCTTTCTATCAACAAAGTTGATATGAATCCGCATACAATCCTTCCAGAGAATATAGTTTTCTCTAGTGAAAATGGGTGCTCTATTATACGCCCCCATTGGATTGTTATCCATTTTCTATAAAGTTATATGTGAAGCACTAGATGAACCGGTGCTCGTGATACCAATTGTTAGATGATGGCGCGAATATAGAAAGGGGGGGGGGGTTGAATAGATCCCTTTTTAAAATTAAGTTTTTCAAAAATTAATTGAAAATTAACTTGCGGAAATTCCTCGAAACAAATCACCTCTAAATAAAATCAAGTCACCGGTGATCGAATATGCGTTCAAAACCAAATGGGATATAAGAGATGAATTAATATGATGCCAATTAACCACTTAAATTCAGCCCAATTGAATAGTCCACTACAAACAATGAATATAGATGAGAAATAAACACAAAGAATAAGAAGTTGTGTATTTTGAGTTTTTATCAAACACTTGGTGTGCACACACACAAGGTGTAGTTTGATAATTAATGTAGTGCATAACTTTTATCAAGTTTCTCCAAATGTGATAGCAACAATTTCACAAACACTTGGTAGGCACACACCAATGCAAAACCAAATTTTCAAGCAACACAACTTCACTTTATGTAGAAAAATTAACAAATGAAAAATGCGAAGAACACACTTTATGCTTGTGATCATGGATGCTTATGCTTCATTTTTCTATGCAAGAATGTTTGAATGTGTTTGCTAAATGCTATGCTATATGATATAAAAAATGAGAGGACAAATTTTGAGGTGTTACAGTTGGCAACTAGTTCAGGGGACGAAGTGGCAGGTTGTCACCGACAATGGTGTAGTCGACGAGGCCCTGGACGCGATTGTCACCATGTTTGCTGGTCATGTTGGTTTGTTGGAAGATACGGCGTGAAGTTTTGGGCCTTTGTTTCAAAGGAAGGTGAGAACTTTTATGTTTTCCACAAAGGGCACCACTGGTCTGACCTGGTCAGGAGGAACCTTCCAATAATAAATAGCTACGGTAGAGAAACGGAGGGGGTGTACCTGCAAGATACTTCGATGCTAAAGTGAGAAAGAGCTATGGAGTGCAAGTACATAAATCAGTAAAGAATATAATATCTGACCCTTTCATGAAAAAGGGTATTTATAATGTGCCCCCAGTGCTGGGCCAAGGTTCTTTCCATGGGATGGATTAGCTAGGCCCAAGGAAGAACTGCCAAGGATTGCGCAGGAGCAAATAAGACCTAGCACGTGGTCTTATCCTTGGTCCAATTATCCCATAACATTAAGAGATAATAACGGACAATTGACGAAGTGGAGCACGTGGGCGAGACGCTCTCCCCACGTTCCTAGGTATTGGGCCTTGGGCCCGTGCCCGACGGATTGGGCTTGTGCTCGACATGCACTGCGTTTGGCCTAGTCCAGAACATCAACATTAAATTTCACAACATCCACGATTTGAAAAGACAAATTTTCATCCAAAATTATTGAAGATTATTTAGTAATTCATTATACATTAGCTTAATTTAGCCCCAAAGAATACACATTAAGTCATTCTTAGCTTACTTCCTTTAAGTGTCAAGCTTATATTCGATGTACAAATATCTTAACAATTTAACCTTAAGTTTCACTAACATTCTTGAACAATTTAGCATTGCAAGATAAAATTGTTATGCAGAAGAACAAATATAACATAGATAAAATAAATGAAGTTACATGTTTTGTCCCAATGCAATATAGTAGCCCTAAGACCAAACCTTAATCAATCGATAATCTTATGACTAGTAATTCTTCCTAAGTTCAATTATGAAAAATAAACTATATCTAAAAACTACATAATTAGAATTATGTAACAAAACCGATATTGCATGAAACTTTTCAGAATATAACTTCTTTACACTCCTCAATCAAGCCATATCAAATTACTTATTTTATTATGATAATGTTAGGAAAATAATTTTGATGCTCTTTTTAACTACCCATATGTAATACCCTAAAATTTTCCCTCTTATTTATTGCCAACCTCAAATGGTTTATGCTTCATCATTTTGTATGATCGTCCAAGCATAACATCGCATCGCATCCAAAAAATAAATAATAAATCATCATCATTTGCATATGCATGAGGCATGTGATCAGGCAAGGCTTGTCAATCATTGGAGCTCAAGAAGAAAAATAATGCAACAAAAATAATCCTAGGCATTTTCAAACTAACCCACCAAAAGATAAGAAAAAACCAAACTTTTATGTTGTTAACCGGTTAACACATATGGTTAACCGGTTAACAGGCGCGAATTTTAACCAAATACTTCAAATTTTGGTTGCTTTCTCCACTTCCCTCCATTTTTCTTTTCCCTTTTTTCCACTTATTTCACATTTCACTTACACTTCATTAACTAGAAATGTCTACCATATTCTAGACCCTTCCAATATTCCTTAAACCCTAACCAACTTTAACTAACTTCATACCTAATTCCAAACCTAACCTAATGCTCAATCAAGCTCCATGCCCAAGCCTCATGCCAAACCTACCTGTTGTACCCTAAAATTTTCCCTCCCACAATTAAAGCAATGTGTCCCTAGAGTTCTCTCAAGGTTCACAAGGTTCACAATTGGTCAGAAAGTTTGAAAGTTATCTCAGACAAAGCCTCATCCTAAGCAATGGTTCCACAACTAGGGTTTTGAGTTTATATGAGTTAAATGGACTTCTAAGACCTCAAATGAGCTTCATGGCGTCCCATATGACTTCAAGAATCCCTATGTCAAGTTTCAAAGCTTTCCCAAAGAGCTTGCCCAGTCAGATGATCAGATATGCATAAATCAGTCAAAGTAGTTAAAAAGTCAAACTGAGGTCAACTGTGGTAAAATCAAAGTCAAACTTCAAGATTTTTTGCCAACATCAAGATTATGAAGTTAAATTCATCATTTGATCAAGGTTTGATCATGATTCATCAAGAAAGTTTCAGATCATCAAGAATCAGGAGTTTCTAAATTAGGGTTTTCTTAAGAAAAGTCAACTGAACTTTGACCAGCCATAACTTTCACATACTTCATCATAAATTTCCCATCCAAAGCTAATTTTTAAGGAAATTGAATTCTCTACAACTTTTTGTCTCACAAGCCAAGCCTAAAAATGCTTCATTTGGAATGTATGAGCTAAAACATTACAGGTCATTTCAAAAGTCAACAAAAAGTCAACTTTTTCCAAAGGGCATAATTTGAAAATGGTAAAAGATATGGACATGAGACCAAAGAGGTTTGTTAGAGGACTCTTTAAGCTTTCCAAAATGTCAAATAACACCTTCATAGATTTAAAATTGAGGGATTTATGTCTTGTCAAAGTTGGGAGATTTTCAAGGGGTGTATGAAGCAAATAAGGTCTTAAAACCAAATATTTCCAGATGGGCCTATCATTTTGCAACCCAATCTTAACAATAACACCAAGAACGACCCAATTTTCAAATAATTTCTGATTTTTATAATTTTATTATAATTTATTAAGATTTTATTCATTAAAATTCATTTTAAATCAAAATAAAATATGAAAATACAAATATTTGATTTGATTCTTCTTCTAGAAGCCTCTAAATGACATTTAAGTTGATTAGATGTCATCCAAATTTGTGCATAACAGAAATAGCAAGGTTTGGTATGATTTTTGGACATTTATGAATAATTGGTTTCTTCAATCTCAAGCTATCCCAAAAGCCCACAAATCCATCAAACTTTCTGACCTAATTCCTTCACTATAAGTACATGAACACAACCAATATACAAGGACACGTTTTTGCAGCCTCCAAGAAGAAGAACAAAGTTCTAAATTTTCAAAGAAAATCCAAAATCGGTTTTTACCTTCTAAGTACCCTCCAAGCATTCTAAAGGTTAAATTGGCATCCTTGAAGGATTCTAGACACGTTACAATCATCACCAGCATTCATAACACCATAAATTGCTTGAACCGTTTGCTTGTTTTTGTTATTTTTCTTGCATTTCGATTTCAACTATATGTGCTCTTAAAATGTAAATTGATCATATAATGTTGTTCATAATGATGTATGCAATGTTTCTGGGCTATTTAATTGGAGTTTTTGCGCAGGAATAACAGATTGCCATGGTTAGGGTTTATGAGCTCGAAATCGGAAATCCTAGATAGAGGTGATTTCTTGCGAAATTAGTGATGTAGTTGTGTTGAGGGACTTAACCTTGATTGATCTGGGCTGATAAAACTAATTTATTCATCATGTATATCGTATTTGAGTTTCACAGGTTTTATGCGCAGGAAAATTTGCAGCAAAATGCATAATAAAATTCGCAGGAAAACTTACGAAATCCCGAGGAAGAAGATGATGTTTTGGCGCGTTCAGAAATTCAAATAATTGGCATTCTTTTTGTTGTTTTTGTTTCCTTGAAATAACATGTGCGTTATGCAGCTCAGTTGGTCAAGTATTGGTGTATTGAAGCTTCAGGTTGAGGGTTCGATTCCCTGGTTTTGCAATTCCTTTTTCTTTCCAATAGTTTTTGCAGGCTTAATATATAATTATCAATACTCAGCATATGTACACAAAGCACAACTGGCCTAGTTGGTTTAGGGGAGTGTGACTGAAGAGTGGAGACCTGGGTTCGACCCCAGGCTCCCTCAGGTAAGTTTTTTTTTTTTTTTTATTATTTTATTTTGTTTGTTTTGTTTAAATAATTGTTAATATAATTAGGTAATTAAAATAATTCTTTTTCTAAATTAAAATAAGAAAAACCTAAAAAATAAGCAAATGTTATTTTTAAATTCATTAAAATTTTTATAATTTGTTCTACTTTTAATTTTGTATATAATTTTTATCATTTTGTAAATAAATAATAAATACTAATTATAATAATAACATTTATTTTATCTAGATTGTAATTAACTTGTTTTTTTTTTAAATAATCAATCAATTTGTAAATCTTTGATTTATAATTTTATAATTTGTAATTAACATAGTTAATTATTTTATTTATTCTAAAGTAAATGATAATGATAAATATAATATCCTTTTTATAATTAACTTATAACTAATCTATTAACTTAATAATTTAATACTTTTTATTATCTTTATTATTTTTTGTAAATATTCAATTAATTTTTTTTATTTCATACTTTGTATATTATTAATAATGTTTTCTTAATTAGATTATAATAAGTACTTATTTTTTTATGCAAATAATTAAATTCTTTTATTATTATTAAATTATCTAAACTTATACTTTCTTAAATAACTTCTAAAAAATTTATAATTTGCCTAACCTAAAATAATTTCTTTTAAAATTCTAATCTTTTTATTATTACTTTATTACTATTGTTTATTTATTATTTTATTATATCTATTATTATTGATTTATAATTCATTTTTATCCAATTATTATGTATCTGCCAAAGCCTTGTAATAGCTTATAGATTTATTTTCCTGTCTTTATTTTCTTTGTAAATATTTAATTGCGTGGTTAGTAAATAGGGAGTGATAACTAATTGAAAGTTAATATAGACTTAGATAATTAATTAAATAAGATAAATATTTGAAATAAATCATTCACACACGTAAGTCGATCTAAGATCGCCGTCTACACTTCATAGGGTATCCCTCTTGGTTGTCTTCTTTAAATGGTCAAGTCCCTCGAATATAGGGGTGTCTTAAGCAAAGTCCATTCACGTATAAATCATCAAGTCCCTAAAGATTTAAAATATCAAGTCCCTTCGAGGTTGCCTACGGAATAATGATCTTGTCCCTACGAATAAATGATGA
The DNA here is from genome assembly GCA_963966055.1 of Lathyrus aphaca. Taxonomy (NCBI): domain Eukaryota; kingdom Viridiplantae; phylum Streptophyta; class Magnoliopsida; order Fabales; family Fabaceae; genus Lathyrus; species Lathyrus aphaca. The sequence goes on along the minus strand of OZ014520.1, from coordinate 279,795,519 downwards.
TAGTCCCTACTGTCGCTCCCAGGATTTCCATCCTGGTACAAACGCAAAAGTGGCGCGGAAAAGAATAGAGTCGCTAGTCAGGCATTTTTATCCCAAAGGAATGGGAATGGTAATGCTGCACAAACCAGAAGAAAGAAGAGGAAGGACACGGGTCCTACGAACCAAAGAAACTGAGTTCGGGAATCAGTTACGATCTGGGAAGGTATTAGCACCCAGATCGTCCGCCGTACCCGACGGGATCCACACTTGCAAAGAAACTGTTTCAAAGGGTGAGGGTATGAAAGCTGCTGCAAAGAAAAGAAAATGGAACTGGAAAGAAACTGAGAAAAGGAACAGAATAAGAAAACAAAGAGAAAAAATGTAGGGAAAATAAAGATCGTGCTCGAACGGGCCCTACCCCGCTGCCTACGTACCTCATCGGGATAATGAGGATCAGAGACGCCGTAGTTCACCTAACTAGGGGTGGAAAAGATTGCTTGTGTCTTAAGGCTTGAACTGCCTATGTCAATGCTCAGGTGTTGCAGGCTCGGACGACGAGTGCGTTACCGTCTTGCAAAATGACAAGTAGGAGCAAGTTCGTACGTAAGGAGTGAGTGGGATGAGAAAAGAAGTCCCGAAGGAGAGACGCTTATTGTTTGTCTAGTGTTTTTTATGAGTTTTCTATGAGTGTGGCACAAGGAAGTGAACTCAAGCTCTTTTCCATGGAATGTGTACTTGCTACTACATTCCAAGATGGAATAATAGAACAAGCACACTCAAGTAAGGAGAAGATCCCCAAAACTTGAACCCAAAGATTAGGGCCTAAGCTCACTAACTCATTAACTTATTAAGTGTTTTGGTATTTTATAGTGAAGAAGTATTTTTTATGCTTTTCTTGGTGAAGAAGATACCTTGATCAGACTTGTGCATCACAAGGTAAGCTTGTACTATCCCAAGATGGGAAGACTACAAGCACACCTCATGGGATAAGGCTATTGATCAAGGTATTACTTCAAACTTTATTAAGTGTTTTCTTTAAGGTTATGAGATGAGAAGAGAAGAAGAACCAAAAGGATCACAAAGGCAAAAGTCTAATGGGGGACTAAAGAATCCTAAGTGTTATCATGCATGGATACCCTAAGGTTAGTGTGGTTTTATATCCTAATGAAGAAAGAAAGAAGAAGAGAAGAAGAAGAAAGATGAGATGAGTAAGGCCTAAGCCCAACAAGCAAAGGGTTAGTACAATAAGGAAATAAGAAGAAGAGATGAGATTTGGAGATGTGGAACTCAACTTCCACACCTCACACTTACCATAGCCCCTGCAAGGTTAGTAACATGCATACAAGTGAAAGGAAATGAACAAGATAACATGCCAACATCATACAAACAGAAGTGAAATGATATGTACAAATGCTCAATGCAAATGCAACTTACAAGAATGAGAAAAGAAGCATGCAAGCTAACATGATGCAACATGAAACAAATGACAAAACAAATGCAAACTTATGAAGATGCAAAGCAAAAATGCACAAACAAGGACTCAATGCACAAGACCAGAACCAAAAACAAATCAAAGAAGAGCTTATGAAGCTAGAAAGATGAAGAGAAGAGACACACAAGACCAAACAATCACATAATGAAGTGAAAGAAGTAAAGAGATGAAGTGAATACACTTAAGAAATGAAAGAACTTAAAAGGGAAGCAAACACAAAAATTTCTAAGACACAAACCCTAACTAATATCAGAATAGAACCCTTACCCCAAAAGGACCCCAAATGAGAAGAAGAAGTTGGCACAAGTGCCCTTCTAAGCTTATAAGAGAGCTAATGATCACAAAGAAGCAAAATGGGACAAGGTGAGAACAAAAACCCACATCAATTCAACAATGCACTAAAAAAATTCCCCAACTTAAGCCAAATGATCTTCAAACATGACATAACAATGAGCCAAAAGGATTGGGAAAAATTCAGAAGCTAGATAGGTCAAATGAAGGCTTAAACATGAACTAGGGTTAATAACTTCCAACACAAGTCAAAGGACCAAGACCCAATGAAAACGTTTCTAAATATTAGGGGAAAAATCACACAAGAACTACAACATCTTAGGAATCCAGAGCAAAAAGAATGAACACCAAACTCAAAATAATGAAGCCTAGGGAAATTGGACAAGGCAGATTGCATCAAAAGGACTTAAAAAGAAATTAATTGAAATGAGGAATTAATTGCCACGTGGATAATAAGAATAAATGAAAAATAAAAATATAGAAAATTAGGGAAAACTTAAATGAAGACTCAAGAAATTTTTGGGAATTTTTTGAAGCTTGGAACTATTTTTAAAAATAAGAAAGCAAAATGAAATAAAGAAATTAAATGAAAAAAGAAATAAAAAATGAAAACTGGTCTGGGGTGTAAATAGTAAGAGAATGCAGTGAAATGGTTTGGGCTTGACAATGGAAGGGTGCGAATAGGAGGCTGAGGCCCAACCAATTTGCGCTGGTTTATAATTCATGTGGTGGAAATTCAGTGAAAAAATTGGAAAATACGTGAGCCTTTGGATGGATCAGACGCGTGCTGGGGAAAGACTCATTAAATGACGTGGCATATTGCTGAATTATGAATGGAGAGACCACAATTGTTATGGTGGGTGCGTAATAAACTGAATTAAAAAAGAAATGAAGTTTCACGTGAGAAGGAGGGTGGTGTGCTTGAACGCGTGGCAATATCCAGGGCGTTGGTGGACAGATCTGAGGGCTCTGGACTCGTCTTCTTCATGGAAAACCCTAGATCAAACATTTCCAGTTTCCGGTGACCGGAGCTAGGGCTCCGGCACCGGAATCCACACCAGATGAACAAAACATGATAAAAATGAACAACAAGCTCCAGATAGACTAATTAGGGCACGCTGAGCAGGAAAATGACATTGAAATCTTCTAAAACTAAATGAAAAAAACGGATCGAAGAGAAACAAGTATGACCATGAAACTTAAACTTCAAATATCTCACTCAATAATGCATCATTTTCGAAACTACAACTTGCAGCATGATCAGCAAACATCACAGATCACAAAATGCACAACTAATTTCTTTTTTAGATCTTAAGATTTAGAGCCATACCTGAGTTGCAGATCTTGATTCAAGGTGCTAGAAAACCAGATAGTGGATGCAAATCACTCTACCTTCACTCTAAATGCAAAATAAATGCATCTAAAGCCTTGAATGTGGCTGGATCTGAAGCTTTGCCCACACCTGCCCTGAAATGGCAAGGTTGTTGATCTTGAGAGAGAGCTTGAATGATGGTGTGATTAATGATCCTTAGCTTGCACTGATCAAGGATCTATCACTGGTTTTTGAAATGAGCAAGTGTGTGATGAGAAATGAGAGAAAATGCAGTTGGTGCAAGAAATTGGAAATGAGAGAATGAGAGAGTCTTGTGCAATTCTGAAACCCTAGCTTGTTAAATATGACCTCATAATCCAATGCTGAAAGAATTGTGAAGTTTGCACGTGGGAATCACAAGTTTTTGGTGAATTTGCAAATTTTGCAATTTGTGAGGGAAGCATGCACTCCTCATGCTTTCCTTAGCCTTTCAGCCCATGTGCAATCCCCATCCATCCCTTGATTATAATCCAGCAAGTCCTGACCCTTAGATCAAAGTTATCACACATTCCTCATGATTTTGCAAAACATCCACTTTTGAAGCAACAATCTTGTAGTGCACGAATTTGGGGTATTATTTGGAGCAAAATGATACAAATTCCTTGTATTTTATCATTGGAACCAAACTTGATCCATTCCAAGCCTTACAATTAAGTTTTGAAACTTTTTGCTTTGGGTGCATGCATGGAATTTTGGTTTTGCCCTAATTTGCAACATTTTTTCGAAGGGCCTAGAGAACAAACCAAGAATCCCATGAAAAAGTACTTGTACTTTTTGAAAATGGGATCCCTTAATCTCCAACTTTCATGTTTGACTTTGGTCCATTTGAAGAATTTTTGATCATGTTAAGCTCACTTGAATTTTAGGGCAAAAGTTGCCAAAATTGGAAATTTCCAAAAACCAACTTTGTACCATTTTTGCAAAACCCTTCAAATCTTCATGATTCTTGATCCTTGAACCTTCCAAACCTCTTATAACATTGTAAGGACACCCCTTGGCAAGAAAAAGTTGGTTGGCCCCTTGAAATCACACAGTTGACTTTTTAAGGGCACAATTGACCAATTACTTCATCTGCAAGCAACTGAAGAATTTCTTGACTTCCACATGGAATTTTCTCATGAAAATTGATACCTAGGATCCTCTTGACATATAAAAGACTTTGCCCAAATGAAATAGCCAAAGTTGTGAATTTTTGATGCTTGAATCTCAAACCCTAGTTTAGGTGCCTTGCTTAGGAGCTTTGCCCTATCCTGGAATCTCTGATGATCATGCAATCTTCTGAGTTTTTGCAAATGAACTTGATCTTGTAAATGGAGTGTAGACCCCTTATAGGACTTGTACAAAACCATTGGGACCCTTGTCATGGCTTGTGATGCCTCAAGAACCTCCCCAGATGATCATATGCCTAATGCTAGGACATGAGAAGTGTTATGCCTCATCTTTCCATGCTAGGATGCTAAGAATATGGTATGTTCATGATGAATATGATGTGATATGATGCTTAAAATGAAGAGGGCAAATTTGGGGTGTTATAGCTGCCCCTATTCAATCGTCAGTTAATCTGAAAAGGACGGTAGCACGAGCTATCAACCATTTAAGTTAAACTGTGATTGAATACCAAGAAGACCTGAAATTTGCACTCTGACAAAGAATGCAAAACTAGGAAATAAACCCAACCAAATGACGCTTTAGTGATCTGAAGTGAAAAGAGAGCAGACGAGCTCCTTCTAAGTTGAAACTGTTAACTGGAATTAGAATACTTTGACAGACAAGTCTTCTTTAAACAATCCTGTTACGCCAGTGTCGTTCCCCGAATTTCCATCCTGGTACAAACGCGAAAGTGGCGCGGAAAAAGAATAGAGTCGCGAGCCAGGCATTTTTATCCCAAAAGAAAGGGAATGGTAATGCTGCACAAACCAGAAGAAAGAAAAGGAAGGACACGGGTCCTGCGAACCAAAGAGACTGAGTTCGGGAGTCGGTTACGACCTGGGAAGGTATTAGCACCCAGATCGTCCGCCGTACCCGACGGGATCCACGCTTGCAAAAGAAACTGTATCAAAGGGTGAGGGTATGCAAGTTGCTGCAAAAGAAAACAAAATGAACTGGAAATAAACTGAGAAAAGAACTGAATAAGAAAAAAAAGTGAAAAATGTAGGGAAAATAAAGATTGTGCTCGAACGGGCCCTATCCCGCTGCCTACGTACCTCATCAGGACAATGAGGATCAGAGACGCCGTAGTTCCCCTAACTAGGGGTAGAAAAGAAATTGCTTGTGAATTAAAGCTTGAACTGCCTATGCCAATGCTCAGGTATTGCAGACTCGGACGACGAGTGCGTAACCGTCTTGCAAAGTGACAAGTAGGAGCAAGTTCGTGTACGGAGCGAATGAGATGAGAAAAGAATTCCCGAAGGAGAGACGCTTATTGTTTGTTTGTGTTTTTTATGAAGCTTTTATGAATGTGTCACAAGGAAGTGAACTCAAGCTCTTTTCCATGGAATGTGCACTTGTCACCACATTCCAAGATGGAATAATAGAAAAAGCACACTCAAGTAAGGAGAAGATCCCCAAAACTTGAATCCAGAGATTAGGGCCTAAGCTCACTAACTCATTAACTTATTAAGTGTTTTTGGTATTTACAATGAAGAAGTGTTTTTTATGCTTTTCTTGGTGAAGAAGATACCTTGATCAGACTTGTGCATCACAAGGTAAGCTTGTACTATCCCAAGATGGGAAAACTACAAGTACACCTCATGGGATAAGGCTATTGCTCAAGGCATTACTTAAAACTTTATTAAGATGTTTTTTATGGTTTTGAGATGAGGAGAGAAAAGAAACCAAGATCACAAAGGTAAAATCTAAAGGGAAAAGTCTACTCCTAATATTCACATGCTCGGATGGTCCTAGGTTAGTGAGGCTTACTATCCTAAAGAAGAAAGAAAGAAGAAGAGAAAGATGAAAGGAGAAGCTCCATGGTGGCCTAAGCACACCTCAAGTTAAGAAAGAAATAGAGAAGATGAGGGATAAAATAAGATGAAGAAGAAGAAAATGCAAAATGGAGTAACCGAATAATGCAAAAACAGAGCCTACACCAGTAGGACTTCCAGATGTAACAACATGCAATAAGTAAAATCGGTCCTTAGTGGTACCTAACGGAGAAGGTCCGTTGCCTCTTCAATACGCGCAAGAGAAACTCAGGAAATAAGATTCACACAATCGATCCAGTAAGTCCTTAAGTGCTTATCACCACAAATCGACAAATCGAATAAATAGGAATATTCATCCAGATAATCCATCAAGTCCCAGAAGATTATAAAAATAATAAACCACAAGGCCATCATCGAGCAGTATCCTCCATCATCGCAATCAAGCAATAAACCTAACGGAGAAGGTCTGTCGCCTCTTCAACACACGCAAAAGAAATCAAGAATATAAACCATCAGAGGCTCACACAAGTCAGCGGATCCAACAACCAAGCACACGTATTAGTCATCAGGGTATCAAAGATAAGCCAAATGTAGGCATCCAACATCCAAAGCAATCAACAAAGAGAACTTGACTGAAAACCAAGAATTGGTCCAAACCACATCAGTGACTAAATATCATCTGCATCCATAATCTCATCAATCCACACAGAGTTCTGAAAATTAGTCCAAGGGAATCTAAAATCAACAAGTAATCATAAACTTATACCAAGAAGCTTTAAAAAAAATTCTACTCTAATTAACCAAAGTTTTTTTAATGATAAAACATCTAAATGCAAAATCAATACTAAAATCAATGTTAAGAATAAATCATCATTAAACTCAAACTAGAATTAACAAAAAACTATAAAAATAATAGAAACTTAAACCAAAACAAATTAACCAAAAAAATAATTATATTCTATTATAATTAATAAGGTAAATACTAATGACTAAAAAAATTAAAACAAAAGATATAACAAGAGGGGGAGGCATCTTCTAAAATGGGGTGCAGTGAGAAAAACCGATGGGCCTATGATCTTAAGGCCCGACAACAACAACAATGGAGGTCTCTAGTCATAGAGCGCCGACGTCATGATCCTCTCAATCTTCTTTGGAATTGTCGGTGGCTCTGCGTTCTTCTTCTATTTCATAAACAAAACTCAAACAGATCCAACTCCAATCTCAAAAAAGGAAAACGACACCATCGGAAAAACAAAATCGTCGGTGATTTGTCATTAGAAACGAACGCCGGAAATCAACCCTTGTCGTTCAACTCAGCTTCGCACCTCTCGTGGTGAAATCGAAGCACGCCGGCCGTTTCAAATCAGTTCGTCGATTACGCTCGACCTCACCTCGAGATCTCTCTGCTCTGATCGGAGCTCATCGGCGCCGGTAACTCACCGTCGCGAATCTCCGTTGCTCTCTCAAGCCTTTGTTCCGCGACTTGCTTTTTACTACGACTTGCAGTTTTGATTCAGATCCATCTTGCTCTCTACTTCATCTCAAACAACCGCGGCTTCTTTTGTTGTGCTTCGATGAGAGGTTTTGAAGGTGAGTTAAGAGCTGTTCTATTCCATCTTCTTCTCTTTCTGTTTCTGGATCTGGTTTTGGTTTGTTGTTGTTTGTGAGTGAAGGAGTGAGATTTTAGGAGAGTTTTTGCTTTTGTGTTTATGTGTGTACGAAAGAATGTTGTTGAAGAAGAAGAGTGAGGAATGATGGGGTTATGGAGATGATTATTGTAAGTTGTTGGAGGTTGCGGTTTTGCTTGGTTGTTGAAGAAGAATGAGGGAAGGTTGTGGTGGTGATGTTTGAGGCGGTTGTAGAGGTTTGAGGTTATGGCAGGTTGTGAACTTGATGATGATGAGAGAGGATGGCGAGTAAGTGATGAAAATGAGTGACGGGAAAATGGCGTGTAGGTTGAATGGAGTAATGCTGAAGAAGAAAAGGATGGTGTGTCGTGGTTTCGGTGAAAGGGGGGTTGGTTGTGAAGAGGTGATGCTGAATGAGTGGAATGCATGTGCCTGGTATGCGTGTTGCGAAATTTGTTGGGTGTCCACCAGTCCACGCATTTCCCCCAATCCTTTTCTTTTTCAGTGGAATTTTTATGCCTTTTTGTCATATGTGTGTATGAGTGGTAGTGGAAAATGTTGTAATGGAAATGTGGGACCAGTTGTTTTTGTACACAGCGTGAGTTTGTGAGGATTTGTTGGAGTGATGAAAATGGGTATATGGGAGTGAAAATAGTCTTGCAAAAATTGGTGTAGCTGTGTGTTGTGGGGCCAACCTTTTGTGAATTGTAACAACTCATTCTTATTTCCAATATTTTTATGGTAAAACATGATAAACTAAATAACTTGTTTTCTTCTCCACTTTTGGTCAATTAGACGTAAATGAATAATGGGCTCTTTACATAAGAAAAATAATGGACTTTAAGTTTGAAAAATGATTTGGGTGTGGATATAATAGTAAAAGAATAAATGGATATAAGAAATGGTTTTATTTTGAAATTGGATAAATGGATAAAGGACTCTATAAAAAAATAATGGATTTTATTGACAAATGGGATTGGATTTAAAAACGGTTATTGAAACTGAACTTAAAACAATGAAAATGGTTTTAAAATTAAAATATGGCTGGTTACTTGGAATATAATGGATAGAGAAAAACTGTGACTAAAATCAGATAGTGGACTAGAACAGATGAACATGAAACGACTATTGATTTGGGAATTTGGGAAAATGAACATGGGAAAGAAATAGGTGATTAAAATGGACATGAACATGGATAAGAAAAGTTGGATGACAACTACTTACGAAAGGAGGAGAAAAAAAATGTTTGAAAATGATGGAAATAAAATAAGTGGATATGGATATGAACCAAATCAAAAGCCACTGATGCCCAATACACCCGAGTTTAATCCAACACCAAATTTATACCAACTTCCATACGCCTCAGATGAAATAAGCACGACTGCCACATAACAGCTCGCAATGAAACAACAACCCTTTAAATCACTTTGAAATCTTGACTTGATTATTGAACTTGATGACCTCCATAATGAAACCTGGGACATATACTTGAAATTTCTTTGAGAATGAAGATAGTCTGAGATGCCGAGAAGATGAAGATATCCTTGTAACTTAGAATAGCCCGACGATGGGTCAAAGGCATAGTGGATGGTCCTTGCAGGCGTGAAATTCCTGAAAACCACTAAATAAGGGAAATAAACCCTAATCTAATGACAGGAGCACCAGAAAATGATGTCATTGATGACTGCAAAGCCAAAGCGTTGAATTCCTCTGATAATCCGCAAATGGGATATGAAACACTAATTCTCCAGAAAATACCGATCCCATGTCTTATGCACATGATATGAATTAATGGAAATGCATATGAGATGCAAAACGAAAAGCTGACAAAGATAGAAAACCAGAGGGCAAATTTAGGGTGTCTACAGCCAGGAACTAGACATACGAGTCCTCACTGCATATGACTTGAGACAGACGAATCTCCTTCGGATATACCTGTTACGCCAGGACCGGTGATGCACTAAAGTCTGTGGGATAGACATGCATAATCAAGGTAGACGAACCTTCTTCATATATTATCCGTGGATATATGGTATAGGACAGACGAGTCTTCTTCGAGCAAACCTGTTACACCAGGTGCAACATTAATAAGTGGTTCCTGAGACAGACGAGCCTCCTTCGGCTAATCCTGTTACGCCAGGACCGGTAACCATTTTGACATATATTCCCACAGTCAGGACTTTAAACCTCTTCAATACAGACGAGTATTGGATAATCATCAAGATAACACAGACGAGTGCCATAAGTCGATGATACAGACGAGTATCAGACGATGATCTAAGAAACACAGACGAGCGCTTCAAGCAGTGATACAGACGAGTATCAGCCACTGTTATAGACGAATACCAAAAAATCAAACACAAATGAGCACTTGGAATAGCCCTGAGTACCAGGATAAACAACAAATCACCATATTCAGATATAAGCTAACACAGACGAGTGTTAGGGATGATACAGACGAGTATCCAAACAAAGCAGACGAGCTTCAAACAGATAATCAACACAGACGAGTGTTGGAACTTGCAGACAAGCAATCATAGGTATTACCTCTCAAAACATAGACGAGTGTTGGAACTTGCAGACGAGCAATAATAAAGATTATATACCAAACACAGACGAGTGTTGAGAAGTTGCAGATGAGCAATCAACAATTATTATCATATCAAACAGAGACGAGTGTTGGGGAGTGCAGACGAGCAACAACAAATGCTGGATACTGAACGCAGACGAGTGTTGGGAGTTGCAGACGAGCAACATCAAGGTAATCATAGTCCACTGCTGGGGAGAGCAAACGAGCAATACCAAAGGGATAACACATACAGGTGTTGAGAGATACAGACCAGCAGCAATAAAGCATGAACACAGACGAGTGCTGGAAATTGCAAACGAGCCACACCAAAGCAAGAGCACAGACGAGTGTTGGAAATTGCAGACGAGCAAACAGCAGATGCTTGACTGTATCATCATATTGACCAAAGAATGGCAACTTGCTGGGGAATATTTCACTGACAGGAGTGAAAATCAAATATGAACTTTGTGGGGAAAGATCATCTTCAGACTTGGCTGGAAAAGATGCTTCAACAATGCTCTGGCTGGAGAGAACATTTGCTGGTTCAAAGCTCTGTGGAGATAGCAGGCATTCAAATTCCTGCTGGGCACTCCACTGGGGGAAGAATAAACTGCTTGGGCTATCTGCCAAGGCTTAGTTGGGGAAGAATTCTGCTTGGGAGAATGTGACGCCATCCTGCAACCTGCAACAACAGAAAACACAAGTGTGCCCCGGGGATTTGCATGGTATGATCTGTTCATCCATCGTCACCCAAAACTCAAAGAGGGTTTACAGTTTCCCTGCAATTCCATTTTCTTTCAAATTATCACCATGTTTACAATGCAATGCTATTTTTGCCAAAAATTCAAGACATTTTGCAAACAAAAATAAACACACACAACTTTTAGACTGAATATTCTTTTTATTGAAAGGCCTCTGAATAGGCAAAGATTTACATCAGGAAGCAACCACCTGGAAAGAGGTAGCCACCATAAAATTGAGAAAAGAAACTATCCTAATGGCAATGGGCACATCATCCCAATGATTTCCATTTTCGCTATGACCAGCATGTCTTCAAGACTCTTCATTCTTGCCTTTGCTTTCTGAGAGGATGAGGGGACTGTTTCCTATCCTTCTAATATTGTCAAGTTGTTCGAAACGAAGACGTGGTTCAGATTACTCGGATCGCAGTTATTCGATTATTCCCTTGTTTTGCGTGGATCGCCCTTTCGGGTTTTCAGTCCACCGGGATACCCTTTTTTGCCTGAGCTGTCCAATGTGGCTTTTCAACTCAGCGGGTGTACACATATTTTTTATTTATTTCCCTAACTTTTGCCCGAGCTTTTTATTCTGTTTTTAGCTCGCCGGGATGCCCCTTATTTTTTTGCCTGGACTTTAATTCTGTTTTTGTGTCCAGCGGGTCTCTTATGCGAAGTATTTATTAACTGCGTCTGAGTTAACAGGGGACTGGAAGTCATCTCCATCCATAGTGGTGAGCATCAGTGCTCCTCCTGAGAAGACTTTCTTCACTATGAATGGTCCTTCGTAGTTTGGGGTCCACTTACCCCTGTGATCTGAACCTGGAGGAACGATCCTCTTCAACACAAGCTTTCCTACCTGATACTCCCGAGTACGTACTCATTGGTAGAATGCACGCTTCATTCTCCTCTGATAAAGCTGACCATGACAGATAGCCGCTAATCTCTTTTCCTCAATTAGACATAGCTGATTTTAACGAGCACGCACCCATTCAGCCTCATCCAGCTTTACATCCATCATCACACGCAATGAAGGAATCTCTACTTCAACAGGCAGGACTGCCTCCATACCATATACCAGAGAAAAGGGAGTTTCCCCAGTTGACGTCCTGACTGACGTTCGGTACCCATGCTGCGCAAATGTTAACATCTCATGCCAATCTTTGTAAGTGACAACCATTTTCTGCACAATCTTCTTGATATTCTTGTTTGCTGCCTCTACCGCACCATTCATCTTTGGTCGGTAAGGAGAAGAATTGTGATGCTGTATCTTGAAGTCCCGACACAACTCTACCATCATCTTGTTGTTGAGATTAGAACCATTGTCAGTAATGATCCTTTCGGGTACTCCGTATTTGCATATGATATCTCTTTTCAGAAATCTTGCCACCACTTGACGAGTGACGTTGGCATAAGATGTTGCTTCCACCCACTTAGTGAAGTAATCAATCGCGACCAAGATAAAGCGATGACCATTTGAAGCAATAGGCTCTATCTTCCCGGTCATTTCAATGCCCCACATAGAAAAGGGCCAAGGAGATGACATGACGTTGAGCGGGCTTGGAGGAACATGCACTTTGTCTGCATATATTTGGCACTTGTGGCACTTACAAGCGAACGAACAACAGTCTGCGTCCATTGACATCCAATAATATCCCGATCTTAGTAATTTCTTTGCCATAACATGCCCTCCTGCATGGGTACCGAAAGATCCTTCGTGGACTTCCTGCATTAACAGGCTTGCTTCGTGTCTATCCACGCATCTGAGCAAGACCATGTCAAAGTTTCTCTTGTACAAAACTCCATCAGTATTCAAGAAGAAGCTTAGCAGCAAGTCGCCTTAAGGTCTTCTTGTCATTGGAAGATGCCCCGGCTGTGTATTCTTGCTTTTCCAGGAATAACTTGATATCAAAGTATCAAGGTTTCTCGTCAGACACGGCGTCTACAGAGAAGGCATGAGCTGGAGCGTCAAGCCTGGATATATCAATTCTGGGCACATAATTCCAACACAAGACTTTGAGAGACGAAGAAAGAGTGGCCAATGCGTCGGCAAACTGATTTTCATCACGTGGTATGTACTGAAGCTTAATTGTTGTGAAGAATGTCAACAGTTTTCTAGCATAATCCCTGTATGGAATTAGATGCTCTTGATGCGTATACCACTTTCCGGTAACTTGGTTAATGACGAGGGCTGAATCTCCAAATATATCAAGGTTCTTAATCCGAAGATTAATAGCCTCCTCTATTCCCATTATACATGCCTCGTATTCCGCTTCATTGTTGGTGCAGCCAAAAGTAATTCTGGCAGCGAATGGAAAGTGAACACCTTCGGGAGTAATAAGAACGACACCAACTCCACGACCATTGATATTGACAGCCCCATCAAACATCAACTTCCATTTGGATTCAGGGTTTGGCCCCTCCTCCGGAAGTGGTTCCTCGCAATCGTTTGCTTTGAGGTACATGATGTCCTCATCAGGGAAATCAAACTTCATTGGCTAATAATCATCTTCAAGAGGTTGCTGTGCAAGGTAATCCAACAATACACTTCCCTTGATGGCTTTCTGAGAAGTATACTGGATGTCATATTCAGTTAAGATCATTTGCCACCTAGCAGCCCTTCCGGTTAACGCTGGTTTCTCGAAGATGTACTTGACAGGATCCATTTTGGAAATGAGCAGTGTGGTGTGAGTCAACATGTACTGCCTCAGTCGGCGAGTAGCCCATACCAAAGCGCAACAAGTTTTCTCGAGCAGTGAGTATCGGGATTCACAGTCGGTAAACTTTATGCTAAGGTAATAAATAGCGTACTCTTTTCGACCAGACTCGTCATATTGGCCTAGAACACACCCCATTGACCCTTCTAGCACAGTCAAGTACATGATTAAAGGTCTTCCTTCCACTGGAGGCATTAGAATTGGAGGCTCCTGCAAATATTATTTTATTTTGTCGAAAGCTCTTTGGCAGTCATCGTTCCACCTGACCGTTTGCTCTTTTCTTAGCAATTTGAATATTGGTTCACACGTGGCAGTTAGATGAGATATGAACCGAGAAATGTAGTTTAACCTCCCTAAAAACCCGCACACTTCTTTTTCTGTTCTCGGTGCAGGCATATCTTGAATTGCTTTTACCTTTGCAGGATCTACCTCAATTCCTCTCTGACTAACAATGAAACCCAGCAGTTTCCCGGAATGCACTCCGAAAGTGAACTTGTTTGGATTCAACCTCAGCTTGTATTTATCAGCCTATCAAAAAACTTCTTCAGGTTGACCAGATGCTCTTCTTCATCTCGGGACTTAGCAATCATATCGTCCACATAACACTCAATCTCCTTGTGTATCATGTCGTGGAACAATGTGACCATCGCCCACTGATAAGTTGCCCCGACGTTCTTCAGGCCAAAGGGCGTGACCTTATAGCAGAATGTACCCCACGGGGTAATGAACGTTGTTTTCTCCATGTCCTCCGGCTCCATCTTAATCTGATTATATCCGGAGAAACCATCCATGAAGGAGAATACCGAGAATTGAGCAGTATTGTCTACCAACACATCAATGTGTGGCAACGGAAAGTCATCTTTTGGGCTCGCTCTATTCAAATCCCGGTAGTCAACGCACATCCGGACCTTGCCGTCCTTCTTCGGTACAGGTACAATGTTAGCTACCCAAGGTGGGTAACTAGTTACAGCAAGGAAGCCGGCATCCCATTGCTTCTGAACCTCCTCTTTGATCTTCATCGCCATGTCAGGACGAGTTCTTCTCAATTTCTGCTTCACAAGAGGACAGTCTTCTCTCAGAGGTAGCTTATGCACAACGATGTCGGTATCCAACCCTGGCATATCTTGATATGACCAAGCAAAGATATCCACATACTCGCGCATCATACTGATCAGCTCTTTCTTGACGTCGGCCTGCAGACTGGCCCCAATCTTGATCTATTTCCTCACATCTTCACTGCCAATGTTGATGATCTCAATTTCTTCTTGATGAGGCTGAATAACCCGTTCCTTTTGTTTCAACAATCTGACCAATTCTTTAGGGAGTTCACAGTCTTCCTCAACCCCTTCATCAGTTTGGTATACAGGATTGTCAAAGTCATGCGTGGTCATAGTAGGAACGTTATCAATGGAATCCGGATGATTAACACTGCACATATGATGTGCTTATTTCAGAATCTTCTTATTTTGAAAAAGAGACGCTAACACAAAAACAAAAAAGGAAAAACACATTGCCATTTTTATATTTTTTGTGAAAAATTTAAAAACAAAGAAAAAGAACATAATTTGTCTGAAAATGTCCTTTCATTTCATGGTAAAATAAGATGCATACAAAACATGGTGGCCCAATACAATGGATCCTAGCATCTTGGGCAGAATGATGGATTTGACAATGTAGTATGATAATAAAAGGAAACAAATGAATTACTCTGAGTGCCAATTAACTTGGACAATGTCTTCAATAGACCAGTTCTTCAACTCCTCTCCGGGCGCGCACGGGTGAATCCAGTTGTCCCAATCACCATCATTGTCTCCATCTTGGCTTGTCACACAAATTTGGTTGCAGTCGAGCATCCCAGCGCTTGTAAAGGTAATGGCTTTACCACTTGGAGTAGATCCACCAGGCTGATACCCCAAACCAAACTTGTCGTCTTTCTTTTCTAGCTCCAGCAATTTTCCCCAGCCTTGGGCACTTCCTGACTGAACGACCTTCTTTGCCTGCTTGTAGGAATGGATGGAGGTACCCTCTTTCTCACTGCTCTTCTCTACATGAGTTAAGATGCTGATGTTAACTGCTTCGAAAGCCTGACATAGAGTCTCATGGATCTCTCCATCCATCTCCACATACTTGAACGTTGATAAGTGGCTTACGAAGATGTCTTCCTCTCCGCATATTGTGATTACCTGGCCGTCCACCACATATTTGAGCTTTTGATGCAGGGTAGAAGTTACAGCTCCAGCAGCATGAATCCATGGGCGTCCCAACAAGCAGCTATATGCAGGCTGAATGTCCATGACATAGAAGATACTTTTGAAAACTTGAGAACCTATTTTGACGGGCAACTCAACTTCTCCGAAAACTGATCTTCTAGACCCATCAAAAGCTTTGACAATCAAATCACTTGGTCTCAGGACTATCCCATCAACATTGAGCTTCATTAATGCCTTCTTCGGAAGCACATTAAGGGAAGAGCCTGTATCCACAAGGACATGTGACAACACAACACCCTTGCACTCCATAGTGATATGTAGTGCTTTGTTATGGTTTTGGCCCTCTGACGTGAGGTCTCTGTCTGTAAAGCCCAGCCCATGGCTTTCATTAACACTGCCCACTACAACTTCAAGTTGATTGACAGTGATTTCTGGAGGAACATAGGCCATCTGCAACACTTTCAATAAGGCCTCTCTGTGTGCAGGAGAACACATCAGCAAAGATAGAATGGATATCTTGGAAGGTGTCTGGTTCAACTGCTCGACCACCTTATAATCACTCTTTTTAATGATCCGCATGAATTCCTCGACCTCTTTTTCAAATGTACCCTGCCCAGCAACAGGAGTTGTTGATTCATCAGTCACAGCTTTCTTTCCTTTGGCCTTCGACGAAGCCTCAACCTCAGGATCCCCTCTCAGCACTGGGGGAGCAAATAAACGACCACTCCTTGTGAAACCTCCAACTCCTCCGATGTTCTCTACAGTCGGGTCAACAGCAGCAGACTTGCTCTCAATCTTCTGTCCAGCTACGTACACGTCTGAGCCGTAATGCCATGGAATGGCTTTATCGTCTGTATAAGGAACCGGCCCAGGCACAGTGATAGTCACAGGACTAACCTCAGGAGTATAAATGGTTACAGGCTCTCTTCTGGCAGGCATCTCTACTTCATCATAGAAAATGGTTATGGTTGACACATCATCAGCTTCATTACCAATTCTGTTAAACTGTAAGGATCCATCATCAATCAAACCTTGCAAGCCCATCTTCAGATTCTCACATCCATTATCAGCATTCAGACATTTCTCACAGTCAGCACTGCATCCAGGAAACACTTGACCATTCAACAACTTCTCCTTCACTACCAACAAAGGAGTCTTCACTTCTTCTATACTCAGCATAAGACTTAACTTCTCACCACCCTCGACAACATGGATTCTAGCCCCTCCGTGATCCGGAATAGGATTCGAAGTAACATTTGGTGGTGGTGCAAAGTTAATCGCTTTGGAGTCTATCAAGTCTTGGACTTTGTGATGTAGCGCCCTGCACTTCTCAGTCGAGTGCCCGGGTGCTCCTGAGTGGAAAGCGCATCTTGCATTGACATCGTAACCCACTGGAAGCTCTCCAGGAGGTGGTGGTGACAAAGTTCTCAGTTGAATCAGATTCAAGTCTAGCAGTCTTGGTAGCAAAGCAGCATAAGTCATGGGGATGACCTCAAGCACCCTATTAGCCGGGAGAGTTTGCCTTGGCTGATAAGGTCTCTGTTGATAGTTGGTACGCTGTGGTTATTGTTGTTGTTGTTGTTGAGGTTGCATCTGTTGCACTGGACTAGAAGGAATTGTGACTGCTGCCACATGCTCGTATGGTCTTCTATACCCTCGGCCCCGTCCTCGGCCGAACACAGCATCTGTCTCCCCTTCTCTTCTTCTAGGAGGTCCACTGAAAGCTTTTCTTGCTCCATTTGAACTGCTAGCACTTGTATCTTGGATCTTCCCCATCTTCAACAAGGTCTCAACCCTCTCCCTAGCAATTACAATATCATTGAATTTGGTGGCAGAACTGGACGTCAATCTTTCAAGAAACACTCCCTACAAAGTTCCCATAAACATGTCAGCCATTTCGTTCTCAAGCAGTGGTGGTTGCACTCTGGCAGCGAGCTGGCGCAACCTCTGAGCATATTCTTTGAAACCCTCCTTAGCAGTCTGAGACATGTGTTGCAACTGAGTGCGATTTGGAGCCATGTCCAAATTATACTGGTATTGTCTCACAAAAGCTTCTGCCAGGTCTTTCCAGCTTTTAATGTTGACTCTGCTAAGCTTCATATACCATTCTAGAGAGGCCCCGACCAAGCTGTCCTGGAAGTAGTACATCCAGAGTTTTTCATCATCGGTGTGAGCAGCGATCCTTCCTACGAAGGACTGAAGATGAGTCTTCGGGCATGCAGTGCCATTGTACTTCTCAAAAGTTGGTACCTTGAACTTGTAAGGGATTCTAACCCCTGGAACCAAGCCCAAGTCAGTAATGTCAAATCCCAAAGAGCTATGGGATTGAATAGCTTTGATTTGCTCTGCCATTTCCTCAAACTTCCTGTTCATCTCAGCCCCCTGACCTTCAGCTTCGTCCAGCAGAGTGAACTGTTCGTCCTGGTTATCCATTTTCACATTATTCAAACCATCATTGATTATAGTCACCCCTGGTTGTGTTATAGGGATTTCCCCTTGACGTGCGCCCGCACCGTTACGATTATCAGCAGCAGCAGTGTTGTTCCTGGTTTGATTCTCAACCAATTCCCGCAGACGCTCTTGATTCTGACCCATGCCTGCCATCAAAGTCATGAAATTATCCATCCATAGCCTCAGGCCAGCTAAGTCAGCTTGCATCTGATCCATAATTCTCTCTCTGTTAACCTTTGTTGGATATCTGTGTGCGACTGGCTGTTCCCGAACTTTTCTGGGAGTTATAGTGCCTGAAACACAAAAGACATTAGAACTGAAGCACTACCTGCAAAACAAACAAACAGGTTATATGCAATGCAATGTAACTGCTCATGTTCCCAAGTTTCAAGCATTTGTATGCCCCGGTTCTGGAATCTACTCCAGACAGTCACTTTGAGTATTATCTTTCAAACTTTCTCTTTGATGAGTGTTCAGATATTAGCAGTATCAGACAAACGAATCTTGCACATTCAGAAAGATAATTTGCATATTAACATTATATTATGGACAAACCACTGCCGACCAAAAGTTAGAGCACAAACAAAATATTCCCCGAAGGGTTACAAGCTAGTACATGAATAACAGACAAAATACAAAATAAGCAAGACTCCTACAACAAGTCTGTAGGTAGTCTGAAAAAATAAACTAAACTAAGGACCCAGGCTCTGCCACCTCTGCTCTGCTCTTCTTGACACCCGCTCTCAGCTTGAGCTTTTCAATCTCTTTCCTTGCTTCCTCCAAGGCTAACTGGCTTTGTGCTAACTGCTGAGTCTTTTCCCTCTGAATGGTGTGGACTTGCTCCACCTCTTCCTTTTTGTAGGCCATTTGCACTTCAAAGAACTCTTCTTTCTCTTTGAACTTCTTCTGCTCTTCCTCCTTTTGGCCTTGCAACCAAACAATGGATTGTCGAGCTTCCTTGAGAGTCTTCAAAGTCTTTTTTCGTTCAGCTTCTCTCTTTGCTTCCATCAGACCCAACCTGTGAAAATGGGCCTCTCTTCCAGCAAAGTCTTTCTCCTTATCTTCCAAAGAGGCTTGGATCTTCTGCAGCTTACCTTCTGCTTCATTCTTGACCCTTTTGGTAAGATGGTACAGGCTTACCATTTCAGCATTCTCCACTCTAACTTCATGCAGCTGAGCCTCCAATTTCTTGTACTTTTCAAGGGAGACAGTACTACTTTGACCTTGAACCTCTCTGGGATAAAGTGGAGCTTCAACTGAGAAAGGCATGAGAACTTCTTCTACACGTCTTTGCAACCATGCAGCAAAAGGTGGATACGTATTGGGATCAACTCTACCAAAGTCTTTCTTACCCTTCCTTATCCTGTGAGACCAAGCTTGGACTGCTTGTAATACTAACTCCTTGTTTCCTTCCACAGGAAAATACAAAGATTCAGCAAACTCTTACATCAGTGGAGGATCTCTCAAAGGGTAACCAAATTGTTTTCTGGCTAGTGTTGGATAATAACTGATGACACCTTTCCTTCCCAGCAAAGGTACTCCAGCAAACCTTCCACAACTGACCAGCAATTCTTTACCTAGCAGATCTCTGTCATATCCCCAGGCAATATCTTCAGCAGTTAACCCCATCAGTCTCCTTGACCATCTCCACTCATCCCTCATATCCTTGAAGGCACCTTATTTTGGCAGTTGTCTGGCAAACCATTCAGCAAACAATGAAGCACAGCAGACTACTGGTCCACCCCTACCTTTCTCATTCCTGTAATGCACACTGTAGTAGAAGTCACCCAAAAGAGTAGGCACAGGATTGTGTAAACACCCCAATTTGACCTCACCTATTCACACCATGGCTTGTGATCATTTCATATGCATAAACTCAATCATAGCATCTCATATCACATTTTTGATTCACTGCATAGATTCAAAGTCATCTGCATCTAGGGTTTGTGATCTGAGCAATCCAAGAGCTTCTTGAGCCACTCCAAAGGTCATCAATCACTTCAAAGGGGTCCATGTGTGTTCAAGCATCATGTTATATCCTCTCAAAGTCAAGAATGTCAAAGAATCACAAGAACTGAGAATGGTATGGAAGCAGAGCCAGGCTTGACTGCACAGATGACCTAGAATTAGGGTTTTGGTTTCAGAGGCCATAACTCCAATTTTTTTGGTCATTCTTCTTTCTATTGGTCTCTATATGGTATAGGGAGTATGCATATCAATTTTCATGAAGAAATTCCATGGGGAAGTCATCTGATCAAGAGTTGACTTTTCAAGCAAGTCAGTGTAAAATCAGGGCATCTGAGGCCCCCAATGACCCAACCAAAGGGTGTTCTTCATCATTTTGATTGTATATGATCTTTATTTGATCATGGAAGTTGTTAGAGGTTCACAAAATTGAAGAATTTCAAGTCTTTTGCAAAGTTGACTTTTTGGGCAAGTTTGACTTTTAATGAAATTGCCATTTTAGGCAACTTTTTCAACCTTTACTTTTTGATTCAAAAAAGCTTCAAATGGAGAAACTTTGGTCATGAAAGTTGTAGAATAGATCATTCCCTTTTCAAAAAGTACAAGAACATGACCTAATTCATTTTGGATCAAAAGTTATGACTTGTCAAAGTTGGCAAAAATCACTAAATTTCAAGTTATGCACCAAAGAGGCAAAGTTGCAAATTCACTTCTCAAGGCAAATTAAGTCATCAAATGCATTTCTAAACTTCACAACATGATCATGCAAGACCTAAAACTCAGAATGGGCCAAGAAACTTCTCACTTTTGTGGCCTATGGATCAAGATATTTCACAAAGATCAAAAGAAAGGCAAGTTGCAAAACTCATCATAGTTTATCATCCACTTGCTGGCTAGCTTGCTGAACCATCCTAGGCCTTTCCCCACATCATGCTGCGCAGGACACACTCCTTGTACTTGGCTAGAAAGTAGCCCATACTTCTCTTACACCAACTTTGACATTTTGGCAACTTGAGCCATACCAATCAATAAAGCACACATCACATCTTCTGACCAATCCCAATTGTTTATACAAGCAAAAAGCAAGCCAAAGAAACTACAACACAAGCCTGAAACACTCCATAACTCAGCATTCTCATTTTCACCTCATCTTGTAAGAGCCTTCGAAACAGCCAGCACAAGCCTAAAACACACAAACAAACTTCACAAACAATCTCAACACTCTTTCCTGACCACAAAGCACCCATCACCATTGCCTTAAACCCCCAGAATCACAAATACGATTCTCACCTCACCTTGAGCAGAACCTCTGCCATCTTCCAAACCAGCCACTACAAACTTCTTCTAAGCATCAGGACTTCATCAGTGGACCAAGAGGGGTAGTTTGCACGAAGAGAGAGGGTCAGAAAGTTGCAAACTGAGAAAGCTCAAAGCTCAGGTATATCAAGAACTTTTTTTCCAGAAATGAATTTTTAAGTTTCTAAGTTGTTCCTCATGCTTTGCTGATCACTCTGATGTTATTAGTTTTGAAAATGGTTGAGAAATGAGTATTTAATCTTGTTCTGAAACTTGTCTGACCTAAAAATGTTTGGCTTCGATTTGTTTGATTGATGAAGAATAAATGATGTTTGAATGGGGGTTTTGATTTAGTTTGGCATGGGGATGATTTCTGGATAGTTAGTTTTCGTTTTCATGAAGTTTTGAGGGTTTTAGGGATTTTCAGGTGGGAGTCCCACCGGAGAAGACGACCAGAGGTCTTCTCCGGCCACCTGAAAATAATTAGGGCTAATCCCTGTAATTAATGTCAGTTTGAATTGTGAGCATTGGATGAGCTGACTTAGTCCACTCCCGCGCGTGCTCAATGGCCCAGATCCATTCACTTAGCCCTAATCCACGTCATTATCATAATTAATCCAGTTTAATTAATTAAAATAGGATTTAACTCAGTTTGAATCTCACCCCTTGGATCTGGCGCGCAGTCTTTCCCTCCTTCCCCAGTTTAAATTCAGGCCATTGGATGCGCATACTTTTCTTTTAATTCATTTTTATTCTCATTTTTATTCATTTCTTTTGTCCATTTATTTTAAAATAGCCAAAATTATTCAAAAATTCTGAAAATTTTTATACACACTTTTATTAATTTTCAGAAACCAAAAATATTTTTATTTTTATTTTTTGCATTAAAAAATATTTTTAAATCATTTAAAAGTTTATTTTTAATTAATTAATGAGAATTAATTAATTAAAAATACTTTTAGGTATTTAAAAATCACCAAAAAATTCATGAAACATTCATAATCATTTAGAAACATTGTCCAACCCTCAAACCAAATTTATTTTTTGATCTTGATGTCTTTTGAGAATTTTTCATGGAATTAAAATCATTTCAAGGCATTATTTTGATCCAAACTTCAAAATATCATTTCTGCCTAACCATTAAGAGTTGGAATTTGATTCTTTTTGCATTGCATTTTGTTTAGCATGTAGTTTGTGAGATTAAATTAGCATGATTTGATCTTTCATTTTCAATTTGTTTGGCATTTTTCTTGTTAAGGTACCCTAAAACCCTAGAAATCTTAGGAAATTCATAACCCTAATTAGGTTAAGAGTTAGAACCCCTCCTTTGGGCAGTGAGTTTGTGTAGGGTTAGGGTTACTTTGAATGCATTTTCAATTTTTTGTCTTGATGTTTGCTTCTGATTTTGGTTTTTGTTTGATGCATTGATCATAAACCCTAATTTGGGCTTCCTTTTGCATCCATCTTACATTTGCTTGCATACCATGACTTGCCATGACATTTTGTGCATCCATTTGATTCATTAGACATCTTAAGACATATGAGAAGCATGTTTGATCATTGCACCATGTGTTTGCCATGTTGTATGTCATTTGCATCTCATAACTGTTTATGTATGTTCATGGTTCTAAACTTGCTCCATTTGCATCCATTTGTTCATGTGATCATCCCCATGTCTTGCTTCATGTTTGCACCATCTCATAGCATCATTATCATCTCATGTATGCTTCTGGTTTTGGTTTGTATCATTTCATTCCATCTCATGTTGCATTGCATTGCATTCTTTCACTAACTTTTCAGGTGGTAAGTTACTTTGAGAAGTGAATTTGCCTTCACTTCTCACAATTTCTTTTCATCTCTTTCATGCATCCTTACTGCATTTTACTTTGTGTTTGAGATTGAGCTTGATCTTTCTTCTTCTTCTTACTTTCTTTCTTCAAGTGACTTGACTTCTTAAATGAAGCAAGTTACTTTGCTTCTCCTGATCCTTTCATCTGCTTCCTGGTGGTTCCATTGAAGATTTCTCTTGTCAAACCTCACAAACCTTAGGAACAACCAAGCATGACAATGATTAGGGTTTTGATTAGTCTCCCCACTTAGTTTTACCTTTGTGTCTCTTTGATTCTTCTCTTCTCACCTCATAATCAGGGACTAAACCCTAAAGGCTTTAAGGCTTTGTGATTAAGCTTATGCCTGCATCCTTCTATTAGGATGGAGTGTATAACTTTAATACTAAGTGTTAAACCCTTAATGTGTTTAAATCCTTTAATCAATTCATCTCATAATCATCAAGACATCAAACTTGTAACTTGGGCCTTGCATTAGGGTTCTAATTCTTCCTTAATTGGTTAAGAAGGACTAACCCTAGTGTTAATGGACAAGTCCCCCTCAAGTTGTCTTACAAATCATAAAACTCATTTCTTAATCATATCATTAAATAAAATCCACTTAATAAAGGCTTTGTTTTGTCATGAGTTTAATCCCTAATCATGGATTAAGTTGAGGAGTTTTCCTCAGCTTAAACATTCTCATCTATTATCCTTCTATTAGGATGGTGTAATGAGTTTGTTTAATCCCTGATTATGGCTTAATCTCATTACTTAACACTAAACAAAAACCACAAATACATCTAAATAATCACAAGTAAGATAATGATCTTAATCCTACATCAAATGGTGATTAAGTGTGAGATGTTGACTTCACACTTGAGGTATTCTCATTACCCCTAATCAGAGGGAGGATGTGATGAGTTTACTAACCCATTGGTTTAGGCTTAAGCTCATTAACTTATGACAAACTTTCAAAAGCAATAAAAGACTGAAAACTCCAAAACAAACAATAACCGTCTCCTCCGGGATTCTTTTCTCATCATCTTCACTCATAAACGAGAACTCGCTTCTTCCGTCTAATGCAAGACAGTTTGCACCTGAGCCAGACAGGTCATACACTTGAGCATAGACAAGTAAGCAGTTCATCAGTCAATTCATCTTTCAGTCTCTTTGGGTCGAACTACGGTGTTCTGACTTCCTCATTGCACGAGAGGATACGTAGGCATAACTTAACAGTTATCGAACAAAAGTCTCTGTATATTCCCCCTTCTTCCAGCATCATTCTTTTAGCCTCATTATCATGAGCATTTCACTTTGTCCTTACACTGACATTTCACTTATATACACTTTGTAAACACCCCAAATTTTCCCTCACCCATTCACACCATGGCTTGTGATCTTTTCATATGCATAAGCTCAATCATAACATTTCATACCACAATTTTGAGTCTTTGCATTGGTTCTAAGTCATCTGCATATAGGGTTTGTGATCTGAGCAATCCAAGAGCTTCCTGAGCCACTCCAAAGGTCAACAATCACTTCAAAGGGGTCTATGTGTGTTCAAGCATCATATTATATGCTCTCAAAGTCAAGAATGCCAAAGAATCACAAGAACTGGGATTGATATGGAGGCAGAGCCAGGTTTAACTGCACAGTTGACCTAAAATTAGGGTTTTGGTTTCAGAGGCCATAACTTCAAATTTTTTGGTCATTCTTGTTTCTATTGGCCTCTATATGGTATAGGGAGTATGCATATCAATTTTCATGAAGAAATTCCATGGGGAAGTCATCTGATCAAGAGTTGACTTTTCAGACAAGTCAGTGCAAAATCAGGGCATCTGAGGCCCCCAATGACCCAACCAAGGGGTGATCTTCATCATTTTGAGTGTATTTGATCTTTATTTGATCATGGAAGAAGGTTTAAGTTCACAAAATTCAAGAATTACAAGTTTTTGCAAAGTTGACTTTTTAGGGCATGGTTGACTTTTAATGAAATGTCATTTTATGCCACTTTTTCAACCCTTGCTTTTTGATCCAAAAATGCTTCAAATGGAAAAACTTTGGTCATGAAAGTTGTAGATTAGATCTTTCCCTTTTCAAAAAGTACAAGAACATGACCTAATTCATTTTGGATCAAAAGTTATGGTGTGTCAAAGTTGGCAAAAATCACTAATTTTCAAAATATGCACCAAATGAGAAACTTGCAAAAACTTTGTACCAAGGCATTTGTGACTTCTAGTTGATATCAAACCAATATGCAAGCATCATACAAGTTCTAAAAATCAGATTTGAACCAAAAGATCACATGTTTCATGGTTTGTAAAGTAAGATCTTTTCATGAGAACCAAAGGGAACCAACTTGCAAAAACCATCATCACACCTCATCCACTTGCTGCCTTGGATGCTGAACCACACTAGCCCTTTCCCCTCACCATGCTGCGCAGCCCACAGCCCTTGTACTTGGCTAGAAGTTGCCCATGCTTTCTCTTACACAAAGTTGACATTTTGGCAAAAGCTAGCACACCTATCACAGCAGCACAAGTCACATCCTCTGACCAATGGGATTAATTTATACAAACAAAATGCTAGCAAAACCACACAAGAGGCCAGCCTGAAACAAGCCTTAGCATCACATTCCCATTTTCACTCCCTCAAGCAAAAGCCTTCGAATCTCATTCCACAGGCCATAAACACTCAAACAAACTCCACTAATCATCGCACTATACTTCCTTGAACCCAAACCAACAAGACATAAGCCTGAAACCAGCAAGAACTCAGCTTCCCCATTTTTCACTCTCAAAGCCAAAGCCTTCGAAACTCTTTATACAGGCCATAAACACTTGAACAAACTTCACAAACCTTCTCAAATCATCATCCTGATCACAAAGAACCCCTCACCCTTGCCTGAAACTGCCTGAATCACAAACACAGTTCTCACCTGAGCTTGAACAGAACTTGTTCAATCTCCCAAACTAGCCAACATAAACTCTTGCTAAGCATCCAGACATCATCAAGGGACCAAAGGGAGTGGTTTGCATCAAAGGAAGGGGTCAGAAAGTTGCAAGATTGAAAGCTTCGAAACTCAGGTAGCTCAAGAACTTTTTTTCCAGGAATGATTTTTAAAGTTCTTAAGTTGTTCTTCATGCTTCCCTGGTCATGAATATGTCTTTAGTTTTGAAAATGGTGGAGAGATGAGAGTTTAATCAGTCTCTGAAACTTTTTGCCCTAGAACTAGATTGATTCGATTCAGCCAGTTTAGGAATGATAAATGGTGTTTGAATGGGGGTTTTGATTCGTGAGTGAGTGGGGATCATTTTTGTTTAATTAGATTTCATTTTAGATGCGTGTGAAGAGAGTTGGTGTTTTGCAGTGAACGGAGAAGATGACCGGAACACTGTTCCGGTCACCTGAAGGTCATTAACGGCAGGATTAGGGCATAATCATTAATTAGCTGAGTTTGAATGCTGGCCATAGGATCTGGCGCCAAGTCAACACGCGCGCGTTTCAGTTTGAATCTGGTCCCTAGGATCTGATTACTTTTCCTTTTTTCAGTTTAAATATCATTTTAATTTCATATTAATTCATTTGTTTTATACAATTTATTAAAAATAGCAAAAAGGCTTTAAAAATTATGAAATTTTTTACCAAGAGTTTCATTAATTTTTAAGACACAAAAATATTTTTATTTTCATTTTTAGCATTAAAAAAGTATTTTTAAATATTTAAAAGTTTATTTTTAATTGATTAATGAAAATTAATTAATTAAAAATACTTTTAGGTATTTAAAAATCACCAAAAATTCATGAAACCTTTAAAAACATTTAGAAACATTGTCCAACCCTCAAACCAAATTTTTTTTTTGATCTTGATGCATTTTGAGAATTTTCCATTGAATTAAAATCATTTTTATGCATTATTTTGATCCAAACTTCAAAAAATCATTTCTGCCTAACCCTAAAGAGTTGGACCTTGATTCTTTTTGCATTGCATTGTGTTTAGCATGTAGTTTGTGAGATTAAATGGCCATGATTTGATCTTTCATTTTCAATTTGTTTGGTAATTTTCTTGTTAAGGAACCCTAAAACCCTAAAAAACTTAGGAAAATCATATCTTGAGTTAGGTTAAGAGTTGAGACCTCTCCTTTGGATAGTGGGTTAGTATAGGATTAGGGGTCCTTTGAGTGAATTTTCAATTTTTTATAATGTTGTTTGCTTCTGATTTTGGTTTGTGTTTGATGCTTTGATCATAAACCCTAATTTGGGCTTTCATATGCATCCATCTTGCATTTGCATCCATGCCTTGACTTGCCATGATATTTTATGCATCCATGTGATTCATTTAACATCATAAGACATATTGAAAGCATGCTTGATCCTTGCATCTTGCATTTGCCATGTTGTATGCCATATGCATCTCATAACTTTTCATGTATGTTCATGTGTCTTAACTTGCTTCATTAGCATCCATAAGCTTGTATGATCATCCCCATGCCTTGTTTCATGTTTGTGTCATCTCATAACATCATTAGCATCATGTATGTGCTTCTGGTTTGGTTTTTCATCATACCATTTCATCTCATCTTGCATTGCATTGCATTCTCTTTTCTAACTTTTCAGGTGGTAAGTGACTTTGAGAAGTGAATTTGCCTTCACTTCTCATAATTTCTCTTCCTCTCTTTTATGCATCCTTGCTGCATTTTTGTATGTGTTTGAGTTTTAGCTTGCTCATTCTTCTTCTTCTTACTTTCTTTCTTCAAGTGACTCGACTTCTTGAATGAAGCAAGTCACTTTGCTTCTCCTGATCTTTTCATCTGCTTCCTGGTGGTTCCATTGAAGACTTCTCTTGTTAAACCTCACAAACCTTAGGAACAACCAAGCATGACAATGATTAGGGTTTTGATTAGTCCCCCATCAGTTTTACCTTTGTGTCATCTTTGAGTCTTCTCTTCTCACCTTTTAATCAAGGACTAAACCTTAAAGGTTTTAAGACTTTGTGATTAAGCTTATGCCTGCATCCTTCTATTAGGATGGAGTGTATAACTTTAATCCTAAGTGTTAAACCCTGAATGTGTTTAAATCCTTCAATCAATCGACTTAATAATCATCAAGACATCAAACTTGTAACTTGGGCCTTGCATTAGGGTTCTAATTCTTCCTTAATTGGTTAAGAAGGACTAACCCTAGTGTTAATGGACAAGTCCCCCTCAAGTTGTCTTACAAACCATAAAATTCACTTCTTAATCTTATCATTAAATAAAACCCACTTTAATAAAGGCTTTGTTTTGTCATGAGGTTAATCCCTAATCATGGATTAAGTTGAGGAACTTTCCTCATCTTAAACATTCTCATCTATTATCCTTCTATTAGGATGGTGTAATGAGTCTGTTCAATCCCTGATTATGGCTTAACCTCATTACTCAACACTAAACAAAAACAACAAAAACATCTAAATAATCACAAGTAGGTTAATGATCTTAATCCTGCATCAAAGGTGATTAAGTGTGAGAATCTGACTTCACACTTAAGGTATTCTCATTACCCCTAATCAGAGGGAAGATGTGATGAGTTTACTAACCCATTGGTTTAGGCTTAAGCTCATTAACTTATGACAAACTTCAAAAAGCAATAAAAGACTGAGAACCCAAAAACAAACAATAATCGTCTCCTTCGGGATTCTTTTCTCATCTCATTCACTCACAAGCGAGAACTTGCTTCTTCCGTCTAATGCAAGACAGTTTGCACCTGAGCCAGACAGGTCATACACTTGAGCATAGGCAAGCAAGCAATTCATCAGTCAATCCATCTTTTCAGTCTCTTTGGGTCGAACTACGGTGTTCTGACTTCCTCATTGCACGAGAGGATACGTAGGCATAACTTAACAGTTATCGAACAAAAGTCTCTGTATATTCCCCCTCTTTATAGCTTTAATCTTTTAGCCTCATACTCTTGAGCATTTCATTCTTGTTCCTGCACTGACACTTCATTTATGCACTTCACACTTCTCTTACACTGACACCTGTACATCCTTTTCCAGCTTTTTATACACAAATTGCACTGACACTACCCCTTTAAAACACAAATCTTTTAAGCGTGGATCCCGTCGAGTACGACGGACAATCTGGGTGCTAATACCTTCCCAGGTTGTAACCAACCCCCTTTCTCAGTCTCTCTGGTTCGCAACCGTCTTATCCATCTTTTTCTAGGTCTATGCAGCATTGCCTTTCCTCCGGGATAAA
Organism: Lathyrus aphaca; assembly: GCA_963966055.1. Taxonomy (NCBI): domain Eukaryota; kingdom Viridiplantae; phylum Streptophyta; class Magnoliopsida; order Fabales; family Fabaceae; genus Lathyrus; species Lathyrus aphaca. The sequence continues at coordinate 279,765,824 of OZ014520.1, read as the reverse complement.
AATGCCTAGCTGGCGACTCTATTCATCTCCAGTGAGTTCACGGATGTGTGTTCTCATTGTCCCTCTCGCCGACCGTTCCCGTCTGTACCTTTATTTGGGCCGGTCCCATTTTATCGGGAGCGACAGCTTGGCGACTCTGCTGGGGACCCTTATACTGCAACCAGGGCTTCTGGTCTTTTTGTGGGTTCCTCCTAGCGCTTGATTGATTTGTGTTTACTGGGGTGTTATGTGCTACTTGTGTATTTATTTATTTTGCTTTATGTACAGTTGTTTTACTGCTTTCTTTATTGCTTTACATATACCATACTGTCATGCTGTCTGGCTGGATCTGGTTTTGCTTTGGTGGGTGGGTGTTCCATTGAGAGTTAAGGTCCTATACCTGGGACCTGAGTGACACCTAGGCTAGAGTGGTTCATATTCTTTCCCATTCCATCTCGGTCTGGTGCGGGAATATGAAACACGGTTCAGATATGGGTTTCTTCTTGAGAACTCTGTGTTGCAGATTTCCTGCAATGCTAGGGCTATCTGGGAAGCCTGCTAAGTCTGGATGACCTTTTAGTATTGACCTTCAGAAACTGAGGTGAATTAGAGGAGGAACTTTTATGGTTATTGTAAACACTGTACCTCCGGGTTAGAAGTGTTTACACTTCTCATAACTGATCCAAGTCTGAGGATCCTTGTTTTAGAACACCACCTGTGAGGGGGTTGGGCTATTTACAGGTTTGCAGGTACCCTTGGCCTCAACATACCTTGTTACTGTGTTTGATTAAGAATACTCCATGTTGGAACAGTTCTTGTGATTCTAAAAACCCTGGACATGTGACTCTTTATTTGAGTCCCCCACCTTGGTTACTGGATTTATAGACCTCCATCTGGATTTCTTGAACATACCTTGGACTTATATCAGAGCATTTGATCAGATCCAGCTCAGTCACAAACCCTTGCATATCATTTGCATACATCCTCATTGCATCATTTTGACATTTGTTTATTTGTTTTTCAGGGTATCCATCTTCATTTTTGGCTTGGTTTTGACCCCATCATCAGTATTGACCTATCTTCATCAGCATCTGCTTCAGTTATCAGCTGCCTGCTTCAGTCACCTGCATCAGCCAGTCAGTGGCCCATTTTCAGTGTTATCATCAGCACTTGTCTCTACTCATCCTCAACATCATGGCACCTAAAAAGAGTAACATCACCTACCACTTCTTCCAGCCAGAGCTAGCTGACATCAGGAGGATTCAAACCCTGATCACTCCAGACCATATACCACTGTTCAGGGAACACTATGGAGATATACTCGATGTGGTTATGGATTTGGACCCTTCACAGAGGAGCCTGATTCACACTTGCCTTCAATTCTATGATCCCCCACTGAGGTGTTTTACTTTTCAAGACTTTCAGTTGGGCCCTTTATTGGAAGAATACTCATCATTGATTGGTATACCTATCAGGGGTGGAGTCCCTTTCAACCCTGAGATGGTCTTTCCTGGTAATGAAGAGGTAGCAAAGGCCTTGCATCTGGAACCAGTTCTGATTGGGCAGCATATGACTTCTAAGGCTGGAATCCCTGGCCTGCATCTGGATTTCTTGATCTCTCAAGCTACCCTGAAAGCTTCTTTAGGAGAGTGGAAAGCAGTCTGTGCTTTATTGGCCCTGAGCATATATGGGATTATATTATTTGCAGATGAGCCTAGATTCATTAGCAAGAATGCAATCCATCTTTTCATCCTGAGGAACCCAGTGCCCACTTTATTGGGGGATCTCTACTATTCAGTGCACCAGAGGAATGAAAAGTAGAGGGGAAGATTAGTGAGGTGTTGTGCTCCTTTGTTCCATACTTGGCTTCTCAAGCATTTGCCCAAGACAGATGCATTTTTGAATCCTCATCAGCAAAGAAACTGGGCTAGAAGACTTACTACTCTGACTTCAGCTGATATCAGGTGGTGCACTCAAAGCACAAAGGGCAGGGATATCATCACCAGTTGTGGGCATTTTCCCAATGTACCCCTGATAGGAGTTAAGGGTAGTATCAACTACAACCCTCTGCTGTTCAAAAGGCAACTGGGCTATGCACTGGTCCACACTCCTAAGGCACAAGACTTGGTTGAGACTCTTTATTTTGAGAACAAGCCTAATCTGGCTATTGTTAGGCAGGCAGCCTGGGCCTGGGACAATGTTCAAACTAAAGGAGTAACCATTCTAGGAAAGTGCAACAATGTAGCATCAGCACAGTATCATGAGTGGTCCCATGCCAGGGCTCAATTCTCTGGAATGCCCTTTACCATGGAGGATATGCCTGGATCATCATCAGCACCACCCCCTGCCACTGTCAGTTTGGAGGAGTTTGAGGGCTTGAAAGAGAGGAATGAGAAGTTGACTCAGGCTTTGCAGAAGACCCTCCGGGAGAGGAGTGATGGTAGGTTGGATATTGAGAGATTAGAGAAGCTGAGAGTAGAGCATTTGGCTAAGATTGAGAAGTCTGAGGATTACATCAAGAAGTCTAGGGCTGGAGAACAAATTCTGAAGAATGCTTGCAAGGAAGCCCAGTTCCAGAAGGCCAGGACTGACTTGTGTCTGAAAGAGAGTCAAGCTAGGTGGGTCAGGATCACCGAAGCTCGTACTCTGGAGGATAAGAGAGTCCAAGACAAGATAGAGCAGCTGGAAGCTAGTGCCAAAGAGCAGCAGGAAGCCCTGGCAGCAGCCCAGAGGGAGATCTCAGAGCTGAAGATCAAAGCTGGAGTGAAGAGGTCAAAGGACCAAAGTCAACACAAGAAGCTAACTGCAGCTGTTACTACCCGGAATCTCCTTATCAGGAATCTCACGGAGCGTCCAGCTGATCCTGTGACCGAAGCACTTCTCAAGGAAGTTCGGGAGGATGAGTTTGGTCTTGGTGTTTGACTATTTGCTTGTTGTTGCTTTCATTCCATGTACTTTTATTTTATTGTAATGTATTTTGACCCCTCAGAAGGCTTATATTTGTAAACAAACTATGTACCATCTGCCTTTTGTAATATATGTATCAGTTTGTTCCATCCGAGTTTACTTCAAAAGCAACATCAACAGCATCTTCAAGGGTCTGGAAGGGTCAAAACTGAATGCCAAGCCGGATACCTTGAAAACAAATAAGCATACTGCATTGCATGCTAACCTTTTGTTTGTTTTGTAGGTTTTTTGTTTATTGCTACTAACTCTGTTGTGATGTTCAGGAACTATTGCTCGACGCCGGGTATTTCCCCTCAACCGTCCACACCGATATCCAACCCGTAACAACCTTCCGGGCATACAAATGGATCAGGTACAACAGGACCTTGCAGAGGTCAGAAATCAAATGGCAAACGAAAGATTAGAAATGAGAACCCAGATGATGCAGTTTATGGAAGTGATGAACAACATGGCTCAGAGCCAAGAAAGACTGAGAGCCATGGTGGAAAGGCAAAATCAGGAAGATCCACATATAGGGACTGCTGGCACAAGCAACAATGAGAGGGTCCAACCTCATGTCAATCCCCCGGTATTTGGACCCCATCTTCATCCAGAGGTCAACATCCCTGCGAATGTTCAAGGGACTGCCACTGCAGGCAGGGTACTGCAAGAAGACCCCCAGGAGGATCAATTCACAGTAATGGGTGCTGGGGAGGAAGCTTATGACAGAAGGCTGGATGAGATAGCTGAGAAATTAAGATCCTTAGAGTCTCAAAACTCTTTGGGCTTTGATGTTATGGACATGGGCTTGGTAGACGGGGTCAGGATTCCCCATAAGTTCAAGCCTCCTTGTTTTGAAAAGTACAACGGGACTTCATGCCCCCGGACCCATTTACAATCATTTCTGGGGAGGCTGAAGGCCTATACCATGGACGAGAAACTCTGGATGTTTTATTTTGAGGACAGCTTGACGGGAGCTTCAAGAGAATGGTACTCTCATCTGACAAGAGCAACTATCAGGTGTTGGAAGGACCTGGCAGAGGCCTTTATCAGACAGTATCAGTACAACTTAGATATGGCACCCAACAGGACCCTCCTAATGGGAATGTCACAGTCGTCTAGAGAAAGTTTCCGAGAGTATGCCCAGAGATGGAGGCAATTGGCTGCTGCTGTCCAGCCACCTATGTCAGAGAGGGAAATGGCAGATATGTTTATGAACACCCTCCAAGGAACATACATTGACAGGCTAGCTGCCTTCTCTTCAACCAGCTTTGCAGATGTTGTCATAGTTGGGGAAAGAATTGAGAGCCTGTTAAAGATGGGCAAAATTTCTGACAATGGTGCCAGCTCGTCCAGCAATACAAGGAAGCCTTTTGCAGGCCCAAGAAGAACTGGCGAAACCAATGCCATCCACACCAACAGGGGCAGACCTCAATATGTTCACAGGTCTGTGGCAGCAGTCACCATTCCCGCTCCAGCTCATCCACAACCAGCTTATCAACCTCCGTAGCAAAACTATCAGCAACAACCTCAGTACCATCAACAAGCTCAGTATCCTCCGAGAAACTACAACAACACCAACAACAACAATCAGCAAAGGCCATTCCAACAGAGACCTTCTCAGGCCAATAGGGTGATCGATCTGATCCCTATGCCCTATGCAACATTATTGCCACAACTCCTGAAACTCAACCTAGTTGAGCTAAGGACGTTGGCACCTCCAGATCCTAATAGTCTACCCAGGAATTATGACTCCAACGCCAGATGTGCTTTTCACTCAAATGCACCTGGCCACAGTACAGAAAAGTGCAGAGCCTTGCACATGAAGGTACAAGACCTGGTAGACTCTAAGGCCCTGAATTTCGCACCACCACCCAATGTTAACAAGAACCCTATGCCGCACCACGAAGGTCCCAGAATCAATGCTATTGAAGAAGACAAGCCGTCTTATTTAATAACCAGTGTGGGTCAGATTCGGACACCGTTGGTAGAGATCAAGGCTCAACTCCTCGAATGTCAAATGTTCCCGGGGTGTGAGTTAGGGTGTGCTTACTGCAACATTTCAGTAAATGGGTGTGATAACTTGAGGGATGGCATAGATGGTCTCGTCCAGAGTGGCCTACTTCAAATTACAACATCAGTTCCACCAAATCCAGCAATCTCATAGGCAACAATTCCAGTATCTCCCACAACTGCAACAACCGTTGTTCCCGACAACTCTTCAGCTTCATCAAGTATTTCATCTGTCATTTCAACTGACCAGATATTAACAAACGTTCCTTCTACAACTGCAGCACCACTCCACTTTGAATCTCCTACAACAACAACACCCATCCTTCCAACAATGTCTCCTACAACATCAGCAACAAACCATGAAGATGTCTCAACCGTTACAATTTATTACGATCCAGAAGATAATTCTGCCTACAACTCACAAAGTGCTACTCCCATCAGAGCACCAGTCACGATATACTATGATCCACAAACTATCACAATTCCTTCCGTAGCTGCAATCAGTCCAGTCACTATCACAGTGCCTGGGCCAGTACCATATGAAAGCAGTAATGCCATCCCCTGGCATTACGGCTCTGATCTATACTGCGAAGGACAAAAAATCACTTTTGAATCATCAACCCCTGCACCACAAATAGACAATGTGGGAGGAGGCGGAGGCTTCACTCGAAGCGGACGTCTCTTTTCTCCACAAATTCAAAAACCCACCGCCGAAGCAGAAGCTGCTGCCAAGGCAAAAGGGAAAAGCTTGGTGCAGGAAGAGCAGATTGTTAAAGAAGCTTCGAAAACACCTTTGATCGAGAAGTTGATGAGTTCATGAGAATCATCAAGAAAAGTGATTACAAAATAGTGGATCAGCTTCACCAGACGCCTTCCAAGATCTCAATCCTATCATTGCTTATGTGCTCCGAGGCCCATCGGAATGCACTACTCAAAGTCTTGCACGCAGCTTATGTGCCTGAAGAGATCACCGTCAATCAGTTGGAAGCTGTGGTTGGAAATGTTAATGCTAGTCATGGACTAGGGTTCACCAACACTGATTTGACTACGGAAGGCCGCAACCATAACAAGGCTTTGCACATAACCATGGAATGTAAAGGTGCAGTCCTTTCCCATGTGCTGGTAGACACGGGGTCATCCCTCAATGTCTTACCTAAAAAAGCCCTTGTGAAGCTAGAGTATGACGGATTGGCGTTGCGTCCCGGCAACCTGGTAGTGAGAGCCTTTGATGGTTCTAAGAGATCGGTTCTGGGAGAGATTGAGTTGCCCATAACGATTGGCCCGCAAACTTTCAAAACGACCTTCTACGTGATGGATATACAGCCTGCCTACAGCTGTCTATTGGGTAGGCCATGGATTCACGCCGCTGGCGCCGTGACCTCAATCCTTCACCAGAAGTTAAAATTCGAGTGGGAGGGTCAAGTCGTTACTATCTGTGGAGAGGAGGATATTTTTGTCAGCCACCTGGCTACCTATAAATACATTGAGATGGATGGGGAGATCCATGAAACAATGAGTCAAGGGTTTGAGGCCTTGAACGTAAATGAAACATCTTCTGTACCTGGAACCTCAATGACATCATATCAACAAGCCCGGAAGGTTGTTGAAGAAGGAAATGCCCAAGGCTGGGGCAAACTGTTACCTGTGGAGAAGAAAGAGGATAGATTTGGGTTGGGTTACAAACCAACTCAACAAGATCAAGCAGAGGCTGCCAAGGAGCCCAACTTTGTTAGTGGGGGGATGCTCACCCCTGATGCTGTCAACAATTTGGAAGACGAGGATGAAGGCGACCGCAACCTGGAGAGTTGGATCCGTCCAAAGATCCTGGGAAGCAGTATCCCAAACTGGTCTTCCCAGGAAATTATAAGAGTTACTCATGCAGAGTAATTATTATTTCCTGTATTTTATAAGCATGCATCAAAGTCTTGCATCTTGCCCAAGATGACAAGACTCATATTGTAATCGGGCCATCTGTACTTTTTGTGCAAACAAGATTAATCAATGAAATATCAGACATCTTTTTGCAAACGAGTCTTTTTCTTTTTCGCTCACTGTTTTTCCATTTTTCTTTTTGTACAAGAAAATAAATGGCAGTGTTTTCAAAATGACAACTTTATTTCACTTTTCTAAACAAGATTAAAATCAAATCACTAAAATGAACAAACTGAACCCTTGCAGAGTGTGCCTCCCAGACAGCACCGACAACAGCACGGCTATGACTTCGTATGACTTTGACAATCCAATCAATCAAGTTGAAGAAGAATATGAGCTTCCTGAAGAGCTAGCCAGGTTGTTAAGGCAAGAGGAAAAGGTTATTACTCCTCATCAGGAGGAAGTCGAAACGATCAAGCTTGGTACAGATGAAGACGTGAAGGAAGTTAAAATCGGGGCCTGCTTACAAGACTCAGTGAAGAGACAACTGATTGACCTGCTTTAAGAGTATGTGGACGTGTTCGCTTGGTCTTATCAGGATATGCCAGGGTTGGACACCGACATTGTTGTGCACAAGCTGCCTTTGAGAGAAGAATGCCCGCCGGTTAAACAGAAGCTGCGCCGTACTCGCCCAGACATGGCAATGAAAATCAAGGAAGAGGTACAAAAGCAATGGGACGCCGGGTTCCTTGCCGTGACTAGCTATCCACCGTGGGTTGCTAACATAGTACCTGTGCCTAAGAAGGACGGCAAAGTAAGAATGTGTGTTGACTACCGGGATCTGAACAGAGCCAGCCCGAAATATGACTTCCCTTTACCTCACATTGATGTATTGGTTGATAATACGGCTCAGTTCTCGGTATTCTCCTTCATGGACGGATTTTCAGGATACAATCAGATTAAAATATCACCTGAAGACATGGAGAAGACAACCTTCATCACACCCTGGGGCACGTTCTGCTACAAGGTAATGCCATTTGGGCTCAAGAATGCCGGTGCAACGTATCAACGGGCTATGGTAACATTATTCCACGATATGATCCATAAAGAAATCGAGTGTTATGTGGATGACATGATTGCCAAGTCCCTTACTGAAGAAGACCACTTGGTAAATCTGCTGAAGCTGTTCAAGCGTCTGAGGAAGTATCAACTGAAATTGAACCCCAACAAGTGCACGTTCGGGGTGCGATCCGGTAAGCTGCTGGGTTTTATTGTGAGCGAGAAAGGGATTGAAGTTGACCCTGATAAAGTCAAAGCCATTCAAGAGATGCCTGCACCAAAGACTGAAAAAGAAGTTCGAGGGTTCTTAGATCGATTGAACTACATCTCAAGGTTCATATCTCACCTTACAGCAACCTGTGAACCCTTGTTCAAATTGTTGAGAAAAGAACAAACGGTCAGGTGGAACGAAGACTGCCAGAAGGCTTTTGACAAGATCAAGGAATACTTACAAGAGCCTCCAATCCTTATGCCTCCAGTTGAAGGAAGACCTCTAATCATGTATTTGACAGTTTTAGAAGAGTCGATGGGGTGTGTGTTGGGCCAGCATGACGAGTCTGGTCGAAAAGAGTATGCAATATACTACCTAAGCAAAAAGTTTACCGACTATGAACAACGTTATTCACTGCTCGAGAAGACTTGCTGTGCTTTAGCGTGGGCTGCTCGCCGACTGAGACAGTATATGTTGACCCACACTACTTTATTGATATCAAAGATGGATCCAGTTAAGTACATATTTGAGAAGCCAGCTCTTACCGGACGAGTTGCAAGATGGCAAATGATCCTTACAGAATATGACATCCAATACACATCTCAGAAAGCCATCAAGGGCAGTGTATTGTCTGAATATCTCGCTGAGCAACCTATTGATGATTACCAGCCTATGAGATTTGACTTCCCTGATGAAGACATCATGTTCATAAAAGCAAAAGATCATGAAGAGCCTGTTCACACTGAAGGGCCTGACCCGGAAGAAGAATGGACTATGATGTTTGATGGGGCTGTTAACATGAATGGGCGTGGTGTTGGTTCAGTACTCATTACACCTAAGGGAGTTCACATGCCTTTCTCGGCAAAGCTCACTTTCAACTGCACTAACAACGAAGCTGAATACGAAGCTTGCATTATGGGTCTTAAGGAAGCCATTGACCTCAGGATCAAGACATTGACCGTGTTCGGAGATTCAGCCCTGGTAGTCAATCAAACCAACGGCAAATGGTACACACACCAAGATCACCTGATACCTTACAGGGATTATACAAGGAGGTTATTGACTTTCTTTACAACAGTCAAGCTCGAGTATATCCCTCGAGACGAGAATCAGTTTGCGGACGCTCTGGCTACCATTTCGTCCATGATCAAAGTTCAGGCTGCCAACTTTGTACCTCAGATCTCAGTATCTAGACTTGACAGACCAGCATATGTATTTGCAGCAGATGTTGTTAAAGATGATAAGCCTTGGTTCCATGACATTAAGTGCTTCTTGGAGGATCAAACATACCCACCTGGGACATCTTCCAATGATAAGAAGACTTTGAGAAGGCTTGCTGGTAGTTTCTTTCTGAACACTGATGGTTCCCTGTATAAAAGGAACTTTGATATGGTACTCCTCAGATGCGTTGATAAGACAGAAGCAAACTTGTTAATGCATGAAGTGCACGAAGGATCTTTTGGTACCCATGCGGGAGGGCATGCCATGGCTAAGAAGTTGTTAAGATCAGGCTATTACTGGATCACAATGGATGCCGACTGTTGTGCCTACGCCAGAAAATGCCATAAATGCCAGATTTATGCGGATAAGGTGCATGTGCCTCCCAATCCTTTGAATGTGATGTCTTCGCCTTGGCCCTTTGCTATGTGGGGCATTGACATGATTGGCAAGATTGAACCAACTGCCTCTAACGGCCACAGATTCATCTTGGTTGCTATTGACTATTTCACCAAGTGGGTTGAAGCAGCCTCATATGCAAATGTTACCAGGCAAGTGGTAGCCAGATTTCTGAAGAGAGATATCATCTGTCGATACGGAGTTCCCGAGCGAATCATTACTGATAATGGTTCCAATTTAAACAACAAAATGATGGCAGAACTGTGCCGGGACTTCAAGATTCAGCATCACAATTCTTCTCCTTACAGGCCAAAGATGAACGGCGCTGTTGAGGCAGCTAATAAGAATATCAAGAAGATTGTGCAGAAGATGGTAGTCACTTACAAAGACTGGCATGAAATGTTACCATTTGCCTTGCATGGGTACCGCACGTCAATCAGAACATCCACTGGGGCAACACCGTATCAGCTTGTATATGGTATGGAAGCAGTCCTACCTGTCGAAGTTGAATTACCCTCCCTAAGGGTATTGATGGATGTTAAACTGAGTGAAGCAGAATGGGTTTGGGCCCGATACGAACAACTGAGTCTGATTGAAGAGAAAAGATTGGTTGCGATCTGTCATGGGCAGTTGTATCAGAAGAGAATGAAGAAAGCCTTCGGTCAGAAAGTCAGGCACCGAGAGTACCAAGTGGGAGATCTTGTGCTGAAAAGAATCCTCCCTCCTCATACAGACCACAGGGGTAAATGGACTCCAAATTATGAAGGACCATTCGTAGTAAAGAAAGTTTTCTCTGGTGGAGCACTGATGCTCAGCACCATGGATGGTGAAGATTTCCCGTCCCCTGTGAATTCAGATGCAGTTAAAAAATACTTCGCATAAAAATGACCCGCTGGACACAAAAATAGAATGTAAGTCCAGGCAAAAATAGGGCATCCCGGCGAGTCAAAAACAGAATAAAAGACTCGGGCAAAAATAAGGGAAAATAAAAAATGTACACCCGCTGAGTTGAAAAGCCGCATTGGACAGCTCAGGCAAAAATGGGTATCCCGATGGATTGAAAACCCGAAAGGGCGATCCATGCAAAATAAGGGAATAAGCGAACAACTGCATTTTGAATTCGTCTGTATCGTTTACAACTTGGTAAGCTTCGAAAGGATCAAGCTTCAATCAGAATCAGCCTTCTTCAGAAAGCAAGACGAGAAGAACGTCAAAAGTCGTACGAGTCATAGCAGAAGAGGAAGCTCCTTAAAGCATCATCAACACTGCCAGCATTTTGTTTCTCAATTTGTAACAATCTCCTCATTTCAGGGGATATGTTCCTTTGACTGTATCTCGCCAATTCAGGGCATATGAATTAATAAAATCAGATTTTCAGTCATGTCTCGTCTTGTACATTTTTATTTTGCAAAAAAATGTCTGATGTCTTAAGAAAAAACTGATTGCATAAATATGGATGTTTATCTTCAGAAGTAAAAATACATGCTTGCAGGAAGTATACTTACTCTCAGAAGTGTCTAAACTCCTATGACGGAATCCAGTAAAGGATACCTCGGGATTACTTGTGCGTTTCCCTATCTTTGAAGGATTGCAGGTATCCAAAGCGCAACTTGGGGCATGAAAGCTTCACCCCAGCAAGCTGACAAATCAACACTCACTCAAAGTGTTTTCTCCCCAGCCGAGTTGCCAATCATTCTTCCTCAGCCAAATACAAAAGTCAGGGAACCATCTCCCCACAGAGTTTCGGTCTCTATCCAGAAAAGCAGCGCATGAGGGGATCACAACAGAGTGAAGAAAGCTTCTACAAACCCCAGTTGGGTCCCTCATTATCAAGATGGGTCTATCAGTGACCTATTCCCCCAAGCAGATATCATCTCATCGGATCTACCAGTGATCTCATCCCCAGCTGGGATGTCCATTTCAAACAGATCGACCAGAGATCTTCGCAGCAACGGGATCCGAGGCCCGGATTGATATCTTTGCATAATCATAGCATTCGCATCATATTCACCCACAAAGCGTAGCATTCCGTTAAATACGGAGCATTACGGCAAAAATCAAACATATAGCATAATCATAAGCCATGTTTTGAATCAACACTTGTGAATAATGACAATCCGTCAATATACAGAATACTCCCCAAAATCCCCAGCGGAGATTCCCCAGCAAGATCAGTTGCCTCACATCCACAAACACCAGTACATATACTCCCTTTGACACCCGTCCGTGTCATCACTCCCTAATAAAGTCGCCTGAGCACTCCTTACAAACAAAACCACTCGTATTACAGATACTTTTTGACACCCATCTGTGTCATAACCTCAGCAGAAAGCCAAAGACGTCCTCTTTGCACTCACATATACTTGCATATAACAATACTTCGACACCCGTCCGTGTCATATCCCCAGCGCAGTCACCTGCACTTTGTATATCAGATACTTGTTCATACTACACTCTTTTCCTTTTGACACTCGTCCGTGTCGCTCTCCCCAGCAGTTAAATACTCATCTATATACCTCTTACTCTTATACAGATACTCGTCCGTATCTTGTATACCACTTATATATCCCCTCAGAGTCAATACTCGTCCGTGTTCTTTGTTAACCAGATGGTACCCGTCCGTACCATCATCTCAGAGCATGCGTCAAGGGTTTGTTTCTACATGATACTCGTCCGTATCATAGTCTTAAGGATGCTCGTCCACATCTTTAATCCATACACTGTGTCAAACACTTTTGTCTTCTTGAATATAGATACTCGTCTGTGTCTATTATCCTCCCAGAAGAGTCCTCTCAGATTCAACACTCGTCCGTGTTCCTTGTTAACCAGTTGGTACTCGTCCGTATCATCATCTCTGAACAAGTATCAGTACTTGTTTCTACCCAATACTCGTCCGTATCGTAGTCTTAAGGATGCTCGTCCGCATCTTTAATCTATACACAAATATCTAAACACTTATACCTTTTGTTTCTTGGATGTAGAAACTCGTCCGTGTTTACTATTCCCCAGTAGATCGCCAACAAAGCAAATTTTCTTTTTATCTGACACTCGTCCTGTGTTATGATAAACCCTGAGAGCAGCCGTACCCTGCTAGGTGGTCGTCCTCCACCTCTTGATGGTCGTCCTCCATCATGCTCATCCGATGGCCGTCCCCATCGTTGATATTTAGCAGCCGTCCCCTGCTAGGTGGTCGTCCTCCACCTTTTGATGATCGTCTTTCATCATTTTATCCAATGGCCGTCCCCATTGTTGATTTTGGTTATCTGACATTCGTCCTATGTCATGACAAACCTTGAGAGCAGCCGTCCCCTGCTAGGTGGTCGTCATCCACCTCTTGATGGTCGTCCTCCATCATGCTCATCCGATGGCCGTCCCCATCGTTGACCTTTTATCCGACATTCGTCCTATATCGCGATATTTTCGGCAGCCGTACCCTGCCAGGTGGTCGTCCTCCGCCTTAGATGACCGTCCCTCATCTATCCCCAACAGAGCAGTCGTCCCCTGCTAGGTGATCGTCCTTCGCCTTTGATGACCGTCCCTCATCATCTGTTTATTTCATTCATTCTTTAACCCGATGGCCGTCCCCGTCGTGGTCCCTTTTTCTTTTTCCTGATGATCGTCCTTCATCAGTTTAGCCCGATGGCCGTCCCCATCGTTGGTTACTTTACTTTATGAACTTGATGGCCGTCCCCGTCATGTTTCATTAATCCCCAAAGAATTTTACAGCTTTATCTTGATGGCCGTCCCCATCATAATTCTTTTATCCCCAGCATGTCGGCCGTCCCCGTCATTGCTTTATTTTCCGCACTTTTCCCAGCATGTCGACCGTCCCCGTCATTGCTCTTTACCCAACAGTCGTCCTCTGCTCGACGGTCGTCCTCCGTCGCCCACACTTTACAATATACTTTATTTTCTTTTACAATCTATATCCCTTTTCTTCTTCATTCTGTGAGTGCAAATTTTGGACTGTCTTTGGTATTCAACCACAAGTTATCTTGTTTGCCTGTTAAGCCGACGCTTACATCCTGCACAGCTAACTCATGTTTGAATAGGGGAAGCTGTAAACACCCCAAATTTGCCCTCACCCATTCACACCATGGCTTGTGATCTTTTCATATGCATAAGCTCAATCATAACATTTCATACCACAATTTTGAGTCTTTGCATTGGTTCTAAGTCATCTGCATCTAGGGTTTGTGATCTGAGCAATCCAAGAGCTTCCTGAGCCACTCCAAAGGTCAACAATCACTTCAAAGGGGTCTATGTGTGTTCAAGCATCATATTATATCCTCTCAAAGTCAAGAATGCCAAAGAATCACAAGAACTGGGATTGATATGGAGGCAGAGCCAGGTTTAACTGCACAGTTGACCTAAAATTAGGGTTTTGGTTTCAGAGGCCATAACTTCAAACTTTTTGGTAATTCTTGTTTCTATTGGCCTCTATGTGGTATAGGGAGTATGCATATCAATTTTCATGAAGAAATTCCATGGGGAAGTCATATGATCAAGAGTTGACTTTTCAGACAAGTCAGTGCAAAATCAGGGCATCTGAGGCCCCCAATGACCCAACCAAGGGGTGATCTTCATCATTTTGAGTGTATTTGATCTTTATTTGATCATGGAAGAAGGTTTAAGTTCACAAAATTCAAGAATTACAAGTTTTTGCAAAGTTGACTTTTTAGGGCATGGTTGACTTTTAATGAAATGTCATTTTATGCAACTTTTTCAACCCTTGCTTTTTGATCCAAAAATGCTTCAAATGGAAAAACTTTGGTCATGAAAGTTGTAGATTAGATCTTTCCCTTTTCAAAAAGTACAAGAACATGACCTAATTCATTTTGGATCAAAAGTTATGGTGTGTCAAAGTTGGCAAAAATCACTAATTTTCAAAATATGCACCAAATGAGAAACTTGCAAAAACTTTGTACCAAGGCATTTGTGACTTCTAGTTGATATCAAACCAATATGCAAGCATCATACAAGTTCTAAAAATCAGATTTGAACCAAAAGATCACATGTTTCATGGTTTGTAAAGCAAGATCTTTTCATGAGAACCAAAGGGAACCAACTTGCAAAAACCATCATCACACCTCATCCACTTGCTGCCTTGGATGCTGAACCACACTAGCCCTTTCCCCTCACCATGTTGCGCAGCCCACAGCCCTTGTACTTGGCTAGAAGTTGCCCATGCTTTCTCTTACACAAAGTTGACATTTTGGCAAAAGCTAGCACACCTATCACAGCAGCACAAGTCACATCCTCTGACCAATGGGATTAATTTATACAAACAAAATGCTAGCAAAACCACACAAGAGGCCAGCCTGAAACAAGCCTTAGCATCACATTCCCATTTTCACTCCCTCAAGCAAAAGCCTTCGAATCTCATTCCACAGGCCATAAACACTCAAACAAACTCCACTAATCATCTCACTATGCTTCCTTGAACCCAAACCAACAAGACATAAGCCTGAAACCAGCAAGAACTCAGCTTCCCCATTTTTCACTCTCAAAGCCAAAGCCTTCGAAACTCTTTATACAGGCCATAAACACTTGAACAAACTTCACAAACCTTCTCAAATCATCATCCTGATCACAAAGAACCCCTCACCCTTGCCTGAAACTGCCTGAATCACAAACACAGTTCTCACCTGAGCTTGAACAGAACTTGTTCAATCTCCCAAACTAGCCAACATAAACTCTTGCTAAGCATCCAGACATCATCAAAGGACCAAAGGGAGTGGTTTGCATCAAAGGAAGGGGTCAGAAAGTTGCAAGATTGAAAGCTTCGAAACTCAGGTAGCTCAAGAACTTTTTTTCCAGAAATGATTTTTAAAGTTCTTAAGTTGTTCTTCATGCTTCCCTGGTCATGAATATGTCTTTAGTTTTGAAAATGGTGGAGAGATGAGAGTTTAATCAGTCTCTGAAACTTTTTGCCCTAAAACTAGATTGATTCGATTCAGCCAGTTTAGGAATGATAAATGGTGTTTGAATGGGGGTTTTGATTCGTGAGTGAGTGGGGATCATTTTTGTTTAATTAGATTTCATTTTAGATGCGTGTGGAGAGAGTTGGTGTTTTGCAGTGAACGGAGAAGATGACCGGAACACTGTTCCGGTCACCTGAGGGTCATTAACGGCAGGATTAGGGCATAATCATTAATTAGCTGAGTTTGAATGCTGGCCATAGGATCTGGCGCCAAGTCAACACGCGCACGTTTTAGTTTGAATCTGGTCCCTAGGATCTGATTACTTTTCCTTTTTTCAGTTTAAATATCATTTTAATTTCATATTAATTCATTTGTTTTATACAATTTATTAAAAATAGCAAAAAGGCTTTAAAAATTATGAAATTTTTTACCAAGAGTTTCATTAATTTTTAAGACACAAAAATATTTTTATTTTCATTTTTAGCATTAAAAAAGTATTTTTAAATATTTAAAAGTTTATTTTTAATTGATTAAAGAAAATTAATTAATTAAAAATACTTTTAGGTATTTAAAAATCACCAAAAATTCATGAAACCTTTAAAAACATTTAGAAACATTGTCCAACCCTCAAACCAAATTTCTTTTTTGATCTTGATGCATTTTGAGAATTTTCCATTGAATTAAAATCATTTTTATGCATTATTTTGATCCAAACTTCAAAAAATCATTTCTGCCTAACCCTAAAGAGTTGGTCCTTGATTCTTTTTGCATTGCATTGTGTTTAGCATGTAGTTTGTGAGATTAAATGGCCATAATTTGATCTTTTATTTTCAATTTGTTTGGTAATTTTCTTGTTAAGGAACCCTAAAACCCTAAAAAACTTAGGAAAATCATATCTTGAGTTAGGTTAAGAGTTGAGACCTCTCCTTTGGTCAGTGGGTTAGTATAGGATTAGGGGTCCTTTGAGTGCATTTTCAATTTTTTATAATGTTGTTTGCTTCTGATTTTGGTTTGTGTTTGATGCTTTGATCATAAACCCTAATTTGGGCTTTCATATGCATCCATCTTGCATTTGCATCCATGCCTTGACTTGCCATGATATTTTATGCATCCATGTGATTCATTTAACATCATAAGACATATTGAAAGCATGCTTGATCCTTGCATCTTGCATTTGCCATGTTGTATGCCATATGCATCTCATAACTTTTCATGTATGTTCATGTGTCTTAACTTGCTTCATTAGCATCCATAAGCTTGTATGATCATCCCCATGCCTTGTTTCATGTTTGTGTCATATCATAACATCATTAGCATCATGTATGTGCTTCTGGTTTGGTTTTTCATCATACCATTTCATCTCATCTTGCATTGCATTGCATTCTCTTTTCTAACTTTTCAGGTGGTAAGTGACTTTGAGAAGTGAATTTGCCTTCACTTCTCATAATTTCTCTTCCTCTCTTTTATGCATCCTTGCTGCATTTTTGTATGTGTTTGAGTTTTAGCTTGCTCATTCTTCTTCTTCTTACTTTCTTTCTTCAAGTGACTCGACTTCTTGAATGAAGCAAGTCACTTTGCTTCTCCTGATCTTTTCATCTGCTTCCTGGTGGTTCCATTGAAGACTTCTCTTGTTAAACCTCACAAACCTTAGGAACAACCAAGCATGACAATGATTAGGGTTTTGATTAGTCCCCCATCAGTTTTACCTTTGTGTCATCTTTGAGTCTTCTCTTCTCACCTTTTAATCAAGGACTAAACCTTAAAGGTTTTAAGACTTTGTGATTAAGCTTATGCCTGCATCCTTCTATTAGGATGGAGTGTATAACTTTAATCCTAAGTGTTAAACCCTGAATGTGTTTAAATCCTTCAATCAATCGACTTAATAATCATCAAGACATCAAACTTGTAACTTGGGCCTTGCATTAGGGTTCTAATTCTTCCTTAATTGGTTAAGAAGGACTAACCCTAGTGTTAATGGACAAGTCCCCCTCAAGTTGTATTACAAACCATAAAATTCACTTCTTAATCTTATCATTAAATAAAACCCACTTTAATAAAGGCTTTGTTTTGTCATGAGGTTAATCCCTAATCATGGATTAAGTTGAGGAACTTTCCTCAGCTTAAACATTCTCATCTATTATCCTTCTATTAGGATGGTGTAATGAGTCTGTTCAATCCCTGATTATGGCTTAACCTCATTACTCAACACTAAACAAAAACAACAAAAACATCTAAATAATCACAAGTAGGTTAATGATCTTAATCCTGCATCATAGGTGATTAAGTGTGAGAATCTGACTTCACACTTAAGGTATTCTCATTACCCCTAATCAGAGGGAAGATGTGATGAGTTTACTAACCCATTGGTTTAGGCTTAAGCTCATTAACTTATGACAAACTTCAAAAAGCAATAAAAGACTGAAAACCCAAAAACAAACAATAATCGTCTCCTTCGGGATTCTTTTCTCATCTCATTCACTCACAAGCGAGAACTTGCTTCTTCCGTCTAATGCAAGACAGTTTGCACCTGAGCCAGACAGGTCATACACTTGAGCATAGGCAAGCAAGCAATTCATCAGTCAATCCATCTTTTCAGTCTCTTTGGGTCAAACTACGGTGTTCTGACTTCCTCATTGCACGAGAGGATACGTAGGCATAACTTAACAGTTATCGAACAAAAGTCTCTGTATATTCCCCCTCTTTCTAGCTTTAATCTTTTAGCCTCATACTCTTGAGCATTTCATTCTTGTTCCTGCACTGACACTTCATTTATGCACTTCACACTTCTCTTACACTGACACCTGTACATCCTTTTCCAGCTTTTTATACACAAATTGCACTGACACTACCCCTTTAAAACACAAATATTTTAAGTGTGGATCCCGTCGAGTACGACGGACAATTTGGGTGCTAATACCTTCCCAGGTTGTAACCAACCCCCTTTCTCAGTCTCTCTGGTTCGCAACCGTCTTATCCATCTTTTTCTAGGTCTATGCAGCATTGCCTTTCCTCCGGGATAAAAATGCCTAGCTGGCGACTCTATTCATCTCCAGTGAGTTCACGGCTGTGTGTTCTCATTGTCCCTCTCGCCGACCGTTCGCGTCTGTACCTTTATTTGGGCCGGTCCCATTTTATCGGGAGCGACACACTTCACTCCTTTACACTGACACCTGTACATCTTTTCCAACTCTTTCTATACACAAATTTCACTGACACTACCCCTTTAAAACATAAATCTTCTAAGCGTGGATCCCGTCGAGTACGACTGACAATCTGGGTGCTAATACCTTCCCAGGTTGTAACCAACCCCCTTTCTCAGTCTCTCTGGTTCACAACCGTCTTATCCATATCTTTCTAGGTCTATGCAGCATTACCTTTCCTCTGGGATAAAAATGCCTAGCTGGCGACTCTTTTCATTCCCTGTGAGTTCACTCCTGTGTGTCCTCGCACCGTCCTTTCGCCGACCGTTCGCGTCTGTACCCCATTTGACCCGGCTTCATCTGTTGGGAGCGACAGCTTGGCGACTCTGCTGGGGAGCCTTATACTGTGACCAGGGCTTCTGGTTCTTTTTGTGGGTTCCTCCTAGCGCTTGATTGATTTGTGTTTACTGGGGTGTTATGTGCTATTTGTGCTTGTATTTGTATTTACTTTTGCTTTATGTACAGTTGTTTTACTGCTTTCTTTATAGCTTTACATATATCATACTGTCATACTGTGCTGGCTGGATCTGTTTTGTTGCTTTGGTGGGTGTTCTATTGAGAGTTGAGGTCCTATACCTGGGACCTGAGTGACACCTAGGCTAGAGTGGTTCATGTTCTTTCCCATTCCATTTCGGTCTGGTGCGGGAATATGAAACACGGTTCAGATATGGGTTTCTTCTTGAGAACTCTGTGCTGCAGATTTCCTGTAGTGCTAGGGCTATCTGGGAAGCCTGCTAAGTCTGGATGACCTTTAGTATTGACCTTCAAAAATTGAGGTGAATTAGAGGAGGATATTTTATGGTTATTGTAAACACTGTACCTCCGGGTTGGAAGTGTTTACACTTCTCATAACTGATCCAAGTCTGAGGATCCTTGTTTTAGAACACCACATGTGAGGGGGTCGGGCTGTTTACAGGTTTGCAGGTACCCTTGACCTCAGCATACCCTGTTACTTTGTTTTGATTAAGAGTACTCCATGTTGGAACAGTTCTTGTGATTTTAACCCGGGACATGTGACTCTTTATTTGAGTCCCCCACCTTGGTTACTGGACTTATGAACCTCCATCTGGATTTCTTGAACATACATGGACCTATATCAGAGCACTTGATCAGATCCAGCTCAGTCATAAACCCTTGCATATCATTTGCATACATCATCATTGCATCATTTTAACATTTGCTTATTTGTTTTTCAGGGTATCCATACTTTATTTTTGGCTTGGTTTTGACCCCATCATCAGCATAGGCCTATCCTCATCAGTATCTATTTCAGCTATCAGCTACCTGCTTCAGTCACCTGCACCAGCCTGTCAGTGGCCCATTTTCAGTGTTATTCTCAGCATCTGTCTCAGCTATTCTTCAGCAACATGGCACCCAAGAAGAGTAATATCTCCTACCATTTCTTTGAGCCTGAGTTGGCTAACATCAGGAAGATCCAGACCTTGATTACTCCAGACCATATACCACTATTCAGAGAACATTATGGAGGCATACTTGATGTGGTTATGGATTTGGACCCTTCACGAGGAGCCTGATTCATACTTGCCTGCAGTTCTATGATCCCCCTCTGAGGTGTTTCACTTTTCAGGATTTTCAGTTGGGACCTTTATTAGAGGAGTATTCATCATTGGTTGGTGTACCTATCAGGGGTGGAGTCCCCTTCAACCCTGAGATGGCTTTTCCCAGTAATGAAGAGATAGCAAAGGCATTACATCTGGAACCAGTTCTGATTGGGCAGAATATGACTACCAAGGCTGGAATCTCTGGTCTACACTTGGATTTCTTGACTTCTCAGGCCACCTTGAAGGCCTCTTTGGGGGAATGGAAGGCAGTCTGTGCATTATTGGCCCTTAGCATATATGGGGTCCTGTTATTTGCAGATGAGCCTAAGTTTGTTAGCAAGAATGCAATCCATCTTTTTATCCTGAGGAACCCAGTACCCACCTTACTGGGGGATTTCTACTACTCTATCCACCAAAGGAATGAAAAGCAGAGAGGAAGATTGGTGAGGTGCTGTGCTCCCCTTTTCCATACCTGGTTGCTCAGGCATTTGCCCAAGACTGATGCATTTTTGAATCCTCATCAGCAGAGGAACTGGGCTAGAAGACTCACTGCTTTAACTTCAGCTGATATCAGGTGGTGCACTCAAAGCACAAAAGGCAGGGACATCATTACTAGTTGTGGGTAGTTCCCCAATGTACCCCTGATAGGAGTAAAGGGTTGCATCAACTACAACCCTCTGCTATTCAAAAGACAACTGGGCTATGCATTGGTCCACACTCCTAAGGCACAAGACTTGGCTGAGACTCTTTACTGTGAGATTAAGCCTAATCTGGCTATTGTCAGGCAAGCATCCTGGGCTTGGGACAATGTCCAGACTAAAGGAGTAACCATTCTTGGGAGATGCCACAATGTGGCCTCAGCTCAGTACTATGAGTGGTCCCATGCCAGGGCTCAAATTTCTGGGATACCCTTTACCATTAAAGACACCCCTGGGCCATCCACAGCAGCACCTCCTGCCACTGTCAGCTTAGAGGAGTTTGAGAATTTGAAAGAGAGAAATGAGAAGTTGACTCAGGCTCTACAGAAGACTCTCTGGGAGAGGAGTGATGGTCGCTTGGACATTGAAAGGTTAGAAAAGCTGAAGGTGGAGCATCTGGCCAGAATTGAGAAGTCAGAGGATTACATTAAGAAGTCTAGGGCTGGAGAGCAGATCTTGAAGAATGCCTGCAAGGAGGCTCAGTCCCAGAAGGCCAGGACTGATTTGTATCTGAAAGAGAGTCAAGCTAGGTGGGTCAGGATCACCGAAGCTCGTACTCTGGAAGATAAGAGGACTCAGGACAAGATTGAGCAGTTGGAAGCTAGTGCAAAGGAGCAACAGGAAGCCCTGCTAGCAGCCCAGAGAGAAATCTCAGAGTTGAAGATTAGAGCTGGTGTGAAGAGGTCAAAGGACCAGAGTCAACACAAGAAGCTAAATGCAGCTGTTACTACCAGGAATCTCCTTATCAGGAATCTCACAGAGCGTCAAGCTGATCCTGTGACTGAAGCACTTCTCAAGGAAGTTCAGGAGGATGAGTTTGGTCTTGGTGTCTGACTTTTGCTTGTTGTTGCTTTCATTTCATGTACTTTTATTTTTTATGTTGTATTCCTGACCCCTCAGAGGGCACGTTTTGTAAGAAACAAACTATGTATCATTTACTTTTTGTAATATATGTATCAGTTTATTCGATCTGAGTTTCTTTCAAGCAACGTCACAAGCATCTCCCTCAAGGGTCTGGAAAGGTCAAAACCAAGTGCCAAGCCGGATACCTTGGCAACAAATAAGCATACTGCATTGCATACTAACATGTTACCTTGTTTTGTAGGTTTTGCTTGTTTTTGTTACTAACCCTGTTGTGATCTCAGGAACTATTGCTCGACGTCGGGTGTTCCCACTCAACCGTCCACACAGATATCCCACCCGCAACAACCTTCCGGGTATACAGATGGACCAGGTACAACAGGACCTTACAGAGGTCAGGAACCAAATGGCCAATGAGAGATTGGAAATGAGAAATCAGATGACACAATTTATGGAGGTGATGAATGGATTGGCACAGAGCCAAGAGAGATTAAGAGCCTTGGTAGAGAGGCAGACTCAGGAAGATCCCCATCTAGGGACTGGTGGGACAAGCAACAATGAGAGGGTGCAGCCTCATATCAACCCACCTGTATTTGGACCCCACCTTCATCCAGAGATCAACATCCCTGCTAATGTACAAGGGAATGCTACTACAGGCAGAGTACTCCAAGAAGACCCCCAGGAAGATCAGTTCACAGTGATGGGAGCTGGGGAAGAAGCCTATGACAGAAGGCTAGATGAAATTGCTGAAAAATTAAGGTCCTTGGAGTCTCAAAACTCCTTGGGTTTTGATGTTATGGACATGGGCTTAGTGGACGGGGTCAGGATTCCCCACAAATTTAAACCACCGTGCTTTGAGAAGTACAACGGGACTTCCTGCCCGCGGACTCACTTGCAATCCTTTCTGGGGAGGCTAAAGGCATACACCATGGATGAAAAGCTATGGATGTTTTATTTTGAGGATAGCTTAACAGGAGCTTCAAGGGAATGGTACTCTCATCTGACCAGAGCAACCATCAGGTGTTGGAAGGACTTGGCTGAGGCCTTTATCAGACAATACCAGTATAACCTGGATATGGCTCCCAACTGGACCCTCCTAATGGGAATGTCACAGTCATCCAGGGAAAGCTTCCGGGAGTACGCCCAGAGGTGGAGACAGCTGGCTGCTGCTGTCCAGCCACCTATGTCAGAGAGGGAGATGGCAGATATGTTTATGAACACCCTCCAAGGAACATACATTGATAGGCTAGCTGCCTTTTCTTCTACCAGCTTTGCAGATGTCGTTATAGCTGGAGAAAGAATTGAGAGCCTATTAAAGATGGGCAAAATTTCTGACAACGGTGCCAGCTCATCCAGCAACACAAGGAAGCCTTTTGTGGGCCCAAGAATAACTAGTGAGACCAATGCTATCCATGCCAATAGAGGCAGACCCTAATATGTTCATAGGTCTGTGGCAGCAGTCACCATTCCCGCTCCAATTCATCCACAACCAGCTTATCAACCACAGCAACAAAATTATCAGCAACAAACTCAGTATCCTCCTCAGAGAAACTACAACAACACCAACAACAACAATCAGCAAAGACCGTATCAACAGAGACCATCCCAGGCCAATAGGGTGATCGATCCGATCCCTATGCCTTATGCCACATTATTGCCACAACTCCTAAAACTCAACCTGGTTGAGCTAAGGACATTGGCACCTCCAGATCCTGCCAGTCTACCCAGAAATTATGACGCCAGTGCCAGATGTGCTTTTCATTCGAATGCACCTGACCATAGTACAGAGAAGTGCAGAGCTTTGCACATGAAGGTACAGGACTTGGTAGATTCTAAGGCTCTAAACTTTGCACCACCACCAAATGTTAACAAGAACCCTATGCCAAACCATGGTGGCCCCAGAATCAATGCTATTGAAGAAGACAAGCCGTCTTACTTGATAACCAGTGTGGGTCAGATTCGGACACCTTTGGTAGAGATTAAAGCTCAACTCCTTGAATGTCAAATGTTCCCGGGATGTGAGCTAGGGTGTGCTTATTGCAACATTTCAGTGAATGGTTGTGATAACTTGAGAGATGGCATAGACGGTCTCATCCAGAGTGGCCTGCTTCAAATCACAACATCAATACCTACCAATCCAGCAATCTCCTTAACAATAGTTCCCGAGTCTTCTACAACTGCAACAACCATTGTTTCAAACAACTCTTCAATCTCATCAACAAATGCTTCATCTATTACTTCAACGGACCAAATATCAGCAAACATCCCTTCTACAACTTCAGCACCCCTTCATTCAGAATCTCCTACAACAACAACACCCATCCATTCAACAGTGTCTCCTACAACATCAACAGCAAACAATGAAAGCGTCTCAACAGTTACAATTTATTATGATCCTGAAAATGATTCTGCCTACAACTCACAAAGCGCCACTCCTATCAGAGAACCAGTCACAATATACTACGATCCACATACTATCACGGTCCCTTCTGCAGCTGCTATCAGTCCAGTCACTATCACAGTGCCTGGGCCAGTACCTTATGAAAGCAGTAATGCCATCCCCTAGCATTACGGCTCTGATCTATACTGCGAAGGACAAAAAATCACTCTTGATTCATCAACTTCTTCACCACAAATAGACAATGTGGGAGGAGGCGGAGGCTTCACTCGAAGCGGACGTCTCTTTGCCCCGCAAATTCAAAGACCCACTGCTGAGGCAGAAGCTGCTGCCAAGGCAAAAGGGAAGAGCATGGTGCAAGAAGAGAAAATTGTTAAGGAGGCTTTGAAAACACCTTTTCATCAAGAAGTTGATGAATTCATGAGAATCATCAAGAAAAGTGATTACAAGATAGTGGACCAGCTTCACCAGACGCCTTCTAAGATCTCCATTCTATCATTGTTAATGTGCTCCGAGGCTCATCGGAACGCACTACTAAAAGTCTTGCACGCAACTTATGTGCCAGAAGAGATCACAGTCAATCAGTTGGAAGCTGTGGTTGGGAATGTCAATGCTAGTAATGGACTAGGATTTACCAACACTGATTTGACTACTGAAGGCCGCAATCACAACAAGGCTTTGCACATTACCATGGAGTGTAAGGGTGCAGTTCTTTCCCATGTGCTGGTAGACACAGGGTCATCCCTCAATGTCTTACCTAAAAAATCCCTTGTGAAGCTGGAGTATGAAGGATTGGCATTATGTCCCAGCAACCTGGTAGTGAGAGCCTTTGACGGTTCTAAGAGATCAGTTCTGGGAGAAATTGAGTTGCCTATAACGATTGGCCCACAAACTTTCAAAACGACCTTCTACGTGATGGACATTCAGCCTACCTACAGCTGTTTGTTGGGTAGACCATGGACTCATGCCGCTGGCGCAGTTACGTCTACCCTTCACCAGAAGTTAAAATTCGAGTGGGAGGGCCAAGTCGTTACTATTTGTGGAGAGGAAGATATTTTTGTTAGCCATCTGGCTACCTACAAATACATTGAGATGGATGGGGAGATCCATGAAACGATGAGTCAAGGGTTTGAGGCCTTGAACATAAATGAAACATCTGCTGTACCTGGAACCTCAATGACATCTTATCAACAAGCCCGGAAGGTTGTTGAAGAAGGGACTGCCCAAGGCTGGGGCAAGTTGCTGCCTATAGAGAAGAAGGAGGATAGATTTGGGTTGGGTTACAAACCAACTCAACAAGATCAAGCAGAGGCTGCTAAGAAGCCCAACTTTGTTAGTGGGGGGATGCTCACCCCTGATGTTGTCAACAATTTGGAAGACGAGGATGAAAGCGACCGCAACCTGGAGAGTTGGATACGTCCAAAGATCCCGGGGAGCAGTATCTCAAACTGGTCTTCCCAGGAAATTATAAGAGTTACTCCTGCAGAGTAATTATTATTTCCTGTATTTTAAGCATGCATCAAGTCTTGCATCTTGCCCAAGATGACAAGACTCATTTTGTAATCGGGCCATCTGTAATTTTTGTGCAACAAGATTAATCAATGAAATATCAGACATCTTTTGCAAATGAGTCTCTTTTTCTTTTCCGCTCACTGTTTTTTCCATTTTTCTTTTTGTACAAAAAAATAAATGGAAGTGTTTTCAAAATGTTAACTTTATTTCACTTTTCTAAACAAGATTAAAATCAATCACTAAAATGAACAAACTGAACCCTTGCAGAGAGTGCCTTCCAGACTGCACCGACAACAGCACGACTATGACTTCGTATGACTTTGACAATCCAATCAATCAAGCTGATGAAGGGGTTGAAGAAGATTACGAGCTTCCTGATGAGCTAGCCAGATTGTTGAGACAAGAGGAGAAGGTTATCACTCCTCATCAGGAGGAGGTCGAAACGATTAATCTTGCTACATATGAAGATGTGAAAGAAGTTAAAATCGGGGCCTGCTTACAAGACTCAGTGAAGAGACAACTGATTG
The DNA here is from genome assembly GCA_963966055.1 of Lathyrus aphaca. Taxonomy (NCBI): domain Eukaryota; kingdom Viridiplantae; phylum Streptophyta; class Magnoliopsida; order Fabales; family Fabaceae; genus Lathyrus; species Lathyrus aphaca. The sequence goes on along the minus strand of OZ014520.1, from coordinate 279,739,445 downwards.
ACCTGCTTCAAGAATATGTGGATGTGTTTGCTTGGTCTTACCAAGATATGCCAGGGTTGGACACCGACATTGTTGTACACAAGCTGCCTTTAAAAGAAGAATGCCCGCCGGTTAAACAGAAATTGCGCCGCACTCGCCCAGACATGGCAATGAAGATCAAAGAAGAGGTACAAAAGCAGTGGGACGCCGGGTTCCTTGTTGTAACTAGCTATCCACCGTGGGTTGCTAATATTGTGCCTGTGCCTAAGAAAGACGGCAAAGTAAGGATGTGTGTTGACTATCGGGATCTGAACAGAGCCAGCCCGAAGGATGATTTCCCATTACCTCACATTGATGTATTGGTGGATAATACGGCTCAGTTCTCGGTATTCTCCTTCATGGACGGATTTTCAGGATACAACCAGATTAAAATGTCACCTGAAGACATGGAGAAGACAACCTTCATCACACCCTGGGGCACGTTCTGTTACAAGGTGATGCCATTCGGACTGAAGAATGCTGGCGCAACATATCAACGGGCTATGGTGACATTATTCCACGATATGATCCATAAAGAAATCGAATGTTATGTGGATGATATGATTGCCAAGTCCCTCACTAAAGAAGACCACCTGGTAAATCTGCTAAAGCTATTCAAGCGTCTGAGGAAGTACCAACTGAAGTTGAACCCCAACAAGTGCACATTCGGGGTGCGATCGGGTAAGCTGCTGGGTTTTATTGTGAGCGAGAAAGGGATTGAAGTTGACCCTGATAAAGTCAAAGCCATTCAAGAAATGCCTGCACCGAAGTCTGAAAAAGAAGTTCGAGGGTTTCTAGGTAGATTGAACTACATCTCAAGGTTCATATCTCACCTTATAGCAACCTGTGAACCTTTGTTCAAGTTGTTGAGAAAAGAACAGACGGTCAGGTGGAACGAAGACTGCCAGAAGGCTTTTGACAAAATCAAGGAATACTTGCAAGAACCTCCAATCCTTATGCCTCCAGTTGAAGGAAGACCTCTGATCATGTACTTGACAGTATTAGAAGAGTCGATGGGGTGTGTGTTGGGCCAGCATGACGAGTCTGGTCGAAAACAGTATGCAATATACTACCTAAGCAAAAAGTTTACCGACTGTGAACAACGTTATTCACTGCTCGAGAAAACTTGCTGCGCTTTAGCGTGGGCTGCTCGCCGACTGAGACAGTATATGTTGACCCACACTACCTTATTAATCTCCAAAATGGATCCAGTTAAGTACATTTTCGAGAAGCCAGCACTTACCGGACGGGTTGCAAGATGGAAAATGATTCTCACAGAATATGACATCCAGTACACTTCTCAGAAAGCCATCAAGGGCAGTGTATTGTCTGAATATCTTGCTGAGCAACCTATTGATGATTACCAGCCTATGAGATTTGACTTCCCTGATGAAGACATCATGTTCATAAAAGCAAAGGATCATGAAGAGCCTGTTCATACTGAAGGGCCTGACCCGGAAGAAGAATGGACTATGATGTTTGATGGGGTTGTTAACATGAATGGTCGTGGTGTTGGTGCAGTACTCATTACACCTAAAGGAGTTCACATGCCTTTCTCGGAAAAACTCACCTTTAACTGCACTAACAACGAAGCTGAGTACGAAGCTTGCATTATGGGTCTTGAGGAAGCCATTGACCTCAGGATCAAGACATTGACCGTGTTCGGAGATTCAGCTCTGGTAATCAATCAAACCAACGGCAAGTGGTACACGCACCAGGATCATCTGATACCTTACAGGGATTATACAAGGAGGTTATTGACTTTCTTCACAACGGTCAGGCTTGAGTATATCCCTCGGGACGAGAATCAGTTTGCAGATGCTCTTGCTACCATTTCATCCATGATCAAAGTTCAAGCTGCCAACTTTGTACCTCAAATTTCAGTGTCCAGACTTGACAGACCAGCATATGTGTTCGCAGCAGATGTTGTCAAAGATGATAAGCCTTGGTTCCATGACATTAAGTGCTTCTTGGAGGATCAAACATACCCACCTGGGGCATCTTCCAATGATAAGAAGACTTTGCGAAGGCTTGCTGGAAGTTTCTTTCTGAACACTGATGGTTCCCTGTACAAGAGAAACTTTGATATGGTACTCCTCAGATGCGTTGATAGAACAGAAGCGGACTTGTTGATGCATGAAGTGCACGAAGGATCCTTTGGTACCCATGCTGGAGGACATGCGATGGCTAAGAAATTGCTAAGATCAGGTTATTATTGGATCACAATGGACGCCGACTGTTGTGCCTATGCCAGAAAATGCCATAAATGCCAGATTTATGCGGATAAGGTGCATGTGCCTCCCAATCCCCTGAATGTGATGTCTTCACCTTGGCCCTTTGCTATGTGGGGCATTGACATGATCGGAAAGATTGAGCCAACTGCTTCGAATGGCCACAGATTCATCCTGGTTGCCATTGACTATTTCACCAAGTGGGTCGAAGCAGCTTCCTATGCAAATGTTACCAGGCAAGTGGTAGCCAGATTTCTGAAGAGGGATATCATCTGTCGATACGGAGTTCCCGAGCGGATCATTACTGATAATGGTTCCAACTTGAATAACAAAATGATGGCAGAGCTATGCCGGGACTTCAAGATTCAACACAACAATTCTTCTCCTTACAGGCCAAAGATGAACGGCGCTGTTGAGGCAGCTAATAAGAATATCAAGAAGATTGTGCAGAAGATGGTGGTCACCTACCTAGACTGGCATGAGATGCTACCATTTGCCTTGCATGGGTACCTCACGTCAATCAGAACATCCACTGGGGCAACACCGTATCAGCTTGTGTATGGTATGGAAGCAGTCCTACCTGTCGAAGTTGAATTACCCTCTCTACGGGTATTGATGGATGTTAAGCTGAACGAGGCAGAGTGGGTCCGATCCCGATACGAACAACTGAGTCTGATTGAAGAGAAAAGATTGGCTGCAATCTGTCATGGGCAGTTGTATCAGAAAAGAATGAAGAGAGCCTTCGATCAGAAAGTCAGGCACCGAGAGTACCAAGTAGGAGATCTTGTGCTGAAGAGAATCCTCCCTCCTCATACAGACCACAGGGGCAAGTGGACCCCAAATTATGAAGGACCATTTGTAGTAAAGAAAGTTTTCTCAGGTGGATCACTCATGCTCAGCACTATGGATGGTGAAGATTTCCCGTCCCCTGTGAATTCAGATGCAGTTAAAAAATACTTCGCGTAAAATGACCCGCTGGACACAAAAACAGAATGTAAGTCCAGGCAAAAATAGGGCATCCCGGCGAGTCAAAAACAGAATAAAAGACTCGGGCAAAAATAAGGGAAAATAAAAAAAAACGTACACTCGCTGAGTTGAAAAGCCGCATCGGACAACTCAGGCAAAAATGGGTATCCCGATGGATTGAAAACCCGAAAGGGCAATCCATGCAAAATAAGGGGATAAGCAAACAACTGCATTCTGAATTTGTCTGTATCACCTACAACTTGGTAAGATTCGAAAGGATCAAGCTTCTTTCAGAATTAGCCTTCTTCAGAAAGCAAGACGAGAAGAACGTCAAATGTCATACGAGTCATAGCAGAAGGGAAGCTTCTTGGAGCGTCGACAACATTGCCAACCTTTTGTTTCTCATTTTGTAACAATCTCCTCATTTCAGGGGATTTGTATCTTTGACTGTATCTCGCCAATTCAGGGCACATGAATTAATAAAATCAGATTTTCAGTCATGTTTCGTCTTGTACATTTTTTATTTGCAAAAATGTCTGATGTCTTAAGAAAAAACTGCTTGCCTGAATACAGATGCTTATCTTCAAAAATAATAATAAAAGTCACATGCTTGCAGGAAATATACTTACTCTCGGAAGTGTCTAAACTTCTATGACGGAATCCAGTAAAGGATACCTCGGGATTACTTGTGCGTTTCCCTATCTTTGCAGGATTGCAGGTATCCAAATCGCAACTTGGGGCATGAAAGCTTCACTCCAAAAAGCTGACAAATCAACACTCAGTCTTAGCACCCAAAGTGTTTTCTCCCCAGCTGAGTTTCCACTTGCTATTTCTCCTCAGCTGAGGTGCCAACCATTCTTCCTCCTCAGCTAAGTACAAGTCAGGGAACCATCTCCCCACAGAGCTTCAGCCTCTATCCAGAAGAGCAGCGCATGAAGGATCACAACAGAGTGAAGAAAGCTTCTACAAACCCCAGCTGGGTCCCTCATTATCAGGATGGGTCTATCAGTGACCTATCCCCCCAAGCAGATATCATCTCATCAAATTTACCAATGATCTCATCCCCAGCTGGGATGACCATTTCAAGCAGATCAACCGGAGATCTTCGCAGCATCGGGATCCGAATCCTGGATCAGTATCCTTGCATAATCATGGCATTCGCATCATATTCACCCACAAAGCGTAGCATTCCGTCTAATATGGAGCATTACGGCAAAAATCCAACATATTGCATAATCATAAGCTATGTTCTGAATCAAACACTTGTGAATATTGACAGTCCGTCAACAATATACAGAATACCCCTCAGATTCCCCAGCAAACGCAGTTGCCTTACATTCCCAAACACCAGTATATACTCCTTGTGGCACCCGTCCATGTCACATCCCCAGCAGAAAGCCAAAGACATCCTCTTTGCACTCACATATACTTATATAACTTTCTTGACATCCGTCCGTGTCACTTTCCCCAGTACAGTAACATAAACACTTTGTATATCAGATACTTGTTCATACTATACTTTTCTCCTTTCGACACTCGTCCGTGTCACTCTCCCCAACAGTTAAATACTCATCTATACACCACTTATACTCATACAGATACTCGTCCGTATCTTGTATACACCATTTATATCCCCGCAGATTCAACACTAGTCCTTGTTCTTTGTTAACCAGTTGGTACTCGTCCGTACCATCATCTCAGAACATGCGTCAAGCGTTTGTTTCTACATGATACTCGTCCGTATCATAGTCTTAAGGATGCTCGTCCGCATCTTTAATCCATACACTGTGTCAAACACTCTTGTGTCCTCCTGAATATAGATACTCGCCTGTGTCTACTATCCCCAGAAGGGTCCCTTCAGATTCAACACTCGTCCGTGTTCTCTGTTAACCAGTTGATACTCGTCCGTATCATCATCTCTGAACATGTGTCAGTATTTGTTTCTACCCGATACTCGTCCGTATCATAGTCTTAGGGATGCTCGTCCGCATCTTTAATCTATACACAAACATCTAAACACTTATACCTTTTGTTTCTTGGATATAAACACTCGTCCGTGTTTACTATTCCCCAGTAAATCGCCTGCAAAGCAAATTTCTTTTTTATCTGACATTTGTCTTGTGTCATGATAAACCCTGAGAGCAGCCGTCCCCTGCTAGGTGGTCGTCCTCCACCTCTTGATGATCGTCCTTCATCATGCTCATCCGATGGCCGTCCCCATCGTTGATTTTCTATCCGACATTCGTCCTATGTCGTGATATTTAGCAGCCGTCCCCTGCTAGGTGGTCGTCCTCCACCTTTTGATGATCGTTCTTCATCATTTTATCCAATGGCCGTCCCCATTGTTGACTTTGGTTATCTGACATTCGTCCTATGTCATGATAAACCTTGAGAGCAACCGTCCCCTGCTAGGTGGTCGTCCTCCACCTCTTGATGATCGTCCCTCATCATGCTCGTCTGATGGCCGTCCCCATCGTTGACCTTTTATCCGGCATTCGTCCTATGTCGCGATATTTTCGGCAGCCGTACCCTGCCAGGTGATCGTCCTTCACCTTAGATGACCGTCCCTCATCTTATACCCAACAGAGCAGCCGTCCCCTGCTAGGTGATCGTCCTTCACCTTTGATGATCGTCCCTCATCATCTGTTTATTTCATTTATTCTTTAACCCGATGGCCATCCCCGTCGTGGTCCCTTTCCTTTTTAGCCCGATGGCCGTCCCCATCGTTGGTTACTTTACTTTATGAACTTGATGGCCGTCCCCGTCATTTTTCATTAATCCCCAGAGAATCTTACAGCTTTATCTTGATGGTCGTCCCCATCATAACCCCTTTTATCCCCAGCATGTCGGCCGTCCCCGTCATTGCCTTATTTTCCGCACTTATCCAGCATGTCGGCCGTCCCCGTCATTGCTCTTTACCCGGCAGTCGTCCTCTGCTCGACGGTCGTCCTCCGTCGCCCACACTTTACAATATACTTTATTTTCTTTTACAATCTATATCCCTTTTCTTCTTCATTCGGTGAGTGCAAATTTTGGACTGTCTTTGGTATTCAACCACAAGTTATCTTGTTTGCCTGATAAGCCGTCGCTTACATCCTGCACAGCTAACTCATGTTTGAATAGGGGCAGCTGTAAATACCCCAATTTTCCCTCACCTATTCACACCATGGCTTGTGATCATTTCATATGCATAAACTCAATCATAGCATCTCATATCACATTTTTGATTCACTGCATAGATTCAAAGTCATCTGCATCTAGGGTTTGTGATCTGAGCAATCCAAGAGCTTCTTTAGCCACTCCAAAGGTCATCAATCACTTCAAAGGGGTCCATGTGTGTTCAAGCATCATGTTATATCCTCTCAAAGTCAAGAATGTCAAAGAATCACAAGAACTGAGAATGGTATGGAAGCAGAGCCAGGCTTGACTGCACAGATGACCTAGAATTAGGGTTTTGGTTTCAGAGGCCATAACTCCAATTTTTTTGGTCATTCTTGTTTCTATTGGTCTCTATATGGTATAGGGAGTATGCATATCAATTTTCATGAAGAAATTCCATGGGGAAGTCATCTGATCAAGAGTTGACTTTTCAAGCAAGTCAGTGTAAAATCAGGGCATCTGAGGCCCCCAATGACCCAACCAAAGGGTGTTCTTCATCATTTTGATTGTATATGATCTTTATTTGATCATGGAAGTTGTTAGAGGTTCACAAAATTGATGAATTTCAAGTCTTTTGCAAAGTTGACTTTTTGGGCAAGTTTGACTTTTAATGAAATTGCCATTTTAGGCAACTTTTTCAACCTTTACTTTTTGATTCAAAAAAGCTTCAAATGGAGAAGCTTTGGTCATGAAAGTTGTAGAATAGATCATTCCCTTTTCAAAAAGTACAAGAACATGACCTAATTCATTTTGGATCAAAAGTTATGACTTGTCAAAGTTGGCAAAAATCACTAAATTTCAAGTTATGCACCAAAGAGGCAAAGTTGCAAATTCACTTCTCAAGGCAAATTAAGTTATCAAATGCATTTCTAAACTTCACAACATGATCATGAAAGACCTAAAAATCAGAATGGGCCAAGAAACTTCTCACTTTTGTGGCCTATGGATCAAGATATTTCACAAAGATCAAAAGAAAGGCAAGTTGCAAAACTCATCATAGTTTATCATCCACTTGCTGGCTAGCTTGCTGAACCATCCTAGGCCTTTCCCCACATCATGATGCGCAGGACACACTCCTTGTACTTGTCGCTCCCGGGATTTTCATCCTAGTACAAACGCGAAAGTGGCGCGGAAAAGGTAGAGTCGCCAGCCAGACATTTTTATCCCGAATGAATGGGAAAGGTAATGTTGCACAAACCTGAGGAAGAAGGAAAGGACAAGGCCTTGCGAACCAAAGATCTGAGTTCGGGAGTCGGTTACGAATTGAGAAGGTATTAGCACCCCAATCCGTCCGCCGTACCCGACGGGATCCACGCTTGCTTGTTTTGTTTCAAAGGGTGAGAAAAATATAACTGCTGCTGAACAAAACCGCTAACAGGAATGGAAAATGAGAAATGAACTGAAATAAGAAAATGAGAATAAAAGGGGAAATGTAGGGAAAATAAAGAATGTTCTCGAACGGGCCCTACCCCGCTGCCTACGTACCTCATCGGGATAATGAGGATCAGAGTCGACGTAGTTCGCCTAACCTAGGCGGGAACTATTTGTTTGTGTTTTTTACAGCTGGAACTGCGTATGTCTATGCTCAGGTGTTGCAGGCTCGTCTGGTACGAGTGCGTTTACCGTCTTGCATGCGAGACAAGTCGTCGCGAGTTCGCGTTGTGAGTGAATGAGATGAGAAAGAGAAGTTCCCGCAGGATAATCGGTTATTGTTTGTTTTTGGCTTTTATGAGTTTTGTATGAATTTGACACAAGGAAGTGAATTCAAACTCTTTTCCATGGAATGTACACTTGACTCTACATTCCAAGATGGAATAATAGAACAAGCATACCCAGCAAGGAGAATTTATCCAAGACTGGTTTCCTAGGATTAGGGTTTAAGTTCACTAGCTTGTTGAACTTTATTAAGTGTTTTTATTGCTTTTGTGAAGAAGTGTCTTTTAAGTTTTTCTTTGTGAACAATTCCTTGATGAGACTTGTGCATCATGATAGACAAGCTTACACCACTCCAAGATGGAATGAGTGCAAATGCTTCATGGAATAAGGCTATACACAAGGAATCATTTCATTTATTTGTTAAGTATTTTTGGATTTTGTTTGAAGATGAGAAGAGAATGACTCAAGTTGAAAAAAGGACAAACTAAGGGGACTAAGACTCAATCCTAATTTTGTTATGTATTTACAAAGTGGTCCTAATGGTTAGTGAGGTATTCTAATCCTAAGAAAGAGAAGGAAAAGAAGAGAAAGAACTTAGAAACTAACTTACTTCTTAATGAAGTTAAGTTGTCTCTAAAGAAAGGGAAAAGCTAAAAACAAAGCACAAGATGCTAAGGCAAACAAAATTAAAATGAATAAGCAATAGGAATGAAGTAATGCTTACCTCAATCTTCCCCCCTACAAAACAAAGGTTAGCATGACAATGCATATTAAAATTAAAATCAAAGCACGAAAGCGATTAAGTACCATAAACGCCCTAGAATGGAACTAGGGTTCAAAATAAGACCTAAGTCTAAAGGTGAAGGTACCTAAAGGTTACATGACTTCTAAAGTCAGTAGCTACATGATATAGGTCCCTAAGTATTCTAGGATACCTCACAATATCAAACTATGTCAAACTATGTACAAGAAGTTCACATAAATTCACCTAAATGCAAGTTAGGGTTTATGGATGAAGTATGAATGCATATGGCTTACAAACATGAATTAATACATGAAATGAACATAAAAGTCAGTAGTGAATGCTTATGAAGATGGATGAATGAATATACAATCATGGATGCAATGGATTAGGCGTATGGAGCAATGAGAAGAAGATATGAGAAGAAACGAACAAAAATCGCATAAGATCGCACATGATGAAAGTTAAGGAAGAATAGCATGTGAATATGCATGAAATGATTATGGGTCAGTAGCATACAAGGTATGAGATGCAATGAGAATGCATGAATAGGCATTAATTATTCCCACATAATTCAAGTTAAACATGAGAAGAGATTAACAAACCGTTTAAGTTAAACTAATTCACATAAGTATGCATTTTGAAACACTAAAACAAACCAAATGAGTATGGTTCAAAAAATGACCTATGACTGGAATTAAAGGCATAGAAATGACCTATAATCAACTCCTAAAATCTACCAAAAATCCCTTCAAGAAAATGGCATGAATGCCTTCTTAACACTTAGGTTATGCTACACATAAACACATGAATCAACCTAGGATCTAGGTGACATGGAAAAATAGCAAAAAGCCCTTAAAAATTATGAAATTAAATCCCTGGAATAATAAAGTCATTATCTTACATTGTCCAAAAGGATTTCATAAAATTATGCACCAAAGTGCCAAAACAATTCCTTGACTAGCAAGGTAACAAAACATGATCACCCACAAACAACTCCACAAAGTGGATCCAAAAAGGCATCTAAAAATTATGAAAAAAATGCCTAATGAGAATCAACATGTCACAAATTACAGTGATTAATCACACACAAAAAATAGGTCTCACACCTATGAGGAAAAAATTGTTTTTTGTACCTTATGCCAAAACACTCCATTTTGGGACAGCTTATGAACTAAAATCCAAATTAATTATTAAAACCACCCAAATCTGGAAACAAAAAATATGAAAAATTAATTAAGAGGATGAGGATCACTCATGAATTTTTCCAGAATTTTATCTCACCTAAAACTATTTTTAATAATTGCAACGGAACGGGCAACAAAGTGGATTTTAAGGGGAAGTGAAAGGAATCGATCCTAATGGTTCTTAACCTAATCCCTAAGTTCCGAAATCGATACATATCATCAAAAAACACACATAAATCGAATGCCTCAGGTGGGAGGGCTCAGTATGCATCTTAAATTATATGGTCCTAAGCCGCATACGACTAAAATGATGCTTAAAGGCTTGAAATCACTTACTTGATCGAAGTGCCGATTCCTCACAAAAAGAAATCCAAAAAAAAAACCTTAAGCAATGTCTTGTAATCTCCCATAAGCAAAATAAATGCCCATCTTCCATATTGGCTTTGTGAAGCTTTGCTATAATCATAATCGGTTCAATATCGATCAAAAAACGTGAATGAACCATTATATCCCAAATTAATCCAAAAAATTAGTTAACAACCATAATTAGAATCATAAAAATCCTAATAAAAGTAATTAACAAAAAAGTAATTGAAATTCTAATTACAAAAATTAACTTCAAATTGCTTAACTAATGATTTTTTACAAGAAAATCATTAGAAAAATAACCCAACAAATACAAGAAACAGGGGGTATGGATAGAGATTTCATGGACTCTATGGCCCATATCCATGTGAACCGCACATGTGGAGGGTGTGAATGAGGGAAACAGGCGTGGAATAGTAATACCATGGGCTCAAGGTGAAGCCCGATCTGCCTTATAATTTAGAAGCACATTCAATCCAAGCTCCTCCCAATTTTAACCTAGATCAAAGACCAACAATCATCTTCCTCAGCAAAACTTCTCGTCGCCGACCCTCTCTCTCCGCCTTCTTCTCATCATCTTCGGCGAAACCTTCTCTAAAAGAAACAAAATCCATCGCCGGGAACCAAACAATTTCGTCAGCGACTTGAGTCTCCTTCACTTGTCTCCGCCTCCGAATCGGCTCCGAAGGTCACTACACCATCATCAGCCAACACTGTTTCGCCTTCAAACCACCGCGTTTAATGAAATCTCCCGGTGACGTTGTTTATCACTCTCAAAGATCTTACACCGCAAATCGGACGCGATCATCTTCTTCGATTTTCCGTGAGCGCCTCCTATCACCACTGCCTTCGGAGGACAAACGGTCTTCCATGCCGTATGGAGCTCGCCTTCTCGAACCTTGATGTGGCTTTAATCAAAGCTTCAATCTAAACCCTAAATTGCGAGCGAAATGAACACGGGTTATCAGAGCCTAGTGCTTCGAAACGAAGCAATATTCACGGCTTCAGGTGTACGATTTCAGATTCTCTTTCGCTTCTGTCCGGTTCTCTCTTTTGGTAGCTTCTGAACTATACTGTTATTGATGTGTTGCGTTCTTGAAATATGTCAGTGAATCAATACAAAGCATTGATGTTGCTGAAACTTGATTTGCAGGTATTGATGAAGGCTGTTATAGAAGATCGATGGTGATATGGAGAGTTGATGAAGGAGAGGTCAAGTTGATGATGAGTGTTGCAGACGGAGAAAAAGTTTGAGAAGTTGTTACAGAAGGTTGAACAATGAAAGATTAATGAACCTGACTGAAGTTGTGTGGCTTTTCACAAGGGTGACAAAAGGTGAGGTCCGTTCTTGTTCTTCTTCTTTAAAGCTATGCAATTCTGAGTTTGAAGATCGGTGTCAACTGTGTTGGTGGTTGAAGCAGGTTGATGATGATGCATATTGAAATCGAGAGATTGATGAAGCTGTGCTTGTTCTGAATTGTTGTTGATAGTTATGCGAATGAAATGAATCTTGGCACGGGTTGAAGATGTGTTGGTGTTGATTTGAGTTACTGATTCTTGCTGCGACTGATTCTTGCTGCCATTTTTTGTTGTGATTTTGCAGGTACTGGTTTGATAAAGATTGGAGGTGAAGGAGAGTGAATAATTGGAAGGATTTCCCTTTTCTCAGATTGGAGTCGTGAAGAGTTGCAAAGCGATGGATTCGTATGAAGTTTGTAGAGATTTCCGGTTGGAGATAGGGATGAAGAATGATAGTCAAAGTGGTAGAGACAAAGGGATTCAAGAAGAGTTTCACTGCCCCCTTTTTTTTTGTTCTCCTCCTGAAACTCCATGCTTTGTTCTTCTGTTATATCCGTTCCCCTTTCTTTGCCACTGAACCCTTTTGTGATTAATTGCTATTTTGTTGAAAAATCTCAATGAACTCCCCCTGAGTTTTGTGATAAATCCTCCCCCCTTTTTTCGATTTCTGTTAGTTTTTTCTGTTGTAATTTGTAACTGTTTTTCTTATTGCAACTGATTTTTTTTTGTAACTGATTTTGTTATGTACTGATATATCAGTTATGGAACTGATTTCTTTCTTTTGGTTGTAATAAAAATCAAAATGAATTGGCTTAATAAAGTGTAATTAAGAACAATAATTTGGATAGCAACTTTATTGGACTTCTTTAGGCAATAATGGGCCTAAAAGGAATTGGGTTATCTTGAATTGATTTTGGAGACCAAAGAGGTTAGAAAATGGTGTATGTGGATTTGTAAAATTAATAAAATGAACACTCGACCAAACATGAATATGGTTTAAGTATTTGGTTAATGAAATGGGGTATGGCCGTAGTAAATTTAAATGGTGAATTGGACGGTAAACAATAAATTTAAGAACGGTTAAAAATGGTTGGACATATATTGAAATGAATCAGAAAATGGATACGAAAAAAATGGTTGTGACTTGGACATAAAAGGACTTGGACTCGTTCTCATGAATTTTGTGATAACAACATATTATTGGAATGAATTTATAATGGGCTTTTGGGATTGAATAAACCAAGCAAAGATGATAAAGCACGTTCAAACACGGGTCCTATTCTGCAAATCCCGGCTAAATCATGATGGAAGTAGACCAAACCCTCTCTGAACAACAAACGCACTCAGCCCGTGTTTCAAATAGCCAAAATATATCCTGTAGTAGGAATACCCTACTTCACAAAGAAACCTCGATTCCGTACCTTACATCATGATTCATGCCTTAAAAATCCATAAGCACCTCCTGACTCAATAATCAACGATCTTTACACACAAAGAAAGCTCTGAGGAACATTGTGAGATATATTCACTGGAGACTTGATGACTCTTGGTGGAACGCCTTGTAGTCTGATGAACTTTGATAGAAAACTGCTCACTATACCGTAAGCTCGGACCTTGCCTCAGCCTTGATTGTAATAGCCAGATAAATCACCTTTGCACGATGAAAACAAAACCTCAAGTCACATGAATATCTGATCCCACGCCTTAGGAGCTTATAAAAATGTATGATTATGATGTCAAGGACCTAATGGAATATGCATATGAATATGAAACGAAAAAAACCCAATTAAGGTAAATAAAAGGGGGCAAATTTTGAGGTATTACAGCTGCCCCTATTCAATCAACTGCAGACCTGAAAGGATAAATGCAACGGCTTTTAGACGTTCAAGGTATGAGGTGATTGAATACTCGAATAAAACCTGAAAATTTGCACACTGAGGGCCACAGAAATGCCATCTGCCCATTTATTTATTTATATATTTTTTGATTTTGACCTCTGAATAGGTAACGGGGATAGAACCAGGTGGAATAGAATCAATGCAATCACTGTGACTGCCGAACGAACCGAAACCACAAGGAGGGCGCCTGTTGGCGAAACAGGACTTAACGCAACATCAACCGATTTGCGATTCAAATAAGATCAACCGATCAAACACGAAGATGGTATCAACCGATCCACCCCGGAAAGCGAGAATGTAATATCATCCGATTTACAACTCGAAGAGAAATGATATCAACCGATTCATGACTCAAATAAGATCAACCGATCTAACATGGAGATGGTATCAACCGATCCATAACCAAGAAAAACGAGAATGTAATATCATCCGATTTACAACTCGAAGAGAAATGATATCAACCGATTCATGACTCAAATAAGATCAACCGATCTAACATGGAGATGGTATCAACCGATCCATAACCAAGAAAAACGAGAATGTAATATCATCCGATTTACAACTCGAAGAGAAATGATATCAACCGATTCATGACTCAAATAAGATCAACCGATCTAACATGGAGATGGTATCAACCGATCCATAACCAAGAAAAACGAGAATGTAATATCATCCGATTTACAACTCGAAGAGAAATGATATTAACCGATTCATAACTCACATAAGATCAACCGATCTACACGAAAATGGTATCAACCGATTCATTATCTTCGCACTGAGACGAGACCATTGTACTTAAATGGAGACTCGAAAGGAACGGGATCGTTGTACTTAAAGGAGAGCCCAAGACGCGACCGTTGTACTGAAACGGAGACGCGAAAAAATGAGTTTGTTGTACTGAAACAAGACTCAAAGACGAGACCATTGTACTTAAATGGAGACTCGAAAGGAACGAGATCGTTGTACTTAAACGAGAGCCCAAGACGCGACCGTTGTACTGAAACGGAGACACGAAAAATGAGACTGTTATACTGAAACAATACTCAAATACGAGACCATTGTACTTAAATGGAGACTCGAATGAAATGGGATCGTTGTACTTAAACGAGGGCCCAAGCAAACAGGATCATTGTACTTAAATGATAACCTGAGACGCGACCGTTGTACTGAAACGGAGACGCGAAAAGAAATGAGACTGTTGTACTGAAACAAGACTCAAATACGAGACCATTGTACTTAAATGGAGACTCGAATGAAATGGGATCGTTGTACTTAAACGAGGGCCCAAGCAAACAGGATCATTGTACTTAAATGATAACCTGAGACGCGATCGTTGTACTGAAACGGAGACGCGAAAAGAAATGAGACTGTTGTACTGAAACAAGACTCAAATACGAGACCATTGTACTTAAATGGAGACTCGAATGAAATGGGATCGTTGTACTTAAACGAGGGCCCAAGCAAACAGGATCATTGTACTTAAATGATAACCTGAGACGCGACCGTTGTACTGAAACGGAGACGCGAAAAGAAATGAGACTGTTGTACTGAAACAAGACTCAAATACGAGACCATTGTACTTAAATGGAGACTCGAATGAAATGGGATCGTTGTACTTAAACGAGAGCCCGAGATACGACCGTTGTACTGAAACGGAGGCATGAGAACATGAGATTATTGTACTGAAACAATACTCAACTGGGGATAACAACAAAACTTGGTAGAAGCATCCATCCTGGGAAACGAAGTTGCATTCTGTGGGGAACACTTCAATCTGATTGGAGATGTAACAGGTCTTATGTAATATACCTCAAAACTAGCCCATGCTGGTATGCATATGTGTGGATTTGTGACGTAATGCTCCATGAGGATGGAAATGCTACGCTTTGGAGGATGCAAATGTAATGTTGATTTATGGATGCAAATGCAAATGCAAAGGGGTCTCCCGATGAGGAGACTGCAGGTATCCCAAATAACTTGGCTGGGGAGAAACGATGATCACTGCATTGATCTGGTTCATCCTGATGCGGAAGAAACAACTCTGCGGGGAGAGCTGTTAATAATTCACTGGCTCAGGATAGCCGCCACTGCCAAAAATAAATTGGACTTTGAGATTGGAGCGCCAAGACCCTGCTGGAAGCGAACCCTTCTTGAACTCTGATGGGGAAGCGAGGACTTCCTGGGAACCACAGGCGTGACACTGTTGAGGAAGCAACTGCTGGGGAGGAAAAACAATCCTTATACTGTTGAAAATTGCCCCTGTCTGAAAGGAGACTTCTGCTCGGGGATGGAACCAACCTTCTGCTGCCTTGCTGGGGGGATATTTCAGCTTCCAACTCTACTAGGGATGATGGAGGATGTCAATGATGAAGCTTCCTGCTGAAGATAAGAGTTCAAGTTGCCACTTGCTGGGGATAAGAGATAAATCCTCTCATGTTGGGAATGAGAGATGTAAGGCGTCTCATGCTGGTGATGAGAGACGATGATACCCTTCTTCTCAAGAAACAACCTCCCATGAGACTTGCTAAGGAACCTTGATCGATGAAGTCCGCAGATGAAATAACTCTTGCAGTACTGTGCCGACACTGGCCTTGCCCCTAGCCCTGGGTTGATTGGTTGCCGACTAATCATGAGTGAACAATGGTTCTTTGCAATTTTCGACTCGCCTCAGATTAAAGTCCATCAGAAGTAAATGTCTCAAGAGGATTTTATAGAAAACATGGCATATGAAATGCCTCAGTATCTTCAAACTCTTGGAGAGATTCATCGGATCTCGAAATAACTGCCCTAGACTGCATGGTCTGTGCAAGAATTTGCCTCGCAAGGATTCATGAAAAACCTCATATCACTGTGAGATAGTGTGTCCTAGTATTTTGAACCTTGGGTAGGTGCTTCTGATTAACCGTCTTCAGGAGAAAGTAACTTCTAGTGCTCTTGGGGTGGCCTGCCCCAGTACAAGTCTTGAAGTGATCACCTCTGAATGACTGCTTTGAAGAAAACACCCAGATCAACTATTCTTCGAGAGATTGGATCTCGAAGTGATTGCCCTAGTTTGGCTGAAATTTGAATAATGCTTCCGCCTGATGGCTCTTTGAGAGATTTGAATCTCGAAGTGATTGCCCCAGCTTGGCTGAATTTTGAAGAGATTGCTCGACATGATTGCCCCGGATTAGTTGGCTCTTACCAGGAATGTTGGGAAAGTCCCTACTCGATGGAGTTTTCTTAAAAAGTGCACCTCGACAGATTGTCCTTCGGAAGTTTCAGACTTCTCAACTTGGCAAGATTAAGCTTCTGGACTGAAGTTTCGTATGTGAATTTTTATGATGCCCAACAAATATATGCAAGCAGAAAATGTTTATTCTAAGAATGAAAATTCTAATGCAACACACATGTTAATCTTGAAGTTTTACTGTAAAAAGATGTCGCCAACCTTTGTGAGTGAATCACTGGTTAAGATACGACATTGATTTTTGATGAATGAAAGCATGCACATGCAACACCAACAAAGAGATTTTAGCACAACTCATAGGAGTCAAGAACGCGATCTTGTGGTAGTACGCTCTCAAAAATAACCCTGTTTCAGTTAGGACTTTTAAGGGTTGTATCGTGGCCTGGTTCACGGTTATAGAAACAAAGGATATAGGCTCGAAATTTATTTGTGCCCACCCATCTTCGTGATGTTCTTCATTCCTATTTTCAGCTAGCTTTCACAAGCGCTCACTTCTCAAAAAGGGTTTTGTGATGGTTAAGGAACCAATTACACTAACATTTTAAGCACCAATTAGGTTGTCATTTGTCACCCCTCTTATCTTTGGTGTCTGTGCCACACGACTCTGTACTTGTTCAAGGATCTTTCTGGTGTAATCCTTTTCGTCTTTCGCTTTTGCATTATTTGATTATCCCTAACTTTTGCCTGGACTGATTCTTGTGAATCTTTGATTGTGAAGTCCAGCGGGATGCCCTAATTTTTGCCTAAGTCGCTTGTTTTCAAGTTTCGACTTAGCGGGCTTTCTCATTCATTTTTTTTTCAATTCTTCTTTTTTTTTGAACAAATCGTGTGACACTGTTTGTCTTGATTGCTTTGAAAGGGTCGTGACTGTCCCACTTTTTGGTTGTTGAGGGATAACCATTGTGGTCTCCGGTCTTTGGACCTCTTGATTGGGATAACCATTGTGGTTCCTGGTCATTGGACCTCTTGATTTGGTACAACGAAAGGTAATGGATCCTCAGATTTGCACTCCTTTTCGAAATTTGAACGATCGGTCCAGCTAGCTGACACCTACCCTGCCCCTGGGTTAAATGCAAGGGTTTTTTCATGCGAAAATAAACTCCTACTTCAAGGCTCAAATGGGTTGGCGAGGGTCTATCTCCCTTATATCTCCGGTGTTTAGGATTTGAAACAATGCCTGTACATCGTCAACAGGGTCTTTCTCAAAAGCACACAATTAGAGATTTTTGCGTTTTCATTTCGTCATCCTCCCTGATAGAGTTTAAGCACAACAGTTGGTATTGCAATGCACATACACAAAATCATGAGTGAATACGAATGGATTACTTCAAGAGAAACATGTGCATTTTATTATGGTTATCATTCAAAAACAAATAAGTTTCATGCATGCATACAAATGTTTAAACAAACAATATAAACTACAACTGAAAATGCAGTAAAGAAGCTGAACATTGCCGTCATTGAGGAGACTTGGCTCCGTCTGGACTCATTGCTTCTGAAGACTTTCAGCAGTCTACAGTCTGGATGCTCATTCTGTTACTGATTCGGTGCCATATTCCCACCTTTACCTGGTGTGAACACAATAGTCTCGGAGTCAATCAAATTCGAGACCTTGTCTTTACCTTTACCTCTGAAATACTTGCAATCTTCAATTAAACGACCAGGTGCCCCAGAATGATAATCATACTTGGCATTGAAACCCCAAAGGAAGCTTTGTCGGAGATGATCCTGATGCAACTAGATCAACCAGTTCGAATTTAAGTAAATGAGGAAACTTGTTGCATGTACGACATCATAATATGATCAAACTTCTTCTCGAGTTATTCTGGCCTTTACCCATATGCTTTGGTCCTAAGACTCTCTTAGGAAGCTGAGGTTGGATGCAGACAAACGACATCTGGGAGGAGAGGTTGATAAATGAAGTTGATAAATAAGGTTGCTCGGAAATATCTCAGGTGATCTCCTGCCTACGTATCTCCATTGACCAATGGAGAATCAGAGCAGCGTAGTTCCCCTCAATAGGGATGAAAATAGCTTCATTTCCTTGACACCACCTTCAGGATTTCCATAACCGGCTCATCTGAGTCTTCATCTGGTTGACTTCCTCTTTCAACAGTTTCTGGTTCTGAAATAAAGCTTGCACCTTTGCCTGAATTGCCCCAGTTGGGTCTTCCTTTCGGTTACCTCCGCCCGAAGTTGCTTCAGATATATACCTTGATGACTGTGATTCAAGTTGACCATTCTGATGAGAAATCATGTCGAGAAAAGAATCTGTCTCTGAACACCTGTCAAGAATGCAAGGATGTATGCAAATGCCATGTTCAATTATTTCTGAGGAATCTAACTGCTTTGATTCAAGTTTTGACACAGACAAAGTCCAATGGCATGATTCAGATATGTGATCCTCAGAAATAACTGAACATGTGTGTAGAAATGCTATGATGTCATGTATGCAACAGGCATGTGATCAATGATTTGATGTTGGTGTTGAGCAATGAGTCAAGTGTCTGAATAGAACCATAATAGTAACACCATCTCTGTATAGAACCCCATAACTGAGAACCCAATAACTGTAGAACTGGATCACATAATAGAATAGTCACTGATGGTGTTGAAACTGAACAACGAGCCAAGTGTCTGTGGAGAGTCATAATAACAGTCATAATATCAGGGTTACCATGGTAATCACAGTAGCATTTTCTCAGAATAGAAATCCCGGATCTCAGAATCAGAGAACCATAGAACACACAACAATACTGACAAAGTAGGTATGTTAAAGTTTAGGGTTCCTGCAAACCTGTAAACCCCTCCCAATCTCACAGGTATGCTACTCGGGTCAAACATCACGGACTCTCGAGGCCGAATAGCAATAATACGTTCACCATTTCCGAGAAATGGCTCATGACCAAATCAGGGAATCGGTTTGGCATTATGTACTACTCAGGGAGGTCTCAGTTGAGTCCGGAAAGAACAAGCATCCCTCACAAGTTTCCAGCTTCAAGCACTGAATCGAGAAACAATAGTACATTCATCCCGAAGGGTACAATACTATCGTCATACGAACAGTTTGCTTTAACTGAATTCCTATGAGAGAACCAGGCCATCCTATGCGAGTTCCCAATGGACCCTCGGATGCGAGTGGGTTTGCCAACAAATGTGATCTGCCACTGTCATCACTGGAGAGGGATGTTTCCACAAAGGTTCTCAATGATCGGTCCCCTGACTGCACATAACTATCAAGGTAGCGCATCAACCCAGAAAGATTCTGGTATCAATACATTCCCGAGAAGGTCGCAAGTCAAGGTGTGGAACTCACTACTACCAACATAGCAAGATGCCATGAAGCCAAAGTGGAACCACTCTAAGTCCTAGGGTGCACTCAAGCCGGGTAGTTGGCTTATCTCACAGTAACTCCCAACCCACATAAAAAATGAAAACCAGCACAGCCAGACAGTTCAGTATAATATGATGCATGGAAAATAAAATACTGAAAGCTATAAATAAATGCGGTAAAGTAAAGTTGTAAAGTAAAACTGTAAATGAAAAACAATAAAGCTAAACTAAAGCACACAACAACAAACAGATATACACCCAAAGAAACAAAACCAAACAGGCGCTAGGATTGACTCTACAAGGGAAACCGGAAGAATCAGGTTAGTCCCCAGCAGAGTCGCCAGCTGTCGCTCCCGGGATTTTCATCCTAGTACAAACGCGAAAGTGGCGCGGAAAAGGTAGAGTCGCCAGCCAGACATTTTTATCCCGAATGAATGGGAAAGGTAATGTTGCACAAACCTGAGGAAGAAGGAAAGGACAAGGCCTTGAGAACCAAAGATCTGAGTTCGGGAGTCGGTTACGAATTGAGAAGGTATTAGCACCCCAATCCGTCCGCCGTACCCGACGGGATCCACGCTTGCTTGTTTTGTTTCAAAGGGTGAGAAAAATATAACTGCTGCTGAACAAAACCGCTAACAGGAATGGAAAATGAGAAATGAACTGAAATAAGAAAATGAGAATAAAAGGGGAAATGTAGGGAAAATAAAGAATGTGCTCGAACGGGCCCTACCCCGCTGCCTACGTACCTCATCGGGATAATGAGGATCAGAGTCGACGTAGTTCGCCTAACCTAGGCGGGAACTATTTGTTTGTGTTTTTTACAGCTGGAACTGCGTATGTCTATGCTCAGGTGTTGCAGGCTCGTCTGGTACGAGTGCGTTTACCGTCTTGCATGCGAGACAAGTCGTCGCGAGTTCGCATTGTGAGTGAATGAGATGAGAAAGAGAAGTTCCCGCAGGATAATCGGTTATTGTTTGTTTTTGGCTTTTATGAGTTTTGTATGAATTTGACACAAGGAAGTGAATTCAAACTCTTTTCCATGGAATGTACACTTGACTCTACATTCCAAGATGGAATAATAGAACAAGCATACCCAGCAAGGAGAATTTATCCAAGACTGGTTTCCTAGGATTAGGGTTTAAGTTCACTAGCTTGTTGAACTTTATTAAGTGTTTTTATTGCTTTTGTGAAGAAGTGTCTTTTAAGTTTTTCTTTGTGAACAATTCCTTGATGAGACTTGTGCATCATGATAGACAAGCTTACACCACTCCAAGATGGAATGAGTGCAAATGCTTCATGGAATAAGGCTATACACAAGGAATCATTTCATTTATTTGTTAAGTATTTTTGGATTTTGTTTGAAGATGAGAAGAGAATGACTCAAGTTGAAAAAAGGACAAACTAAGGGGACTAAGACTCAATCCTAATTTTGTTATGTATTTACAAAGTGGTCCTAATGGTTAGTGAGGTATTCTAATCCTAAGAAAGAGAAGGAAAAGAAGAGAAAGAACTTAGAAACTAACTTACTTCTTAATGAAGTTAAGTTGTCTCTAAAGAAAGGGAAAAGCTAAAAACAAAGCACAAGATGCTAAGGCAAACAAAATTAAAATTAATAAGAGATAGGAATGAAGTAATGCTTACCTCAATCTTCCCCCCTACAAAACAAAGGTTAGCATGACAATGCATATTAAAATTAAAATCAAAGCACGAAAGCGATTAAGTACCATAAACGCCCTAGAATGGAACTAGGGTTCAAAATAAGACCTAAGTCTAAAGGTGAAGGTACCTAAAGGTTACATGACTTCTAAAGTCAGTAGCTACATGATATAGGTCCCTAAGTATTCTAGGATACCTCACAATATCAAACTATGTCAAACTATGTACAAGAAGTTCACATAAATTCACCTAAATGCAAGTTAGGGTTTATGGATGAAGTATGAATGCATATGGCTTAAAAACATGAATTAATACATGAAATGAACATCAAAGTCAGTAGTGAATGCTTATGAAGATGGATGAATGAATATACAATCATGGATGCAATGGATTAGGCGTATGGAGCAATGAGAAGAAGATATGAGAAGAAACGAACAAAAATCGCATAAGATCGCACATGATGAAAGTTAAGGAAGAATAGCATGTGAATATGCATGAAATGATTATGGGTCAGTAGCATACAAGGTATGAGATGCAATGAGAATGCATGAATAGGCATTAATTATTCCCACATAATTCAAGTTAAACATGAGAAGAGATTAACAAACCGTTTAAGTTAAACTAATTCACATAAGTATGCATTTTGAAACACTAAAACAAACCAAATGAGTATGGTTCAAAAAATGACCTATGACTGGAATTAAAGGCATATAAATGACCTATAATCAACTCCTAAAATCTACCAAAAATCCCTTCAAGAAAATGGCATGAATGCCTTCTTAACACTTAGGTTATGCTACACATAAACACATGAATCAACCTAGGATCTAGGTGACATGGAAAAATAGCAAAAAGCCCTTAAAAATTATGAAATTAAATCCCTGGAATAATAAAGTCATTATCTTACATTTTCCAAAAGGATTTCATAAAATTATGCACCAAAGTGCCAAAACAATTCCTTGACTAGCAAGGTAACAAAACATGATCACCCACAAACAACTCCACAAAGTGGATCCAAAAAGGCATCTAAAAATTATGAAAAAAATGCCTAATGAGCATCAACATGTCACAAATTACAGTGATTAATCACACACAAAAAATAGGTCTCACACCTATGAGGAAAAAAATTGTTTTTTGTACCTTATGCCAAAACACTCCATTTTGGGACAGCTTATGAACTAAAATCACAATTAATTATTAAAACCACCCAAATCTGGAAACAAAAAATATGACAAATTAATTAAGAGGATGAGGATCACTCATGAATATTTCCAGAATTTTATCTCACCTAAAACTATTTTTAATAATTGCGACGGAACGGGCAACAAAGTGGATTTTAAGGGGAAGTGAAAGGAATCGATCCTAATGGTTCTTAACCTAATCCCTAAGTTCCGAAATCGATACATATCATCAAAAATCACACATAAATCCAATGCCTCAGGTGGGAAGGCTCAGTATGCATCTTAAATTATATGGTCCTAAGCCGCATACGACTAAAATGATGCTTAAAGGCTTGAAATCACTTACTTGATCGAAGTGTCGATTCCTCACAAAAAGAAATCCAAAAAAAAAACCTTAAGCAATGTCTTGTAATCTCCCATAAGCAAAATAAATTCCCATCTTCCATATTGGCTTTGTGAAGCTTTGCTATAATCATAATCGGTTCAATATCGATCAAAAAACGTGAATGAACCATTATATCCCAAATTAATCCAAAAAATTAGTTAACAACCATAATTAGAATCATAAAAATCCTAATAAAAGTAATTAACAAAAAAGTAATTGAAATTCTAATTACAAAAATTAACTTCAAATTGCTTAACTAATGATTTTTTACAAGAAAATCATTAGAAAAATAACCCAACAAATACAAGAAACAGGGGGTATGGATAGAGATTTCATGGACTCTATGGCCCATATCCATGTGAACCGCACATGTGGAGGGTGTGAATGAGGGAAACAGGCGTGGAATAGTAATACCATGGGCTCAAGGTGAAGCCCGATCTGCCTTATAATTTAGAAGCACATTCAATCCAAGCTCCTCCCAATTTTAACCTAGATCAAAGACCAACAATCATCTTCCTCAGCAAAACTTCTCGTCGCCGACCCTCTCTCTCCTCCTTCTTCTCATCATCTTCGGCGAAACCTTCTCTAAAAGAAACAAAATCCATCGCCGGGAACCAAACAATTTCGTCAGCGACTTGAGTCTCCTTCACTTGTCTCCGCCTCCGAATCGGCTCCGAAGGTCACTACACCATCATCAGCCAACACTGTTTCGCCTTCAAACCACCACGTTGAATGAAATCTCCCGGTGACGTTGTTTATCACTCTCAAAGATCTTACACCGCAAATCGGACGCGATCATCTTCTTCGATTTTCCATGAGCGCCTCCTATCACCACTGCCTTCGGAGGACAAACGGTCTTCCATGCCGTATGGAGCTCGCCTTCTCGAACCTTGATGTGGCTTTAATCAAAGCTTCAATCTAAACCCTAAATTGCGAGCGAAATGAACACGGGTTATCAGAGCCTAGTGCTTCGAAACGAAGCAATATTCACGGCTTCAGGTGTACGATTTCAGATTCTCTTTCGCTTCTGTCCGGTTCTCTCTTTTGGTAGCTTCTGAACTATACTGTTATTGATGTGTTGCGTTCTTGAAATATGTCAGTGAATCAATACAAAGCATTGATGTTGCTGAAACTTGATTTGCAGGTATTGATGAAGGCTGTTATAGAAGATCGATGGTGATATGGAGAGTTGATGAAGGAGAGGTCAAGTTGATGATGAGTGTTGCAGACGGAGAAAAAGTTTGAGAAGTTGTTACAGAAGGTTGAACAATGAAAGATTAATGAACCTGACTGAAGTTGTGTGGCTTTTCACAAGGGTGACAAAAGGTGAGGTCCGTTCTTGTTCTTCTTCTTTAAAGCTATGCAATTCTGAGTTTGAAGATCGGTGTCAACTGTGTTGGTGGTTGAAGCAGGTTGATGATGATGCATATTGAAATCGAGAGATTGATGAAGCTGTGCTTGTTCTGAATTGTTGTTGATAGTTATGCGAATGAAATGAATCTTGGCACGGGTTGAAGATGTGTTGGTGTTGATTTGAGTTACTGATTCTTGCTGCGACTGATTCTTGCTGCCATTTTTTGTTGTGATTTTGCAGGTACTGGTTTGATAAAGATTGGAGGTGAAGGAGAGTGAATAATTGGAAGGATTTCCCTTTTCTCAGATTGGAGTCGTGAAGAGTTGCAAAGCGATGGATTCGTATGAAGTTTGTAGAGATTTCCGGTTGGAGATAGGGATGAAGAATGATAGTCAAAGTGGTAGAGACAAAGGGATTCAAGAAGAGTTTCACTGCCCCCTTTTTTTTTGTTCTCCTCCTGAAACTCCATGCTTTGTTCTTCTGTTATATCCGTTCCCCTTTCTTTGCCACTGAACCCTTTTGTGATTAATTGCTATTTTGTTGAAAAATCTCAATGAACTCCCCCTGAGTTTTGTGATAAATCCTCCCCCCTTTTTTCGATTTCTGTTAGTTTTTTCTGTTGTAATTTGTAACTGTTTTTCTTATTGCAACTGATTTTTTTTTGTAACTGATTTTGTTATGTACTGATATATCAGTTATGGAACTGATTTCTTTCTTTTGGTTGTAATAAAAATCAAAATGAATTGGCTTAATAAAGTGTAATTAAGAACAATAATTTGGATAGCAACTTTATTGGACTTCTTTAGGCAATAATGGGCCTAAAAGGAATTGGGTTATCTTGAATTGATTTTGGAGACCAAAGAGGTTAGAAAATGGTGTATGTGGATTTGTAAAATTAATAAAATGAACACTCGACCAAACATGAATATGGTTTAAGTATTTGGTTAATGAAATGGGGTATGGCCGTAGTAAATTTAAATGGTGAATTGGACGGTAAACAATAAATTTAAGAACGGTTAAAAATGGTTGGACATATATTGAAATGAATCAGAAAATGGATACGAAAAAAATGGTTGTGACTTGGACATAAAAGGACTTGGACTCGTTCTCATGAATTTTGTGATAACAACATATTATTGGAATGAATTTATAATGGGCTTTTGGGATTGAATAAACCAAGCAAAGATGATAAAGCACGTTCAAACACGGGTCCTATTCTGCAAATCCCGGCTAAATCATGATGGAAGTAGACCAAACCCTCTCTGAACAACAAACGCACTCAGCCCGTGTTTCAAATAGCCAAAATATATCCTGTAGTAGGAATACCCTACTTCACAAAGAAACCTCGATTCCGTACCTTACATCATGATTCATGCCTTAAAAATCCATAAGCACCTCCTGACTCAATAATCAACGATCTTTACACACAAAGAAAGCTCTGAGGAACATTGTGAGATATATTCACTGGAGACTTGATGACTCTTGGTGGAACGCCTTGTAGTCTGATGAACTTTGATAGAAAACTGCTCACTATACCGTAAGCTCGGACCTTGCCTCAGCCTTGATTGTAATAGCCAGATAAATCACCTTTGCACGATGAAAACAAAACCTCAAGTCACATGAATATCTGATCCCACGCCTTAGGAGCTTATAAAAATGTATGATTATGATGTCAAGGACCTAATGGAATATGCATATGAATATGAAACGAAAAAAACCCAATTAAGGTAAATAAAAGGGGGCAAATTTTGAGGTATTACAGCTGCCCCTATTCAATCAACTGCAGACCTGAAAGGATAAATGCAACGGCTTTTAGACGTTCAAGGTATGAGGTGATTGAATACTCGAATAAAACCTGAAAATTTGCACACTGAGGGCCACAGAAATGCCATCTGCCCATTTATTTATTTATATATTTTTTGATTTTGACCTCTGAATAGGTAACGGGGATAGAACCAGGTGGAATAGAATCAATGCAATCACTGTGACTGCCGAACGAACCGAAACCACAAGGAGGGCGCCTGTTGGCGAAACAGGACTTAACGCAACATCAACCGATTTGCGATTCAAATAAGATCAACCGATCAAACACGAAGATGGTATCAACCGATCCACCCCGGAAAGCGAGAATGTAATATCATCCGATTTACAACTCGAAGAGAAATGATATCAACCGATTCATGACTCAAATAAGATCAACCGATCTAACATGGAGATGGTATCAACCGATCCATAACCAAGAAAAACGAGAATGTAATATCATCCGATTTACAACTCGAAGAGAAATGATATCAACCGATTCATGACTCAAATAAGATCAACCGATCTAACATGGAGATGGTATCAACCGATCCATAACCAAGAAAAACGAGAATGTAATATCATCCGATTTACAACTCGAAGAGAAATGATATCAACCGATTCATGACTCAAATAAGATCAACCGATCTAACATGGAGATGGTATCAACCGATCCATAACCAAGAAAAACGAGAATGTAATATCATCCGATTTACAACTCGAAGAGAAATGATATTAACCGATTCATAACTCACATAAGATCAACCGATCTACACGAAAATGGTATCAACCGATTCATTATCTTCGCACTGAGACGAGACCATTGTACTTAAATGGAGACTCGAAAGGAACGGGATCGTTGTACTTAAAGGAGAGCCCAAGACGCGACCGTTGTACTGAAACGGAGACGCGAAAAAATGAGTTTGTTGTACTGAAACAAGACTCAAAGACGAGACCATTGTACTTAAATGGAGACTCGAAAGGAACGAGATCGTTGTACTTAAACGAGAGCCCAAGACGCGACCGTTGTACTGAAACGGAGACACGAAAAATGAGACTGTTATACTGAAACAAGACTCAAATACGAGACCATTGTACTTAAATGGAGACTCGAATGAAATGGGATCGTTGTACTTAAACGAGGGCCCAAGCAAACAGGATCATTGTACTTAAATGATAACCTGAGACGCGACCGTTGTACTGAAACGGAGACGCGAAAAGAAATGAGACTGTTGTACTGAAACAAGACTCAAATACGAGACCATTGTACTTAAATGGAGACTCGAATGAAATGGGATCGTTGTACTTAAACGAGGGCCCAAGCAAACAGGATCATTGTACTTAAATGATAACCTGAGACGCGATCGTTGTACTGAAACGGAGACGCGAAAAGAAATGAGACTGTTGTACTGAAACAAGACTCAAATACGAGACCATTGTACTTAAATGGAGACTCGAATGAAATGGGATCGTTGTACTTAAACGAGGGCCCAAGCAAACAGGATCATTGTACTTAAATGATAACCTGAGACGCGACCGTTGTACTGAAACGGAGACGCGAAAAGAAATGAGACTGTTGTACTGAAACAAGACTCAAATACGAGACCATTGTACTTAAATGGAGACTCGAATGAAATGGGATCGTTGTACTTAAACGAGAGCCCGAGATACGACCGTTGTACTGAAACGGAGGCATGAGAACATGAGATTATTGTACTGAAACAATACTCAACTGGGGATAACAACAAAACTTGGTAGAAGCATCCATCCTGGGAAACGAAGTTGCATTCTGTGGGGAACACTTCAATCTGATTGGAGATGTAACAGGTCTTATGTAATATACCTCAAAACTAGCCCATGCTGGTATGCATATGTGTGGATTTGTGACGTAATGCTCCATGAGGATGGAAATGCTACGCTTTGGAGGATGCAAATGTAATGTTGATTTATGGTAAATAAAAGGGGGGAAATTTTGAGGTATTACAGTACTTGGCTAGAAAGTAGCCCATACTTCTCTTACACCAACTTTGACATTTTGGCAACTTGAGCCATACCAATCAATAAAGCACACATCACATCTTCTGACCAATCCCAATTGTTTATACAAGCAAAAAGCAAGCCAAAGCAACTACAACACAAGCCTGAAACACTCCATAACTCAGCATTCTCATTTTCACCTCATCTTGCAAGAGCCTTCGAAACAGCCAGCACAAGCCTAAAACACACAAACAAACTTCACAAACAATCTCAACACTCTTTCCTGACCACAAAGCACCCATCACCATTGCCTTAAACTCCCAGAATCACAAATACGATTCTCACCTCACCTTGAGCAGAACCTCTGCCATCTTCCAAACCAGCCACTACAAACTTCTTCTAAGCATCAGGACTTCATCAGGGGACCAAGAGGGGTAGTTTGCACGAAGAGAGAGGGTCAGAAAGTTGCAAACTGAGAAAGCTCAAAGCTCAGGTATATCAAGAACTTTTTTTCCAGAAATGAATTTTTAAGTTTCTAAGTTGTTCCTCATGCTTTGCTGATTGTAATACCTCAAAATTTGCCCTCTCATTTCCCCAACTTTTTGCATATCATTTAGCATACATAAATTCATAAAATAACCAAAAAACATTGCATCATAACCATCACAGCAGGGGCATAGGTTTGTGATCAGTGAACAAAGCAACTGAAGGCTATACAAAGGCAATCAAAGGGCCACAAAGCTTCTCAACCTTGTGCAAATGGTCCACAACATCCCACAAGTTTTCACTTGAAGCCACAAGTCCTATACAGAGGTGCTTTGATCAAGGGAGGAAAGCAATGCAACATTTCCCAGCAAAAAGGAGTCAGATGAGGGTTTCTAATGAACTGGGCTTATCAATGAGACTTTGGTCCAAGCATGTTTTCATGGTTCTCTACATGATGTCAAGTACCTATGGTTCAAATTTCACCATTGGATTCAATTTGGAAGGCCCTCAATTGTTCAGTTGATTGAAAATTAGAAAATTGGAGAAAAGTCAACCAGGATGAGTAAAAAGTCAAATCTTGAATTTTTGGGATCAAAATCATGAAATTATGGTCACAAGTCTCTTAGGGACCAATTTGAATCAAGAGAGAATGGAAAAAATCAAGAAAACTAAAACTTACCATTTTTGGAAAGTTTGGGTTTCCAAAAATGGCAAGTTTTGGTCACTGTTGTAGCCACTTCAAGAGAGGTTTTTTCCCAAAAAAAAGATTCCTATGAAAAGTATACCTTGAGAAAATGAAATAGGACATCCTAAGCTTCAAAACCATATGTGGAACTCCTTCATAGGATCAAAATTGAGAAAGATATGGCCGTTCAAAGTTTGAAAAAAAAAACAAGGCAATACAGCAGGATGAATCGATTCATCCATGTATGTATCGATTCATAACAGTTAAAAAACTATTATGAATCGATACATCCATGTATGAATCGATTCATAATGCGTTTTTTTGCTAAAATTAGCTTTCTCTTCAGTATGTATCGATGCATAACCTTATGAATCGATTCATGATGCTGTTTTTTGCCATTTTGCTATTGTTTTTGATGCAAAACAAGGGGGAATGCTATGCTATCTTTGGGGTTGAACGTGGAAATGATTGGTACACATTCTATAGCTCATTTAGCTTCACTTTGGTCTCAATTCAAGCTTCACCATTGCTGCTACATCAAAGTGGTCTTCACCACAAGTGTTCATGAGCTAGTATACTAAAGAAAGTTCTAGAAAAGCCAGCTCACCCTCTTCTACCCCATTCTAGAGTTTTCTACAACCTTCCAAGGAGTTCTAGAATTCTCTAGAATCCCAACTAACTCCTAACCTAAGCCAACTCCTAAGCTACCTCCAAGCCCAAACCTCATGCCAAACCAATGCATTATATAAATCCATCTCCTCCCAAAGCTAAGGGTAATCAACAATAATCACCACAAATCACTCTCTCCCTCATTCTCCACTCAATCACCATTTTCACAATCTCAAATTCATCACTTTCTCTCCCACTTTTCCACCATTTTCACCATAGCTTTTCAACAAAAGTTCTTCAAGTTTCACATTGGAACTTGAAGGTCTTAAAGCTTAGCCTCCAACCTCCATTGAATTGAGCATTGTGGAAGAAGAAGCTACTGTTTTTTGGTGAAGATTGCGACTTAACGGAAGTGATTAATCGAGAAGCGTCGAGACCGAATCGCATTTATTTTGCATTCGCGGGTTCTCCGGTTTTCTTCTCCATTCGCACTGTTGCACCCCAAAATTTGCCCTCACAATACAAGACTTTGTGTTCTAAGAAGGTTCACAAGGTTCACAAGTTCTCCAACACTTGCATAACCTTTCATGAGGTTCATGAAGTCTACAAGTTACTTTATGAAGGTTCACAAGGTTCACAATTTTCTCAATGCTTATATAACCTTTCATGAGGTTCATGAAGTCTACAAGTTACTTTATGAAGGTTCACAAGGTTCACAAGTTTCTCAATGCTTATATAACCTTTCATGAGGTTCATGAAGTCTACAAGTTACTTTATGAAGGTTCACAAGGTTCACAAGCTTCTCAACACTTACAAGACCTTTCATGAGGTTCAGGAAGTCTACAAGTCACTTCTTGAAGGTTCACAAGGTTCACAGGATTCACAATGATTACAAAGCTTTCCTGAGGTTCATAAGGTCTACAAAGGCACTTTATGAGGTTCACAAGGTTCACAAGGTTTACAATACCTCCCATGAGTATCACAAGACACTTTATGAAGATTCACAAGGTTCACAAAGTTCACAATTGGTCAAAGGAGTTGACAATTCCCTCAAACAATGCACCTCCTAAGCAGTGCACCCAAAACTAGGGTTTTGACTTTAATCAGGCTAAATGGACTTCCAATACCTCAAGTGAGCTTAATAACATCTTATATGTGTATAAGAACCCCCATGTCAAGTTTCAAGACTTTTCTCAAAAGTTTGCTCAGTCAGATGATCAGATAAGTCAAAATCAGTCAATACAGTCAAAAAGTCAAACTGAGGTCAACTGTGGTCAAACCAAAGTCAAACTTCATGATTTTTTGCCAACATCAAGTATATGAAGTAAAATTCATCATTTGATCAAGGGTTGATCATGATTCATCAAGGAGATTCCAGATCATCAATCATCAGGAGTTTCTAAATTAGGGTTTCCTTAGTAAAAGTCAACTGAACTTTGACCAGCCATAACTTTCACATACTTCATCACCAAGTCTCCATCCAAAGCTCATTTTGAAGGAAATTGAATTCTCTACAACTTTGATGTTGAAGGTTAAGTCCAAAAATGCTTCATTTGAAAGATATGATCTAAGACATTATAGGTCATTTCAAAAGTCAACAAAAAGTCAACAACTTCAAAAGGGCATAACTTGAGATTGGTAAATGATATGGACCTGAAACCAATGGGGTTGTTTAGAGGACTCTTCAAGCTTTCCAAAAAGTCCAAGAACACCCTCATACCTTTAAAATTGAGGGAGATATGCCTTTTCAAAGTTGGGAAATTTTGTGATGGTTTATGTTGAAAATGGAGGCTTAGAAGTAATTCTTTCCAAATGGGCTTGCTAAGTTGTGACCCAATCCATCTCATAACATTGTGCACGACCCAATTGACCAAAATTCAGCATTTTTATTATTTTTTATTTATTTATTATTGATTTAATTCATAAAAATCATTTTAAATAAATATAAAATATGAAAAACTATTTTTGAGTGAAGATATTGCTTCTAGAAATTCTTAAATGGTGATTGAATTAGAAAGAGAAAGGAATCATATGAAATCTCCAAAGATAGCAAGTCTTCATGGTCAAATATTTGAATTTTACAACATGATCTTTTTCAATATTTTTTGGACCAAATCTTCACACAACCCATCCATGTTTCTGACCTAAATCATTCCCACATATATACTAAGCATAACCCTAGCCCTAGAGGACAAAATCCAGCAGCCAAAAGGTGAGTTCCATTGTTCAAAATTTCAAGCAAAAAGTGAGATTCGGATTTGGAGATTCAAGGCACTACAAGGTATTTTAAGAACATGGCTAGACTCCTGGAACATCATGGAACATAATCAGATCATAACATTGCCTCATAACATCACATATGGACAAATCCGATTCAAACTTTTTCACATTTTCATGATTTTTCGTTCTTGAACATTTATGCATTATTATTAAGTTTTGTTTGATGATTTGTGTTCTATGAAGGTTTGTGATGAATTCTGGGCAGGTTAATTGAAGAAAGCATGGCCGAAACTCATAATGCCATTTTAGGGTTCATGACCTTCATATTAGGGTTTAAGGATCCAGTGAATATAAATGAATTTTAAGACCATGGTTTGATTTGAATTGACCTCTGGATCATGTTTGCGTTTTCAATTTTGTAAAATTTCACTATTTGGTTGCCCATTGTGTTTCGTAGGTTTTGCTAGGGTTTTGTTTTCGCAGGAAAATTCATAGAAGAAATCGCAGCAAATTTCGAAGGATGAGAGGTTGAAGATGAAGCTGATGGCGCGCACTCTGATATTTGAATATTGTTCTAATAATTTTATTATGTTAATGTTAATTGATATCACCAAGGCAACAGTGGTCTGGTGGTAAAGCGTCTGGGTGTATCATGGAAGGGCCTTGGTTCGATTCTTGGCCAAGTGCATTGTTTTGTTTTATTTTTCAGGATAAAAGGAGATTGAATATATTATGTGTTCTTGCTGTTCAATAGCCAGATGGGCTCTCCCAGCCAGGCGGTAGCGCGCGCATGCTTGCATTCATAAGGTCCTGGGATCAAATCCCACCCCAGGCCTTTTGCTTCTTTATTTTTTTCTGAATTGTTCAAGATATGGCATAAAAGCAATTACAGTCATCCTATGATTACCAACGCATGGTTGGTCCAGTGGAATGTTTTGGTGCTGGCAAACATGAGTACCTGGGTTCAAACCCAGCCAAGGTAAGTTCTCAATTTTTGTCATTTGTTTTTCTCTCTATTTTTCTTAATTAATTAGTTTATTTGTTTTATGTTCTTAATTAAATTTAAATCCTATATATATTCTAAATTTAAAATAACATCATATTCTATAAAATTTCTAAACCTTCTATTATTTTATTCAAAAATTTATTTTATTATTCTATATAATTATAATATGTATATTAGTTAATTTTGTATATAAATAAACCCTAATTTTCTAAACAAACCCTAAAAATTTTTCTAAAATAAAATTTAGTTCTATTTTCTTAATAATAATTTTATTTTCTACTTTTTAGTGTAATTATTATTGTATGTTTATTTCTTTAATACGATTCTTATAAATTCTCTAAATATAATTATTTTTGTAGATATGATTAATTTTATGAACATAATATTTAAAACTTACTTTCTTCATAATATGTAAATATTTTCTTTATAATATATATTCATGAATAATTGAATTTTTGTAAATGATTAAAATTTATAATTACATTATGTTTAATTTTTTAGCTTAAAATCCAATTTTTTGTGTTTATAATATTTAATTCTATTTAATTATTGCTACTAACCATACTATTATTTATTATTATATTTTTATTATTATGTTTCTAACCTTGTTTATTATTTCTAATTGTTATTATTATTTTATCATCACTAACCCATTTATAATTCAATTATGTTTATTATCATTATTTTGCTAATCTTATTTATTATTATCTACTAACCCCTTATATTTTATTATTTATTGTTTATTTATTTACTATTTATTTTGCTTAATATTTTGCTTATTATTATAATTTCTTGTAATTGTTTCCCGGATGTAATTTTGTAATTCTTTAATTATTTTTGTTATGGTTAGTAATTAGGGAGTGCAAAAACATGTATGTCATATTAAAATAAATTTAGATAATTTTAATCATGAGATAATTAAATTAAACACGTCACACACGTAAGTCGATTTTAATCGCCGTCTCACTTTCTAAGGTTATCCCTCAAGTTGCCTACGAATAATGGTCAAGTGAGGTGTATAAAGCAAGTCCCTTAAAAGAAAATCATCAAGTCCCTTATGGTTGCCTTTACGAATCGAGTCCCTTTGAAAAATGATGATAGTCCCTCATATGTGCTTATTACACCCCACAATGGCCTTCAAAAAATCAGAATGTCCCTCACATGTCCCTTAACATCCAAAGTAAGGACTACCTACTCCTTAATAGTAGGGATAGTCTTACCAAGGAAAGGATAAAGAATAAGAAAGACCTTAAACATTAGGGTAGGTTACTCTTATGTACTTGCTCACTTCAAAAATTTTCAAACACTTAACATTTTCAAACAAATTTTCAAACAAGTTTTTTACACATCCGTACGAGGATTATTATTAAACTATTCTGAAAATTTTCTATTCACACACTACACTTTCAAAAAACAATTTAAAGTGAGCTTAAGTACCTAAGAGCCCATGGATAACCATGGATGAAAAGGGTGCTAATACCTTCCCTTTTCATAACCTACCCCCCGGACCCAAAATATTCTCTTAAGGTCTTTCCTGTTCTTTTATAACCTTTCCTTATGGATAAAATAAAAGTCGGTGGCGACTCTTGCTATCCGCAACATTTATTAAAGTCAGTTCTCCCACCGTGTTACAGAACTGGCGACTCTGCTGGGGATTTAAAATTTAAAAGGGGTACCCTTAGGAATTAAGATCACTTTAATATTGTTTGCTTTGTTTGCTTTACTTTACATTGTTGGGGTGCTCTTATGTGTGAAAGGTCCTAACCCGGATCTAGTGTACCTTAGGTAAATGGCAATAGACCAAGGAAACTGTACGACGTATATCGATACGGTTGATCTGGTGGCCATAGTTAGTGCGACTTCTTGGTTGGTGCTTATGTTCCTTAAGTCAAGTTGAGGATAATATGAGGCTGCCATACGTTGTCAATGCACTAACTAACTTTTAGAACCCTAGTTAACTCATCTTGGCCTTTAGAAAGTAGTGAGGTAACCGGCTTTGGTGCAGACTGAAGTTGGTTGACACTCGATACTACGCTCATTGAGATTCTAAACTTGGAGGGTTTTGGTTGGCAAGTAAGTTGCCTTCTGATCAACCACCCTTGTGAAGGATCAATGATATTGAGATCCCCTAGAACCCGGTTACTTTTGTAGGACAGGATGAACCATCTAACTTCAGGGGAGGGTACTTACCTTTGAACCTCATGCAAGCCTTTAAACCTAGGGCTATTGTGTGACTTGCTTGTGTGTGCCACATGTTTGTGATTGAGCATAACATCATGACATCATCATGCATCATAAGCATAGCATTTTCCCTAACCATTTCAAGGACCAAGGGATTTATCTTTGTTCTTTGTTGCAGGTCATGGCTTCTGCTCGTAGAAACACCATCAGGATCAACTTTGTAGGCATACCTGCTAAGCTTAAAGAGTTGGTTGCTCAAGTGTCTGATCATTCCCAGTTCATCAAGAGACATGGTCACCTATTGGATCTAGTCACTTCAGGGTTCAATGAAGACATGATGAGTGTTCTGTTCCAGTTCTTTGACCCTAAGCACCA
The DNA here is from genome assembly GCA_963966055.1 of Lathyrus aphaca. Lineage (NCBI taxonomy): Eukaryota > Viridiplantae > Streptophyta > Magnoliopsida > Fabales > Fabaceae > Lathyrus > Lathyrus aphaca. Next base: position 279,703,446 of record OZ014520.1, on the reverse strand, counting down.
TTGCTTTACATTCCCTGACTACCAGCTGGTTCCAACCATGGAAGAGTTCTCTAAACTTCTGGGCATACCTGTTCTTGATCAAAGACCCTTCACAGGCCTGGAGAAAGAGCTTAAACCAGAGGTTATTGCTGCAGCTCTACATCTGAAAAAATCTGACATTGTTCTAGAAACGAGAAGCGGAGTTAAAGGTATTCTTGCTAAGGTGTTAATGGATAAAGCTCAAGTGTTCTTGAAGGCCATGAGCTATGATGCTTTTGAGGAGATCTTAGCCTTGCTGATTTATGGCTTAGTATTGTTTCCCAATCCAGATCAGTTCATAGACGTTCATGCCATCAACATATTCCTGAGTCACAATCCAGTACCTACATTGCTTGGAGATATCCTACATTCTCTTCATACCCGTACTACAAGGGCAAGAGGAACTTTAATGTGCTGCATACCTTTACTATCCAGGTGGTTTATTTCTCACCTTCCTCGCTCAGTAATGAAGAATGAGCAAGGGTTCAGATGGTCCAAGAGGATCATGTCACTTTCTCACTCAGATATCCATTGGTGCTCCAGATCTATGGAGAATGTCACCATCATTGACCGTTGTGGGGAGTTCCCTAATGTGCCACTTCTAGGCATAAGAGGAGGCATCACCTACAACCCTTCTCTAGCTTTACGACAGTTTGGTTACGCCAGAAGTGATGGCCCACATGACATGTTGATTCAGGGCATTGTGTTTGATTATGACAACGATCTTCAGGGTTACCGTCAGAGATTCATACGAGCTTGGGGAAAGGTAAACAGGATTGACAGCAAGACACTGGAGCCTAAGTATACCATTCCTATGGAGGATTATCTCAGATGGGTACGATCTCGTGCTCAGACACTCATGATGCCATATCCTGCCGTCCTACCAGTTATCATGGAACCTGTTGCTGAAGGAGACACAGCTTATACCATCCTTCACCCAGACATGCCTACTGATAAGGAAGACTTGCAGAGATCATGGATCCAACTGAAAGAGCAAAGGGATACTTTCGAGGCTCATTACAAAGCAAGCCAAGAAAAGATCCTGGAGCTAACAAAGCAACTTCACGAGGAACGGAACCTCAACTCATACCTCAACATAAAGAGGAAACGTCCATGGGAGACTTAAAACCCCATCTTTTGTACTTATTTCACTTTCATTTTTTGTAAGCCTAAAAGGCAAAACAAGTTATTACTAATAAAAGTTTACTTTCGTGTTTGTCTAAGCAAATTTAAATCCTGCGGTTCTTGAAAACATTGCATATGCATTCCCATATCATTTCATTGCATCACATGTTTATAATTGTGCGCAGGTTTCTCATCTTCTCGCTGTTTATTTCAGCAATGGCTCTTGAACAATCAGTTAAGGATCTTCAGGCACAGAATGCACAGTTCCAGGAGCTGATCTTGAACCTGTCCAAGGGGCAAGATGATTTGAAGGCACTGCTGGCCAAGAAGACTAAGAAGACTAGAAGGTCTGCTGGGTTGCTCAACATGGGAAGAAGGTTCAAAGGTCCTGTCAAGACCAAGGAAGAGGTTGAAGACTATGAATCTGAAGAATCTGAGAAAGAGAGAGGCAGTCTCCACAACACTATGGGGGACTCTGATTCTGAGGCTAATTACTACCATGAGCCTAATGAAGACAAATTCAAGATGCTGGTGGATAGAATGGATGCTATGGAGTTGCAGAAGTCATCTGGGCTGGATTTTGAGGATTTGAGTTTGATATCTGGGGTTGTGATACCCATTGGTTTCAAGGTTCCTACCTTTGTTGTTTATGATGGGGTCTCCTGTCCCAAGCTGCATTTGAGGTCCTATGTTAGAAGAATTCAACCCCACACTGCTGATAAGAAGTTGTGGATCCATTTCTTTCAAGAGAGCTTATCTGGAGCTCAGTTGGAGTGGTATTATCAGTTGGAGAGTGTCAACATCAGAGACTGGAATGATCTTGCTGAAGCTTTCTATAGGCAGTACCAATACAATGCTGATTTAGCCCCCACCCGCATGCAGCTTCAGAGCATGTCTATGGGTGCCAAAGAAAGTTTTAAGGAGTATGCTCAGAAGTGGAGAGATTTAGCTGGAAGAGTTCAACCCCCTTTGACTGATAGGGAATTGGTTGATATGTTCATGTGTACGCTGAATGGTCCGTTTTACAGTCATCTCATTGGAAGCTCATCATCTGGCTTCACTGAGTTGATCATGACAGGAGAACGGGTAGAAAATGGTATCAAGAGTGGTAAGATCCAAGTGGGCACTTCTTCATCAGGTGCTGCAAAGAAGCCTCCCACCGGGAAGAAGGAATCCAATGCTGTGTATGGTCAACCTGATCGTAACAGAAGGCATCAGTCTGTTAGTGCAGTTCATATTTCAAATCCAACTCCTGCAACAACAGAGCAGCCTCAAGGCAACCAACAGAGGGCTAGAAGACAGTTCACGAAGATCAACATGTCAATGGCTCAGGCATTGCAACACTTGTTGAAGGTTGAACTTATTACTCTGAGGGAGGCTCCTCAGAATCCCAATGTTACTTCCCCCAAGTACAATCCCAATGCACGATGTGCATATCATTCAAACTGTCCAGGACATGATACTAATAACTGCTGGGTCTTGAAGAACAAAATTCAAGATATGATTGATGCTGGAGAAATTGAGTTTGATCCACCAGGTACTCCAAATGTGATTACAGCTCCAATGCCAAATCACGAGAAGACTGTCAATGCCATTGATGAAGACATTGATGAAGATCTGCATGTCTATTCAGTTATGGAGTTGAGCACACCATTGTCTGTTATCAAAAAGAGGTTAGTACAAGCTGGGATCTTTCCAGGTTGTCGTGAAGATTGTCTGTATTGTACCTATAAGCCGGATAGTTGCTTCATTTTGAGAGATGGAATTCAACGTCTCATGGATAAGTATACTATAGTGTTTGAAAGAAGACCAGCATCTGTAGAAGGTATGGTGGATCATCTGACTCAGGGTAAGAAGATTGAAGAGGTTGATATGGTTGACAAAGTACCACTAAGAATCACTTCAAAGGGTCCCATCAAAATCACTCATCAGGGTCCCATCAAGATTACTGCTGAAGGTCCTGTGAAAGTTGTTGCTGAAGCCAGAGTGGCTCCTCTGATTATTACCACTCCTGGTCCTATTCCTTATACATCTGACAAAGCTGTGCCTTGGCACTATGGGTCTGATGTTTACATCCATGGTGTCAAGCAGGAGCCTTTACCTGATATGCCTGCTGACATTGATAATATTGCTGGATCTAGCAAGATCACTCGTAGTGGAAGAGTCTTCTCTCCTCCAGTTGCTTCTAAGAGTGCAGTTACTCCTGCTGCTACTACCACCACTGATGCTCGGGGCAAAGGTCCTGTTATTGAGCCTGTATCTACTGATGTGCCAGCTGCTGATGATCTCTCTAAGCAGATGGAAGAAGTATTGAAAATCATTCGCAAGAGTGATTATGACATTGTTGATCAGTTGGGGCATACTCCCTCAAAGATTTCTATGTTGTCTCTATTGTTGTGTTCTGAGGCTCATGCCAAGTCTTTAATCAAGTTTTTGAAGACTGCTCATGTGCCCAGTGCAATTTCTGTTGATCAATTTGAGAACTGTGTTGCTCACCTGACATATGACAACGGGTTAGGATTCTCTGATGCTGATTTGACCCCTGCCAAGAGGGATCATAACAGGGCCTTGCATATTTCAATTGAATGCAGGGGCACTACCCTGTCACATGTACTGATAGACAATGGTTCTTCTCTGAATGTGTTGCCCAAGGAAGTCCTGAATAAGCTGAGTCCTGAAGATACTGTGTTGAAGCCCAGTAATATTGTGGTAAAGGCTTTTGATGGTTCTAGAAGAGTAGTGCATGGGGAAATTGATCTTCCAATCAAAGTTGGCTCTCAGATGTTTACTGCTACATTTTATGTGATGGATATTCGTCCTTCATACTCTTGTCTACTTGGTCGTCCCTGGATCCATGGGGCAGGTGCTGTGACCTCTACATTACACCAAAAGTTGAGATATCCGGTGAATGGAAAGGTTGTTACTGTCTTTGGAGAGGAAGAATACTTTGTCAGCCATGTAAACACTTTCAAGTATCTGGAAGTAGAAGGTGAATACATTGAGACTCCGTGTCAGTCATTTGAAGTGGTTCCCTGGGTTGCTAATGATTGTGTAGCACCTCCTGCTGTGAAGAAAGTTCCTGTGGTCATCAGAAAACCTCCAACAATGGCAATGGCCTCCCTCAATGATGCTAGAGCTGTGGTGGATGAAGGTGGTTGTACTATTTGGGGTCAGCTTCCTGATATTCCGTACAAGTCTGACAAGTTTGGTTTGGGTTTCACTGCAGAGTCCCAGAAGGCTGTTCGTCGTGCTCGTGCTGCTCGTATCACCAATCAAGGGGTTATCAATGCTGTGGGAGATCAAGATGAAGACTACAACTTGGATGCATGGATTTTTCCTACTGTGGGTGTTGGACTCAATAATTGGAAAGCTGAAGATGTTATCCCTATCTCCTTTAGTCAGGAGTAAATACTATTACTGTGTTATGTTTTTTTTAAGTTTGTAATTTCTTGAACAATAAAACTTTCAAGCCATGTGCCTTACCCGGGGCACAATGGTGTGCTTGTTACGGGCTGTCATTTCATTTGCATACTTCATTCAATAAAATCAGTGGACGTTTCGTTTTCATAAATATTGTGTTCCTTGTCTTTCTTTTCTTTTATTTTTGTTTTATCAGCTATGTGTTCTTACACACACCCACATCACTAAAATGCAGATCCTCATCCACTCTGGATCCTGTTGATAACAGTTCTACTATTGCCAATTATAATTTCGAGAATCCGATCTATCAAACTGAAGACGGAAATGAGGACGATTGTGAAATACCTGTAGAGCTTGCTAGGTTGTTACAACAAGAAGAGAAAGCTATACAGCCACATGAAGAGCCAGTCGAAGTTGTGAATCTGGGAACTGAAGAAAACAGAAAAGAGGTCAAGGTAGGGGCTGATTTAGAGGACAGTGTCAAGAGCAGGTTGATTCAGATGTTACGTGACTATGTGGAGATCTTTGCTTGGTCCTATGAAGATATGCCAGGGTTGGATACAGACATTGTGGTTCACCGTTTGCCAGTGAAAGAAGATTATCGTCCAAAGAAGCAGAAGGTTCGTCGTATGCGTCCTGAAATGTCAGAAAAGATCAAGGCAGAGGTAATGAAACAGTTCAATGCAGGGTTCTTAGCAGTGACTTCTTATCCTCAGTGGGTTGCAAATGTGGTACCAGTTCCTAAGAAAGATGGCAAGGTACGTATGTGTGTAGACTACAGAGATCTGAACAAGGCTAGCCCTAAAGATGACTTCCCACTTCCTCATATTGATATTCTGGTAGACAACACTGCTCAGCATAAGGTATTCTCTTTTATGGATGGTTTCTCTGGTTACAATCAAATCAAGATGGCACCCGAAGATATGGAGAAGACAACATTTGTGACACAGTGGGGCACCTTTTGCTATAAGGTAATGCCATTTGGTTTGAAGAATGCAGGGGCAACATATCAGCGTGCTATGGTGGCTTTGTTTCATGATATGATTCATCATGAGATAGAGGTATATGTAGATGATATGATAGCCAGATCTCAGAATGAAGAGCAACATCTTGATCATCTGCACAAGTTATTTGAGAGGTTGAAGAAATACAAGTTGAGATTGAACCCAAACAAGTGTACTTTTGGAGTTAGATCTGGAAAGCTCCTGGGTTTCATTGTCAGTGGCAAAGGTATTGAAGTGGATCCTGCAAAAGTGAAAGCTATACGAGAGATGCCAGCTCCCCGTACTGAGAAGGAGGTTAGAGGTTTCTTGGGACGATTGAACTACATTGCAAGATTTATTTCCCAATTAACTACCATCTGTGAGCCAATCTTCAAGTTGTTGAAGAAAGATCAGGTGATGGAATGGAATGATGAGTGCCAAACTGCCTTTGATGAAATTAAGAGATATCTACTAGAGCCACCAATTTTGATGCCACCAGTTGATGGAAGACCCTTGATTATGTACTTAACAGTGTTAGACAACTCAATGGGGTGTGTGTTGGGGCAACATGACGAGTCTGGTCGAAAAGAGCAGGCAATATACTACCTTAGCAAAAAGTTTACCGACTGTGAAACAAGATACTCACTGCTCGAGAAAACTTGCTGCGCTTTGACATGGGCTGCTCGCCGACTAAGACAGTATATGTTGACCCATACTACCTTATTGATTTCGAAGATGGATCCAATCAAGTACATATTTGAGAAACCTGCTCTCTCCGGAAGAATTGCAAGATGGCAAATGATCTTGACAGAATATGACATACAGTATACTACTCAGAAGGCCATTAAAGGAAGTGTTGTTGCTGATCATTTGGCTCATCAAGCAGTAGATGATTACCAGTCAATGAGTTTTGAGTTCCCTGATGAAGACATTATGATTATTACCAAAGAACCTGGACAATATGACGGACCTGAACAAGGATCCCGATGGACTATGGTTTTTGATGGTGCCTCTAATGCACTTGGTAATGGTGTTGGTGTTGTGATTAGTTCCCCTGAAGGTTGTCATACCCCGATTACTGCCAGACTTTGTTTCCATTGTACCAATAACATGGCTGAGTATGAGGCATGTATCTTGGGTATTAAAGCTGCTATTGATATGAAGATTCAGTTCCTTGATGTGTATGGAGATTCAGCCCTGGTAGTAAGTCAGATTAAAGGAGATTGGGATACCAAGCATGATAACCTCATTCCTTACAGAGAGCATGTGTTGTCTTTGATCCCACATTTCAAAGAGATTACCTTTGAGCACATTCCACGAAGAGAGAATCAGTTGGCAGATGCATTAGCCACCATGGCATCCATGTTTGAGATCAGCTGGGATGATGAAGCTCCCAAGATTACTATTGATAGATTTGAAAAGCCTGCATACTGCAATAAGATTGACACAGAAGGGGCAGAGGAGAAGCCTTGGTTCTATGAAGTGAAAAGATATCTTGAAGCTCAGGAATTCCCTGAAGGGGCATCTGTCAAAGATAGGAAGTTTCTGAGAAGATTTTCTGCCAAGTTCTTCTTGAGTAATGGCATTCTATATAAGCGCAATCATGATTCAACTATGCTTCGTTGTGTGGATAAGAAGGAAGCTACAGAAATTATGGAAGAGATGCATGATGGGACCTTTGGCACTCATTCTAGTGGTCATACTATGGCAAAGAAGATATTGAGAGCAGGTTACTATTGGTCTACCATGGAAGCTGATTGCTATCAACACTCCAGAACATGTCACAAATGTCAAATCTATGCTGATAAAGTTCATGTACCTCCATCACCATTGAATGTGTTGACTGCTCCTTGGCCCTTTGCCATGTGGGGCATTGATATGATTGGTGAGATCAAACCTACTGCTTCTAATGGGCATCGTTTCATCTTGGTTGCTATTGATTACTTCACGAAGTGGGTAGAGGCAGCTTCATTTGCATCTGTTACCAAGAATGTTGTGGCTCGGTTCATTAAGAATAACCTCATATGTAGGTATGGCATCCCTGAAAGGATTATCACTGACAATGGCTCTAATCTAAACAACACTATGATTACTGATCTCTGCACGCAGTTCAAGATTAAACATCACAACTCTTCTCCGTATCGTCCAAAGATGAATGGGGCAGTTGAAGCTGCTAATAAGAACATTAAGAAGATAGTACAGAAGATGACTGTTACTTACAAGGATTGGCATGAGATGTTACCGTTTGCTCTTCATGGTTATCGTACTACAATACGTACTTCAACAGGGGCAACCCCATTCTCCTTAGTCTATGGTATGGAAGCAGTTCTGCCCATTGAAGTTCAGATCCCCTCCTTGAGAATTATGAAGGATGCAGGCTTGAATGAAGATGAATGGATTCAGAATCGACTAGACCAGATAAATTTGATTGATGAGAAGAGGTTAGCAGCAGTTTGTCATGGCCAGATGTACCAGAAACGGATGATCAAAGCTTTTAACAAGAAGGTTAAGCCAAAGGTATATCAGGCTGGTGATTTGGTAATCAAGCGTATCATATTACCACAGGGTGATCCTAGGGGCAAGTGGACTTCAACATATGAAGGACCATTTGTAGTCAAGACAGTATTCTCAGGAGGTGCCATGATACTGACTACAATGGATGGTGAAGACTTCCCACAGCCTGTAAACGCAGACATAGTTAAAAAATACTACGCATAAAAAGAGACCCGCTAGGTTGACAGGCCTAGGCAAAAATAAGGGCATCCCGGCAAACCAAAAGGGTTTGGGCAAAAATTAGGGATATATATAAAAAGATGTACACCTGGCAAGTCGAAAACCTGAAAAGGCGGCTTGGGCAAAAAAGGGTATCCCGGTGGATTGAAAACCTGAAAGGGCAATCCAGGCAAAAGTTAGGGATTAAAGCGTATGACGATGTCTCGTTTGGATCACTCATGAAACTGCAACTAGTTGTACTACTTATTCAAGCTCGAACAGATAAAGCTCAATTCAATCGTTTCCGTCTCAACAGCAAGAAGATGAGATACTTGAAGGGCAATAGTAGAATTGAAACTCAATAGGATCATTTCGCCATAGCTGATTCTCTTTTGTAAAACTTTATGACAAAAACCTCTTACTAGGGTTTATGTCTCCGTGTACAAACTCACCCGTGTATGGGTCACTTTTTGATATAAATAAATTCCATCTTTTGAATCCAGATTTACTTTTACCCTATTTACATAAGCGAAACGTCCATTGGTTGTGTTTGAATGTATGTATGCTTTTGAATATGATTGATGTTTACCAAAAATGCATGTATGCTTTTAATATGATTAATGTTTACCAGAAATGCATGAAAATGCAGTAATAGTATTTACTAAGGACGAACGAGGGAAGGATTTCAATGAAGCTTCGCCGATTCACCTTTACAAGACAGTTATAAACCCTCAGTAGGACTAATCCATCTTCGTAAAGTCTTATTTCCCCTGGAATTTATATCCATCTCTTTTATCCTCATACGGATATTCGGGAAATTACTTTCCAATAAGGGTACGACGAACGAAGACGGGATGTTATCTCTATCCTACTATCAAACGAAGACGAAGGTTATATATACCCTACTATCCCCAACAACGGGAAGTTATATATACCTTGCCATCCCCAACAATGGGAGGTTATATATACCTTGCCATCCCCACCAACGGGAGGTTATCTATACCCTGTTATCCCCAGCAGACGGAGGGTTATATATTCTTCAACAACGAATCGGGATTTATTTTTCCTGGCCAGCAGTTGTTATACGAAGATATCCAGACGCTTCCGGCATTATCATATCATACATACATCATTTACATCATACCATAGCATACATATCCATAGACATATAGTACATTATCTAAGTGCATCATATCATACATGCATGCATAAAGCATAAACTAATGTTATTATACAGAAAGCTACCTTGTTTCAGGTTAATCATCCAACAAACAAACTTATTATCTTTGGGACTGCTTTATTGTAACCTCAGGGTTACTTTATCCTCCTGATGAGCTTCTTTGGGACTGCTTTATTGTCACCTCAGGGTTACTTTATCCTCCTGATAAGCTTCTTATGATTTCAAGACTGCTTTAGGGCTATCCATTGTTCTATCCTCCTGAAATCACATTATTATTTCAAGCCTGCTTTAGAGCTATCCATTGCTCTATCCTCCTGAAATCACGTTATTATTTCAAGACTGCTTTAGAGCTATCCATTGCTCTATCCTCCTGAAACCAGTACTTCAAGACTGCTTTAGAGCTATCCAGTGCTCTATCCTCCTGGAGTCATATCATTACTTCAAGACTGCTTTAGAGCTATCCAGTGCTCTATCCTCCTGGAGTCATATCATTACTTCAAGACTGCTTTAGAGCTATCCATTGCTCTATCCTCCTGGAGTCATATCATTACTTCAAGACTGCTTTAGAGTTATCATTATTGATTGCTCTATCCTCCTGAAATCATATTATTTCTTCAAGACTGCTTTAGGGTTATCATTATTGATTGCTCTATCCTCATGAAGACATGCTGTTACATTAGTATTACTCCAGACTCCTGACAGCTCTCATTATATTGCTGAAGAACTTTCTCCTAGTGGCATCTTTAAGCCCACTCAATCATGTTCAACCAACCATCAATATCACTCTATGCACTGGTGAGTGCAAATTTTTGGGCTTTTGTGTTCAATCCCCTTCAACCTTCCAGGTTACGACTGGCAAATATACCAATCTAACCCCTCAGGTTTCAGAAAATTGAACAGGGGCAGCTGTTGCACCCCAAAATTTGCCCTCACAATACAAGACTTTGTGTTCTAAGAAGGTTCACAAGGTTCACAAGTTCTCCAACACTTGCATAACCTTTCATGAGGTTCATGAAGTCTACAAGTTACTTTATGAAGGTTCACAAGGTTCACAAGTTTCTCAATGCTTATATAACCTTTCATGAGGTTCATGAAGTCTACAAGTTACTTTATGAAGGTTCACAAGGTTCACAAGTTTCTCAATGCTTATATAACCTTTCATGAGGTTCATGAAGTCTACAAGTTACTTTATGAAGGTTCACAAGGTTCACAAGCTTCTCAACACTTACAAGACCTTTCATGAGGTTCAGGAAGTCTACAAGTCACTTCTTGAAGGTTCACAAGGTTCACAGGATTCACAATGATTACAAAGCTTTCCTGAGGTTCATAAGGTCTACAAAGGCACTTTATGAGGTTCACAAGGTTCACAAGGTTTACAATACCTCCCATGAGTATCACAAGACACTTTATGAAGATTCACAAGGTTCACAAAGTTCACAATTGGTCAAAGGAGTTGACAATTCCCTCAAACAATGCACCTCCTAAGCAGTGCACCCAAAACTAGGGTTTTGACTTTAATCAGGCTAAATGGACTTCCAATACCTCAAGTGAGCTTAATAACATCTTATATGTGTATAAGAACCCCCATGTCAAGTTTCAAGACTTTTCTCAAAAGTTTGCTCAGTCAGATGATCAGATAAGTCAAAATCAGTCAATACAGTCAAAAAGTCAAACTGAGGTCAACTGTGGTCAAACCAAAGTCAAACTTCATTATTTTTTGCCAACATCAAGTATATGAAGTAAAATTCATCATTTGATCAAGGGTTGATCATGATTCATCAAGGAGATTCCAGATCATCAATAATCAGGAGTTTCTAAATTAGGGTTTCCTTAGTAAAAGTCAACTGAACTTTGACCAGCCATAACTTTCACATACTTCATCACCAAGTCTCCATCCAAAGCTCATTTTGAAGGAAATTGAATTATCTACAACTTTGATGTTGAAGGTTAAGTCCAAAAATGCTTCATTTGAAAGATATGATCTAAGACATTATAGGTCATTTCAAAAGTCAACAAAAAGTCAACAACTTCAAAAGGGCATAACTTGAGATTGGTAAATGATATGGACCTGAAACCAATGGGGTTGTTTATAGGACTCTTCAAGCTTTCCAAAAAGTCCAAGAACACCCCCATACCTTTAAAATTGAGGGAGATATGCCTTTGCAAAGTTGGGAAATTTTGTGATGGTTTATGTTGAAAATGGAGGCTTAGAAGTAATTCTTTCCAAATGGGCTTGCTAAGTTGTGACCCAATCCATCTCATAACATTGTGCACGACCCAATTGACCAAAATTCAGCATTTTTATTATTTTTTATTTATTTATTATTGATTTAATTCATAAAAATCATTTTAAATAAATATAAAATATGAAAAACTATTTTTGAGTGAAGATATTGCTTCTAGAAATTCTTAAATGGTGATTGAATTAGAAAGAGAAAGGAATCATATGAAATCTCCAAAGATAGCAAGTCTTCATGGTCAAATATTTGAATTTTACAACATGATCTTTTTCAATATTTTTTGGACCAAATCTTCACACAACCCATCCATGTTTCTGACCTAAATCATTCCCACATATATACTAAGCATAACCCTAGCCCTAGAGGACAAAATCCAGCAGCCAAAAGGTGAGTTCCATTGTTCAAAATTTCAAGCAAAAAGTGAGATTCGGATTTGGAGATTCAAGGCACTACAAGGTATTTTAAGAACATGGCTAGACTCCTGGAACATCATGGAACATAATCAGATCATAACATTGCCTCATAACATCACATATGGACAAATCCGATTCAAACTTTTTCACATTTTCATGATTTTTCGTTCTTGAACATTTATGCATTATTATTAAGTTTTGTTTGATGATTTGTGTTCTATGAAGGTTTGTGATGAATTCTGGGCAGGTTAATTGAAGAAAGCATGGCCGAAACTCATAATGCCATTTTAGGGTTCATGACCTTCATATTAGGGTTTAAGGATCCAGTGAATATAAATGAATTTTAAGACCATGGTTTGATTTGAATTGACCTCTGGATCATGTTTGCGTTTTCAATTTTGTAAAATTTCACTGTTTGGTTGCCCATTGTGTTTCGTAGGTTTTGCTAGGGTTTTGTTTTCGCAGGAAAATTCATAGAAGAAATCGCAGCAAATTTCGAAGGATGAGAGGTTGAAGATGAAGCTGATGGCGCGCACTCTGATATTTGAATATTGTTCTAATAATTTTATTATGTTAATGTTAATTGATATCACCAAGGCAGCAGTGGTCTGGTGGTAAAGCGTCTGGGTGTATCATGGAAGGGCCTTGGTTCGATTCTTGGCCAAGTGCATTGTTTTGTTTTATTTTTCAGGATAAAAGGAGATTGAATATATTATGTGTTCTTGCTGTTCAATAGCCAGATGGGCTCTCCCAGCCAGGCGGTAGCGCGCGCATGCTTGCATTCATAAGGTCCTGGGATCAAATCCCACCCCAGGCCTTTTGCTTCTTTATTTTTTTCTGAATTGTTCAAGATATGGCATAAAAGCAATTACAGTCATCCTATGATTACCAACGCATGGTTGGTCCAGTGGAATGTTTTGGTGCTGGCAAACATGAGTACCTGGGTTCAAACCCAGCCAAGGTAAGTTCTCAATTTTTGTCATTTGTTTTTCTCTCTATTTTTCTTAATTAATTAGTTTATTTGTTTTATGTTCTTAATTAAATTTAAATCCTATATATATTCTAAATTTAAAATAACATCATATTCTATAAAATTTCTAAACCTTCTATTATTTTATTCAAAAATTTATTTTATTATTCTATATAATTATAATATGTATATTAGTTAATTTTGTATATAAATAAACCCTAATTTTCTAAACAAACCCTAAAAATTTTTCTAAAATAAAATTTAGTTCTATTTTCTTAATAATAATTTTATTTTCTACTTTTTAGTGTAATTATTATTGTATGTTTATTTCTTTAATACGATTCTTATAAATTCTCTAAATATAATTATTTTTGTAGATATGATTAATTTTATGAACATAATATTTAAAACTTACTTTCTTCATAATATGTAAATATTTTCTTTATAATATATATTCATGAATAATTGAATTTTTGTAAATGATTAAAATTTATAATTACATTATGTTTAATTTTTTAGCTTAAAATCCAATTTTTTGTGTTTATAATATTTAATTCTATTTAATTATTGCTACTAACCATACTATTATTTATTATTATATTTTTATTATTATGTTTCTAACCTTGTTTATTATTTCTAATTGTTATTATTATTTTATCATCACTAACCCATTTATAATTCAATTATGTTTATTATCATTATTTTGCTAATCTTATTTATTATTATCTACTAACCCCTTATATTTTATTATTTATTGTTTATTTATTTACTATTTATTTTGCTTAATATTTTGCTTATTATTATAATTTCTTGTAATTGTTTCCCGGATGTAATTTTGTAATTCTTTAATTATTTTTGTTATGGTTAGTAATTAGGGAGTGCAAAAACATGTATGTCATATTAAAATAAATTTAGATAATTTTAATCATGAGATAATTAAATTAAACACGTCACACACGTAAGTCGATTTTAATCGCCGTCTCACTTTCTAAGGTTATCCCTCAAGTTGCCTACGAATAATGGTCAAGTGAGGTGTATAAAGCAAGTCCCTTAAAAGAAAATCATCAAGTCCCTTATGGTTGCCTTTACGAATCGAGTCCCTTTGAAAAATGATGATAGTCCCTCATATGTGCTTATTACACCCCACAATGGCCTTCAAAAAATCAGAATGTCCCTCACATGTCCCTTAACATCCAAAGTAAGGACTACCTACTCCTTAATAGTAGGGATAGTCTTACCAAGGAAAGGATAAAGAATAAGAAAGACCTTAAACATTAGGGTAGGTTACTCTTATGTACTTGCTCACTTCAAAAATTTTCAAACACTTAACATTTTCAAACAAATTTTCAAACAAGTTTTTTACACATCCGTACGAGGATTATTATTAAACTATTCTGAAAATTTTCTATTCACACACTACACTTTCAAAAAACAATTTAAAGTGAGCTTAAGTACCTAAGAGCCCATGGATAACCATGGATGAAAAGGGTGCTAATACCTTCCCTTTACATAACCTACCCCCCGGACCCAAAATATTCTCTTAAGGTCTTTCCTGTTCTTTTATAACCTTTCCTTATGGATAAAATAAAAGTCGGTGGCGACTCTTGCTATCCGCAACATTACTTAAAGTCAGTTCTCCCACCGTGTTACACGCACTCCGATTCATTGCAACAATTACCGAAACACTCCTCCGTTTCGTAGGTTGGTGATTTAACCATTATGCATTAATATATCCTCTTCATCTCGCCTTAACGGCATTCTTCGCATGATTTTCGATTATGTTTGCGTTGTACCGTTCATTTTCATTTTCGTTGCTTTCTTGCTTGCAATTTGTATTTGGATTATTAGGAATTAGATTTGTAGTCTAATCTAGGTCCTATTAGGTGTAAAGAATCCCTTGTAAATAGGAAAAACGGTTCTCGTCGTAGGAATTTAGATTTTAGCTTATTTGATAGCTTAGTCTTAATTCTTCATGCCTATCACCCCCATACATGTTTAGGTACTGATTTTAGGGAATTTTTAGGTCCATTTCCAATAGCTAATTCCCCCATTTCGAGTCGTTTCGACACGATTCCGTTCATGTTACGTGTTATGCATTTGTGTGCTTCTTTGTGCATAGTTTAAGTTCTTGCATTTTGTCACCATGTTCATGCACCATTAGGCATATAATAATCATGTTGCATTCTGTTTTTACATGTTTGCATTGCCTCAAATCGTTTTTTTTGCATTCCATTATGTTGATGTATGTTGCATTTTGCATAATCATATGTATGTGTATTTGGTTGCATTTTGTTGCATATTTGATCACATCATCCATATCAATTCAATTCTGAATTTTGCATTGAATTTAGCATGTTTGTTGAGCTATCATGTTGCATGTTCATAATCAATAATCATCATGTGCATATACCATATTCATGTACCATACTTTTGCATTACTTGTTGCATAATCAACCATGTGATGCATTCTTGCATAATCTTCAAAATATTCATGTTCTTGCATTTTTGTATGATGATCCATGTTCAAATGTATGTTCATGATGGATTTAGTGCATTATTCATTGAGTTTGTGCATTAAAATATGAAAATAATCAATTCTGGATTTTGCATTACATAGCTGTTTTTGCATAAGTGCTGTAAAATACATGCTGTTTGTTATAAATTCATGCTGTTTGGGACTTTTAACACCTGTTTTTGCATACATATAGGTGCTGTAAAAAGCTGTTGCATTGCATGGTGCATTTCATAGCTGTTTGTGCATTAAGTGTTGTAAATAAGTTGCTGAATTTTGCATTGCATTAGTTTTAGGTCCTTTAAACTATAGATTGAGTATAGTTTAGGTCCTAGTTCTCGTAGGAATTAATTAGGTAATTTTGTTTGCCTTATTTTTATCATGTTTACCATGCTAACCATTTTTTTGTAGGGAGGGAAAGGTATGTTTAAAAACCCTATCCTCTTTGGTATTTCTAATGCATTTAATTTGCACCATTTTGCCTTACATAATGTTTGTGCTTGTTAGGTTTTCCCCTTTTGGAACCAACTTAACTTCATTAGGAAGTAAGTTGTGTTCTTCTTCCTTTTCTCTCTTTATTCTTTTCTTTTTCTCATTAGGATTAGAAAACCTCATTAACCATAGGACCTCATTTGTAAATAAACAAAAATTAGGGTTGTGTCTTAGTCCCCATTAGATTTTGTCCTTTTTGCAATTTGAGTCATTCTCTTTCTCATCTTCAAACAAAAATCCAAAAACACTTAACAAATAAATGAAAGGATCCTTTGTGTATAGCCTTATTCCATGAAGCACTTGCATTCATTCCATCTTGGAGTGGTGTAAGCTTGTCTATCATGATGCACAAGTCTCATCAAGGGATTGTTTCATAAAACAAACAAATTCAAAATACTTCTCTTAAAAGACAAAAAACACAATAAGCGACTATCCTGTGGGAACTTCTCATTCTCATCTCATTCACTCACAACGCGAACTCGCGACGACTTGTCACACATGCAAGACGGTAAACGCACTCGTACCAGACGAGCCTGCAACACCTGAGCATAGACATACGCAATTCCAGCATAAAAAACACAAACAAATAGTTCCCGCCTTAGTTAGGCGAACTACGTCGACTCTGATCCTCATTATCCCGATGAGGTACGTAGGCAGCGGGGTAGGGCCCGTTCGAGCACATTCTTTATTTTCCCTACATTTTCCCCATTCTTTCATTCCATTCTCTTTTTCCAGTTCCTTTCTCATTTCCATTTTCATTCCATTTCCAGTTAGCGGTTCATTTGTTCAGCAGCATATTATTTCTCACCCTTTGAAACAAGCAAGCAAGCGTGGATCCCGTCGGGTACGACGGACGGATTGGGGTGCTAATACCTTCTCAATTCGTAACCGACTCCCGAACTCAGATCTTTGGTTCGCAGGACCTTGTCCTTTCCTTCTTCCTCAGGTTTGTGCAACATTACATTTCCCATTCATTCGGGATAAAAATGTCTGGCTGGCGACTCTAACCTTTCCGCGCCACTTTCGCGTTCGTACTAGGATGAAAATCCCGGGAGCGACAGCTGGCGACTCTGCTGGGGACTGAACCTGATTCTTCCGATTTCCCCTTTAGAGTCAATCCTAGCGCCTGTTTGGTTTCGTTTCTTTGGGTGTTTATCTGTTTGTTGTTGTGTGCTTTAGTTTAGCTTTACTGTTGTTATTTACAGTTCTTTACAGCTTTACTTTATCGCATTTATTTACCGCTTTCAGTATTTTATTTTCCATGCATCATATTATACTGGACTGTCTGGCTGTGCTGGTTTTCATTTTTTCTGTGGGTTCGGAGTTACTGTGAGATAAGCCATCTACCCGGCTTGAGTGCAATATAGGATTAGCGTGGACACGTTGTGCTCGCATGGTTACATGATGAGTGGTGATGTGTTCCACACCCAGATTGCGACTGTCTCGGGACTATTCTGTGTGGGGGTTCTTCTCCACTTCAGGGTACAACCTTGATAGTTATGTGCATCTGGTGACCGATCATTGAGAACCTTAGTGGAAACAACCCTCTCCAGTGATGACAGTGGCAGACCACATTTGTTGGCAAACCCACTCGCATCCGAGGGTCCACTGGGAACTCGCATAGGATGGCCTGGTTCTCTCATAGGAATCCAGTCAAGGCAAACTGTTCGTATGACAGTATTATTGTACCCTTCGGGATGAATGTACTATTGTTTCTCGATTCAGTGCTTGAAGCTGGGGACCGATGAGGGATGCTTGTTTCCTTGGACTCAGCTGAGGCCTCCCTGAGTAGTACATAATGCCAAACCGATTCCCTGATTTGGTCATGAGCCATTTCTCGGAAATGGTGAACGTATTATTGCTATTCAGCTTTGAGAGTCCGTGATGTTGACCCGAGTAGCACACCCGTGAGATTAGGAGGGGTTTACAGGTTTGCAGGAACCTTAAACTTCAACATACCCACTTTGCCAGTATTGTTCAGTGTTCTATGGTTCTTTGATTCAAAGATCCGAGATTTCTATCTAGAGAAATTGTTATTGTGATTACCATTGCGACCTTGATATTTTGACTATTATTATGACTCTCCACAGACACTTGGCTTATTGTTCAGCTTCAACACCATCAGTGACTGTTCAATTATGTGATCCAGTTCTACAGTTATTGGGTTCTCAGTTATGGGGTTCTGTACAGAGATGGTGCTGCTATTATGGTTCTATTCAGACAGTTGGTTCACTGCTCAACACCAACATCAGACCATTGATCACATGCCTGTTGCATACATGACATCATAGCATTCCAGCACACATGTTCAGTTATTTCTGAGGATCACATATCTGAATCATGCTGTTGGATTTTTCTGTGTCAAAACTTGAATCAAAGCAGATAGATTCCTCAGAAATAATTGAACATGGCATTTGCATACATCCTTGCATTCTTGACAGGTGTTCAGAGACAAATTCTTTTCTTGACTTGATTTCTCATCAGAATGGACAACTTGAATCACGATCATCAAGGTATATTTGAAGCAACTCCGGGCGGAGGTAATCGAATGAAGACCCAGTTGAGGCAATTCAGGGCAGAGGTATAAGCTTTATTTCAGAACCAGAAACCGCTGAAACAGGAAGTCAACCAGATGAAGACTCGGATGCGCTTGGTTATGGAAATTCTGAACGAAGCTATTTTCATCCCTATTGAGGGGAACTACGCTGCTCTGATTCTCCATTGGTCAATGGAGATACGTAGGCAGGAGATCGTGCAAGATCTTTTCGAGCAACCTTATCTATTAACTTTATCAACCTCTTCCCTCCAGATGTCGTTTGTCAGCATCCAACCTGAGCTTCCCAAGAGAGTCCAACGGGCAGAGCATAAGGGTAAAGGCCAGAACAACTTGAGAAGAAGTTTGATCATATTTTGATGTCGTACGTGCAACAAGTTTCCTCATTTACGCAAATTTGGAGTGGTTGAGCTAACTGCATCAGGATCGTCTCCGACAAAGCTTCCTTTGGGGTTTCAATGCTAAGTATGATTACCATTCTGGGGCACCTGGCCTTTTAATTGAAGATTGCAAGTCTTTCAGAGGTAAAGGTAAAAACAAGGTCGCGAATTTGATTGAGTAAACATCCAGACTACTGACTGCTGAAAGTCTCCGAGAGCAATAAGTCCAGACGGAGTCAAACCTCCTCAACAATGACCACCATGATGTGAATTCTAGATGCAAGTACCACCCAGGGGCATTTAGGCATACAATTGACAACTGTGATGTGTTCAAGTACAAGATGCAAAATTTGGCCGACTCAAAGTTCATCATGCCAAGACGTCTGCCCATATATTGAAATCTCCTCATCAAATTGGCATCCCAATTTGCAAGGGCATCTTCAGAAGCAATAAGTCCAGATGGAGTCAAGTCTCTTCAATGATGGCAATGTTCAGCTTCTTTACTGCATTTTCATTTGTAGTTTATATTGTTTGTTTAAACATTTGTATGCATGCATGAAACTTATTTGTTTTTGAATGATAACCATAATAAAATGCACATGTTTCTCTTGAAGTAATCCATTCGTATTCACTCATGATTTTGTGTATGTGCATTGTAATACCAACTGTTGTGATTAAACTCTATCAGGGAGGACGACGAAATGAAAACGCAAAAATCTCTAACTGTGTGCTTTTGAGAAAGACCCTGTTGACGATGTACAGGCATTGTTTCAAGTCCTAAACACCATAGATATAAGGGAGATAGACCCTCGCTAACCTATTTGAGCCTTGAAGTAGGAGTTTATTTTCGCATGAAAAAACCCTTGCATTTAACCCAGGGGCAGGGTAGGTGTCAGCTAGCTGGACCGATCGTTCAAATTTCGAAAAGGAGTGCAAATCTGAGGATCCATTACTTTTCGTTGTACCAAATCAAGAGGTCCAATGACCAGGAACCACAATGGTTATCCCAATCAAGAGGTCCAAAGACCGGAGACCACAATGGTTATCCCTCAACAACCAAGAAGTGGGACAGTCATGACCCTTTCAAAGCAATCAAGACAAACAGTGTCACACGATTTGTTCAAAAAAAAAAAGAAGAATTGAAAAAAAATTGATAAGCCCGCTAAGTCGAAACTTGGAAACAAGTGACTTAGGCAAAAATTAGGGCATCCCGCTGGACTTTACAATCAAAGATTCACAAGAATCAGTCCAGGCAAAAATTAGGGATAAGAAAAATAATGCCAAAGCGAAAGAAGAAAAGGATTACACAAGAAAGATCCTTAATCAAGAACAAAGTCGTGTGGCACGGACACGAAAGACGAAGGGATGACTGACTCCAAACAACAACCTGAGTGGTGCTTAAATTGTTAGTGTAATTGGTTCCTCAACCATCACAAAACCCTTTTTGAGAGGTGAGCGCTTGTAAAAGCTAGCTGAACATAGGAATGGAGAACATCACGAAGATGGGTGGGCACAAATAAATTTCGAGCCTATATCTTTTGTTTCTATAACCGTGAACCGGGCCACGATACAACCCTCAAAAGTCCTAACTGAAACAGGGTTATTTTTGAGAGCGTACTACCACGAGACCGCGTTCCTGACTCCTATGAGTGGTGTTGAAAGATCTTTGTTGGTGTTGCATGTGCATGCTTTCTATTATTCAAAAATTAATGTCGTATCTTAACCAGTGATCCGCTCACAAAGGTCTGCGACATCTTTTTCAGTAAAACTTCAAAATTAACATGTGTGTTGCATTAGAATTTTCATTCTCAAAATAAACATTTTCTGCTTGCATACATTTGTTTGGCATCATAAAAGTTTACATATGGAAGCTCAGTCCAGAAGCTTAATCTTGCCAAGTTGAGAAATCTGAAACTTCCGAAGGACAATCTGTTGAGATGTACTTTTCAAGAAACTCCATTGAGTATGGACTTTTTCAACTAGTCGTGGTAAGAGCCAACTAATCTGGGGCAGTCACATCGAGCAATCTTCAAAATTTAGCCAAGCTGGGGCAATCACTTCGAGATTCAAATCTCTCAAAGAGTCATTATTCTGAGGCATGCATTCAAATTTTAGCCAAACTGGGGCAATTACTTCGAGATCCCATCTCTCAAAGAACAATTGGTATGTGTGTTTTCTTCAAAGCACAGTCAGTCAGAGGTGATCACTTCAAGGCTCGTACCGGGGCAGGCCATCCCAGAAGCATGAGAAGTACTCTCTCCCAAAGATGGCTTATCAGAGGCACCTATCCAGAGTTCAATATACTGGGGCAGAATATTTCACGGTGATATGAGGTTTTTCATGAATCCTCACGAGGCAAATTCTTTCACAAGCTATGCAGTCTGGGGCAGTTATTTCGAGATCCAACGAATCTCTCCAAGAGTTTGAAGACACTGAGGCATTTCATATGCCATGTTTTCTGTAAAATCCTCTTGAGACATTTACTTCCTAGGGATCTTAGTCTGAGGCGAGTTGAAAATTTTAGAGAACCATTGTTCACTCAGATCAATTGACAATCTATCAACCCAGAGTCTATGGGCAAAGCCAGTGTCAGCACAATACTGCAAGGGTTGTTTCATCTGCGGACTTCGTCGATCATGGTTCTTTAGCAAGTGTCATGGAAGGGTACTTCTTGAAAAGAAGGGTATCATCGTCTCTCATCACCAGCATGAGACGCCTTATATCTCTCGTTCCCAGCATGAGAGGATTTATCTCTTATCCCCAGTAGCAGAAGGTGGGTGTCATCCCCAAGAAGGAATTTCCCTTCAGACATGGGCAATTCTTAGTAGTATAAGGAAGGTCTTTCCTCCCCAGCAATTTCTTCCTCAGCAGTGTCATGCCTTCGGTTCTCAGCCAAGTCAGGAGGTCCTCACTTCCCCATCAGAATTCAAGAAGAGCCCTTCTCCAGCAGGGTCTTGGCTCTCCAATCTCAAAGACCAATTTATTTTTGGCAATGGCGGCAGTTCAGAGCCGGTATATCATTGACAGCCTTCCCCGCAGAGTTGTCTTCTCCTCACAAGGATCAATCAGATCAATGCAGTGATCATCAGTTCCTCCCAGTCAAGCCATTTGGGATATCTATTATCTCCTCATCGGGAGACCCCTTTGCATTTGCATTTGCATCCAGTAATCATCATTACATTTGCATCCTCCAAAGCGTAGCATTTCCATCATTATGGAGCATTACGCCATGAATTCAAACATATGCATACCAGCATGGGCCGGTTTTGAGGTATATTACATAAGACCCGTTACATCTCCGATCAGATTGAAGTGTTACCCACAGAATGCAACTTCGTTTCCCAGGGTGGTTACTTCTACCACGTCTTGTTGTTATCCCTGGTTGAGTCTTGTTTCAGTACAACAGTCTCATTTTTTCGCGTCTCCGTTTAAGTACAACGGTCGCGTCTTGGGATCTCGTTTAAGTACAACGATACCGTTCCTTTCGAGTCTCCATTTAAGTACAATGGTCTCGTAGTTGAGTCTTGTTTCCGTACAACAGTCTCACTTTTTCGCGTCTCCGTTTCAGTACAACGGTCGCGTCTTGGGCTCTCGTTTAAGTACAACGATCCCGTTCCTTTCGAGTCTCCATTTAAGTACAATGGCCTCGTCTTTGAGTCTTGTTTCAGTACAACAGTCTCATTTTTTTTCGCGTCTCCGTTTAAGTACAACAGTCGCGTCTTGGGCTCTCGTTTAAGTACAACGATCCCGTTCCTTTCGAGTCTCCATTTAAGTACAATGGTCTCGTCTTTGAGTCTTGTTTCAGTACAACAGTCTCATTTTTTTCGCGTCTCCGTTTAAGTACAACGGTCACGTCTTGGGCTCTCGTTTAAGTACAACGATCCCGTTCCTTTCGAGTCTCCATTTAAGTACAATGGTCTCGTCTTTGAGTCTTGTTTCAGTACAACAGTCTCATTTTTTTTCGCGTCTCCGTTTCAGTACAACGGTCACGTCTTGGGCTCTCGTTTAAGTACAACGATCCCATTCCTTTCGAGTCTCCATTTAAGTACAATGGTCTCGCCTTTGAGTCTTGTTTCCGTACAACAGTCTCATTTTTTCGCGTCTCTGTTTCAGTACAACGGTCGCGTCTTGGGCTCTCGTTTAAGTACAACGATCCCATTCCTTTCGAGTCTCCATTTAAGTACAATGGTCTCGTCTTTGAGTCTTGTTTCAGTACAACAGTCTCATTTTTTCGCGTCTCCGTTTCAGTACAACGGTCGCGTCTTGGGCTCTCGTTTAAGTACAACGATCCCATTCCTTTCGAGTCTCCATTTAAGTACAATGGTCTCGTTTCAGTGCGAAGATAATGGATCGGTTGATACCATTTCCGTGTTAGATCGGTTGATCTTACTTGAGTTATGAATCGGTTGATATCATTTCTCTTCGAGTTGTAAATCGGATGATATTACATTCTCGCGTTTCTTGGTTATGGATCGGTTGATACCATCTCCATGTTAGATCGGTTGATCTTATTAGAGTTATGAATAGGTTGATATCATTTCTCTTCGAGTTGTAAATCGGATGATATTACATTCTCGCATTTCTTGGTTATGGATCGGTTGATACCATCTCCATGTTAGATCGGTTGATCTTATTTGAGTTATGAATCGTTTGATATCATTTCTCTTCGAGTTGTAAATCAGATGATATTACATTCTCGCATTTCTTGGTTATGGATCGGTTGATACCATCTCCATGTTAGATCGGTTGATCATATTCGAGTTATGAATCAGTTTATATCATTTCTCTTCGAGTTGTAAATCGGATGATATTACATTCTCGCTTTCCGGGGTGGATCGGTTGATACCATTCCCATGATAGATCGGTTGATCTTATTTGATTTCCATTCCGCTAATGGTCTCGTAAAGTCCCGTTTCGCCAACAGGCATTTACCGTGGCTTGGTCCTGCCCAGCAGTCGCGTGTTTTCTTTGTGGCTTGGTCCTGCCCAGCAGTCACATTGACAAGATCTATTTCCGTTACCTATTCAGAGGTCAAAACAAAAAAAACAATACCGATCAAAAATATACCCAAAAAAAAAAGAAAAAAAAAACAAAAGGCAAATGGCATTCCTACTGACCACAAAGTTCAAATTTCCAGGTTTTATTTGAGTATTCAATCACTCTATACCTTGAACGTCTAAAAGCTCTCGCAATTATTCGTTCAGGCCTGCAGATGATTGAATAGGGGCAGCTGTAATACCTCAAAATTTGCCCTCTCATTCCCCAACGTTTTGCATAGCATGTAGCATACATAAATTCATAAAATAACCAAAAACATTGCATCATAATCATCACAGCAGGGGCATAGGTTTGTGATCAGTGAACAAAGCAACTGAAGGCTATACAAAGGCAATCAAAGGACCACAAAGCTTCTCAACCTTGTGCAAATGGTCCACAATATCCCACAAGTATTCACTTGAAGCCACAAGTCCTATACAGAGGTGTTTTGATCAAGGGAGGCAAGCAATGCAACGTTTCCCAGCAAAAAGGAGTCAGATGAGGGTTTCTAATGAACTGGGCTTATCAATGAGACTTTGGTCCAAGCATGGTTTCATGGTTCTCTACATGATGTCAAGTACCTATGGTTCAAATTTCACCATTGGACTCATTTTGGAAGGCCCTCATTTGTTCAGTTGATTGAAAATCAGAAAATTGGAGAAAAGTCAACCAGGATGAGTAAAAGGTCAACTCTTGAATTTTTGGGATCAAAATCATGAAATTATGATCACAAGGCCCTTAGGGACCAATTTGAATCAAGAGAGAATGGAAAAAATCAAGAAAACTAAAACTTACCATTTTTGGAAAGTTTGGGTTTCCAAAAATGGCAAGTTTTGGTCACTGTTGTAGCCACTTCAAGAGAGGTTTTTTCCCAAAAAAAAGAGTCCTATGAAAAGTATACCTTGAGAAAATGAAAGAGGACATCCTAAGCTTCAAAACCATATGTGGAACTCCTTCATAGGATCAAAATTGAGAAAGATATGGCCGTTCAAAGTTTGAAAAAAAAAACAAGGTAATACAGCAGGATGAATCGATTCATCCATGTATGTATCGATTCATAACAGTTAAAAAACTATTATGAATCGATACATCCATGTATGAATCGATTCATAATGCGTTTTTTTGCTAAAATTAGCTTTCTCTTCAGTATGTATCGATGCATAACCTTATGAATCGATTCATGATGCTGTTTTTTGCCATTTTGCTGTTGTTTTTGATGCAAAACAAGGGGGAATGCTATGCTATCTTTGGGGTTGAACGTGGAAATGATTGGTACACATTCTATAGCTCATTTAGCTTCACTTTGGTCTCAATTCAAGCTTCACCATTGCTGCTACATCAAAGTGGTCTTCACCACAAGTGTTCATGAGCTAGTATACTAAAGAAAGTTCTAGAAAAGCCAGCTCACCCTCTTCTACCCCATTCTAGAGTTTTCTACAACCTTCCAAGGAGTTCTAGAATTCTCTAGAATCCCAACTAACTCCTAACCTAAGCCAACTCCTAAGCTACCTCCAAGCCCAAACCTCATGCCAAACCAATGCATTATATAAATCCATCTCCTCCCAAAGCTAAGGGTAATCAACAATAATCACCACAAATCACTCTCTCCCTCATTCTTCACTCAATCACCATTTTCACAATCTCAAATTCATCACTTTCTCTCCCACTTTTCCACCATTTTCACCATAGCTTTTCAACAAAAGTTCTTCAAGTTTCACATTGGAACTTGAAGGTCTTAAAGCTTAGCCTCCAACCTCCATTGAATTGAGCATTGTGGAAGAAGAAGCTACTGTTTTTTGGTGAAGATTGCGACTTAACGGAAGTGATTAATCGAGAAGCGTCAAGACCGAATCGCATTTATTTTGCATTCGCGGATTCTCCGGTTTTCTTCTCCATTCGCACTCCGATTCATTGCAACAATTACCGAAACACTCCTCCGTTTCGTAGGTTGGTGATTTAACCATTATGCTTTAATTTATCCTCTTCATCTCGCCTTAACGGCATTCTTCGCACGATTTTCGATTATGTTTGCGTTATACCGTTCATTTTCGTTTTTGTTGCTTTCTTGCTTGCAATTTGCGTTATACCGTGCATTTGGATTATTAGGAATTAGATTTGTAGTCTAATCTAGGTCCTAGTAGGTGTTAAGAATCCCTTGTAAATAGGAAAAACGGTTCTAGTCGTAGGAATTTAGATTTTAGCTTATTTGATAGCTTAGTCTTAATTCTTCATGCCTATCACCCCCATACATGTTTAGGTACTGATTTTAGGGAATTTTTAGGTCCATTTCCAGTAGCTAATTCCCCCATTTCGAGTCGTTTCGACACGATTCCGTTCATGTTACGTGTTATGCATTTTTGTGCTTCTTTGTGCATAGTTTAAGTTCTTGCATTTTGTCGCCATGTTCATGCACCATTAGGCATATAATAATCATGTTGCATTCCGTTTTTACATGTTTGTATTGCCTCAAATCATTTTTTTTTTTGCATTCCATTATATTGATGTATGTTGCATTTTGCATAATCATATGTATGTGTATTTGGTTGCATTTTGTTGCATATTTGATCACATCATCCATATCAATTCAATTCTGAATTTTGCATTGAATTTAGCATGTTTGTTGAGCTATCATGTTGCATGTTCAGAATCAATAATCATCATGTGCATATACCATGTTCATGTACCATACTTTTGCATTACTTGTTGCATAATCAACCATGTGATGCATTCTTGCATAATCTTCAAAATATTCATGTTCTTGCATTTTTATATGATGATCCATGTTCAAATGTATGTTCATCATGGATTTAGTGCATTATTCATTAAGTTTGTGCATTAAAATATGAAAATAATCAATTCTGGATTTTGCATTACATAGCTGTTTTTTGCACAAGTGGTGTAAAATACATGCTGTTTGTTATAAATTCATGCTGTTTGTGACTTTTAACAACTGTTTTTGCATACATATAGGTGCTGTAAAAAGTTGTTGCATTGCATGGTGCATTTCATAGCTGTTTGTGCATTAAGTGTTGTAAATAGGTTGCTGAATTTTGCATTGTATTAGTTTTAGGTCCTTTAAACTATAGATTGAGTCTAGTTTAGGTCCTAGTTCCCGTAGGAATTAATTAGGTAATTTTGTTTGCCTTATTTTTATCATGTTTACCATGCTAACCTTTGTTTTGTAGGGGGGGCAAGGTATGTCTAAAAACCCTATCCTCTTTGGTATTTCTAATGCATTTAACTTGCACCATTTTGCCTTACATAATGTTTGTGCTTGTTAGGTTTTCCCCTTTTTGGAACCAACTTAACTTCATTAGGAAGTAAGTTGTGTTCTTCTTCCTTTTCTCTCTTTTCTTCTTTTCCTTCTCCTCCTTAGGATTAGAAACCTCACCAACCATAGGATTTCCCTTGTAAATAAATCAATAAAATTAGGGTGTGTTTTAGTTCCCATTAGATTTTCCCTTTTCCAACTTGAGTCATTCTTTCTCATCTCATAAAGAAAAGCAATAAAACATTTTATGAGAAACGGAACAATCTTGTACGACACGAGACTTTGTTGCGGAGTGTTTATACGCGTCCTGTTTCGGGGCGAGGTGTAAATACTTCCCGCGATGGATAGGTCTTAGTATGAGAATGTTCACAAACAAATTCAAAACACTTTCTCATAAAAGACAAAAAACAAATAACAAGCGACTATCCTGCGGGAACTTCTTTTCTCATCTCATTCACTCACAACGCGAACTCGCGGCGACTTCTTTCATGCAAGACGGTAAACGCACTCGTACCAGACGAGCCTGCAACACCTGAGCATAGACATACGCAGTTCCAGCATAAAAAACACAAACAAATAGTTCCCGCCTTAGTTAGGCGAACTACGTCGACTCTGATCCTCATTATCCCAATGAGGTACGTAGGCAGCGGGGTAGGGCCCGTTCGAGCACATTCTTTATTTTCCCTACATTTCCCCTTTTCTTTCTATTTTATTATTTTAGTTCTTTTCTCATTTCATTCCATTTCCAGTTAGCGGTTTCATTCAGCAACAACTTTATTTCTCACCCTTTGAAACAAACAAGCAAGCGTGGATCCCGTCGGGTACGACGGACGATCTGGGTGCTAATACCTTCCCAGGTCGTAACCGACTCCTGAACTCAGATCTTTGGTTCGCAGGACCTTGTCCTTTCCTTCTTCCTCAGGTTTGTGCAACATTACCTTTCCCATTCATTCGGGATAAAAATGTCTGGCTGGCGACTCTACCTTTTCCGCGCCACTTTCGCGTTTGTACTAGGATGAAAATCCCGGGAGCGACACTGATCACTCTGATGTTATTAGTTTTGAAAATGGTTGAGAAATGAGTATTTAATCTTGTTCTGAAACTTGTCTGACCTAAAAATGTTTGGCTTCGATTTGTTTGATTGATGAAGAATAAATGATGTTTGAATGGGGGTTTTGATTTAGTTTGGCATGGGGATGATTTCTGGATAGTTAGTTTTCGTTTTCATGAAGTTTTGAGGGTTTTAGGGATTTTCAGGTGGGAGTCCCACCGGAGAAGACGACCAGAGGTCTTCTCCGGCCACCTGAAAATAATTAGGGCTAATCCCTGTAATTAATGCCAGTTTGAATTGTGAGCGTTGGATGAGCTGACTTAGTCCACTCCCGCGCGTGCTCAATGGCCCAGATCCATTCACTTAGCCCTAATCCACGTCATTATCATAATTAATCCAGTTTAATTAATTAAAATAGGATTTAACTCAGTTTGAATCTCACCCCTTGGATCTGGCGCGCAGTCTTTCCCTCCTTCCCCAGTTTAAATTCAGGCCATTGGATGCGCATACTTTTCTTTTAATTCATTTTTATTCTCATTTTTATTCATTTCTTTTGTCCATTTATTTTAAAATAGCAAAAATTATTCAAAAATTCTGAAAATTTTTATACACACTTTTATTAATTTTCAGAAACCAAAAATATTTTTATTTTTATTTTTTGCATTAAAAAATATTTTTAAATCATTTAAAAGTTTATTTTTAATTAATTAATGAGAATTAATTAATTAAAAATACTTTTAGGTATTTAAAAATCACCAAAAAATTCATGAAACATTCATAATCATTTAGAAACATTGTCCAACCCTCAAACCAAATTTCTTTTTTGATCTTGATGTCTTTTGAGAATTTTTCATGGAATTAAAATCATTTCAAGGCATTATTTTGATCCAAACTTCAAAATATCATTTCTGCCTAACCATTAAGAGTTGGACTTTGATTCTTTTTGCATTGCATTTTGTTTAGCATGTAGTTTGTGAGATTAAATTGGCATGATTCGATCTTTCATTTTCAATTTGTTTGGCATTTTTCTTGTTAAGGTACCCTAAAACCCTAGAAATCTTAGGAAATTCATAACCCTAATTAGGTTAAGAGTTAGAACCCCTCCTTTGGGCAGTGAGTTTGTGTAGGGTTAGGGTTACTTTGAATGCATTTTCAATTTTTTGTCTTGATGTTTGCTTCTGATTTTGGTTTTTGTTTGATGCATTGATCATAAACCCTAATTTGGGCTTCCTTTTGCATCCATCTTACATTTGCTTGCATACCATGACTTGCCATGACATTTTGTGCATCCATTTGATTCATTAGACATCTTAAGACATATGAGAAGCATGTTTGATCATTGCACCATGTGTTTGCCATGTTGTATGTCATTTGCATCTCATAACTGTTTATGTATGTTCATGGTTCTAAACTTGCTCCATTTGCATCCATTTGTTCATGTGATCATCCCCATGTCTTGCTTCATGTTTGCACCATCTCATAGCATCATTATCATCTCATGTATGCTTCTGGTTTTGGTTTGTATCATGTCATTCCATCTCATGTTGCATTGCATTGCATTCTTTCACTAACTTTTCAGGTGGTAAGTTACTTTGAGAAGTGAATTTGCCTTCACTTCTCACAATTTCTTTTCATCTCTTTCATGCATGCATTTTACTTTGTGTTTGAGATTGAGCTTGCTCTTTCTTCTTCTTCTTACTTTCTTTCTTCAAGTGACTTGACTTCTTAAATGAAGCAAGTTACTTTGCTTCTCCTGATCCTTTCATCTGCTTCCTGGTGGTTTCATTGAAGATTTCTCTTGTCAAACCTCACAAACCTTAGGAACAACCAAGCATGACAATGATTAGGGTTTTGATTAGTCTCCCCACTTAGTTTTACCTTTGTGTCTCTTTGAGTCTTCTCTTCTCACCTCATAATCAGGGACTAAACCCTAAAGGCTTTAAGGCTTTGTGATTAAGCTTATGCCTGCATCCTTCTATTAGGATGGAGTGTATAACTTTAATACTAAGTGTTAAACCCTTAATGTGTTTAAATCCTTTAATCAATTCATCTCATAATCATCAAGACATCAAACTTGTAACTTGGGCCTTGCATTAGGGTTCTAATTCTTCCTTAATTGGTTAAGAAGGACTAACCCTAGTGTTAATGGACAAGTCCCCCTCAAGTTGTCTTACAAATCATAAAACTCATTTCTTAATCATATCATTAAATAAAATCCACTTAATAAAGGCTTTGTTTTGTCATGAGTTTAATCCCTAATCATGGATTAAGTTGAGGAGTTTTCCTCAGCTTAAACATTCTCATCTATTATCCTTCTATTAGGATCGTGTAATGAGTCTGTTTAATCCCTGATTATGGCTTAATCTCATTACTTAACACTAAACAAAAACCACAAAAACATCTAAATAATCACAAGTAAGATAATGATCTTAATCCTACATCAAATGGTGATTAAGTGTGAGATGCTGACTTCACACTTGAGGTATTCTCATTACCCCTAATCAGAGGGAGGATGTGATGAGTTTACTAACCCATTGGTTTAGGCTTAAGCTCATTAACTTATGACAAACTTTCAAAAGCAATAAAAGACTGAAAACTCAAAAACAAACAATAACCGTCTCCTCCGGGATTCTTTTCTCATCATCTTCACTCATAAACGAGAACTCGCTTCTTCCGTCTAATGCAAGACAGTTTGCACCTGAGCCAGACAGGTCATACACTTGAGCATAGACAAGTAAGTAGTTCATCAGTCAATTCATCTTTCAGTCTCTTTGGGTCGAACTACGGTGTTCTGACTTCCTCATTGCACGAGAGGATACGTAGGCATAACTTAACAGTTATCGAACAAAAGTCTCTGTATATTCCCCCTCCTTCCAGCATCATTCTTTTAGCCTCATTATCATGAGCATTTCACTTTGTCCTTACACTGACATTTCACTTATATACACTTCACTCCTTTACACTGACACCTGTACATCTTTTCCAGCTCTTTCTATACACAAATTGCACTGACACTACCCCTTTAAAACACAAATCTTCTAAGCGTGGATCCCGTCGAGTACGACGGACAATCTGGGTGCTAATACCTTCCCAGGTTGTAACCAACCCCCTTTCTCAGTCTCTCTGGTTCGCAACCGTCTTATCCATATCTTTCTAGGTCTATGCAGCATTACCTTTCCTCCGGGATAAAAATGCCTAGCTGGCGACTCTTTTCATTCCCTGTGAGTTCACTCCTGTGTGTCCTCGCACCGTCCTTTCGCCGACCGTTCGCGTCTGTACCCCATTTGACCCGGCTTCATCTGTTGGGAGCGACATATTGCCTTTAGGAAAGATGGAGATCACTTCCAAGCTTACAAATTCTTTCTCTCCAGGGAACAAGCTGGACCCATACACCATCAAAGCAAGTAAAGCACCAAAGTCATTCCAATTAGCCTCTGTAGCATATCTCTCTGCCTCTGGTATGAGCACACTCCAAGGGAGTCCTTTGCCTTCACTATCCTTCAGAGCCTTCTTGACTGTAGCAGCTGGCAAACGACAAACTTTGGCTATGTCTTCTTCTTTAAGCACAACCTCAGACCCATAGAATGACAGTGTCTCTCTGACTGGAACATTCAGCATGCTGGAGATCTCTTCCAAAGTGGGAGCTAAGATGTAACCTGGAAACACAAAGCAACGCAACAGAGGATCATAAAACTGCAACAAGGTATGCAAACTGTCCTTCTGGTCTGCAGTGGGCTTGTCCACAAACTTCAGTATCTGGCCATATCTTTTCCTAAAATTGCCCAAGACTTGGTCATTCATCAGACCTGCTAATTTCTGAACACTTCTAACTTCAGGCTGAAGAAAAGTATAGTGATCATTCTTTTTCCTTGGAACTCTTCTGATTTCTGCCATGGAGATAAGATTTACCAGAACTGGGAGCTGATTATGAACAATGACCTGAAAAATGGGAAACATAAACAGTTAATGCAAGAATGATGCAAATGCAATGCAATGCAGGCATATGATCAACTTGGACCATCTGGAAACTGGATCACTGAACACAAGGACCCTCTGAACAACTGGCAAACCAAAAGTCCTCTGAATCACAACTCTCTGATAGAAGATCTCAGAACCATAGTACCAAGAAAACCAGTACCAAGAAAACCAGAACATCAGAACCATAGGACCAGAAATCATAATAAGGACCATTAATAATGAGTGTATGTAGAGGCCAAGGGTTCCTGCAAACCTGTAAACCCCTCCCAATCTCACTGGTAGGCTCCGGGTCAGACATCATGGACTCTCAAAGCCGAATAGCAATAATACTTTCACCATCTCCGAGAAATGGTTCATGACCAAATCAGGGAATCGGTTTGGCATTATATACTATGCAGGGAGGCCTCAGCTGAGTCCGGGAAACAAGGTCATCCTATATAAGTCCCAAGTGGGCCCTCGGATGCGAATGGGTTTGCCACACAATGTGGTCTGCCACTGTCATCACTAAAGAGGGATGTTTCCACAAGGTTCTCAATGATCGGTCCCCAGCTGCGCATAAATGTCAAGGTTATGAAATGAGAGAGGAAGATCCCCAAATCAAGACATTTCCAAGACGGTCGCAAATCTGGGCGTGGAACTCACTACTACCCCCATGACAAGATCTCATGAGGCCAAAGTGGAACCACTCTAAGTCCTAAGGTGCACTCGAGCCGTGGTAATGAGATCATCTCTCAGAAACAGTAACACCCAAACCCACCAAACAGAAAATCCAGTCCAGACAGTCCAGTATATATGATGCAAAAAATAAATACTGAAAACTGTAAATAAAGCTATAAATAAAACTGCAAATAAACAATAGTAAAAATACAACAAGCCACAGCAAACAAACATCACCCAAAGAAACATGAACAAACAAGCGCTAGGAGAGACTCACAGGGGAACCAGAGATTCTGGGTTCGATCCCCAGCAGAGTCGCCAGCTGTCGCTCCCCAGATTTCCATCCTGGTACAAACGCGAAAGTGGCGCGGAAAAGAATAGAGTCGCCAGCCAGGCATTTTCATCCCAAAGGAATGGGAATGGTAATGCTTCACAAACCAGAAGAAAGAAGAGGAAGGACACGGGTCCTACGAACCAAAGAAACTGAGTTCGGGAGTCAGTTACGACCTGGGAAGGTATTAGCACCCAGATCGTCCGCCGTACCCGACGGGATCCACGCTTGCAAAGAAACTGTTTCAAAGGGTGAGGGTATGAAAGTTGCTGCAAAGAAAAGAAAATGGAACTGGAAAGAAACTGAGAAAAGGAACAGAATAAGAAAACAAAAAGAAAAAATGTAGGGAAAATAAAGATCGTGCTCGAACGGGCCCTACCCCGCTGCCTACATACCTCATCAGGATAATGAGGATCAGAGACGCCTTAGTTCCCCTAACTAGGGGTGGAAAAGATTGCTTGTGTCTTAAGGCTTGAACTGCCTATGTCAATGCTCAGGTGTTGCAGGAACGGACGACGAGTGTGTTACCGTCTTGCAAAATGACAAGTAGGAGCAAGTTCGTACGTAAGGAGTGAGTGGGATGAGAAAAGAAGTCCCGAAGGAGAGACGCTTATTGTTTGTCCAGTGTTTTTGTTGAGTTTTCTATGAGTGTGGCACAAGGAAGTGAACTCAAGCTCTTTTCCATGGAATGTGTACTTGCTACTACATTCCAAGATGGAATAATAGAACAAGCACACTCAAGTAAGGAAAAGATCCCCAAAACTTGAACCCAAAGATTAGGGCCTAAGCTCACTAACTCATTAACTTATTAAGTGTTTTTGGTATTTTACAGTGAAGAAGTATTTTTTATGCTTTTCTTGGTGAAGAAGATACCTTGATCAGACTTGTGCATCACAAGGTAAGCTTGTACTATCCCAAGATGGGAAGACTACAAGCACACCTCATGGGATAAGGCTATTGATCAAGGTATTACTTCAAACTTTATTAAGTGTTTTCTTTAAGGTTATGAGACTAGAAGAGAAGAAGAACCAAAAGGATCACAAAAGCAAAAGTCTAATGGGGGACTAAAGAATCCTAAGTGTTATCATGCATGGATACCCTAAGGTTAGTGTGGTTTTCTATCCTAATGAAGAAAGAAAGAAGAAGAGAAGAAGAAGAAAGATGAGACGAGTAAGGCCTAAGCCCAACAAGAAAAGGGTTAGTACAATAAATAAATAAGAAGAAGAGATGAGATTTGGAGATGTGGAACTCAACTTCCACACCTCACACTTACCATAGCCCCTGCAAGGTTAGTAACATGCATACAAGTGAAAGGAAATGAACAAGATAACATGCCAACATCATACAAACAAAAGTGAAATGATATGTACAAATGCTCAATGCAAATGCAAGTTACAAGAATGAGAAAAGAAGCATGCAAGCTAACATGATGCAACATGAAACAAATGACAAAACAAATGCAAACTTATGAAGATGCAAAGCAACAATGCACAAACAAGGACTCAATGCACAAGACCAGAACCAAAAACAAATCAAAGAAGAGCTTATGAAGCTAGAAAGATGAAGAGAAGAGACACACAAGACCAAACAATCACATAATGAAGTGAAAGAAGTAAAGAGATGAAGTGAATACACTTAAGAAATGAAAGAACTTAAAAGGGAAGCAAACACAAAAATTTCTAAGACACAAACCCTAAACTAATATCAGAATAGAACCCATACCCACAAAGGACCCCAAATGAGAAGAAGAAGTTGGCACAAGTGCCCTTCTAGGCTTATAAGAGAGCTAATGATCACAAAGAAGCAAAATGGGACAAGGTGAGAACAAAAATCCACATCAATTCAACAATGCACTAAACAAATTCCCCAAATTAAGCCAAATGATCTTCAAACATGATATAACAATGAGCCAAAAGGATTGGGAAAAATCCAGAAGCTAGATAGGTAAAATGGAGGCTTAAACATGAACTAAGGTTAATAACTTATGTAACACGGTGGGAGAACTGACTTTAATTATGTTGCGGATAGCAAGAGTCGCCACCGACTTTTATTTTATCCAAAGGAAAGGCATAAAAGAACAGGAAAGACCTTTTAAAAGATTTTTGGGTTCGGGGGGTAGGTTATGTAAAGGGAAGGTGTTAGCACCCTTTATATCCATGGTTATCCATGGGCTCTTAGTTACTTAGCTCACTTTAAAATGTTTTTGAAATGTGTAGTGTGTGTTTAGAAATTTTCTTAAGTGTTTTATAATGATCCATGTACGGATATATATAAAACCTTTGTTTTGAAAATTGCTTTGAAAAATGTGAAGTGTTTGAAATGTTTTTGGAAAGTGAGCAAGTACATAAGAGGAGCCTACCCTAAGTTAAGTCTTTTCTATTCTTAAATATCCTTTAAGTGGTAAGACTATCCCTATTATTAAGGAATAGGTAGTCATTACCTTGGATGTGAGGGACAAGTGAAGGGACAACTGTTATTTAGGCAACTGTGAGGTGTATAAGCAATTCGAAGGGACTTATCATCTTTATTCGAAAGGGACAAAATCATTACGAAGACAACCATTAAGGGACTTGATCTTTTTATCTGTTAAGGGACTAGATGATATAAGATGATGGACTTTGCTTTATACACCTTACTTGACCTTTTGTTTAGGCAACTTGAGAGGTAACCCTTAAGAAGTGAGATGGCGATCCAGGATCGACTTACGTGTGTGAGTGTACCAATTCAAATATTTATCTTGAGATTAGTGATTTATATTCAATTTTACATACAAACATGTCTTGCACTCCCTATTTTACTAACCATAAGATTAAAAAAATAAATATTAAAAATTACTACAACTATTACATAATTGATACAATTACATTATAATAATTAAAATAATTAAAAATAGATAAGCAAATAAATAATAATAAATAATTGGGTTAGTAACAATAATAATAATAACAATCATATAATATATAAATAAATAAATGGGGTTAGTAGTAATTAAATAAATAAGAATAAGATGAAAGAATTAGCATAATGAAAATAAATAAATTTAAAGTTCAAAATTAGATAAATAATATTTTTTAAGAGAATTTAATGAAAGAAATAAATAACAAGTATTATATACTAAATTATAATGATTTAAATTTATATACAAAAAAAAAATTATAAACATATTATAAAAATAAATTATATTTATAAGATCAAATTAGGATTTTTTTAATTATTTTAAACATAATCTAGGGTTTACTATTTAATTAAAATTATTTACATGATTTAAACAAATTATAAAAATGAATATACATAATTAAGATTTATATACAAATATATTAATAAAATAATTAAGTTTTATAAAATATTAAGGTTAATCAAAATAAATTAGGATTTATGAGAATATTAGGGTTTTAGAAAATATTAGGTTTTATATGAAAATATTAGGGTTAATATAATTTAGGGTTTATGAGTTTAGAAAATAGAATTAAGTTTTTATTTTTTAATAATTAATTTATTTGTACAAAATATATAATATTAATACTATACAAAAATAAAATATTAAATAATTTTTAACAACAAAGCTTAATTTTTATAAGTTTGAAATTATATACAAGAAATAATATAAACATTTTGTTTTTTAACATTTATAATTTATTAAATTAATTATAATATAAATAAATTAAATGAAAACAAGAAAGAAAAAGTGAAAAAATACTTACCTGGGGCTGGGATTCGAACCCAGGCCCTAGGCTTTGTTCCTAGCAGACCAAGAAGCCAGCCACTGGGCTATGCGCGCGCATGTGATATGGAGTGAATACCATCAGGTTTTGTTTCTTCTCCTGTTAAAAAACATAACAAAAACAAAACAAAGCAAAAGGGCCTGGGGGGATTCGAACCCAGGACCCTCAGCCTCAAACGCGCACACACTGACCAATTGAGCTAACCATGCATCTGTGAAATAAGTTACAAACAATTTCATAAAATATTAAAATTAAATTTGAATTCCAGAAAACGCGCCAAGAACTTCATCTTCTTCCTTGGACGCTGCAAATTTTCCTGCGAATTCTTCCATGAATATACCTGCGATTTTTGTTCCTGCGAATCACAAACTTCAACCAAACAGCAAAATTTCACAAAATTAGTTATGCCATTGAGTTCCTAATGAGATTTGCAATCGTCCTATGTCCTTAGAATTCATTTATCCTGATTAAACAATGAAACCCTAAAAGAGGCCGTGAACCCTAATCATGGTGAAATTCAATCTAGGGTTTATCACAATCATCATAAAACAATCAAAAACAATTTAAATCCAGCCAATCAATGGAATCGAAAATCGAAAATTTCTTGAAGAACATGATTCGGTTTATCCATTATGTCATGGTTCAGAAGCATGTGAGTATTGGTTTCGATTCAGGGATGTCCAGGGAAGCTTGTGATGTTCTTAAAATACCTTGAAACCTCCTCTAGGGTTGAAACTGAAAATTGACTTTTGAAGGATTTTTTGAAGTTTGATATTATGGTTTGAAGCTGCAAAATCGTGTTCATTGCATTGTGATGTGTTTATGTACTTATAGTAGATGAAATTAGGTCAAAATATTGTTGGGTTGTTTGGACTTTTTGATCATTGAAGATTGAAAAAGATCATGTCTTAAAATTCAAATATTTTTGAATGTAACCTTGCTATTTTAAGACAATCACCATAATTCTCATATCAATTTAATCTAATTAACTTTCATGACCTTCTAGAATCAAAATATATTTTAAATCTTCATATTTTATATTTTATTTGAATTTAAAATGATTTTTAATATAAAAAATCATAATAAATAAAATAAAATAATGAAAATATTAAATAAATTTCGTGCATGATGTCATGGAACCTCTTGGGTCACAAAAAGTTCAGCCCATTTGAAGAATAATGGTTTTAAGACCCTATTTACTTCATAAACCACCCAAAAATTTCCCAACTTTGCAAGGGCACAAATCCTTCAACTTTAATTTTATGAGGGTGTTCTTGGACATTTTGGAAAGATTAAAGAGTCCTCTAACCAACCCCATTGGTTTCATGTCCATATCTTTTACCATTCTCAAGTTATGCTCTTTTGAAGTTGTTGACTTTTTGTTGACTTTTAAAAGGACCTATAATGTCTTAGCTCATACCTTCCAAATGAAGCATTTTTGGTCTTGGCTTGTGAGACACAAAGTTGTAGAGAATTCAATTTCCTTCAAAATGAGCTTTGTATGGGAAAAATTTGATGAAGCATGTGAAAGTTATGGCTGGTCAAAGTTCAGTTGACTTTTCTTGAGGAAACCCTAATTTAGAAACCTCTGATTCTTGATGATCTGAAATATCCTTGATGAATCATGATCAATCCTTGATCAAATGATGAATTTTACTTCATATACTTGATTTTGAAAAAAAATCATGAAGTTTGACTTTGGTTTGACCACAGTTGACCTCAGTTTGACTTTTTAACTGCTTTGACTGATTTTGACTTATCTGATCATCTGACTGAGCAAACCTTTGAGAAAAGTCTTGAAACTTGTTATGGGGATTCTTAAACACATATAGGATGTTATTAAGCTCACTTGAAGTCTTGGAAATCCATTTAGCCTGATTAAAGTCAAAACCCTAGTTTAGGATGCACTGCTTAGGAGGATGCATTGTCTGAGGGAATTGTCAAATCTTCTGACTAATTGTGAACTTTGTGAACCTTGTGAACCTCATAAGATGTCTTGTGAACCTTGTGAACCTCTTAGTACACAAAGTCTTGTCTTGTGAACCTTGTGAACCTTGTGAACCTCTTAGTACACAAAGTCTTGTCTTGTGAACCTTGTGAACCTTGTGAACCTCTTAGTATACAAAGTTTTGTCTTGTGAACCTTGTGAACCTCTTAGTACACAAAGTCTTGTCTTGTGAGGGCAAATTTTTGGGTGCAACAGCTGCCCCTGTTCAATTTTTTGAAACCTGAGGGGTCAGATTGGTATTTGTACCATTCGTGACCTGGAAGGTTGAAGGGGATTGAACACAAAAGCCCAAAAATTTGCACTCACCGGTGCGTAGAGTGATACTGATAACTAGCTGTATATGCTTAAGTGGGCTTAAAGATGCCACTTGGAGAAAATTTCTTCAAATATACCTCTTGGAGAATAAAGTAGTCCAAAGTATGAAGATATAACTTTTGGGAAAATAAACAACGTCCCAATATTACCTTTGGAAAGATAAACAACGGCCCAAGGTAATGATATGACTCTTGGGAAGATAAACAACGGCCCAAAGTAGTGATATGATTCTTGGGAAGATAAACAACGGCCCAAGATTTGATAATACTTTTGGGAAGATAAACAACGGCCCAAAGTAATGATATGGATTTTGAGAAGATAAACAACGTCTCAAGATAGCCCTCGGGAAGATAAACGACGTCCCAAGATAATGAGATAACCTTTGGGAAGATAAACAACGGCCCAAGGTAAGGGTATAACTTTTGGGAAGATAAACAACGGCCCAAAGTCATGATAGCTTTCAGGAGGATAAACAACGTCCTGAGGTATAAGTATAACTTTTGGGAAGATAAACAACGGCCCAAAGTCATGATAGCTTTTAGGAGAATAAACAACGTCCTGAGGTATAAACTATCCTGCAAGGAAAATATTAGTTTATGCATTATGTATGCATGCATAGTATGATGCACTTAAGTAATGTATTATGTACTTATGGATATATATGTTATGGTATGATGTAAATGATGTATGTATGCATCATGCAGCCTGAAGCGTCCGGGTATCTTCGTATAACAACTGCTGGCCAGGGAAAATAAATCCCGATTTGTTGTTTGAAGAATATGAGGAACTCGTTTTGTTTGATAATATAATATTCATAACCTCCCATCTTCGTTCGATAGTAAGGTATCCATAACCTCCCGTCTTCGTTCGATAGTAAGGTATTCATAACCTCCCGTCTTCGTTCGATAGTAAGGTATCCATAACCTCCCGTCTTTGTTCGTCGTACTCCTATTGAAAGAATAAATTCCCGACTATCCGTATAAGGATAAAAGAGATGGATATAAATTCCAGGGGAGATGTGACTCGAAGTTTTTATGAAGATGGATTTGCCCTACTGGGGGATTTGTAGCTGTCTGGTGGGGATGAACCGGCGAAGCTTCGTTGAAGTCCTTCCCTCGTTCGTCCTTAGTAAATACTAT
The DNA here is from genome assembly GCA_963966055.1 of Lathyrus aphaca. Lineage (NCBI taxonomy): Eukaryota > Viridiplantae > Streptophyta > Magnoliopsida > Fabales > Fabaceae > Lathyrus > Lathyrus aphaca. The sequence goes on along the minus strand of OZ014520.1, from coordinate 279,662,938 downwards.
TACTGCATTTTCATGCATTTCTGGTAAACATCAATCATATTAAGCATTTTATGCATTTTTGGTAAACATCAATCATATTCAAAAGCATACATACATTCAAACACAACCAATGGACGTTTCGCTTATGTAAATAGGGTAAAAGTAAATCTGGATTCAAAGATGAAATTTTATTTATATCAAAAAGTGACCTATACATAGACAAGTTTGTACAAGGAGACAGAAATCCTAGTAAGAGGAATTTGTCGTAAATTTTTTTACAAAACAAAGAAAATCAGCTATGTGGGAAATAATCCTATTGAGTTTCAATTATACTATTGCCATTATCCTCAAGTATCTCATCTTCTGCTATCAGGACAGAAATAATTGGATTGAGCTTTATCTGTTCGAGCTTGATTAAGTAGCACAACTGGTTGTAGTTACATGGGTGATCCTAACGAGACATAGTCATACGCTTTAATCCCTAACTTTTGCCTGGATTGCCCTTTCAGGTTTTCAATCCACCGGGATACCCTTTTTTGCCCAAGCCGCCTTTTCAGGTTTTCGACTTGCCGGGTGTATATTTTTTTTATATATATACCTAATTTTTGCCCGAACCCTTTTGGTTCGCCGGGATGCCCTTATTTTTGCCTAGGCCAGTCAACCTAGCGGGTCTCTTTTTATGCGTAGTATTTTTTAACTATGTCTGTGTTTACAGGCTGTGGGAAGTCTTCACCATCCATAGTAGTAAGTATCATGGCACCTCCTGAGAATACTGTTTTGACCACAAATGGCCCTTCATATGTAGGAGTCCACTTGCCCCTAGGATCACCCTGTGGTAATATGATACGCTTGATTACCAAATCACCAGCCTGATATACCTTTGGCTTAACCTTCTTATTAAAAGCTTTGATCATCCGTTTCTAGTACATCTGGCCATGACAAACTGCTTCTAACCTCTTCTCATCAATCAAATTTATCTGGTCAAGTCGAGTCTGAATCCACTCATCTTCATCCAAGCCTGCATCCTTCATGATTCTTAAGGAGGGGATCTGAACTTCAATGGGCAGAACTGCTTCCATACCATAGACTAAGGAGAATGGAGTTGCCCCTGTTGAAGTACGTATTGTAGTACGATAACCATGAAGAGAAAATGGTAACATCTCATGCCAATCCTTATACGTGACAATCATCTTCTGTATAATCTTCTTGATATTCTTGTTAGCAGCCTCTACTGCCCCATTCATCTTTGGACGATACGGAGAAGAGTTGTGATGCTTAATCTTGAACTGCGTGCAAAGATCAGTAATCATAGTGTTGTTCAAATTAGAGCCATTGTCAGTAATAATCCTTTCGGGGATGCCATACCTACATATGAGATTATTCTTAATGAATCGAGCCACAACATTTTGGTAACAGATGCAAATGAGGCTGCCTCTACCCACTTCGTAAAATAATCAATAGCGACCAAGATGAAACGATGCCCATTAGAAGCAGTATGCTTGATCTCACCAATCATATCAATGCCCCACATGGAAAAAGGCCAAGGAGCAGTCAACACATTCAATGGTGATGGAGGTATATGTACTTTATCAGCATAGATTTGACACTTGTGACACGTTCTGGAATGTTGATAGCAGTCAGCTTCCATGGTAGACCAATAGTAACCTGCTCTCAATATCTTTTTTAACATAGTATGACCACTAGAATGAGTGCCAAAGATACCATCATGCATATCTTCCATAATCTCAGTTGCTTCCTTCTTATCCACACAACGAAGCAAAGTGGAATCATGATTGCGCTTGTACAAAATCCCATTACTCAAAAAGAACTTAGCAGAAAACCTTCTCAGAAACTTCTTATCTTTGACAGATGCCCCTTCAGGGAACTCCCGGGCTTCAAGATATCTTTTCACTTCATAGAACCAAGGTTTCTCCTCTGCTTCTTCAGTGTCAATCTCATTGCAGTATGCAGGCTTCTCAAATCTATCAATAGTAATCTTGGGAGCTTCATCATCCCAGCTGATCTCAAACATGGATGCCATGGTGGCTAAGGCATCTGCCAACTGATTTTCTCTTCGTGGGATATGTCCAAAGGTAATCTCTTTGAAATGTGGGATCAAAGACAACACATACTCTCTGTAAGGAATAAGATTATCATGTTTGGTATCCCAATCTCCTTTAATCTGACTTACTACCAGGGCTGAATCTCCATACACATCAAGGAACTGAATCTTCATATCAATGGCAGCTTTGATACCCAGGATACATGCCTCATACTCAGCCATGTTATTGGTACAATAGAAACAAAGTCTTGCAGTAATCGGGGTATGACAACCTTCAGGGGAACTGATCACAACACCAACACCATTACCAAGTGCATTAGAAGCTCCATCAAAAACCATAGTCCATCGGGATCCTTGTTCAGGTCCGTCATATTGTCCAGGTTCTTTAGTAATAATCATAATGTCTTCATCAGGGAACTCAAAACTCATTGACTGATAATCATCCACTGCTTGATGAGCCAAATGATCAGCCACAACACTTCCCTTAATGGCCTTCTGAGTAGTATACTGTATATCATATTCTGTTAAGATCATTTGCCATCTTTTAATTCTTCCGGAGAGAGAAGGTTTCTCGAATATGTACTTGATTGGATCCATCTTCGAAATCAATAAGGTAGTATGAGTCAACATATACTATCTTAGTCGGCGAGCAGCCCATGCCAAAGCGCAGCAAGTTTTCTCGAGCAGTGAGTATCTTGTTTCACAGTCGGTAAACTTTTTGCTAAGGTAGTATATTGCCTGCTCTTTTCGACCAGACTCGTCATGTTGTCCCAACACACACCCCATTGAGTTGTCTAACACTGTTAAGTACATGATCAAGGGTCTTCCATCAACTGGTGGCATCAAAATTGGAGGTTCTAGCAGATATTTCTTGATTTCATCAAAGGCAGTCTGGAACTTATCATTCCATTCCATTACCTGATCTTTCTTCAACAACTTGAAAATTGGCTCACAGGTAGCAGTTAATTAGGAAATAAATTTTGCAATGTAATTCAATTGTCCCAAGAAACCTCTAACTTCCTTCTCAGTACGGGGAGCTGGCATCTCTCGTATAGCTTTCACTTTTGTAGGATCTACTTCAATACCTTTTCCACTGACAATGAAACCCAGGAGTTTACCAGACCTAACTCCAAAAGTACACTTGTTTGGGTTCAATCTCAACTTGTATTTCTTCAATCTCTCAAACAACTTATGCAGATGATCAAGATGTTGCTCTTCATTCTGAGATCTGGCTATCATATCATCCACATACACCTCTATCTCATGATGAATCATATCATGAAACAAAGCCACCATAGCACGCTGATATGTTGCCCCTGCATTCTTCAAACCAAATGGTATCACTTTATAGCAAAAGGTGCCCCACTGTGTAACAAATGTTGTCTTCTCCATATCTTCAGGTGCCATCTTGATCTGATTATAACCAGAGAAACCATCCATAAAAGAGAATACCTTATGCTGAGCAGTGTTGTCTACCAGAACATCAATATGAGGAAGTGGAAAGTCATCTTTGGGGCTGGCCTTGTTCAAATCCTTGTAGTCTACACACATACATACCTTACCATCTTTCTTAGGTACCGGTACCACATTTTCAACCCATTAAGGATAAGAAGTCACAGCTAAGAACCCTGCATCAAATTGTTTCATTACCTCTGCCTTAATCTTCTCTGACATTTCAGGACGCATGCGACGAACCTTCTGCTTCTTTGGACGATAATCTTCTTTTACTGGTAAACGATGAACCACAATGTCTATATCCAACCCTGGCATATCTTCATAAGACCAAGCAAAGATCTCCACATAATCATGTAACATCTGAATCAACCTGCTCTTGACACTATCCTCTAATTCAGCCCCTATCTTGACCTCTTTCCTGTTTTCTTCAGTTCCCAGATTCACAACTTCGATTGGCTCTTCATGTGGATGTATAACTTTCTCTTCTTGTTGTAACAACCTGGCAAGCTCTACAGGTACTTCACAATCGTCCTCATTTCCATCTTCAGCTTGATAGATCGGATTCTCGAAATTATAATTGGCAATAGTAGAACTGTTATCAACAGGATCCAGAGTGGATGAGGATCTGCATTTTAGTGATGTGGGTGTGTGTAAGAACACATAGCTGATAAAACAAAGAGAAAAGAAAGACAAGGAACACAATATTTACGAAAACGAAACGTCCACTGATTTTTATTAAATGAAGTATGCAAATGAAATGACATCCCGTAACAAGCACACCATTATGCCCCGGGTAAGGCACAAGGCTTAAGAGTTTTAATTGTTCAAAAATTACAAACTTTAAAAGTAATAACACAGTAATAGTATTTACTCCTGACTAAAGGAGATAGGAATAACATCTTCAGCTTTCCAATTATTGAGCCCAACACCCACAGTAGGAAAAATCCAAGCATCCAGATTATAATCTTCCTCATAGTCACCCACAACATTGATCTGATTCTTCATAATCCCCTGATTGGTGATACGAACAGCACGAGCACGACGAACAGCCTTTTGGGACTCTGCAGTGAAACCCAAACCAAATTTATCAGACTTGTAAGGAATGTCAGGAAGTTGACCCCAAATAGTTCAACCACCTTCATCCACCACAACTCTAGCATCTTTGAGGGAGGCCATTGTAGGAGGTACTCTGGTGACCACAGGAACCATTGTCTATTAACACATGTGACAGGGTAGTGCCCCTACATTCAATAGAGATATGTAGAGCCCTATTATGATCCCTCTTGGCAGGAGTTAAATCAGCTTCGGAGAAACCTAACCCATTATCATAGGTCAAGTGTGCAACACAATTTTCAAACTGATCTACAGAAATCTCATTTGGCACGTGAGCAGTCTTCAAAAATTTAATCAAAGCTTTAGCATGAGCCTCAGAACACAAAAGTAAAGACAACATAGAAATCTTGGAGGGAGTATGCCCCAATTGATCAACAATGTCATAATCACTCTTGCGAATGATCTTCAGTACTTCTTCCATTTGCTTAGAAAGATCATCAGTTGTTGGTACATCAGTTTGCACAGGTTCAACAACAGGACCTTTTCCCCGAGCATCAGTAGTGGAGGTAGTAGTTGGAGTAACTGTATTCTTGGAGGTAACTGGAGGAGAGAAAACTCTTCCGCTTTGTGTGATCTTACTAGATCCATCAATATTATCAACATCAATGTTTTCATCCGCAACAGGCGTATCAGCTAAGGGTTCCTGCTTAACACCATGGATATAAACATCGGAACCATAATGCCAAGGCACAGCTTTATCAGAAGTGTACGGAATAGGGCCAGGAGTGGTAATGATCATAGGAGACACTCTAGCTTCAGCAACAATCTTCACAGGGCCTTCAGCAGTAATCTTAATTGGACCCTTATTAGTGATTTTGACAGGTCCTTTGGAAGTAATCCTCACCGACACTTTATCAACCATATCCACCTCTTCAACCTTCGCACCTTTAGTTATATGATCCACCATACTCTCCACAGAAGGTGGGGTCCTTTCAAACACTATGGTGTAATTATTCATGAGGCGTTGAATTCCTTCCTTCAACCTCTAGCAACTATCCGGCTTATAAGCACAATAGACACAGTCTTCACGATAACCTGGAAAGAACCCAACTTGTACTAACTTCTTCCCATGAGGAAATATGTGAATCTTCATCAATGGCATTGACAGTCTTCTCATGATTTGGCATGGGAGCAGTAATAACATTTGGAGTACCCGGAGGGTCAAACTCAATCTCTCCAGCATCAATCATATCCTGAATTTTATTCTTCAATACCCAGCAACTATTGGTATCATGTCCCTGACAATTTGAATGATATGCACATCGTGTATTAGGATTGTACCTGGGAGAAGTAACATTGGGATTCTGAGGAGGGTCCCTCAAAGTGATAAGTTCACCCTTCAACAAGTGTTGCAAGGCTTGGGCCAGTGACATGTTGATCTTAGTGAACTGCCTTCTAGTCCTCTGTTGATTGCCCTGTGGTGGCTCTGGTGTTGCAGGAGTTGGATTGGAGATATGAACTGCACTCACAGACTGATGCCTCCTATTACGATCAAGTTGACCATAAACAACATTTGACTCTTTCTTCCCACTAGGGGGCTTCTTTGTAGTACTGGATGAAGAAGCACCCACTTGGATCTTGCCACTCCTTATACCACTTTCTACGCGCTCTCCTGTCATTATCAACTCAGTGAAGCCAGATGATGAGCTTCCAATGAGATGACTGTAAAAAGGACCATTCAGCGTACACATGGACATATCCACTAACTCCCTGTCAGTTAGAGGGGGTTGCACTCTACCAGCCAAATCTCTCCACTTCTGGGCATACTCCTTGAAATTTTCTTTAGCTCCCATGGACATGCTTTGTAGCTGCATGCGAGTAGGGGCTAGATCAGCATTGTATTGATATTGCTTATAAAAGGCTTCAGCAAGATCATTCCAATCACAGATGTTGACACTCTCCAACTGATAGTACCATTCCAATTGAGCTCCAGATAAGCTCTCTTGGAAGAAATGGATCCACAACTTCTTATCAGCAGTATGGGGTTGGATTCTCCTGATATAAGACCTCAGATGCAGTTTGGGACAAGAGACACCATCATAAACCACGAAAGTAGGAACCTTGAAACCAATGGGTATAACCACCCCAAATATCAAACTCAGGTCTTCAAAATCCAGCCCAGAAGACTTTTGCAATTCCATAGCATCCATTCTATCCACCAGCATCTTGAACTTATCCTCATTAGGCTCATGATAGTAGTTAGCTTCAGAATCAGAGTCCCCCATAGTGTTATGGAGACTGCCTCCCTCTTTCTCAGACTCTTCAGACTCATAATCTTCAACCTGTTCTTTGGTCTTGACAGGACCTCTGAACCTTCTTCCCATGTTAATCAGGCCACCTGACCTTCTAGTCTTCTTAGTCTTCTTGGCCAGCAGTGTCTTCAATTCATCCTGCCCCTTGGACAAGTTCAGGATCAGCTCTTGGAACTGTGCATTTTGTGCCTGGAGATCTTTGACTGTTTGTTCAAGAGCCATTGCTGAAATAAACAGCGAGAAGATAAGAAACCTGTGCACAATAAACCTGTGATGCAGTGGTATGATATGTAAATGCATATGCAATATTTTCAAGAACCGCAAGATTTAAATTTGCTTAAAGAATCAAGAAGGTAAACTTTTATTATTAATAAATTTGTTTTCCCCTTGGGCTTACAAAATGAAATGAAATAAATACAAAAGATGGGGTTTTAAGTCTCCCATGGACGTTTCCTCTTTGTGTTGAGGTATGAGTTGAGATTCCGCTCCTCATGAATTTGCTTTGTTAGCTCCAAGATTCTTTCTTGGCTTGCTTTGTAATGAGCCTCGAAAGTATCTCTTTGCTCCTTCAACTGAATCCAAGATCTCTGTAAGTCTTCCATGTCAGTGGGCATATCTGGGTGAAGGATGGTATAAGAAGTATCCCCTTCAGCAACAGGCTCCATAGTAACTGGCAGGATGGCAGGATATGGCATCATAAGAGTTTGAGCACGAGATCGCACCCATCTGAGGTAAGCTTCCATAGGAATGGTGTACTTGGGCTCCAGAGTCTTGTTGTCAACCTTGTTCACTTTTCCCCATGCTCGTATGAACCTCTGACGGTAACCTTGCAGATCGTTGTCGTAGTCAAACACAATACCCTGAATAAGCATATCATGAGGACCATCACTTCGAGCGTAACCAAACTGACGTAGAGCTAAGGAAGGATTGTAGGTAATTCCCCCTCTTATGCCCAGGAGTGGCACATTAGGGAACTCCCCACAACGGTCAATGATAGTTACATTCTCCATAGATCGAGAGCACCAATGGATATCTGAATGAGAGAGTGACATGATCCTTTTAGACCACCTGAACCCTTGTTCATTCTTCATCACTGAGCGAGGAAGGTGAGAAATAAACCGCCTAGATAGCAAAGGTATGCAGCACATCAGAGTTCCTCGTGCCTTTGTAGTACGAGTATGAAGAGAGTGCAGAATGTCTCCAAGCAATATAGGCACTGGATTGTGACTGAGGAATATATTAATGGCATGCACGTCTATGAACTGATCAGGATTGGGGAACAACACTAAGCCATAAATCAACAAGGCTAAGATCTCCTCAAAAGCATCATAACTCATAGCCTTCAAGAACACTTGAGCCTTCTCTATCAACACCTTAGCAAGAATACCCTTAACTCCGCTTCTCGTTTCTAGAACAATGTCAGACTTCTTCAGATGTAGAGCTGCAGCAATAACCTCAGGTTTAGGCTCTTTTTCCAAGCCTGTGAATGGTTTCTGATCAAGTACAGGTATACCCAGAAGTTTAGAGAACTCTTCCATTGTAGGAACCAGCTGGTAGTCGGGGAATGTGAAGCAATGGTGCTTAGGATCAAAGAACTGAAACAAAACACTCATCATGTCTTCATTGAACCCTGAAGTGACTAGATCCAGTAGGTGACCATGTCTCTTGATGAACCGGGAGTTTTCAGACACTTGAGAAACCAACTCTTAAAGCTTAGGAGGTATGCCTACAAAATTGATCCTGATAGTGTTTCTACGAGCAGAAGCCATGACCTGCAACAAAGAACAAAGATAAATCCTTTGGTCCTTGAAATGGTTAGTGAAAATGCTATGCTTATGATGCATGATGATGTCATGATGTTATGCTCAATCACAAACATGTGGCACACACAAACAAGTCACACCATAGCCCTAGGTTTAAAGGCTTGCATGAGGTTTAAAGGTAAGTACCCTCCCCTGAAGTTTAGTTGGTTCATCTTGTCCTACAAAAGTAACCGGGTTCTAAGGGATCTCAATATCATTGATCCTTCACAAGGGTGGTTGTTCAGTAGGCAACTTACTTGCCAACCAAAACCCTCTAAGTTTAGGATCTCAATGAGTGTAGTATCGAGTATCAACCAACTTCAGTCTGCACCAAAGCCGGTTATCTCACTACTTTTCTAAAAGCCAAGATGGGATAACTAAGGTTCTAAAAGTTAGTTAGTGTATTGACAACATATGGCAGCCTCATTTTATCCTCAACTTACTTAAGGAACATAAGCACTGAAATTCTGTGATCAGGTATGAGATGTCCTATGAGATGTTCCAACACTTGACAGATTTAACCAAAACTTAAAATGCAAGAAAAATAAACAACAGAGTAGTTTGTTAACCCAGTTCAGTGTATAACCACACTTACATCTGGAGGCTACCAAGCCAGGAGGAAATCCACTATAAGTAATATTAATTCTAGACTTAAACCACCCAGTTTAATCTTTCACTTAATATCTACCCAATGCAATTTCTACCTAAGACACAACTTAGATATGAGTACCAACTCACTCCCCCTCAATCACACAGTGATCTTGTTTACAAGTTTAATGAAATTGAAGTCATCCTTCAAACAAAACAGCTTGATCTTACTTCATAGTTTCAATCAAGTCACAAATACACTTTTGCTTAAAAGCTCATAAAGTGGTACAATAAAAACAACCTGCTATTAAAACAACCAACACCCTATTTTGTCTTCTGAAATTCGTACTCAATTCTATGAGTTTCTGTTGATTAAATAGGTGTTTGTATTTTGGGCTTTCTGTAGGTTAATCCAGTCCTAAAACGCATGCAGCTTCCACCTTGAATTAGGGTTTGTTACTTCCTAGATTCTAGGTGATTTAGTTCTTCTGATTATGCTGAAGCCTCATAACAGTACTCCCTACAGATGCGCCTTATTCTGTTTTTGTCCATCCATAATTAATTCCAGATAACTTTCCTTAAATATCTCAGATCAGTTAGTCATTAATTAATTCTGGTAGCAGGTTTGAGATGTCACAACATCTGTTGGGACATCCTGAAAAACTGAACTTAAATCATTTACACAATGTCCCAACATCTGGTTTGACATCCTGAATTAAGTTCTTATACTCTGTTTGATAATGTCCCAACATCTGATAGGACATTCTGAACTGAATTCAACATTTCTTGTTGGTCAAAAATTCTGCCAATTCTAAACATCTACAAACTCCCCCTTTGGCTAATTTTTGGCTAACATCTTTTCTGGTTATCAGAGTGCAGCGGAAGTTCTTTTATCAGAGTATAGCTTTCCTTTTCTGTTAAGTCATGTGTGAGTTTACTCCCCCTCAAACATACATGTATTCAGATTTGTTGCAACATAAATTTTTATTAAAACACACTGATTCAGTTCAGAAGCAAACAGAAGTTTTTCATTGATAGTTAAACAGCATCATACATTGTTGTTATTGTTCTCCCCCTTGTTAGACATAAATTTGGGGCCAAAGTTACTGATTCAAAATTACAATGCAGTAGTCATTACATTTTTCCTCACATACAGTTTTCACTCAGATTCCTCATAATCAGTTTCTTCATCTTCCTCAGTCTCCTCAGAAGTGGCAGCTTTCTGAGCACTATCCTCAATCTCCAGCCTTTGGATGATCTCCTCAAGCTTCTGCTTCCTTGCATCCAGTTCTTTGCAAGTGCTCTTCAGTTCAGCAATCAATGCAGCTTTGGAGATTGGAGACTTTGCATTTGAAGGACCAGCAGATGTCCCAGAGGGTGCTTCAACATCAGCTGCATGATGACTCAGAAACAGCTTGTAGTGGAAGGCTAGAGGGCTTTCTCTTTTGCAAATTGTGTCCTTTTCAGTGAGGATCCCAGGGTACTGACTCAGCACTATTCCACATAGCAAGGAAGGGAAGGCAATTGGTAGCTTTGTTGCAGATGATCCAGCATGCTTCAATGTCTGATCAAAGATGTAAGCTCCATAATCCAGCTTAGTTTGAGTGCCTACAGCATATATGAACCTGCCCAGGCCAGTGGATATTGAGGATGTATGATTGGTAGGTACCCAGTTTGTTGTACCAATCCTGTTCAGCATGGCATATTTCCTTGTCAGCATGCTCACTGAGAGCTTTCCTTTAACTGGCCAAGCCTTGACCTGGTTAGCAGTGATAACCTTGCAAACCTGGTTATCAGTCTTCCCTAACTCATTTGGACCATCAGATTCTCTTCCAAGGTATTGGTTGATAACCTTAGGAGAGAATTCTACACACCTGCCTCTTACAAATACTTTTCTAAAGTCAGCAGACTTACCATTGGCACAATCTTCTTGGAGATTGACTATGAATTCCTTGACCAACAGTTCATAGCAGGGAGAGAAATTGGAGACAGTTTTGAAGAGGCCAGCAGCAGATATGAGATCAATTAACTCTGTGCACTCAAGTGCATTACTGCTCAGCTCTCTTTCAAGTGCTACCCTTCTTTGATAGACAAACTTCCATCTATTCACACTTGAAACATGATGAAAGGAGATGTTGTCCAATGGAGCTTCTGGAACAGCAGTTGATGACCTTGAGGGTGCTGATTTCTTCTTTGGAGGAGATGTTGGGACATCTTCTTCAACATCTGAATCTGGAGAAGTGACAGCTTTCCTCTTTTGTGTTTGCACCTTGCTCCATTGTTTTGTAGGACCAAAGACAACTTTAGCTTTGTCCTTCTTTGGTGTAGCTTGTTTCTTCTCAAGAATTGCATGTCCTGCATGCATCTTTTCTTTCCTAGTCCTAAGCCTTTTGGCTATGCTAGGTTTTACAGAAGCAATGATTTCTGTATCAGAATCATGCTCTAGGTTTACAACAGGAGGAGATTGAGCAGTCTCCTCTTCAGCTGGTTGATCAACAGAGATGTGTTCTTCAGTGGAGGCTTTGTGCTGGTCCTCAGATGCTTCTTCATCACTATCAGTGGAGGCCTTTTTCTGGTCCTCAGATATATCATCAGCAGTATCAGATGATACCTTTTGCTGGTCTTCAGATGCTTCAACATCTATTGGGACATCCTGTTGAGCAGGAGTGTCCTTTGCAGCCTGAGTTTGTTGATCTTCTTGTGGAGCTGGCATGGTACTCAGAGGGATAGAAATGCCACTTACCACTCTTTGCTCAGAAAGAATCCTGTTTACCAACTCCTTTATGGAATCATCCACATATTCAGAAGATTTTTGAGTGATGTTTGCTGGTGAAGGTATGCCTTTGGATTTGCTGCAAACTTGATCTTTTGTTCTTTTTGGAGTTCTTGGCTTTTTAGCAATAGGAACACTTCCTCTGATTTCGTCCATTGGAGTTGAATCCATGGGTACCACAGAAATGGGGGTTGCATGCACCACATCTTCCTTGTTAAGGATTTCTTCAGGAATGTTAGGGTTTTGAGACATTTTCGAAGAAGGTGGATGAAGAGTTTTAGGTTTGATGAGTTCTTAAAAGCAATTAGAGAATGCAATTCGTTTTTGAGAGTATAATGAGAAGATGGATAGCTGAAAGCAAGCTGATATGTTATAAGTAGCCGTTACTTTGAGACTTTTTAGGAGAGGAATACTCAAGGTCCTTGACCAGACTGGTGTTGCCATCTGGTGCTTATGCCACACAATGTCATATGACATGTTGGCACATCTCCATAACTGCTAAATTTCACATAAGCAGATTCCCAATTTGCCCCTTAGGTTTTCAAATTGAGTAGCATCCAAGGCTTTGGTAAATATATCAGCCAACTGCAGATTTGTAGCTACATGTTCCAGTGAAATCACTTTTTCTTCTACAAGATCTCTGATGAAATGATGTCTGATATCAATATGCTTGGTCCTGCTATGTTGGATAGGATTCTTTGATATGTTAATTGCACTTAAGTTGTCACAGTACAATGTCATGACATCTTGTGGGACATTGTACTCAGTGAGCATTTGCTTCATCCAAACCAACTGAGAACAACTGCTTCCAGCTGCTATATATTCAGCTTCAGCTGTAGATAAGGATACACAATTTTGTTTCTTACTGAACCAAGAAATCAAATTGTTTCCTAGAAAGAAGCATCCTCCTGAAGTTCTTTTTCTGTCATCAGCACTTCCAGCCCAATCAGCATCACAAAAGCCAGTGAGAATTGGTTTGCATCCATGAAAGTACATTATGCCATAGTCACAAGTACCATTAACATATTTCAGAATTCTCTTGACTTGGTTAAGATGACTAACTTTTGGTTCAGCTTGATATCTTGCACATACACCTACTGCAAATGCTATGTCTGGTCTGCTAGCAGTCAGATATAACAAGCTTCCAATCATACTTCTGTATAGGCTTTGATCTACATTCTCACCCTTGTCATCTTTAGTTAGCTTTAAATGTGTGGGGGCAGGAGTTCTCTTATGAGTAGCACTGTCCATTCCAAATTTCTTGACTATGTTCTTAGCATACTTGCTTTGGGAAATGAACATGGAGTCCTCCATTTGCTTTATTTGCAGTCCAAGAAAGTAGGTTAATTCTCCTACTAGACTCATTTCAAATTTAGATTCCATCTGGTTGACAAAATGTTTGACCATCCTGTCTGACATTCCACCAAAGACAATGTCATCTACATATATTTGAGAAATCATGACATTTCCTTCTTCATCTTTAACAAACAAGGTTTTGTCAATTCCACCTTTCCTGTACCCTTGCTTGATAAGAAAAGTAGTCAGCCTTTCATACCATGCTCTTGGAGCTTGCTTCAAACCATAAAGAGCCTTCTTTAGTTTGTATACATGATTTGGACAGCTTGGATCAACAAATCCTTTAGGCTGTTCTACATATACCTCTTCATTAAGATAACCATTTAAAAGGCACTTTTCACATCCATTTGAAATAGCTTGAACTTTAAGATACAAGCAATTCCCAAAAGTAGTCTGATTGATTCAAGCCTTGTACTGGTGCAAAGGTTTCATCAAAGTCTACTCCTTCAATTTGTGTGTATCCTTGAGCTACAAGTCTAGCTTTGTTCTTTGTAACAACTCCTTGCTCATTTGACTTGTTCTTATACACCCATTTAGTTCCAATCACATTTATGTCATCAGGTCTAGGAACAAGGTTCCACACTTCATTCCTTGTGAATTGACCTAATTCCTCTTGCATAGCACAAATCCAGTATTCATCAGTAAGAGCTTCCTTGATGTTTTTAGGTTCTATTTTAGAAACAAAACAGGAACCTGAAATTACTTCTCTTGATCTAGTGCTTACACCTCTGTTGGGATCACCAATTATCAAATCTTTGGGATGATCCTTCTGGATTCTGATGGAGGGAGGTTTGCTGGATTGTTCTGTCCTTGCATCAGTTTGAGTGAAGTGAGAATGATCACTCTTTTCTTCAGCTTCAATCTTGATATCAGCAGATGTTCCAACATCTTCTGGGACATCTGTAGGAGCATCATCAATTATCACATTTATGGACTCCATGATAACCTTGGTTCTAGAATTAAATACTCTATATGCTCTGCTATTTATAGAGTATCCAAGAAAAATCCCTTCATCACTTTTAGGATCCATTTTTCTTCTTTGCTCCCTATCTGCCAGAATATAACAGTTACTTCCAAACACATGGAAGTACTTAACTGTGGGTTTTCTGCCCTTCTAGACTTCATAGATTGTGGACAAAGTTCCTTTCCTTAGAGTAACTCTGTTATGGATGTAACAAGCTGTGTTCATTGCTTCAGCCCAGAAGTACAAAGGTAACTTTTTAGCATGAATCATAGCTCTTGCTGATTCTTGAATAGTTCTATTCTTCCTCTCAACAATCCCATTCTGTTGAGGAGTGATTGGTGAAGAATATTCATGATTGATTCCTTCTGAAGAACAAAAATCTAAGAATTTTTGGTTCTCAAATTCTTTTCCATGATCACTTCTTATTCTGATCACACAACTGGCTTTTTCCCTTTGAATTCTTTGGCATAAGTCTTTGAATACATCAAATACATCAGACTTTTCTTTGATGAAATTTATCCATGTATACCTTGAAAAGTCATCAACCACCACATAGGCATACCTCTTACCACCAAGGCTCTCAACCTGCATAGGTCCCATAAGATCCATATGCAATAGTTCAAAAACTTTGGAAGTTGTCAGATGTTGGAGCTTTGGATGGGACATCTTGGTTTGCTTGCCTATTTGACATTCACCACATATTTTGCCATCATCAATCTTCAGTTTAGGAATACCTCTCACAGCATCCATAGATATGATCTTCTTTATGCCTCTGAAATGAAGATGACCTAGTCTTTGGTGCCATAGTTTCACTTCTTCTTCTTTAGCTAAAGAGCAAGTTGAAGTGAGAGTGAAGTCTTGAGGTTCCCACATGTAACAGTTGTCTTTAGATCTGGCTCCTCTCATGACAATCTCTTGTTCTTTCTTAGACACTATGCACTCAGTTTTGGTAAAGTTTACACTGTACCCTTGATCACATAATTGACTTATACTGATCAGGTTAGCAGTTAAACCTTTAACCAGCAGCACATCATTTAGTCTTGGTACATCTTGACAGTCCAAGGTCCCTACTCCCTTGATTTCTCCTTTAGCTCCATCTCCAAAGGTTACATATCTGGATGAATGTGACTTTAAGTCTACTAGCAGATTCTTCAATCCAGTCATGTGTCTTGAACATCCACTGTCAAAGTACCAGTCTTCTTTGGCTGATACTCTCAGTGATGTATGTGCTATATATGCAACACCTTTCTTTGACCATTTGAGTTGAGATTTCTTTTGATACCTTTGCCCTGTGTATTGTTCATCAGTAGAGCTCCAAGGTTGTTTGTTGATCTTGTTCTTGGGTATGTAGCTTTGATCAGCATGAAGACTAGCTTTTGGTCTCCATACCTTTTTGATGACCTCTGTCTTCTGCTTAGGAGGTTGCTGATCTCTTCTATGCAACACTTTCTTGGTAACTTCTATCTTCTGCTTAGGAGGTTGCTGATACATCTGATTTGGATATCCATGCAACTTATAGCAATGAGGTTTGATATGTCCAAATCTTCCACAATGATGACATCTCCATCTTTGATACTTCTTCTTCATTATGTTCTTTTCAGAATGTTGAGACATCTGTTGGAACATTATGTTTGACTTTGTGTTCTTTTCATGATGTTGAAGCATCTGTTGGGACATCTTGTTTGACTGTATGGACTTTGAAGTAGTTTTGCTAGAGCTAGCTTCATCCTTATGAACTCTGTTAAATCCCAGTCCACTTTTATCCCCTGAATGCTTATTGTTGTTGAGAATAACATCCAGTGTACTTGAGCTACTGTTCAGCATTCTAACAGATTTGGACATGTGTTCCAACTTGGAGTTGAGAAGACTTACTTCACTTTTCAAGGTGTCAATGATCTCTAGATCACTTTCTTTTTCATCCTTTAGTGCCTCATTCTGCTTCTTTAGCTTTATAATCTCACTGCATATTTCAGTGCTTCTTTTGAATAATTCTTTGTATACTTGCTCAAGTTCTTCAAAAGTAAGCTCCCCATCACTGGATTCACTTTCAGATTCACATAATCCAGCTAGAGCAGTGATGTGCTTAGCTGATTCTTCTTCTGAATCACCTCCTGAGTCTTCATCAGACCAGGTTACAGAGAGACCTTTCTTTTGCCTTTTTAAATAGGTAGGACATTCATTCCTTATGTGTCCATATCCTTCACATCCATGGCATTTAATCCCTTTTTCTTGACTGGTCTTTTCATCATAAGTTGACTTTCTATCATAAGGTCTTTTGTTCTCAGAAGAGTTTGTGTATCTTCCACTTGGTCTGGACTTGTTTTCCATATTTCTGAGAATCTTTTTGAATTGTCTTCCAAGCATAGCAATGTTGTCTGATAAGCTTTCACCAGTTTCTGATTCATCATTTTCTTCTTCTTCATCAGTATTTGTTACCAAGGCTATGCTTTTGTTCTTCTTTACACTTGTGTCATTCATTCCCATCTCAAATGTTTGAAGGGAACCAATGAGCTCTTCAACTTTCATTGTGCATATGTCTTGAGCTTCTTCTATTGCTGTGACTTTCATGTCAAATCTTTTTGGCAAAGATCTGAGAATCTTTCTTACAAGCTTTTCATCAGTCATCTTTTCTCCCAAGGCTCCAGAAGTATTGGCTATTTCTAAGATGTTCATGTAGAATTCATGAATTGTCTCATCTTCCTTCATTCTCAAGTTTTCAAACTTTGTGGTGAGAAGTTGAAGTCTTGACATCTTTACCTTTGATGTTCCTTCATGAGTTGTTTTTAGAGTATCCCAAACATCTTTAGCCAGCTCACAGTGATGCACAAGTCTAAAGATGTTCCTATCAATGCCATTGAATAAAGCATTTAAGGCCTTGGAGTTGCCTAGTGCTGAATCTTCTTCCTCCTTACTCCATTCTTCTTCAGGTTTCAACACTTTTGATCCATCTTTGGTGTCTTGGACAGGATGTTCCCATCCAATGTTGACTCCTCTCCAGGCCCTGTTGTCAAGTGATCTTAAGAATGCAATCATTCTTGGTTTCCAGTAGTCATAATTAGATCCATCCAGTATAGGTGGTCTATTAACTGATCCTATATCTCTGTCCATGTTTCCAGAATTTGTATTCCCTAGATCTCACCCAGTATAAACAGGCAGGGTGCCTGCTCTGATGCCAATTGAAATTCTGTGATCAGGTATGAGATGTCCTATGAGATGTTCCAACACTTGACAGATTTAACCAAAACTTAAAATGCAAGAAAAATAAACAACACAGTAGTTTGTTAACCCAGTTCAGTGTATAACCACACTTACATCCAGTTCAATGTATCGATTCTCATCTTTTTCATCCCAATCATCTTCTGGTTTAGGTACTATGGCACCTTCCTCATTCATCATGGTAATTTGAAAAGGACCATTTTGAATGGCAGCCCATACGCGCCTATCAACAGAATTTATGTGAACTCGCATGCAGTCTTTCCAGTAGCCATAATTTTCACCATTGAAAACAGGAGCTCTATTATACGCCCCCTTTGGTTCAGAATCCATAACGTTACAGGCAGCCACAAAGCACCAGCGAACCGGTGCTCTGATACCACTTGTTAGACGCTGTGGCTAGTGATCTAGAGGGGGTGAATGGATCACCTCCTTGTTTACAAGGATTTAAAAGATTTTTCAGAGTTTTCAAAGATTGACGGAAACAACGGTCCCAAATATACAAGCGTCTATTCTAGACCAGCCACTAGAAGACCAGACATGTGATAACGTGTTGGATTTACGATTGAGATGATAAAGGATTAAACACACAAGATGTAAAACAGTTGAATGCACCTATCACAAAAGCTATTTCCAATGAATCAAAAACGATTGAAAACGTAAATAGAGATAGAGAAGGAATACAATATGCAGAGATTTGGTAAGGAAGTTCCCCACGTTCGTCCTCGCGTGTGGGTACGTCTCCCTCTCAATTTCAAACCGAAATTGAGAACTTTTATATCAATATTGCTGAATTCGTCGATTACAAGGTTTCTATACAAACACCAGAAATCTATACACCTAGATCTTCCTATTGTATCAACCTTCACTTGATCTGGCCAAAGTTGTGAAGTTTTGATGCTTGAATCTCAAACCCTAGTTTAGGTGCCTTGCTTAGGAGCTTTGCCTTATCCTGGAATCTCTGATGATCATGCAATCTTCTGAGTTTTTGCAAATGAACTTGATCTTGTAAATGGAGTGTAGACCCCTCATAGGACTTGTACAAAACCATTGGGACCCTTGTCATGGCTTGTGATGCCTCAAGAACCTCCCCAGATGATCATATGCCTAATGCTAGGACATGAGAAGTGTTATGCCTCATCTTTCCATGCTAGGATGCTAAGAATATGGTATGTTCATGATGAATATAATGTGATATGATGCTTAAAATTAAGAGGACAAATTTGGGGTGTTACACCTACGAATTGCTAGAGACACCCCTTAAGTTGCCTTCATTGACCATACGATGACCCTACGCCTGTCCCTTAAACAAATCCAAAGTAATGACTATCTATTTCTTAATAATAGGGATAATCTTACTCTTGAAGAAACATAAAAGAACTTGAATGACTTAGCTTAGGGTAGGTACCTCATAGCTACTTGCTCACACTTTTAAACTACTTTTCACACCTCACAATATTTTCAAACATTTTCAAATGAGGCTTTGTATACATCCATACGAGGATCATTACAAAGTACTTAGAAAATTTCTAATCACACACTACACTTTTCAAAAACAATTAAAGTGAGCTAAGTAACTAAGAGCCCGTGGATAACCATGGATATAAAGGGTGCTAAAACCTTCCCTTTATATAACCTACCCCCAAACCCAAGTCTTTTCAAAACGGTCTTTCCTGTTCTTTTATGTCCCTTCCTTATGGATAAAATAAAAGTCGGTGGCGACTCTTACTATCCACAACATTTATAGAAAGTCAGTTCTCCCACCGTGTTACATTACCCTATATATAAGTCCTAATCACTCCAAAGCAAGGGGTTCCAACTTCATTTTCATCATTTCACTTTCCAAATCTCTTATTTCCCTCTCAATTCTCCCATTTCTAATCAAAATCTTCAAAGCTTATCCATAGAAGTTCTTCAAGTTTTTCATTGAAACTTGAAGAACTTGAAGCTAAGCCTTCATCAATCATCAAATTCATAGTTTATTGAAGAAATGCTTCTGTTTTTAGATTTATTTTTGGCTTAAAGGAAGTGATTATGCAAGTGTTCATCAAGAAGCATCGTCAACCGCATTTATTTTGCGCGTTCGCGGATGTTCGGTTTTCTTCTTCGCTTGCGTTTCGATCTACACCGCAACACTCACCAAAACAATCCTCCGCTTTGTAGGTTGGTGAATCTGATACCGTTTCTTTGCTTTTAACTTATTCTCTTCATCTCGCCGTATGGCATTCTTCTATTACTTGTTGTATGCTTGCGTTTTTTTATCGTTTTACGTTTGATTACGATTTGATCGCATTTTGCATATTTTGGTTGTTAGAAACTAGAATAGTAGCTTAATCTAGGTGCTAATATGTGTTAGAATATCTTAGATAAGTAGAAAATTCGTGTTAGCATGTTCATATATGTGTTAGGGGTCTTTAGAAGTAGGTTTGAGACCAAAAGTGCTTCTGCATAGGATACGTTTTGCATTTTGTTCAGTGTTAACCGGTTAACACATATGGTTAACCGGTTAACACGTTGAAAATTTCCCTAGATTTGAAAATTTGAGGGCGTTAACCGGTTAACCAATACCGTTAACCGGTTAAAGCTATGTGAACTTTGAAAAATCTTTTGTTTTCATTGCATGCTTGAATGGCATTGATTCTTGATTGTTCATGTAGAAATAGATCATGATTTTAGGGAATTTTTAAGACTACTTCAGGTGTTCGATTCCATCGTTTCGAGTCGTTTTGACACACGCTTCATTACTTTTGCATATTTTGTGCTCATTTGTTCATTAGTGCATTAAGTGCTTTGTTCATATTGTTGCTAGGTTCAAACACATCAATTAACATGTAAACAATTGTTTCACATTTTGTTTTGCATCACCTTTGTGATACATGCATGTTTCGATTGTTTGAGTGTTCTAATACCATGCCATGCATTCTTAAAAAAACACATGATCATAAGTATGCATATTCTTGCATTGTGTTTGCATCTTTGATGACATTTCATGATGATCCCAATTATGTTTTTTGCATCAAGTCGCATGTTCATTTTGTGGATTCTTGTTGATGCATGTTCACATTTCATGTTGTTACACATTTGTTCAAAACTTAAATGCATACTTGTTGCATATTTTTTTATCTTTGGTGCACTCTTTCATAAGCATCCATTAAAGTAATCATGTTCATCAATCCATGCTAATATTTCATGATTAATGTTGCATTTTATCATATTATGTGATGTTTGTGCATTTATTTGCCATTCATTGTGTGCATAAATAAAAAACATCTCAAATCTGTCTCACTTTTCATAGCTGTAAGTGGATGCAATAGCTGTAAAATGTATGCTGATTGTTGCATTTTCTCACTTTTACACCTGTTTTGCATGCTGACTGTTAGCTGTAGAAAGTTGTGTGCATTGTGCATTGCATTTCATTGTTGTTTGTGCATTTAGGAGCTGTAATAGGCTGCTGGATTTTTGCTTTGCATCTTTTTAGGTCCTTAGACTTAGGATTGAGTCTAGTCTAGGTCCTAGATTCCTTAGGATTTGTTTGGTAATTGTTTACCTCATTTCTTATTCATGTTTATCATGCTAACCCATGTTTTTTAGGGAGGTAAAGATAAGTTCACACAAACCTTTTCCCTTTTACATTCTTTATGCTTTCAAAGTGTGTGTGTCTTTAGCATTCCTTTGCTTAGCTTTCACAACTTCATGCTAATTCCCCTTTTGAATTAGCTTAACTTCATTAGAAAGTAAGTTGTATTCTACTTCTTTCTTCTTTTCCTTTTTCGCATTAGGATTAGAAACCCCACTAACCTAGGATCATCCATGCATGATAACACTAGGAATTTTAGTCTTCCCCTTAGACTTTTGCCTTTGGTTCGCTTTTCTTTCTCTTTCTCATCTCAAAGATAAACAACAAAACACCTAATAAAGGTTGGTATTCTCTTACGACACGAGACTTTGTTGTGGGTTACTTATGCACGTCCTGTTTCGGGGCGAGGTGTAAGTCATCTACCACGATGAATAAGTCTTAGTATGAGAAGGTTCACAAACAACAAAAAGCAAAACACTTCTCTAAAAGACAATAAACAAAGAAGAATCGTCTTTTTCCTGCGGGAATTCTTTTCTCACCTCACTCACTCTCAACGTGAACTTGCGACAACTTGTCTCATTTGCAAGATGGTAACACACTCGTACCAGACGATCCTGCAACAATTCAGCATAGACATACGCAGTTCAACTCTAAAAAACTCATAAATAGTTTCCTCCTTAGTTAGGCTAACTACGTCGACTATGATCCTCATTTTCCCGATGAGGTACGTAGGCAGCGGGGTAGGGTCCGTTCGAGCACATTCTTTATTTTCCCTACAGTTCCCCTTTCTTTCCTTTTTCTTTTCCAATTCCCTTTCTCATTTCAGTCCCAGTTCCAGTTAGAAATTCTTTCGTTCAACAATATCTTATTTCTCACCCTTTAAAGCAGACTAACAAGCGTGGATCACGTCGGGTACGGCGGACGGTCTGGGGTGCTAATACCTTCCCAGGACGTAACCGAATCCCGAACCCAGATCTTTGGTTCGCATGACCTTTCCCTTTCCTTCTTCCTCAGGTTTGTGCAACATTACCTTTCCCGTTCCTTCGGGATAAAAATGCCTGGCTGGCGACTCTGACTTTTCCACGCCACTTTCGCGTTTGTACTAGAATGAAAATCCTGGGAGCGACACCATCACTTTAACAAAAAACTAATTACTAAACAATCATTAACAAAAAACTCTGAAAACAGCTCAGGTGTTGTTGAAAAAGTCATTGTTTTCTTATTATTTGGATGGTCATTATTTTGTTATTATTTAGAAATAAATGGAAGATTTTACTACTTTATAGGAACCGTAATAAATGGGTTACAGATGATGTATCCAATGCTTTGGCTATATAAGATGTAAAAGCCAAAACAATATTCGTTCCAACTTTGAGAGCATTTTCAATAGTTAGAGAAATACACTAGTGAAAGAAATTCTTAAATAAAATGTGTATTTTATCTTTCTAGTAAATAAAAAGTCTTAGCAGCTTTATGTGTTACTATTCCGCATTTATATTGCTATTTCATGAATCTGACTATGAGGAAATGTTATGTAGTTTCCTAACAACTAACATCAATGCTAGTTAGTTCTTTCCATTTCAGAAGCGATCTAGAGGAGTCAGATTTGAGTGGGGGCGATGGTGGCAGATGAAGGAAAGGTAAAAATTGAGAAGTTTTATGGTGCGGACTTCACCTTTTGTAAGATGCAAATAGAGGATTATTTGTATCAGAAAGGTATGCATGAACCTCTAACAGGCACGAAACCAGCGGCAATGGAGGACGGTGCCTGGACCCTTCTCGATAGAAAAGCTCTTGGAGTCATTTGATTGACGTTATCTCATAATATTGCTTTCAACATTTCAAAACAATAGACTACGACTGATCTTATGAAGGCTCTTTCTAGCATGTATGAAAAGTCGTCGGCCTCAAATAAAGTTCATTTGATGAGGCGGTTGTTCAATTTACGGATGACAGAAGGTGCATCAACGACACAACATCTGAACGAACTCAACACTATTACAACTCATATGCGTTCAGTTGGAGTCAACTTTGATGGAGAAGTACGGGCTTTGATTCTCTTGTCTTCCCTTCCAGAAAGTTGGAATGCTACAGTCACAACTGTGAGTAGTTCATCGGGAAGCAACAAGTTAAAATTTGATGTTGTACGTGATTTAGTTCTCAGTGAAGAGATCCGACGAGAGAGTCGGGTGAATCATCAACCTCTTCAGTATTGCATACAAAGTTAAGAGGTAGAATTTCAACCAGAGGAAGAGAATGTAGTGAATCAAAGGTGAGACGATCAAAGTCTAGAAATCATCATATTTCTAACAACTCAAAGACTATCGAATGTTGGAATTGCAGGAAGACCGAACACTACAAAAATCAGTGCAGGAGTGCACCAAAGAACAAGGAGGCGAAAGATGAGGCAAAAATTGCTTCCACCTTAGGAGGAGGTGATGCGTTGATATGTTCTTTAGAGAGCACGAAAGAGTCTTAGGTGTTAGACTCTGAAGCATCCTTTCACGCAACTTCACAAAAATAGTTTTTTGAAAATTATGTTCCTGGGAACCTCGGTAAAGTTTACCTTGGTAATGAACAATCTTGTGAGATTGTGGGAAAAGGTGTAGTGAATATCTAGTTGAACGGGTCTGTTTGGGAGTTGAAAAATGTCAGACACATTCTTGACCTGACGAAGAACTTAATCTCAGTAGGCCAGTTGGCCAGTGATGGATACCTAAATATCTTCCAAGGAGATCGGTAGAAGATTTCAAAAGGTACAATGACACTTGTTCGCGGTAAAAATAGTGGTTCTCTTTACAAGACAGTTGGAGCATGTCATTTAATTGCAGTTGCAGCAAATGAAAGTTCCAATCTATGGCACCAAAGACTAGGCAAAATGAGTGAGAAAGGGATGAAGGTCATGCAGTTAAATGGAAAACTATCGGGTCTTCAGTCAATAGAAATTGACATGTGCAAAGACTATATACTTGGAAAGTAGAAGCGAGTTAGCTTTTAGACAAGTGGGAGAACTCCAAAGAAGGAAATACTCGAGCTTGTTCACTCTGATGTTTGGGGTCCAACTACCGTCTCATCTATTGGTGGGAAGAAATACTTAGTGACTTTTATTGATGATCATTCCAGAAAGGTATGGGTATACTTTTATTAATGATCGCTTATGGGATGCTGAAAACAAAAAGATGATCCTCAGTAGAGATGTAATCTTCAATGAAAGAGTGATGTCAAGGAAAAACATAATACATGTGTCAGCAACTCAGATTTGAGTGGGCCAGTTCACTCAGAGGTGGACAATGTCTTAGAAAGTCCTATAGTTGATAATCCTCAGCTATAGGAAACAACTGAACAAGGCAGTGGGCAGTAGCCTGACATATCAGAGCCTCCTAATCCAACTCCTATATTGAGAGGGACTTCTAGAACTCATGTTCCTAACAGGAGAAACATGGACTACATGTTATTGACATATGAAAGGGAGCCTGAAGATTATGCAGAAGCATGTCGGACAGCAGATGCTAGCAAGTGGGAACTTGCTATGAAAGATGAGATGAAGTCTTTGATCTCCAATCACACAAGAGAACTTGCTGAGTTACCTATGGGAAAAGGGAACTTTACATTGAGGAAGATTCTCGGGAGTAAGAACCCATCAGGCATGTTGACAAAGGTGGTAACTATTGATAAACTGAAGTTGTGCTCAACTTCAGTTGGCTTGCTAGAATAACATACCAGAGAAGGCTGCTGCATGATCGTGATGTGAAGATCGACTGAAGTCAATCTTCAAGTGGGAGATTGTTGAAAAAGTCGTTGTTTCCTTATTATTTGGATGGTCATTGTTTTCTTATTATTTAGAAATAAATGGAAGATTTTACTACTTTATAGGAACCGTAATGAATGGGTTACGGATGATGTATCTAATGCTTTGGCTATATAAGATGTAAAAGCCAAAACAATATTCATTCCAACATTGAGAGCATTTTCAATAATTAGAGAAATACACTAGAGAGAGAGAGAGAAATTCTTAAATACGATGTGTATTTTATCTTTCCAGTAAATAAAAAATCTTAGCAGCTTTGTGTGTTATTATTTCGCATTTATATCGCTATTCCATGAATCTGACTATGAGGAAATGTTGTGTAATGTCCTAACAGGTGTTGTATGTTTTGGTTGATCTAGGAACATACATCGGGTCTCAAACATCAGTTGAAGTAACAAATGAATTCTATTGACGAGTTTAAAAAGAATAGTCATTACATTTTCTTAATATGCTAAGCAAAATAATTATGAATAGTTTCTATGCATAAATTGTGTTTTGGAACCACTGTAACGGAAGGAAATTATGGGTTTGAAAGGTTGGAATGATGAAAATTGGAAATGAAAAGAGAGAAAGGGGGACATGAGTGATTTACTTTAGAAATTGGGAATAAAAATTAACATTGATATAATTTATAAATTAATATTCATTTTTAAAAATTGAATTTTTTATTTTTAAAATCAGTTTTAAATTAAAAACTGGTTATGAATTTTAAAAGCAATTATAAATTTTGGTTATGAATATAATTTATTTTAAAACAAATTATGTAAAGATATAACGATTAATATGGATTGGTTATGATATTCGATTAGAGTAAATGGTTATAAATTGGATATAGATTGGTTATGTGTATAATCCAACCTTGAGCATCTCTAACCACCATTATCTACATCTCACTTCGCTATCCCTCAATCCATCAACAATTTTAATCAATTCTTACCGAATCGTTCAAATCGAAATCAAAACAAATTAAATCTGAACAAGAAAATCTGTGATTTCACGACGCTCAAAGAGAATCAAATCCCAAGGCTACTGCGTTGTTGATGCAATGTTGTTTTGTGTGGATTGTTGTTCTGATTCTATTCGTGAATGTGAGTTTGCTGCATGAGGTTCTTGTGTGAGGACGGTAGTAGAGTTTGAGAGTGAAGTTACTGAAGGTTTAAGTTCCGGTTTTTAGCAAGCTTCAATGCGAGTGAGAGAGTTAAGAGTGAATGATGTAGAGTGAAAAATCTAGAATGAATCCAGGAGAGTCAAATTGTGAAGGCTGCACTTGATATATAGAGAGAGGGAAGATTGAGGTTAGATTGGGAAATTCAAGTGAGAGTTAGTTATGGGGAAAGTGGTTAGTCATTAGAGATGATGTTAATTGTTAGTGATTTGGAGATTAGGAGTTATATTAGAAGTTAGGAAAATTTGGTTAATGGTTAGCAAGTTAACTATTAGTGAATTAGTGAATGTGTTAGAAAAAATGTTAATTGGGTTGCTTGAACTGTTATCTGAGTTGTTTGAAATATTATGGCATGTTTGATTGTATGTATGGAGTAATCATGTTGTAGTTTGGTTTTGCAGGGCTGGTGCATTGTGATATCATGAAGTGATTTTGGCATGGCACCAAGGTTTGGCATCATGGCATCAAGAACACAAATTATCTTGGATTGCATTCGAAGTACTTGGAGGACCACATGGAGGATCATAGATAATGAAGACTAAAGAATCTTATCAGGGTTTAGGATAGTTAGTTGACTTTGGTCAAATGTTTGACCAAAAGTTAATGGTTGATCAAAAGTCAATTATAGGTCAAAATGGTGTAACTTTGTAAGTAATTTGATTTTTGACTTTTCTTGTAATGAACTTGGTGACTTTGTAAATGGAGATTGGTCTTTTGTATGAATTGTGTATGTATGCTTCAAGTATGTTTTTCCTTCCAACTTGAATTTCAACATTTCTTGAATTTGGATTTGGCCTTTAGATACCTTCAAGTGGTTTGAATGAAATGCCTTGCACCCACTGTCTATGAAACCCTTAAGCAAATATCAAGATTCCTTTGATGAGATCCAATTAAGAACAAACTTCACAATAGACCCCCTTTGAATAACACATTAGAGAAATAAAACCTAATCAAGTGATAATGATGAGCAACTTGAAGCGATTTTACATGTTGAAGAAGACAAAGAATATTGAGAAGATGAACTTTGAAAGATGTGTAATCAAGCCTTGAACATTCATTAAATAATCCTTACATAAGGGACAAAACCCTAATCCAAAATCTCTACACAGTTGAAACCAACCTGCAAAAGATGAAGCCCTGATGCATTGTGTAAAACCCATATCCTATGACCATTTATTCAATGCCAAACTTTGATGTTAGTGAATTCATGAAGTGTTAGATGACCTAATGGAGGGTATGTACATGAGGAATATGAGATGCATAAGCCATATAGATTTGAATGAAAGGGTAGGACAAATTTGGGGTATGACACCTCGTTCCTATTGGAAGATATTCCATACATGGTATTGATGTTATGCAATGTATGTGTTTTGTGTTTTGCATGAGGCATGGGAAAGTCTTACCAAGGCCCCACGGTGGGCGTCATATGTTCTTGCTAAACACTATTTGGAGAAATCTCCTAAAGTTAGTCAGGAGAGATCGCAAACATACTATATGATTACAAGTGTTTTTTTGTTCCATTTCCTTCATGGAGGAAGCTCCATTTTATAGTGCACGAGGCATCAATATTTCTTCAATGCATGCCTTTCACATCCCTCATTAAGGTGATTGTGCTTAACATCTTCCGCCTACTGTAATTTCTAGATAACGCCTTGTCAATTAATTTATGTAACCCCCATGTAATCATGGGGAAATTTTGTAATCGTTCCTCATGATCGTCCATATGACTTCCTAGCAATCAAGCCGAGTTTGACCGGTTCTTCCTTTCAAGTTAACACGTGGTCGACTCCGGCGTGCTGATATTGTATCTAAGGGAACCCGACCAGATTCCAACTTATGTAACATTATACTAACCAAGTCAAAACTCAACTACTAACCTAGGCTAAATCAAAACATAACCAACTATTGTTCCGGATTGGGCCTCAAGACTAAATTAGGCTATGGCCCAGCATGTCGAGCAGAGGCCCATATGCTCGAGCAGGGACACCTAGCAGACGGGCAGAAACATCTTACGGTCGGGCAACTTTATCATACTACGAACACTCATTCAGGACGGACGAAGAGCAAGTCTACCAGGTCACTTGCCACGTCACCCAACTGTCCCTTATTATCTCCTGAAAGATACGGGCAGTTGGACCAAGGACCATACCTCTTAGCTATGTTTTCACGCTTCTCATGCGTTCCTTGGCAGTTCTTCCTTGGGCCTAGCTGATCCAGCCCAAAGAAGGACCTTGGCCCAGCGCTGGAGGCTCACTATAAATACCCTTTCTCACTAAAGGGTCAGGTATTCAGATTCACTCTATAACTTACATATTTCATTGTACCTCTACTCACTTAAGCATCGGAGTGCCTTGCAGGTACACCCCCTTTTTCTCCCATCCTTTGGCCGTTATACCAAATCACTGGAAGGTCCTCCTGATCAGGTAAGATCAGTGGCGCCGTCTGTGGGAAACTAGTTTCCCCTTCTTCCACAACAGAAGTTCAAAGCTCAAACACCATCCTTCCAGCATGTCCAGAGAACAGCTCAATGAACGCAGCCGTCCCCTCGTCGACTACACGATGGAAGACAATCTGCAATACCATGAATCTGACGCCCGAGATGGGCGCCCAACCACCCCGTCTCCTGAACCCGAGAACAATGGGAACCCGCCTCAAGTTCAAGACCAGGTGGCTGACACGTTCCAACCCATCCCCGCTCCCGTCGAAGGGGACGCCACCATGATTGCTATGGTGAACGCCCTCAACCAGGCCAGCTCCATGCTCTACCAGTAGCACGAGAGGATCATGGCCCTAAAAGCTGATCAGCAGGAGGGCCGACCTCAGCAAGAAAGGAGGACGCAACAACGTCCAGAAGCAACAAAGAAACGGGGACGTCGCTCCCCAGAACCCAACAAGAGTAGGGCGCGTGCCCGTCGTGATCTTGGCTGATCGAGGACCTCGCCAAGGCGCGAACGAAGCCCCGACCATAACGAGCTCTCCCCACCGAGGAGCGACGAAGAAGACCTACATTGCCCCCTGTCACGGGCAATAATGGAAGCTCCACTCCCCAAAGGCATGGAGAAGCCCCCAGTCTTGGCCATCTACGACGGGACCACCGACCCTGATGATCACGTCGACAATGTCAATGCAATGCTCGACTACCGCAACGACATCACCGGGCACCTTAAATGCAGGTTGTTCTCGACAACCCTCAGGAAAGGAGCCATGGCCTGGTACAAAAGCTTGGCCCCAGAGTCCATCACATCCTGGAGAGTTATGAGATCCATGTTCACGAGGCATTTTACAGCCTCCCGATGCCACCCCAAGACAGAAGCGACCCTCGAAGCAATAGTGCAAAGGAAAAATCAGACATTGAGCTCGTATGTCGAACGATTCAACCAAGAGGCTGTCGAGGTGGACACCACAGAACACATGAAGAAATATCTCCTCGAGAGGGGACTCTTTCCCGGAAGAGAACTTAGCCGAGCAGTTGGGATAAAACCTCCCCGCACTCTGAATGACCTCCTGCATAAAGCCCAGACTTACATCAGATACGAGGAAAAGCAGGTTACCCACAACGCTCGTAGCAGCCGTAACACCGGGGAAACCGACCATCCCAAGCGCGAGGATCCGAATGTTCCCCGTCGCAATGGGGACAGGCAAAGGGAAGAAAAACCCCGCGAACCCCGAGAAGGAAGGGGCCCCGCGGGCCGATACAACGAGTATACATTGCTGACGGCTCCCCGCGAGCGCATCGTCGCCGAATGCATCAACTCGGAGTTCAAACAGGGCAGGGTAAGGTTCCCAAAACCTTCTGCACCCAAGCCTCACACCGACAAGTCCAAGTACTGCTGGTTCCACAGAAGCCATGGGCATGTGACTGAAGATTGTGTTCACCTGAAAGACACAATAGAGATCTTGATCCAAGAAGGACATCTCAAGAAATACACTGGGAGGAACGAAGCCTCCAAACACGAAGAGCAAGAAAAGAAGAGACCCCGGGAGGACACTCCCCCCGACGACTCTTCCTATCAGGTGGCCCTTTGCATATCACGACCAAAAGACTTCAGCTTCCCCGGTACACCACTAGAAGGGCGGATCACTGCTCTCAGCCCCTGGGAAGACATTCCAACCGCCCTTGTCATATCAGGCGGAGGGATGAACGGCGAAGCCGCCGCCCCTTCGATAAAACGCAAGTTCGACGAACTCCTTCTGACCGCACCCGAGCAAAAGGCAACGCTGACAAAATACCGAGGCAAGTCCAACCCAATATCCTTCTTTCTAGAGGAGCTTCCGGGCGGTTCCCCCAACTCGGGCATCCCGTTACTGATTAGAGCCAAGATGGCTCACTTCGACGTCCGACGCATTCTGGTCGACCTAGGCAGTTCAGTGGACATCATGTACGTCCACCTTTTAAAGACCCTAAAATTGGACAAAACTAACCTATCTCCCTACGTCGGATCCGACCTCCAAGGATTCAACGGGGCCACGACAAAGTCGTGAGGATACGTCGAGCTCCTCGTCACCTTCGGAGAACAAGAGACGGCCAGAGAAATCAAGATCCAGTTCCTGGTCATAGAATGTCCCTCTCTTTACAACTGCATCCTCGGCCGCCCGACTCTAGCTGAGCCGACGGTGGTCCCGTCTATCGTCCACCTGAAGATGATATATTACACCAAACTGGGCCACGTAGTCACCATTCACGGCGACATCGAAGCCGCCCGAAGGTGTTACGATGCCGCAGTAAAAGGACAGGCCACAATCAACACAAAGAGTAACAAAAAGCCCAGGGCCGAGGAGCCTCCCCCCAGGGAATCAACGCCATCGACCTTGATTTCCGCATCGGCCAGGACGAAACTGAAGAGCGGAAACCCACCGAGGGACATGCTCCCACTCACCCGTTCCGCCCAGTCCCGGACGAGGAGTTCGAGCTCGTCCCTCTGGGCGATGACCCCGATAGGACAGTAAAGATATGCAAGGGGCTGCCCGAAGAAACAAGGAAACAACTCGCGATATGCCTTAGGGAGAACTTCGATCTCTTCGCATGGAACGCCGCGGAAATGCCCGGCCTAGACCCTGAGGTCGCATGTCACCAATTAGCTTTAGACCGGGCAATCAGGCCTGTAGCACAACGTAGGCGCAAGCAGTCCCCCGAGAAAGTGGAGGCTACCGAGCGAGCTGTAAAAGACCTCCTAGAGGCAAATTTTATTTCTGAAGCTCAATACACAACCTGGCTCTCTAATGTAGTTCTCGTCAAGAAAAATAATGGAAAATGGCGTATGTGTGATAATTATACTGATCTTAATAGGGCTTGTCCCAAAGATGCTTTTCCTCTCCCTAACATAGATAAACTCGTCGACAATTCTGCAGGTTTCAAACTCTTGTCCTTCATGGACGCATACAACGGATATAATCAAATCCCTATGTCGGATGTGGACAAGAGACACACGACATTCATGACCCCGACAGACAATTACTATTACAATGTAATGCCTTTCGGACTCAAGAACGTCGGGGCCACGTACCAGCGCATGATGAACAAAGTCTTCCGAGGGGAAATCGGGGATATGCTCGAGGTATACATGGACGAAATGATCATTAAATCACATGAGGAGACCGACCACGCTCGACACCTCTACAAAGTCTTCGAGCAGGCGAGACAATGCAAAATGAGGTTTAACCCTGAGAAATGCACATTCAGCGTCCGGGCAGGAAAATTCCTAGGTTTCTACCTCACCGAGAGGGGAATCGAAGCCAATCCCGACAAATGTCGAGCATTTTCGGAGTTTCCGACCCCGAAAACTAAAAAATCCATTCAATCCCTCAACGGGGTACTCGCCTCGCTCTCCCGTTTCATCGCCAAATCCGCCCAGCACACGCTACCTTTCTTTAGACTCCTCCGTAAGGAGGCCAACTTCAAATGGACCGACGAATGCGAACGGGCACTACTCCATCTGAAGAGGGTCCTCTCTGAACCTTCGGTACTGTCACGACCATTGGAAAGGGAGACCTTATACCTGTATCTGTCCGTGGCAACCGAGGCCGTCAGTGCCGCTCTTATCAGAGAAACTGACGAGGGACAAAAACCCATCTACTTCACGAGCAAAGCACTCCAAGGCCCCGAGCTCAGATACCAACAAATTGAAAAGGTTGCATTAGCTCTCATAAACGCCGCGAGAAGATTACGTCACTACTTCCTCGCTCACACGATCAAGGTAAGAACCAACCAACCAATAAAACAACTCCTTGGGCGGCCAGACATGGCCGGAAGAATGTTAAAATGGTCGCTGGAACTTTCCGAATTTGATATACAGTATGAGAACAGGAAAGCTTTGAAAGCTCAAGCCCTGGCCGACTTTGTCGCGGAAATGACTCACAATCCAATACCAGCGGACGGTGCCCATAAATGGACGATCTTCGTCGACGGCGCCTCCGGCACGACAGGCAGCGGGGCCGGGATCATCCTCGAAAACGAGGACGGAATCCTGATTGAGGTCTCACTAGCATTAGCCTTCCCAACCTCCAACAACCAAGACGAATATGAGGCTTTCATCGTCGGTCTGAGATTGGCCGAAGACCTAAGAGCAAAGGAAGTAAAAATATCAACAGACTCCCAGCTCGTGGCATCACAAGTACGGGGAGAGTACCAAACCAAGAACGACAACCTCATCGAGTACTTAGCTTTGGTCAAAGAAAGACTCAAAAAAATCGAGAAGTGGGAAGTTCAACACGTACCTCGCGAGCATAACACGCGAGCAGACATCCTATTGAAACTGGCTAGCACGAGAAGGAAGGGCGGAAACAAATCAGTAATTCAAGAAATCCTTCCTCAACCTAGTATCGAGAAGCCACCTCCCCCACTTAAGGTTAACATGATCGGGGACACTCATTGTTGGATGACACCCATCTATGATTACCTCACAAAGGGCGAACTACCCACTCACCTTAAAGAGGAGACTGCCACCAAACGTAGGGCGTGCTCGTATGTCCTCCTCGAAGGGAAACTCTACCGTAGAAGACTCTTCATCCCGTTACTCAAATGCGTCGAAGAAGAGAAAGTTCCCGACATATTGGGGGAAATGCACCGAGGAATCAACGCCCAACATCTCGGCGGACGATCCCCAAGGATCTTCGAGCAGGCTACTATTGGCCGACTATTCAACACGACTCCAAGGAACACGTCAAAAAATGCGACAATGTCAACGACACGCCGACATACACCTCGCACCCCCAAACGAACTAAAAACACTCTCCTCTCCTTGGCCCTTCGCGTGGTGGGGCATGGACATCCTCGAGCCCTTCGTAACTGGGTCATACCAAAATAAATACCTCATTGTACGGGTAGACTATTTCACCAAATGGATCGAAGTAGAGGCACTGGCCAGAATAACGGCACAGAACATTCTTCGATTTTTCAAACGAAATATCCTCGCTCGGTTCGGCATACCTCGGGTCCTCATCATGGACAACGAGACGTAATTCACGGACGGAGGATTTCAGGACTTCGTGGCCATGTTAGGCACTAAACAACATTTCACATCCGTCGAGCACCCTCAAACCAACGGACAAGCGGAGGCGGTTAACAGGGTAATCCTACGCGGACTGAAGCGCAGACTCGGCGAGGCAAAAAGGGCATGGGTCGAGGAGTTACACAACATCCTGTGGGCATACCGCACGACACCACATTCCACGACCGGGGAAACCCCATTAAGACTAACATACGGCACCGAAGCAGTCATCCTAGTAGAAATAAAAGAGCCGACGAGACGCATAGAAGAGTCCCTCGAAGAGGAGATGAACGACGAAACACTTAGAGCCGAGCTGGATCTCGTCGACGAGATCCGCTCCGAAGCAGCCCTTAGGGAAATATCCCTCAAACAAAAAATAGCCTTGCGCTACGACGCAAAGGTCATAAAGAGAGAGTTCCAGGTGGGCAGCCTGGTCCTCATAAGAAATAAAAAAAACCCAAGAGAGGGTAAACTGGTCGCCAACTGGGAAGGTCCCTACCGCGTCTGCGATAAGACGAGCAACGGGGCCTACTATCTAGAAAACCTACAAGGTGAAGAACTCACTCGACCATGGAACGCAGAGAAACTTAGACAATATTACAGCTAAATATGTCATGGGGAGACATGGGAGGTACGACCACACTCTCCACCACCAAAACAATAGGGAGGATCCACGCTACCCAGGGACGAACACGACCTTTCCAGCGAACACAACCCTCCCCGACATTGGGCACCTCAAACGAGCCCCAGCGTCGCAGTACCATGATTGGTAGGGCACCCAGCTCGCGATGGGAAGGCCCAAGCCCCGAGGTCGGAGTTCTCCAATCGCGAACTCAACCTTGATTTTAGGCGATCACAACGCCCGCTACCTCACCGGTTCTCTAAACCGACGGGACCAACATAGTCGAGCATAAACAGTTCAAAAAATATAGCAAATACAAAAATGAACAGAACCGAGCAAGGTAATTGCTAAAATTTGAAACATTCATTCAAACACGGCCGTAGCCAAAGAAAATACAAAGTAAGCCCGAAGGCCAATATTTATACAGGCACGGAGGCCGTCATACATGGGCACGCAGGCCATACAAATAAATAAAACAAACAAAAATCCAAAGACTCCGCCCGGAGTTACTCTTCTTCTTCTTCCAGCTCCTCGTCCGCTTCGAAGGGACACACAGTCTCCCCGTCAAAGACGCAATAATTGTGAGCCGACCCCTCCGTCACCAACCCGGGGTTCAATATTCTCAGCTGGTCGACAACATTGTCGAACCCTTCTTTGAACATGGCCATCAGATCCTTGTTGAGCGAACGGATGTGTCCCACTGTAACACGGTGGGAGAACTGACTTTCTATAAATGTTGCGGATAGCAAGAGTCGTCACCGACTTTTATTTTATCCAAAAGGAAAGGACGTAAAAGAACAGGAAAGACCTATTTTTTTAAAAGACTTGAGTTCGGGGGGTAGGTTATATAAAGGGAAGGTGTTAGCACCCTTTATATCCATGGTTATCCATGGGCTCTTAGTTACTTAACTCACTTTGTTTGTTTGCAAGAGTGTAATGTGTGATTAGCAAAAATTTCTTTAAGTACTTGTTAATAACCCTCGTATAGGTGTATACAAAGCCTAGTTTAGAAATTGTGAGGTGTAAAAGTAAGTTTGAAAAGTGTGAGCAAGTAACTATGAGATACCTACCCTAGACTAAGTCATTCATGTTCTTATATGTTCTTTCAATGATAAGACTATCCCTATTATTAAGGAATAGGTAGTCATTATCTTGGATGTATTAAGGAACAAACGTAGGGTCATCGTATGGTCATAGAAAGCAACAAGTAAGGGTGTCTTTAGCAATTTATAGAGACTTATCATCATTTATTCGAAGGGACAAGATCATTATCGTAGGCAACCTCGAAGGGACTTGATCTTTAAAACTGTAGGGACTTGATGATATTTATGAAGGGACTTTGCTTAAGACACTCTTATATTCGAGGGACTTGACCATATAAAGGCAACCAATAGGGGTAACTTAGGAAGTGCAAGATGGCGATCAAAGATCGACTTACGTGTGTGAGTGTTCATCATGTTCAAATATTTATCTTATTTAAGTTAATTTTCTAAGTTATTTTATTTACCCATAGGTTATGCACACCCTAAAGTTACTAACCATACAATAAAAATAATTACAAAAATAAAGCAAAAATAAACCTATTACATGACTTTAGCAATTACATAATAATAATGATAAATATAATAATAAAAATAAGCAATAATCAAATATTAGTAATAATAAAAATAAGAAGGGTTAGAAAAATAAATAAACAAAAGAAATAAGAATTTAGCAAGAAGAATTAATATTAGAAAAGTTTTAGAAATTAATTAAAAAAAAAAGTTTAATAATAATAAACAAATTATTTACATGTTAAAAATAAGGATTAATAATATAATTAGGGTTTAGAAAAATTAAGTTTAATATTTAGGGTTAAGATAAAAAATTAGGGTTGACAAAAATAGGGTCAATATTTGAATTAAGAAAATTAGGGTTTTAATTATAATTAAAATATATTATTAATCTATTTACAAAAAATACATAATAATTATATATATAAACATATTATAAAATAAATACAAACAATTTAAATTTAAGAAAATAAATTATGATTTTTGAAAATATAAAGTTTTTATAGGAAAATATTATTGATATTTATTTAGAAATTATTTCAATTATATTAAATTAAATTAAAATTGAAAAAATAGTTAAAAATAAAGAAAATGCAGAAAAGTACTAAAAAGATAGGACCTGGGATTTGAACCCAGGTCCCTTACCTCAACCACAACTCTCAAAACCAGCTGAGCCAGCATGCGCTGGTGAACATATAATGAGCATCGATTCTTTTATATTGAACCTGCAAAAACAAATCAATTATGAAAAAAATGTGGGAACCTGGATTCGAACCCTTGTCCATCAGCCAACAACCAAACACTCCAGCCACTAAGCCACATGGGGCGCGTCTGCTAAAACACCAACAATAATTCATAATATATTAAGTCACATGAATAATGGAAAAATCAACAAAAAGAATGTTGTCACCAAGGATCGAACCAAGGTTACCACCAACAACACGCGCAAACCATTACCACTGGGCCAAGCAACGTTAACTGATATTATACTAAAACAATTTCATAAAATATTAAGTCAAAAATTCAAATTCCAGCTGCGCGCCAAGCATCTTCATCTTCTTCATTACACCTACAGAATTTCCTGCGAATTCACTTATGAAATTTCCTGCGAATAAAACCTGCAAATCTCATATTATCACAAGCACGTATTGTTTCATCAAATTGATCACATGGTCATGATCCACAACCATCACACAGTTCATTTACAGTATTAGAATGAATTTATAGTTGATAAATTGGGAAACCCTAATTTTGGTCCAAGAACCCTAACAATGGCAACTTTCGATTTAGGTCATGGTTCGTCAATCTCTTTTCCCAGAAACGATCTAAACATCACAACTAACAAGAATATATGGTTAGAATTCATTATCATCACACAAATAATCGAAATCGGAAAAAATAAATACATGACCAATCTTGATTCGGTTTATGCAATATGTGATGATTTGGATGTTGCAAATGATTCAAATAGGTTCAATGATCATCTAGGAATGTATTGCAACCTTCAAAACCTCTTGATATGACCTCTAGGTCAAAAATCGAATATCACTTTTTGGATGAAAATTTGAAGTTCAATAGTGTTCTTGCAACTTCTCAAAATCATCCCTAATGCAATGGTCTTCTTGTGTTTATGTAGTAGAGTGAATTAGGTTAATATTCTTGTGGATTTGTGGGTTTTATGATGTAGCTTGATCATGAAGAAATCAAATATTTGAAAATCACCAAAAATCAAATCTAACAATGCCAAATTGATCAAGCACGAATTTGGATGTGATCAATCAACTTTAAACAATGTTTATGACTTTCTAGAACAAGAATCAAATTTAAATATTGAGTTTTCATATTTTATTTTAATTTAAATTGATTTTTAATGGATAAAATCAAAATAAATGAAAATAAACTATAAAAATATGAATAAATAAGATTTAATTCGTGCATGATGTCATGGTAGAGATTGGGTCATAAAAATGCAAGCCCATGTGAAAAGAATTGGTTCTAAGACCCCATTTGCTCAATAAACCTCTCAAAAATTTCCCAACTTTGCAAGGGCACAAATCCATCAATTTTAAGGCTATGAATGTGTTCTTGGACATTTTGTAAAGCTTAGAGAGTCCTCTAACAAACCTCTTTGGTCTCATGTCCATATCATTTACCATTTTCAAATTATGCCCTTTGTTAGATGTTGACTTTTTGTTGACTTTTAAAATGACCTATAATGTCTTAGCTCATACCTTCCAAATGAAGCATTTTTGGGCTTGGCTTGTGAGACACAAAGTTGTAGAGAATTCAATTTCCTTCAAAATGAGCTTTGGATGGAAATTTTTTGACGAAGCATGTGAAAGTTATGGCTGGTCAAAGTTCAGTTGACTTTTCCTAGGGAAAACCCTAATTTAGAAACTCCTGATTCTTGATGATCTGAAATCTCTTTGATGAATCATGATAAACCCTTGATCAAATGATGAATTTTACTTCATAAAATTGATGTTGGCAAAAAATCATGAAGTTTGACTTTGGTTTGACCACAATTGACCTCAGTTTGACTTTTTAACCACTTTGACTGATTTTAGCCTATCTGATCATCTGACTGAGCAAACCTTTTGGGAAAGTCTTGAAACTTGACATAGGGATTATTGAAGACATATAGGATGCTATGAAGCTTACTTGAAGCCTTGGAAGTCCATTTAGCCTGATGAAATCAAAAACCGTAGTTTTAGGATGCATTGCTTAGGAGGATGCTTTGCCTGAGGGGATTGTCAAACTTTCTGACTAATTGTGAACCTTGTGAACCTTGTGAACCTCTTGAAATACCTTGTAAACCTCTTGGGATACCTTGTGAACCTCTTGGGACACCTTAGTACACAATGTCTTGTCTAGGTGAGGGCAAATTTTGGGGTGCAACACCCAACAATTCACCCCGGGAACAGAGAGTAAGATCTTCTTCATTCTCATCCTCCAGGGGACGAACGGTACCCTCGAGCAAAGCCAAGCGAGCACAGAGCTCAACATTTTCCTCGGCCACCTTTTTATGCTCAGCAGCTTGCTCCTCCAGGCTCACCTTCTCCGCTTTCAGTGTGTCCCGCTCCAGCTTCACTTCCTCCAGCTCCTTCTTCAGCCCCTCCTGCAGCTGATGCTCCTCCTTATAATCAAACAGGTCCTTTGACAACTTGTCCTTCTCAGAATGAGCCTTCAGAAGGGCATCCTCCAAGGAAGCCGTGGAAACTGAGGTGTCAGTCAGAACCATGGTCGTCTCCATCACCCTGATGACCGCAGCCTGATCCCTCGCTAACTCCCTTCGACGGACATCAGCATCCTGGCTCAGGATGGCCTTCGCCTCGGGCGCCGACACCGCAACAACACCTTCAGCTTTGAAAAATTCCTGCTCTATATAGCAAGGGGGCAGTAGATAACTCCCAGGGCCACCCGGACTACTGCCCCCGCCAAGGTAGACCTGGCAAGAGCCCCATCCAAGCGCTTCCGTTTGAGGACAGGGGAGGTAGAAGGAGGCGGGTTGTTTTGTATGTGGATTGGAGAGGAGCGTTGAACGGGTGGTGGGGAAGTAGGAACCGGGCTAGCAGTGTTCGAGGTACCTACCCCAAAATCACCAGCAACCTCCTGAACGTGGGGTGCCGCCTTTTTCTTTTTCTTCGGAACCCTGTCTGGGGCTCCTGCTTGGTTGGCCAGCTTGAGAACTCGGTCACGAATAGAGGGCATATCACATGCAAACCAAAAAACACAAACGTCAGCGGGAAAAACACAACAAAGGAAAATAAGAATAAAAAAACACCTACTCAACTGTTCCATAGCCTCCCCGTCCGTATCACACTCGAGTAGAGTCCTCGTGTTGATGAGACGGGGTTCGCAGATCGGCATCCCAGCTTCATCGACATAAGGGGCACCTTTTTGGTAGACGCAAACCGCCAGGTTGAAACTCTGCACATATTTCACCAGCTTCTTGTAAGCCAGTCTGTCCTCGACACCCAGATTCGAGAACTTCACCCGGTAATGGCTGGTTGAAAGCTTAAAATGGTCGGGCTGCCACCTCAAGGGAATCCTCGACATAAGCTTCTCCTCC
The DNA here is from genome assembly GCA_963966055.1 of Lathyrus aphaca. NCBI lineage: Eukaryota > Viridiplantae > Streptophyta > Magnoliopsida > Fabales > Fabaceae > Lathyrus > Lathyrus aphaca. Next base: position 279,623,097 of record OZ014520.1, on the reverse strand, counting down.
CCGGCCGCATCTCGCTTATAATAATAAAGAGAGTGTAGGGCAAAACAGGTGATCGGCCTCACCACATACCATCGCCATTTAAAGTGTCGGGCGGAATCCACGTACGTCTTGAATAACCTCACCGGCTACTTAAAGGACACCCAGCTGTGACGCCCTCGAAGACCGGACCGTTATAGGTGAAAAATATGGAAAAAGAGGGGCAGAGTGCACCCGACGCCGAGGAAACGACAAACTAATTCGTACGCCTGCATGAAAGCAATGACGTTGGGGTGCAACTAAGACGGCGCCAGCCGAAGCCACTTAAAGACCGACATTTGAAACGAATTGAAGGGCAGCCTGACCCCCGCCTCTCGAAAGGCGAACTCGTACATGGCGAACTGTTTCCCCGGGAAGCGATGACATATCTAGTCCGCCTCTTGAGGAGCACGACACTGCCAATTCCCAGACTCCTCGGGTCCAAGGTCTTCCACCACGGCGTAGGCGTGGGTCGCCTCATCGCAAAAATAAAATTCTTCTTCCAAGGGTTCGTCCGCAACCCAGGATAGGTCGTTTTGTCCAGACGAGGAGACGTTCTCGGTGTCCTCCCCGGAATTTCCCTCCTCGACATTTAAGAGCACGACCTCTTCTTCATCTATGGGCCGCGGTTCGGCATCTTCTCCCCTGGCTTGAAGACGCCCGGTCGTACCTGAAACGCAGACAGGAAAAGTGAATTTGACATCGCATCAAATCCACCCTTCCACCGCAAGTCAAGTGAAAGGGCGTAAAACCAAAGATGCACGCCCCAAAACCTGACTACTGGTCTAAGACCGACGAAGAGGCGACCTTCGCGAGTGTACGAGCATGTGAAGTCCCGACCCGCGAAGTCACGCTGACGTAGACTCTACACCCGCGGCCACCAGGCCTCACTTAGGAATATTCATACACACATGAACTTCACGCTCGAAGCATGCTAAACCTGCCCGTGACATTCATGTGCGTATGAATTTTACGCCAGGGACATTCATACACGCATGGATTTTTCGCCCGTGGCATACTCAAAACGCCAGGTTCATTCAAACGCATATGAATTTTTGCCCGGGACATCCTAACCCTACCGGAAAATTTCACAGCTATAATCTAACAAACTATTCCCAGATTAATTCTACCTACTTTACGCAAATAAATCATGCAAATCCCTAGCTACCAGACGCAAAAACACAAAAAATAGAGGATCAGAGGTGGTACCTGACATAGTTGAAGCAGAGGAAGGAACGGTGGCGCGCGAGCAGAGACGGCGTTTTAGGTGGTGTAGATGGGCGGAGAAAGGATTTTTCTTCAGAGCTTCCGGTGAACGTCAGAGCGAAAAAGTCCAAATGAAGTGGTTTATCCCCTTTATATAGTCATAAGCGCGTGGACGGACGCGCCAAGTCATCATTTCCTAGTGCCCACGCCGCCGTTTGCACAGGAAACGAAGCGACGCATCATTAATGCTGAGACACGTCAATCCATAGGAATCCTTAACGACGTCGGGCAACTGTACATCTGCCCGACTCTATGAAACGTCCTCGACTCTGTTAAACGTCACACGCCCGATGAAAAAGAGAACAACAGTTGATTCTGTTAACATCATGCTCGACTCAGCTATGCGTCCGCTACTTTATCCAACACGTTTACGCCCGATTATATTACAATTCGTCACTCCGACTCGGAGACTCGACTTGGGGGGCTCCTGTTCCGGATTGGGCCTCAAGACTAAATTGGGCTATGGCCCAGCATATCGAGCAAAGACCCATATGCTCGAGCAGGGACACCTAGCAGACGGGCAGAAACATCTTACGGTCGGGAAACTTTATCATACTACGAACACTCATTCAGGACAGACGAAGTGCAAGTCTACCAGGTCACTTGCCACGTCACCCAACTGTCCCTTATTATCTCCTGAAAGATAGGGGCAGTTGGACCAAGGACCAGACCTCTTAGCTAGGTCTTCACGCTTCTCACGCGTTCATTGGCAGTTCTTCCTTGGGCCTAGCTGATCCAGCCCAAAGAAGGACCTTGGCCCAGCGCTGGAGGCTCACTATAAATACCCTTTCTCACTAAAGGGTCAGGTATTCGGATTCACTCTATAACTTACCTATTTCATTGTACCTCTACTCACTTAAGCATCAGAGTGCTTTGCAGGTACACCCCCCCTTTTTCTCGCATCCTTTGGCCGTTATACCAAATCACTGGAAGGTTCTCCTGATCAGGTAAGATCAACTACTAACTTTCAAACTAACACAAAACCCAACTATCATTTTAGGGAGCATTGTTAACCGTTGATAAGATTCTCCCTAGAATCACTATCCTAGGGCTAGAATCATTCCATCCATAATCACCGTCTCCCTCTAAAAATCCATAAAAACCTACTATTTTTCTATAACCATCTTCATTCAAAACCCATCCAAAATGCAACATTTCCATTACCATTCACAATATTCAGCATTACTTCTATTAAGATTTCAAGGGTTTGGATCAACATTCATCAAGGATTCAACCTTTCTATCCTATATTCATCAACCAAAAATTCTTCAACATATTCATCATCTAAAGTTTAATTCAATAAAGTTTCAAGCATCATCAATATTCAAGAATAATTCACTAATGCTTTCCATTCAAGAATAATCATTATCATCCACAATCATATATTCATCAAGAGCTTGAAAATTAATTGGATTAAAGGAGCTTACTTTGAAATTTTCCAGGTTTTTTGTCGGTAAATTCGTCGACGATTATCAACACTAACCTGGGAAAACCTTTGCTTCGCCGGTAAGATATTTCACCTCTCTTATTCACATTTTATATTACCGCTTATTAATTGATTGTGACATTTTATCGAGCACCTTGTGTACAATAGCGGAATCTATATATTTCTTCAATTCCGTGACAAATTCTCACCCCATTTATCATTATAGAGTTGCATGTTTGAGGTTTGTTGTGTTCGAATAAAAATTTGTATCAAAACCACCCGTGAAGTTTAAATCTTACAGAGATCAGTTACTAGTCATTGAAGCTAATCCAATATTCTGCAAAAGAACTAAATACATAGAGATGGATTGTAAGACAGGAGATAAATTTGTATAATATTTTTCATTTATTGAAGTTGTTTATTTCTTCAAACAAATACAATGTAAAGAGGCAAAAGAATGAAAACTAAAAAAAAAAAAATTGACGAAACTAAGAAAGCTTAAAGATAATCAATCTTCAATCAAATGCAGACTTATACTTGTTGTTCTCTTGAGTTCATCTCTCTATACTCCTCTATGTATCACTGTAGAACCTTAAAGAATAACCCTTCATGTATTTTTTTACATCAACAAACTTTAACTTTTCTAATCTAACAAGCTGTGCATAATGAATATTATAGTACACTATACATCATTTAGATATAAATTGAAGCCACAGAATCCAGAATCGGAGAAAGAAGTATTGCGAATGCCAAGTTTTTCTATGAGTTGGGAACAAAAGTGCCAAGATATCCAAATGCCATAATGAAGAAAGCAAATGCTTGGATGTATAGGAATATGAAGAAGTGATTTTTCCCATACATAAGATCATAGCAGCCGCAGAATATGAGGTAGAATCCAACAAGAAGTTCTAACATGTGAATCCTAAAGATTGAACACAAACACAACAAAGTATATGGATAAGTACTTTAGACTTTTTTGTTTACATTTGAGATCGAATGGAGTGATATTTTACGAGTTTTATACCTGTCTCCAATCCTAAATCGGAATTTTTTGAGTCCTTTACCACCAGCTTTACCCTTGTGAGCATCTCCAAGTTTTTCAGTGACAATCCATTCGTTCACTCGACTAGCCTCTAGTAGGCCGATAATTGTTGCCTTTGTTCGATGTAGAGACATGGTATTCTCAAACAGAATCCAAAACATAAGTAAATGGAGTGACCTGAAAAACGACAAGTACGCTTAGTAATTTCAACAAAGTTTTAATTGCAAAACAAGTTCAATATATAGTTAATCTAAAGTCTAGTATATTTGTGAAATTGGATTGTAAGAGCATCGAAGTCGGATCAAAGACGAAGCGACTGAAGCAAGAGCTTTAGGCCTCATCTGACCTCATCTCGGAGGCACGTTAGGTTCGTTAAATTAAACAAAGTTATTTGAATGTAAAAACAACCTTGGAGTTCCAACAGCATTTAGAAGAGTGATGATGGAAGGGATATAAACAGCTCCCCATTTAGGGACAACAACTTCAGGCACCATAACAGTTGCAGGTAACACAATGCAATAGAACACAAATGTGTTGATATGTGCGACTATCTTCCGAACGAAGAAAAAACTGTAAACAACATATATCTTCTTCCACAAAGACACTTTCTGCAATGGACAAATTAAGCAAACACATCAATAAATTTTGGTCATATAAAACTCAACTGCATGATCAATATATTCAAGGTTTATGGATGAAACTTACCTTGTTTGTGACAATCTCCATAACCATTTTCCTGAAAAGATTGGCTGGTCCACAGGACCATCGATGCTGCTGGTATCTATAGGCCTTTAAAGTACTCGGCAATTCGTTTTTAACCTATATATCAAGAAAAACATATATTACGAAACGAATGTACGAATCTAAGTGACATACTCACTATAAGTTATGGTAACATTACATATAGATATGAGTTTTGAGATTGAAATAAGAAAAGAACCTGTAAATCAGCAAGGTATAAGAATTTCCATCCTTTGAGACTTGCGCGTACAGCTAGGTCCATATCTTCCACTGTGGTCCTATCTTTCCACCCGCCAGCTTCATTCAACGCCGAAATTCTCCATACACCAGCAGTCCCTGTGTCATGAACACTGTTTTATAATATGTTCTTACAAGTTTATGCAACAGCATAGCAACCACAATTATATTAACTGCATTTGATTGCATTTGACTATAATATCAAGAATTGCAACGTAATCCACAACCGCGATTATATAACTGCAATTTAGAATTATGTCCCCTAAGAAATTTGAACTTATTATAGTTGTTCTGACTATCCGCAAAATCTGCAAAGAAGGCTCAATAGCAAACGCTAAAAGACAAGTCACACCGAACAGGTGAATCCTCATCTCTGCTAAAGATAGGCGATCACGCCCTTCATCGCATCTCTCACCGTTGATATCTAATCAAACGACCATCCACACAAGGCGCCAAATCACATGCGAGTGGTTTTATCCATTCATACTATATAAATATAAAGATCAAATCACATCATTTCAGGTATTTAATTAATTCTCACTCTGATACTACTTTTCACTCAATAGCTGACTTAAGCGTTGAATTACTAACTATGTAAATTCAGGTCTTTCCCGCCGTACCGACAACTTGCTCCACAGTAGCAAAACCTCATTTCACCACTCAATTAACATTTATTATAAATTTATGGAGTAGAGTAGTTACCATTAAAGCCAAAGAAAGCATAAGTGCAAGATCCCACTTCTTGTTCCACAGTAAAATGATAATCAAGTGACATCTCTTGCATCCTTGTCATCAAACACTCATCAGCATTCACTAGAAACAAAAACAAAAACACAAATTCTTAAGGAATTAGTTAATTCAATAACCTTGCTTAATGAAAGAAAGAAAGAAAAAGGGAGTTACCAAACTTCCAACGAGCTTGAACAAGAGCAATATCAGAATTATTAACAAGGAAAGGAATAGTTCGCCAAAGAAAATCAGGTTGTGGTTGAAAATCAGCATCAAAGATTGCAACATAATCACATTGTTTGACATAGCTATGTTTCATTCCTTCTTTGAGAGCACCAGCTTTGTAACCATTTCTGTTGTCTCTAACTTCGTACTTTATGTTTACTCCTTTGCTTCCCCATCTACGGCATTCCAACTGTACCAGCTCCTGTATTCACAATCACCATTGATCTTATTATTATTATTGTTGTTAAATACAGTTATTTTTAATGTAAGTAAATTTAAAATTTTAATTTATTTTAAAATAAAATAATATTAAAATATAATATTAAATTTTATTATTTTAAGATTAAATATTTTAATATTAATTTATTTTAAAATTTTAAATAATAATAATATTTTAATATTTTAATATTAATTTATTTTAAAATTTTAAATAATATTAAAATATAATATTAAATATTATTATTTTAAAATTTTAATTTATTTAAAATTTTAATTTGTTTAAATATTAAATATCATTATTTTAATATTAAATATCGGTATTCAATTAAATTCTAAGATACAGCAGTGTTGATATTTTAATATTAAATATTTGACTGATTTAATTTGGACAGAAAACAATATAAGATTTTAACTTTTAGTAATTTAATGGTATAAATGAAAAAATAAAACTAAAGACAAAAGTAGAATTAAAAAACTTATAAATCAAAGTTGAATCTAAAAGCTCTTCAGTTTGGTTGAGATTAAAAATTGATTTTGTAAAATTAAATTTAATTAAAATTAAATTGAATATAAAATATTTATGTCTAATTGAATAAAAGTAAGTTCATCTTTTAATTTACAATTATAATAATTACGTAAAAATTAATTAAACAATAAATTTAAGAGATTAAAGATAATACACTATTAATTGTTAATGTAAATGAGTTTTACACAATTATGCAATAGAATTATAACATTTTACTATGTTATATCAATATTTTAAAATTAAATATATATTTTTTCTCTAAATTTAAATATAAAAATCACATTCATCAAATTTGAAAATGAAACCTTAACATATACTTCTTCTAATTCTTTTTATTAGAGAAATTTTAGTCTACAAAAGTGGATATATTTGGCTCATATGTTAAATCAAATAAAGTTATATATATATATATATATATATATATATATATATATATATATATATATATATATATATATATATATATATATATATATATATATATATATATATATATATATATATATATATATATATATATACCTTGATTGTTGGGTCAGTTGAATCATCAAGAATTTGTATGATGATTCTATCAGAAGGCCAAGAGAGTCCACATGCAGCACCAATTGATAACTGATAAACCTGCATTTTAGAACCATATACAACTTAAGCTTTTAAAACTTCATACTTAACATAAAAATAAATTGAAGAAATGAGCACTGAAAAAATATTTCACCTCTCTTTCATTATACATTGGAACTTGAACAAGAACCATAGGATAGTTAGAGTTTCCCAACTCAACATCATCTTTAAAAGACTCAAAGTTATAACGCTTCTCTGGTTTTCTACCAAACAGTTTCACAAAACAAATCACAATTCCCATGTAAACCCTCTCAACCAACATCATCAATGACATGGCTAGACACAGAAACACTGAAACTCTCAGTATTGGCACGATCAATGGCTCTCTGATTTGCCTCCAAATAAACTCAAGCTGTAAACCAAGTCCATATCTAGTCTCTTGAAAAGCTTCCATTTTTTTATCACCAGAAATGACCCAGTTGAATAAATTAACTAACTTTGGTAATAGAAAAGAGAATGATTTGGTTTTTGTTTGAAGGGTCATGCAAAAAAGGAATGGTGTGTGTGAGAGAGAGAGAGAGAGAGAGAGAGTTTTTGTTCTCTATGTTGTGAAGTGTTGTTTGGTTTTTATTGTGGGTTTTGTTGCACTATCGCTATCTCAAAACCTGTTATAATTTGCATCTCAAGAGTGGGGACACTCTTGAAGTAGAATAGAAAATGTTTTGTTGATGGAATAAATAAAAAATACACAAGAATTATTTTGACACGTAATATTAAAGTCTCTTTTTTATGTTATGTGCATCAAACCAAATAGCTAATTATTTATCTATTTTTAAAAGTTGGATTTTTTGTTGTTGTTATAGGTTAGGTATTTCTATCTAGTTGAAGAAGCTCGACATATGTTTATTTTATTGATTATATAATTGAAAAAGAATAATTTTAATTATAAATATTATTTAAAAATAATTAGATGTTCATAAATTTTATGGGATTGTTATATATAATTATTTAACTATTTTAAATATAAATAGTTGTTAATTTATGTTTAGGAGAAAGACTTCAATGAGTTTGACCGATTTTGCTACCTCTACACCTTTGGCTTCGAGATGAAGGTTTGATCGGGAGATACAACCAATTGTTATGTATTTTATTTGGAGGCGGTTGATATCCAAGATTGTTATGAATGTGGTCATTAAAGATTTAACACGATATCTTAATGACTTCCACTTTGAGGTTAGGATATCGGGTGGTGTTGAGACCATTTTGCACAATTTCAATAGGTTGTTAAACAAGCAAGATGAAGATGGTTCTTTGGTTATGATTACAATAGATTTCATGAATGCTTTTAACATGGTAGATCGATCAATCTTGTTGTGCGATGTGAGGGTGAGGTGCCCATCAGTTTTTGTGTGGGTTGAGTTTCTTTATGGATAGTCAACGAGGTTGTACCTTATGGGTAGAGATATTATATAAACCACTAGAGTGCAACAAGGTGACCCGTTAAAACCTCTTCTTTTTCCTCTTGTATTACACTCACTCATTCATCATATTAGAGACAATTGTAAGCTTCTTCTTCATGTCTGGTATCTAGATGACAAGATCATAATAGGAGATTCAGAAGAGGTGGCTAAAGTCTTTGACATTATTCGAGAGACAGGTCTAGGATTAGGTCTCAATTTGAATATTCGTAAAACCGAGTGCTTTTAGCATTCATGTGATGGTAGTAAACTTCACAGGGGTTGTTTCGTTTGGATATTCTGAGGCCAACGTCGTTAGTGAAGTTGCTTGGAGGGGCTATAAGTTAATAATAAGGTTTTATTGAGGGTTGTCTATAAAGAGTGCTACTATGGATAATTGAGTTGACACATCTTCTTCTACAACTAAGAGATTCTTAAATTAAGTTTTTTATAATTTGATCTTGCATGGGTATTTTCAAACTGTTTTTTGGCCTAAGAACGTGTGAACCTAAGCATATGGAGGAAGCAATTATTTGGTTAAATAAAGAGATGTGAAGTTTAGTTGAAGTCTTCATGACTGGTATAGGTCTTTTTTGGGGGGCTTCGATAATGGATGGTTTTTTTACCCATTAAAGTTGGGGATTGAGTTGATACTCGGCAGTAGAGGTTGTCACATAATGCTTTTGTGGATTCTAAGGCCCAATCTTTGGTTTAGAAGATCATATATTGAGAGGTAATTTGGTATATGGTATGAACTTTAATTTGGATTGAGCTTTTGATGGTCTTAGAGGTGCGATTCTAGATTTTGACCTTAGCAATTTTACTAGCAAGGAAATCATCCATCCTAAAGCACATGTTTTGGAAAATGCCCTTTTTAGTAAATGTGTTTAGGAAATGGACTAAAAATTTGATATGACCATAAGGCAGAAAGTTGTTTTTGGTTGTTTACAAGTAACACATGCTCAAAATTTTCTCCTTGTTTTTTTTTGGAAAGACAAAAGATTATATTGAAATTTGGCACAAGAAATGCCTTTAAATGTTACAGCCAATACAAAACAGCATGAAGAGGATAACCAATACAAAGCAAAAAAAAATAAAGAATTAAAACACCAAAAACAAAACACCTAGGGCCAAGAAAAAGCCTCCATAGCCAAATCAGAGAGAACATGGATTCCTAGATAGACTGGGACCTCTAGAACAACCACCAAGCTTGAAAAAAAATCAACCACTAGTGTGAAAAGATAAAAAAATCCCAGCATAAATGTGCCATCAAACATACCCTACAACTCAGCACTGCTACAGTAAACAACAAACCCAGTAGCAGACTGAACCCCTAGACTTGGAGCGACCGAACCAAAACTGCAAAAAAGAAGCTTATGTAGATGTAATGCCTATGTTAGCCCTTGGCTCTATATGCCATTGAGTTATATTAAGCTTCAGGTTGATTGAATTTTTAGAAAGCAACCTCCACAAATAGTTTTTTGCGTCCTCGACTAGTTTTTCAAAATCAAGCTCCTTATTACGAAACAGTTTGTCATTCCTTGATTTCCAAATGCTCCATACACACGCGAACTATATCATGCTAACTCTAGAATACATCTCCCTTCCTCCTCCAACCAGTTCTTCAAATTGCGATAAATGCACCAACCCTTCTCTATGCAGAGCCCAATCTATCCTCAACCACTTGCAGACGCTCTGCCGCAAACCTGCAAAATATGGACACTCAAAAAACAAATGAGAAATTGTTTCAACACTTCCACATTCTCCAACACAGTTGAGCGCATCTCTCCCGATTATACCCATTCTAAAGATATTATCCTTAGTAGAAATTACATCCTTAAATAACCTCAATGCAAGGCAAGACACTTTCAACGGAATCCACTTGTGCCAAGCCTTGGACCATAAAGGGTTAGAGGTGTTAGAGGCTGTCACTCCCGAGATTTTTATCCTGGTACAAACGCGAAAGTGGCGCGGAAAAAGAAGAAGAGTCGCCAGCCAGACATTTTTATCCCAAGGAAAGGGAAAGTTAATGTTGCACAAATCTAGGGGAATAGAAAGAAAGAGGTCTTACGAGCCAGAGAGAATGGGTAAGGGAGTCAGTTACAAACTAGGAAGGTATTAGCACCCCAGATCGTCTATCGTACTCAACGGGATCCACGCTTGCTTGAATTATTTCAAAGGGTAAGAATAATATGTTGTTGAACTGGAAAAAAAAAAAGGAAAAGGAATGAGGAAAATGTAGGGAAAAGAAAGAATATACTTGAATGGGCCCTACCCCACTACCTACGTATCTCATCGAGAATGAGAATCAGAGCCGACGTAGTTCCCCTTACTAGGGAGGAAATTTGTTTGTTTGTATTTTTTAAGATTGAAATGCTTATGCATATGGTTAGGTGTTGCAGGATCGTCTGAAATGAGTGTGTTTACTGTCTTGCAAAAGACAAGTCGAAGCGAGTTCTTTCGCTTAGAGTGAAGGAGATAAGAATAGAATTCTTGCAGGAAAGACGCTTGTTGTTTGTTGAATGCCTTTTAGAATCTTTTTATTTGAATATGAATGGGAGAGTGTAAGCAAGTCCCATCCAATGGAGTATGTACTTCTTACATCACTCCAAGATGGAATGAAGAAAAAGCACACCCAAGTAAGTGGAAGATCCCCAGACTTGTTTCCAAGGATGAGGGCTCAAGTACACTAGCCCATAGTACTTATTAAGTGTTTTTGTACTTTGAAGTGAAGAATTGCTTTTTAGGTTTTTCTTTGTGAAAATTACTTCAAGTTTAAACTTGTACATCATGCTAGACAAGTTTACATTACCCCAAGATGGGATAGATGCAAATTCCCCATGGAATAAGTTTATGACACAAGAAGTCACTTCAACCTTTATTAGGTATTTTTGAGTTATTTTGAGATGAGAGGAGAGAAAGCACCAAAATGATCTCTAAAGGTAAAATATCTAAGGGAGACTAAACCTAATGAAGTTATCATGCTTGGATATCTTAGGTTAGTAAGGTTTGAAGATCTTTATCCTAATGAAGAAGAAGGAGATAAAAGAAGAAAGAGGAATAAGACAAATTAGAAAACAACTTATTTCCATGAAGGAAGGTAAGTTACTTTTAAAGGGGGAAGTGAGCAATTATGCAAATCAAAGAATCTTAGATGCTTAAACAAAAAATATTAAAATGTAAAAATAGAGGGAGAGGTTGGAATGTAGAAGCATTTCCACACTCCTAAAACTTACCAAAGCCCTACAAGGTTAGCAAATGAAGCACAATAGTTCATAAGAAGTGAAATACGAGCTAAAAACACAAAGGAATCAAATGAAATGAATCTAGAGGTCTATGAACCTCACAAGTCATAACCTAACCCTAAATTAAATTAAGAAGCTCAAATAACTTAAAGCAAATCAAACAAGTACCAAGGAGCACTAAAGTGGCAAATAAGTTCTAAGGAATCACATATGAAGAAGTAAGGATGCAAAAGAGTACAAACATGAATTTAAAAACATGAGAAGAACCAAAGTCAGAATGTTATATCAAATTAGAAGGTCTAATGTTACCCTAAATGATCATACCAAACTTCATGGGTTAATTCATGGTAGAGTGAGAGATGAAGAGAAGAAGGCATTCACATATTCACAGAAGAAGAAACAAGTAAGGCAGAGGTGAAAGTCAAATGTGAATGGATGACATGAGATGATAGAAGTTAGTAGCATACATTACTTATTAGTGTCCTATAATGCTTATGAGTGATCACAAAAGTCATGTTAATAAGCATTCAAGTGATTAAAGGATTAAGATGAAGAAGAAGTAAGAAGAAGTAAGCATGTATCATGTAAGGAATGAACATAAGTCAAATGAAAAAAGGTGATCATAAGATGATGAAGGTCATTAGAATATTATGAGAATGACATGTTAATAATGTACATATAATCATGTCAAGTTTACATGGAAAATAAGTTCAAACAATTCTCTAAACATGTAGAAGAGATTCACATAATGCAAAGATGTTTCATACTTGAAATGAATGACAAATTATGCAACATGATATACAAATATGGATGCTTATGCATGAACTCATAGGCATACTTGATATATAATGCAAATGAGATAGCTATATGTGTGAGCAACCCTTTACTTTGGATTAGTTTTGTATGATAGAAAATTGTATGATAAATGTCTATGTGTTTGTTGTGCATTTGCTTACATGTTAAGTTTGTACAAGTTTGTGATTGATACATGATTTAAAATAAATCATAAAAACAATTTCGCTTTAGTATGTATCGATCCATACGCATTTTGTATCGATACATACGTCTTTTTTGTTTCTGGAATATATTATATGTATCGATACATACGAGTGTTGCATCGATACATGCTTCATTTATGTTTCTGGAATTAATCTTTGTATTGATTCATTCGTGATATGTATCGATGCATGCTTGAATTAATTTTCTGAAATTAATTAAAGCTTCAGTATGCATCGATGCATACATTTGTGTATCGACTCATACATGTTATAAAACTAACATGTATCGACTCATACGAGTTTGGGATCGATACATAATTCTGTTTTTCTTCTAACAGTTTCTGTTTTGACATATAAAAGCATTGACAGTTCAATTTTCCAAGGTAGAGAGAATTCCTAAGTGAAAATTGATAAAATACAATCAAAGTAAGTTTGGTGTACATCAATTTTGTGAGCAGTGTTAGAGACCTAAAAGATATTTCATCTTCATCATCTTCTCAATCACATTGATTCAAGAACATCAACACACAATCATTCTTGTTCTTTGGATTAAAGGATCAACGAGATAACATTCAACGGAACGATCAAGGATCTAGCTGAGTTGAAGGTTTGTAGGGGGTTTCAAGGAAAAACATTTTGGTTTGTCCTTCAAGAACGAGTGTGTTCTTGAGGGTTTGTTAGTTACGTTTGCAAAACATATTCATCTGCAGCGTAGGGTTTGAAAATTTGGTTATTTCGCAAACAGGTCGTGGAACCAGTGATTTGTTCGCATTACTTGCAGAGAATTCTTGATTACGCTCAGATCAAGTGAAGGTTCATACAAGAGGAAGATCTTAGGGTTTAGATTTCTGGTTTTGTATTGTAACCTTGTAAACAACGAATTCAGCATTATTGATATAACAAGTCTCAATTTCAGTTTGAAATTGAGAGGGAGACGTACCCACACGCTAGGACGAAAGTGGGGAACTTCCTTACCAAATCTCTACGTATTGTATTCTTTCTCTATCTCTCTTTACGTTTTCAACAATTTTGTGATTCAGTTGGCGTATTGTGTCTTTACGTTTCATGATACAATAGTGGTAAGAAAGTTTTTATCTAATCACAATTATTGTTAATCATTGAACACATATACGCCAAGTGTTTGACAAAACTGTCAGCTGATTTTTGTTCATTGGAAATAGAATTTAATGATAAGTGCATTTGATACATATTAATCTGGTGTTAATAAGTCTTTGTCATCCCAATATAAATCCAACATTTATTCGCGTGTCCGGTTTTTTAGTAGCTGGTCCAGAATAGACGGAACTCGATTCGGGATCGTAATTTTCCGCTATTTTTCAAAAACTCTGATAAGTATTTTTAAATCCTTGTTATCAAAGAGGTGATCTATTCACCCCCTCTCGATCACTAGCCACACCGTCTAACAATATGTACATGTTAGAAGCATACAAGTTAGCATAAGAAGCATATAAGAAAATCCAAGGGAGAATTAGGTCAAACATGTACAAGTAGTGCATCATACAAACCAAAGGACAAACAAAAGTCAAATGGACCTATAATTGATCATACAAGACCTATAAGATTCTAAACAAACATGTAAAACCCCTACAATTGAACCCAAATAATGGCATAAATGCCTTCAAGCAATTAGGGTTAAGGAGGTAATGAATAAAGTTAATGAAAAGTAACTTCATTTGCAAGTAATCAACCATATACCAAAAAATGTTCAAAAACTGTGAAATTAAAACCCTAGGGATCTAAGTCAGAGGATAATCATGTGTTAAAAGTTCACATAAAAATTCAAAGTTAAACTACCTCTAACAATTAGGCAAAGATTAAGTAGGATCTATGAACAAATATGCAAAGTACAAGGACTAAAATGTAATTAAAAAGGATTTAAAAAATATGCAAAAATCTTTTTTTATGAATTTTAATGTGTTAGGAAATTAATGCAAAAAGAACAATTATTTTTGGTTTTAAGAAGCTATGTAAAATAAATCTTTGAATCTAAGGTGTTCAACAAGAAACAAAATCAAAACAAAATAAAAGGAAATATTAAAAATATGCTGAAAAATAAAAGAAATCATAAATAAAAAATCAGAAAAATTACTTAAATGTGTGAATATGGTTCATGATTTTTTATGAAATTTTTAGGTGATTAGAAGTGATTTTAAAAAATTAAATTTGAAACTATGTGAAAATGAAATGAAAAATATGAGAAACCAAGTAGGGGGTTCAGACAAAGCAATTTACACGTTTAAAAATGGAATTGGCTCAGTCAAAGGGGTGGGGATAACAATCTGAGCCCAATCCAAATCTAGTGCAAGTCAACAAATAATATATGGAACTCAATCAACTATTTGACTCCACACAAATCCTTAGATGAACCTAAAAGTTACCTATAATTAACTCCTATAGGTTACCCTAAAGTATCTCAAGTAAATGGCATGATTGTCCTAACATCTAGGATATACGACAAGTAATCACGTAAAGGACCTATAATCTAGGTGACATGAAAAATAGCAAAAAGGCTTGAAAAATTATGAAATTAAATCACTAGAATTATGAAGTCAGTAGATTACTTGGTTTAAAAGTATTTCACAAAATTATGCACCAAAGTGCCAAAACAAAATCGCTTAATGAATGAGATAACAAGGCATGATCGTCGAAAAACAACTCCACAAAGTGGATCCAAAATGGCACCAAAAATTATGAAAAACTTCCTAAGTAGCATAAAAATGTCATCAATTACAGTCGTTAATCATACACAAAAAAGAAATCTCACACCTATTGGAAAAAATTATTTCCGGTCCCTTTAACCAAAACAATGCCTTTTGGGACAACTTGGAATCAAAAATCCAAATTAATTACTAAAACCATCTAAATATGTAATAAAAAAATATAAAAAATTAATTAAGAGGATAAAGACCACTCATGAATATTTCGAGAATTTTATCACACTCGAAACTATTTTTAAAAATTGCGACGAAACGGGCTAAAAATGGTAATTAAGGAAAAGTGAAAGGAAGCGAATTCTATCGTTCGTAACCTAATCTCTAAGCTTTGATATCGTCATATATCATCATAAATCACAAATAAATCCAGTGCCTTAGGTGGGAGAGCTCAATATGACCCTTATGTTATATGATCCTAAGCCACGTACAACTAGAATGATGCATTAATGTCGAGAAAGTCGAGATTTTTTACTTGATTGAAGTGTCGATTCTTCAAATAAAAGAAACCCAAGAACTTCACGCAAGGTCTTGTAATATCCCATAAGAAAAATAAATTATTATCTTCCATACTTGATTTGTGAAGTTCCACCATAATCGAAATCGATCGATATCGATCAAAAAACTCATGAACACTTTAATTCAAAATTAATTCACAACAATAATCATAATTATCAACAAAAATCCTAACAAGAAATTTTCAAGAAATGGATTAAGATATTAATCCAAAAAAATGATTTTACAATAAAATTCATAAAAAAAAAAAGAACACAAAGGGTATAATAGAAATCCTGCGAGTGCACCTAGCAGTTACATGGCCTGGCCCAATCCAATATCATCAGTTCATAAAGGGGATGCATGACGGAAATAGGAGGGTGCAGAAAAATTTACATGGAACCTGGCCCATTTCCTTGAAGAATTTCGTGAGGAGTGTTTGTTGAGTAAAATAGTGGGTGCAATTATCATTTTAATGAAAATGGAAGCCCAATACAATGTATCAAAGGTATCAATCATAATCCTCAAAAAACCCTAAATCAAAGTCAATTTATCCATGACTTCTTGACACGGCCACACAATGCCTCTACTCATATCCTCTTCTTACCAAAACCGACAGCGCCGACAACACCTCTTATCCTTCGCCATCTTCGTCGGCTTCTGCCATCGTAGCTTCATCATCTTCGTTCTCCTTCGTCAAACGATCTTCGGCTAGAGCCTCTTCTCCGTCGCACCTTTCTTCAGCTTCATCCCTTAAAAACCGCCGAACACGGCGTTCTCCATCACACACCGTCTTTCATCTTCCTCTCCTCGAGCTCTATCGATCTCTATTCGCATCATCTCCGCCCTACCTCAGTGTTCAATCGCGTCACTCTTGCGGCGAAATTTCGGTAACAATGAAGAATTCAGGTGGTTCAGATGCGAATCACGCAATGAAATATTATTTTGCTTCTTATTTCTTGTTTGCTTGTGTACTGCAATTTGTTGTTGTTCTTGAATTTTCTTCTTCCTTTTCTTTTTCGCGTATATGAAATTGTTGTGGTTATCGACACGATATCTTGCAGATTAGCGATGGTGATGATTCGTTACTGATGAATCTATTGGTGAATTTGCAGAGAGAGTTGAATGAATAAGCAATGGCAATGGTGATGTGAATTTTGATCGAAGATTGTTGTTGATGTTGATGCAGGGGTTTGCGGATTAGAGATTGAGAGAGATGAAGATTAAGATTCTGAATTTTGATGATGATTAAAGAGGATTCAAGAACTGGAGATTATGGAGATGGTGATCAAGATTGATGAGAGGTTTTGTTGAAGGTTAAGTAAGGTGAAGTCGAGGGATTGAGAGGTTCATGAGAGTTTTTTAGTTTGTTAAAAGTTTGTTATAATTGTGTAAATGTCAATGAGTTTTCTTGTTATTCTTTTGTTCAACTGAAATATGATACATAACTCTCTGTTTTTTTTTGGTTTTCCGTTTCTGTTATCACTTCTGATTTTTTATGATGCGTGCAACTACTTTTTTGTTAGACTTTTGTAACTGAAATTCAGTTAAGTTGTTGTTAGAGTTCCACTGGTTTTTTTATCAGATTTGTAACTGAACTCTCTTGAATTTTTTTGGTTATGAGTTCTTGGAGATTCATTGATCAAGCATGATTTTTGTTTCTGCATTTTTTGTTTTCTTCTGTAACTGATTAATTTATGAAATGACGTATCCTCAGTTTGTTCGAAGTTGCAATTTCGGTTTTGTCATCCATTTTCCCCTGATGAAGTTTCCTGCGTTTTTAGTGTGATCATCATACCACTTGACATAATCAAAAAAAGAAATGAATAAGATGGCTTCAAAATCAATGGCTTAGTAAAATGAAGTTGTAATACCTCAAAATTTGTCCTCTCATATCCTCAACATTTCGCATAGCATTTTGCATACATAGATTCATAAAATAACAAAAAACATTGCATCATGTATAGCATAGCTGAGACATAGGTATGTGGTCAAGGACTGGAGCAACTGAAGGCATTACAAAGGCAATCAAAGGGCCACAAAGTTTCTCAACCTTGTGCGAAGGGTTACAACATCCCACAAGTCTTCACTTGAAGCCACAAGCTATGGAAAGATTTGAGTTGATCATAGGAGGCAAGCAGTGCAATATTTCCTGATGAAAAGGCCAAATTAGGGTTTCACTTCTACTGGGCTTCTGCATGAAGTTATGATTCAAAGAGGATTCCTTTGTGTTATATATGATGTCAAAGGCCTAGGGTTCAAGTTTCATCCACAAATTCATTTTGGAAGAGGTTCGGCTGGCCAGATGACTGAAAATCAAGGAATCATGGAAAAGGCAACCAAGCTAGGTATAAAGGGTCAACTCCTGACTTTTAAGATCGAAATCATGGAATTAGGGTTACAATGATCCTATGGTTCAAATTTGGTCAAGAAATAATGGAGGAATCATAAAAAATCAAAAGAGAAAAAAAATCATTTGAAAAGTGGTTAATTTCACATTTCCCTCCACTTTTCCTTCCACTTTCTTTCCACATTTCCTTTCATTCTTTCCCTCTTGTTTTTCCACTTCAATTACACTCCATTTACCTTGGATTCTTCTACTATGTTCTACAACATTCTAGGGTATTCCATGGAATATTACAAGGAATATTCCCTCTCCAACCCTAACCCTAACTAACTACAAACCTAACTCCATGCCTAAACCTAGCTCCATTCCCAAACCTAGCTCCAAGCCTAGCCTCTATATAATCATTAATCACTTCAATGCAAAGGGTTCCCAAGTTTCCAAATTTTTTCACTCTCTCACAATCACTTTTTCTCTCTCACTCTTCCTCCATTTTCCCTTTTCAACAAAGCTTTTTGAAGAAGCTCTTCAAGTTTCACATTGAAACTTGAAGATCTTGAAGCTTAGCCTCCAACCTCCATTGATTTGTGAATTGTAGAAGAAATAGCTACTGATTTTTATGAGGATTTCGACTTATCGGAAGTGCACAAAGGTTCAAGCATTAAGAACGCATTTATTTTGCGGGTTCGCGGTTTTCTTGGTTTTCTCTTTGATCAAGCTCCGATTCTTGCAACATCCACCGAAGCACTTCTCCGCTTCGTAGGTTGGTGATCTAAATCTCTTCTCCTTTAAGTTATTCTCTTCATCTTTCCATTTTGGCGTTCTTTAATTGCTTTTCGTATTGCTTGTGATCGATTGCGTTTTCGTAATGTGTTGCTTGCGATTTGTGATCTTTAATGAATTAGAAGTTAAGGTGTAGATAGTTATATGATCTAGCATGTGTAAATAAGCCCCAATTAAGTAGAAATTAGTGTTAACATGTTCCTAGGTATGTTGGAGATCATTAGAAGTGAGTTTGTGGCCAAAAGCACTTATTTCTAAACTTTTTTTCTCATTCTGATCAGTGTTACGCGTGTGTTTTAGCCACAAATCAGTGTTGTTTTAGGTCCATTAACCAGTTAACCATTTGGTTAACCGGTTAACGCTGTTAATTTTTGGAAGTTTTTCTTATTTGATAGCTTAGCCTTGCTTTCTCGTGCCTCTAATGTTCATGCATGTTTAGGTACTGATTTTAGGGAATTTTTGGGTCTATTTCCAGTAGCTGATTCATTCATTTCGAGTCGTTTCGACGTGTTTCCGTTCATGTTGCATATTATGCATTTTTGTGTTCCTTTGTGTATAGTTTGATTTCTTGCATTTTGTTGCTATGTTTATGCATCATTTGGCATGTGAATAATCATGTTGCATTCTGTTTTTACATCTTTCGCATTGCGTTAAATCATTTTGCATTTCATTGTATCAATGCATGTTGCATTTCACATAATCATGTATGTATGTGCATTTAGTTACATTTTGTTGTATGCTTGATCATATCATTCACATCAATTCAATTATGAATTTGCATTGAGCTTGGCATTCTTGTTGATCTATCATATTGCATGTTCATGATCAATGCTCATTATGTTCATATGCCATGTTCATATGCCATATTTTGCATACTTGTTGCACAATCAATCATGTGGTGCATTCTTGCATAATCCTCCCAAAATAATTATGTCACTCATTTGTGTATGTTGATCTATGTCCAAATGCATATTCATGTTTAATTTAGTACATTTTTATTGAGTTTGTGAATTAAAAAATGAAAATAACCAGATCTGTATTTTACATTTCATAGCTGACTTTGCATATAGGTGTTGTAGAATACATGTTGTTTGTCATGTTTGCATGCTGTATTTGACTTTTTACACCTACCTTTTCATGTTGCATGCTGGTTGTAAAAAGTTGATTTGTGTTATGCATGGTTTAGATAGCTGTTTGTGTATTAGGGGCTGTTGTAGGTGCTGAGTTTTTGTTTTAGCATTTTTTAGTTCTTCTAGAATTAAAATAGAATTTACATTAAGCCCTAGAGTCATTAGGATTTAATTAGTGTATGTTTGCATTATTATTTTTAATAAAATGCACACTAATATTTTTTTTGTAGGGAGGGAAAGGTATGTTTTCTTACACCTTATCCTTTTAATTTTTTATGCATTTTCTTTATGCATTTAATTCATTTTATCCTTCCATATTTGTGGTTGGTAGGGTTCCCCTTTGTTAGGACCAACTTATCTTCCTTAGGAAGTAAGTTGCATCCTTTTTCTTCTCTCTTTTCCTTTTTCTCTTTAGGATTAGAAAAGCCTCACTCACCATTAGGACCACCATTTTAATAAATAACTTAGGGTTGTGTCTTAGTCCCCCTTAGTTTTTTTTTTCCGTTTTTCCATTTGAGTCTTTCTCTTCCTCATCTTCAAACAAAATCCAAAAAGACTTAATAAATGCATGGAAGGATCCCTTGTGTATAGCCTTATTCCATGGGGCACCTACATTCATTCCATCTTGGAATAGTGTGGGTTTGTCTAGCATGATGTACAATTCTCATCAAGGGGTTAGTTCACAAAGAAAAAATCTAAAAGATATTTCTTCACAAAAACAACAAAAACACTTAATAAAGTTAAACAAGCTAGTGAACTTAAACCCTAATCCTAGGAAACAAGTATTGGATAAATTCTCCTTGCTTGGTGTGCTTGTTCTATTATTCCATCTTGGAATGTAGTAGCAAATACACATTCCATGGAAAAGAGTTTGAATTCACTTCCTTGTGCCAAATTCATACAAAACTCTTAAAAAACAAATAACAAACAATAAGCGACTTTCCTGCGGGAACTTCTTTTCTCATCTCATTCAGTTTGACGCGAACTCGCAACGACTTGTCTCGCATGCAAGACGGTAAATGCACTCGTACCAGACGATCCTGCAACACCTGAGCATAGACATACGCGGTTCAAGCCATAAAAAACACAAATAGTTCCCGCCTTAGTTAGGCGAACTACGTCGACTTTGATCCTCATTATCCCGATGAGGTACGTAGGAAGTGGGGTAGGGCCCATTCGAGCACATTCTTTATTTTCCCCCTCTATTCTTTCTCTTTTCCAGTTCTTTTCTCATTTCAGTTCCCATTCCAGTTAGCAGTTTTGTTCAGCAGCATTCATATTTTCTCACCCTTTGAAACAAGCAAGCAAGCGTGGATCCTGTCGGGTACGGAGGACGATCTGGGGTGCTGATACCTTCCCATGTCGTAACCGACTCCCGAACCCAGATCTTTGGTTCGCAGGACCTTGTCCTTTCCTTCTTCCTCAGGTTTGTGCAGCATTACCTTTCCCGTTCCTTTGGAATAAAAATGCCTGGCTGGCGACTCTACCCTTTTTCGCGCCACTTTCGCGTTTGTACTAGGATGAAAATCCCGGGAGCGACAGCTGGCGACTCTGCTGGGGACATAAACCTAGAATCTCTGGTTTCCCTTGTAGAGTCAATCCTAGCGCCTGCTTGTTTTTGTTTTCTTTGGGTGTTTATATGTGTGTGTTGTTGTGTTTATTTACTGTTTTCCTTTACAGTTTACTTTACAGCTTTATTTACTTCTTTCAGTAATTATTTTCCATGCATCATATATTGGACTGTGCTGGTTTCATTTTTTCTGTGGGATGGGTTTTGTTACTGTGAGATAAGCCAAATACCCGGCTTGAGTGCACCTAGGATTTAGAGTGGTTCCACTCTGGCTTCATGGCATCTTGCTATGTTGGTATTAGTGAGTTCCACGCCTTGACTTGCGACCTTCTCGGAAATGTATTGACGCCAGAATCTTTCTGGGGCAATACACTACCTTGATAGTTATGTGCAGTCAGGGGACCGATCATTGAGAACCTTTGTGGAAACATCCCTCTCCAGTGATGACAGTGGCAGTCCGCATTTGTTGGCAAACCCACTCACATCTGAGGGCCCACTGGGAACTCGCATAGGATGGCCTGGTTCTCTCATAGGAATCCAGTTAAGGCAAACTGTTCGTATGACGATAGTATTGTACCCTTCAGGATGAATGTACTATTGTTTCTCGATTCAGTGCTTGAAGCTGAGGACTTATGAGGGATGCTTGTTTCCTTGGACTCAACTGAGACCTCCCTGAGTAGTACATAATGCCAAACCAATTCCCTGATTTGGTCATGAGCCATTTCTCGGAGATAGTGAATGTATTATTGCTATTCGGCTTTAAGAGTCCGTGATGTTTGACCCGAGTAGCACACCCGTGAGATTGGGAGGGGTTTACAGGTTTGCAGGAGCCCAAAACTTCAACATACCCATGTATGCCAGTACACTTCAGTAATATGATCTTGTTCTATTAATTATGGATTCTGAAATCATGAACTTCTGATCAGAAAGATACTTGTGACGATGTTGTGGCCTTGCACAGACACTTGATTACTTGATTCACTACACAGACACATCAGAGATCACATGCCTTGCCTTACATAACATCATAACATCATTAATCATTTTGTGTTCTTTTTGTTCTCAGGGTTTATTACCTCCTATTCTGGTCATATTTGCTGCTTCAACATGGAGATTCCAAGGAAGAGAAATGTCCATTATAGGTTCCCACATCCAGAGACAGATGGTATTCAGAAGTTAATTGGCTTGATGGGGGACAAAGTGCTGGATGATTTCAGAAAAGAGTTTGGAAAGATCTTAGACTATGTGGATAAGCCAACCACTGATCAGAGGGATAACTTGCATTCTCTACTGCAGTTCTATGATCCACAGCTGAGGGTTTTTTTTCCCTGACTACATATTGGCTCCCACATTAGAAGAGATATCCAGCATCCTCAAAATCCCCATAAAAATGGTGCTCCTTACTATGGCTTAGAGAAGATGCCTTCATCCAAAGATATAGCTGAGTCTTTTCTTCTGGATTTATCCAAAGTTAACAGAGAAGTGGATGCCACCAAGGGTAAAGGACTTTTCTTAGATTTTCTTATCAAGGAAGCTCAGGACCTGGCCTCCGAGAACAAATGGGCTAAGTTCAGCACCTTGCTTGCTTTGATAGTGTATGGGACTAGTTTGTTTCCAGGAGAGAGGGGTTTAATTAACATGGAAGCTATCACTATATTTGCCAGAATAAATCCAATACCCACTTTGCTAGGTGACTTTTACTACGGGGTTCACCATATAAATGAAAAGAGGAAAGGACATGTAAATTGTTGTGCTCCCCTATTTGCTGATTGGTTTGTAAGGCAACTCCCTAAATCAGGACCTTTTCAGGATTTGAAACAATCTTGGAATTGGTCCAAAAGATTAATGGGCTTAACCGCAGTTGACGTTGCATGGGGATGCAATAGATATCTTGTGGGCAAATAATTGTTGGTCAGTTGTGGTAGCTTCCCAAGTGTGCCTCTGTTAGGAAGGAAAGGTGGGATCAGTTACAATCCTATCTTGTCCAGGAAGCAGTTTGGTTATCCATTAAGAGATGTGCCTTTGATTGAAGAGGCAAATGAATCTTTGTACTTTCCAGCAGAAGGAAATCTCAGGAAGAGCATGATGTTATCCCAAGCTTGGGAAGTTAGAGTAATAAAAGGGAAGAAAGACTTTGGGAGAGTGGATCCCAACACTTATGATCCTTTTTCCAGCTGGTTGGAGGATCGTGTGGAGACCATGTTGCTCCCATTTTCTAGAGAAACACCTATCTACCCTAAGGAGGTAGCACCCACAACTTCAGTGCGTCTTTAAGATTATCAAAAGTTGGAAGCCTTGGTTCAACAGCTCAGGTTGGAGAATCAAGAAGCTTACAATTCATGTCAGAAGCTGAAGATGCAGAATCAAAAGTTGGACGAAAGAGCTCACAAAGCTGAAGAGATGGTTAGGCTCAAGAAGCAAGATTTTCAAGAGAGAGAGAGCTTTACTTCAAGAAAAGGGGATTAGCTGAAACTCACAAGGCGACCCAGCGTCGGAAGGAGAGGAAGGATTTGTATTAAGACAATGAAGTTGTCACCTTATGGCAAGAGAAGTGGGAGGACAATTTGAGGAAGAAGAGGGAGCTGGAAGTCAAGCACAAACTAGAAGTCCAGAGTCTTCAGGATTCTTTGGATGGACAAAGAGAGCTCCTTCAGAAGGCTTATCATCAAGAGAAAAGTTGTCTCCAAAGTTTAGCAGAAAGCCAACAAGCATTAAAGGAAGCTCAGAAAGAAATAGAAGACTTGAAATTGAAAGCTGATGTCAAGAGAGCCAAGGTTGATCCTATTACAAGCCCATAAAGTGAAAAGGTGTTCCTATAACAAATTGAGAAATTGCATGCCTCCTTTAACCTTAGGGATATCCTAATTCAGAAGCTCGTACAGGAACCTACTGTTGCACCCCAAAATTTGCCCTCACAAAACAAGACTTTGTGTGCTAAGAGGTTCACAAGGTTCACAAGATTCATAAGACATCTTATGAGGTTCAAAAGATTCACAAGACATCTTATGAGGTTCACCAGCTTCACAAGACATCTTATGAGGATCACCAGCTTCACAAGACATCTTATGAGGTTCACAAGATTCACAAGACATCTTATGAGGTTCACAAGGTTCACAAGACATCTTATGAGGTTCACAAGGTTCAAAAAACACCTCATGAGGTTCACAAGGTTCACAAGACATCTTATGAGGTTCACAAGGCTCACGAGGTTCACAATTAGTCAGAAGATTTGACATTTCCCTCAGACAATGCATCCTCCTAAGCAATGCATCCTAAACTAGGGTTTTGACTTTAATCAGGATAAATGGACTTCCAAGACTTCAAGTGAGCTTCATAACATCTTATATGTGTTTAAAAATCCCCATGACAAGTTTCAAGACTTTTCTCAAAGGTTTGCTCAGTCAGATGATCAGATAGGTCAAAATTAGTCAAAGCAGTTAAAAAGTCAAATTGAGGTCAACTGTGGTCAAACCAAAGTCAAACTTCATGATTTTTTGCCAACATCAAGTATATGAAGTAAAATTCATCATTTTATCAAGGGTTGATCATGATTCATCAAGGAGATTTCAGATCCTCAAGAATCAGGAGTTTCTAAATTAGGGTTTCCTTAGGAAAAGTCAACTTAACTTTGACCAGCCATAACTTTCACATGCTTCATCAAATTTTTCCCATCCAAAGCTCATTTTTAAGGAAATTGAATTCTCTACAACTTTGTGTCTCACAAGCCAATCCCAAAAATGCTTCATTTGGAAGGTATGAGCTAAGACATTATAGGTCCTTTTAAAAGTCAACAAAAAGTCAACAACTTCAAAAGAGCATAACTTGAGAATGGTAAAAGATATGGACATGAAACCAATGGGGTTGTTTATAGGACTCTTTAAGCTTTCCAAAATGTCTAATAACACCCCCATAACATTAAAATTGAAGGATTTGTGCTCTTGCAAAGTTGGGAAATTTTTGGGAGGTTTATGAAGCAAATAGGGCTTTAAAACCAATTTCTTCCAAATGGGCTTGCAATTTTGTGATCCAAACTTTAACATGACATCATGCACGACCCAACCCTCATTTATTCAGATTTTTTATTATTTTAATTTTATTTATTTTGATTTTATTCATTTAAAATCATTTTAAATCAAAATAAAATAGATAAATCAAATATTTAAATGAGATATTGCTTCTAGAAAATCATAAATATGGCTTGGATCAAATTGATATGAGAATTATGGTGATTGTCTTAAAATAGCAAGGTTGTATCCAAGAATATTTGAAATTTAAGACATGATCTTTTTCAATCTTCAATGATCAAAAAGTCCAAATAATCTTACAATGTTTTGACCTAATTATGTTCTACTATATATACATAACTCATCCAAACACAAAGGACACGAGTTTTGCTTCCTCAAGAGTAAGTTTCAAGTTTTCAAATTTCATCAAAAATTCCAAATTCGGATTCTTCATCACCAAGCTTTTCAAGGTATTCTAAGGACACTACAAGCTTCCTCAAGCATCCCTGAATCGAAACCACTCCTCACATGTCTCTGAATCATGCCATAATGCATAACCCGAAGCATTCTTGTTCTTGAATTTTTTTTTTTCGATTTCATAAATTCACTGCGTTTTAATGGATTTTGTTTGTTTAATCATGTTTATAGTGATGTGTAGAACGTTTCTGGACACTTAGATCAAAGCTCCATGGCTGAATCATGAAAACATCATTCTTAGGGTTTCGACCAAGGTTTAGGGCTTCATGATTTATGGAACATAAATGAATTCTTAAACCACGGATTGATTCGAATGGACCTCTGGATTATGTTTATGGACTTAATTTTATGAAATTTTGTGGTTTTGTTGATCATTGAGTTTCGTAGGGTTTGCTACAAAACTGAATTCGCAGGAAATATGGTAGGAGATTTCGCAGGAAAATTCGTAAGAACCAAGGAAGAAGATGAAGTTCTTGGCGCGCTTTCTGGAATTTAAATTTTGTTTTAATATTTTATGAAATTGTTTGTAATTTATTTCACAGATGCATGGTTGGCTCAGTTGGTCAGTGTGTGCGCGTTTGAGGTTGAGGGTCCTGGGTTCGAATCCCCCCAGGCCCCTTTGTATTGTTTTGCTTTTTGTTATGATTATTTACAGGTGAAGAAACAAAATGCATTGGCATCCATTCCATATCACCTGCGCACGCGTAGCCCAGTGGCTGGCTTGTTGGTCTTGAGGGTGTGAAAGCCTAGGGACTGGGTTCGAATCCCAGCCCCAGGTAAGTATTTTTTTGTCACTTTTTCTTATTCTATTTAATTTTGTTTATATTATAATTAGTTTAATAAATTATAAAATGATAAAAAAATAAAATGTTCATATTATTTTCTTTTCTATAATTCAAAATTCATCTTTTCAAAATTAAACTTTACCATTAAAATTATTTAATATTTATTCTATTTAATATTTATTCTTTTGTAAATTATTAAATATTATATTTTGTACAAATAAATTAATTAGTTAACCCTAAAAAATTTACATGTAAAAACCTAATTTTGTTTATAAATCCTAATTAAGATTTTGAATATTAATTTATGTGTTTGTAAATTTTAAATTGTATATTTACTTTTTATAATTTGTTTATATATAGCTTTATGTAAATAATCTAATTAAATAGTAAATCCTAGTTTATTTTTTTAAAAAAATAATTAAAAATCCTAATTTTTCCTTTATGAATATAATTTATTTTTGTTGTATGTTCATTTAATTATAATTAACCAATATTTTTATAATATGTATATAAAATTAAAATAATTAGACTATTAGTCATATTTTGTTAATATATAATATTTATCATTTGTTTCTATCATTAATTAAAAAACCTTAAAAATAATTATTCATTTAAAATTGAACTTTTAATTTACTATTTATCATTATGCTAATTCTTTCATCTTATTCTTATTTATTTTATTACTACTAACCCCCTTTATTTATTTATTTATCTATTATGTGATTGTTTATTTTATTATTATTATTATTACTAACCCATTTAATTATTTATTTATTTACTTATCTATTTTTATTATTTTAATTATTATAATGTAATTGTACCCTTTATGTAATAGTTGTAGTAATTTTTATTATTTAATTTTAAATGCCGTGGTTAGTGAAATAGGGAGTGCAAGATATGTTTGTATTTAAAATTGGATGTAGATCACTAATTTATAAGATAAATACTTGAACTTGTACACTCACACACGTAAGTCGATCCTGGATCGCCATCTCACTTCTTAAGGGTTCCTACTCATGTTGCCTAAACAAAAGGTCAAGTAAGGTGTAAAGCAAAGTCCCTCATTTTATATCATCTAGTCCCTTAACAGATAAAAAGATCAAGTCCCTTCATGGTTGCCTTCGTAATGATCTTGTCCCTTTCGAATAAAGATGATAAGTCCCTTCGAATTGCTTATACACCTTACAGTTGCCTAAATAACAGTTGTCCCTTCACTTGTCCCTCATACATCCAAGGTAATGACTACCTATTCCTTAATAATAGGGATAGTCTTACCATTGAAAGAACATTCAAGAACAGAAAAGACTTAACTTAGGGTAGGTTCCTCTTATGTACTTGCTCACTCTTCAAAACATTTCAAACACTTCACATTTTCCAACAAATTTTCAAAACAAAGACTTTATATATATCCGTACATGGATCATTATAAAGTACTTAAGAAAATTTCTATTCACACACTTCACATTTCAAAAACAATTTAAAGTGAGCTAAGTAACTAAGAGCCCATGGATAACCATGGATGTAAAGGGTGCTAACACCTTCCCTTTACATAACCTACCCCCCGAACCCAAAAAATCTTTTAAGGTCTTTCCTGTTCTTTTATGCCCTTTCCTTTGGATAAAATAAAAGTCGGTGGCGACTCTTGCTATCCGCAACATAACTAAAGTCAGTTCTCCCACCGTGTTACACCTACACATCCAGATATAGCTCAGTTGTTGCAAGGTGTCAAGCGCCTTAGTTAGAGGTTACGGGATGTAGATTTTCCTAAGCTTTAATCTTGTATTCATATGACTTGGATTACCCACAGGCTTGTTGTGGGAATCCCCTCTCTCCTGATGTACTTTTCTCTTGACATATTGAATTTGTACCTCATAAGGGCTTTTGTTGTTTCAATTATCTTCTGGTTTACTTGAAGTCTCTGGTTATATCTGTTGCACGGACACAAAATAAATGCCACCACTTCAAGCCTGAATGTCACATAGGTTTTTCTTGCAAGGGATATTTTCTCAACACCAGAATGGGAAAGTAAATGAAGCCTTGGGAATTAAAGGAAAACATTGCATTGCATACGCATCATTTGCATTTTTTCTTTGTTTTGCAGGTTTTCTACAGGTTGCTTAACTTATATGTGTTTCAGGCAAAGATTGCGAGAGCTGCCAAGACCCGGCATCTTCGGCAGAATATCCCGCATCGCTATGCAACTCACAACAACCAGAGGACAGTCATGGATGCGATGCAAACTGAGCTCAATGAGTTTCGCACCAGAATGGGAGAGTTCATGGTCATGATGCAAGGGATGGCTCAGGGACAACAAGAGTTAAGGAATGCAATTCAAGGGCTCAACCCTCATCAGACTAATCCTCCTGTAACCACTCCTGACGTGCAAACGACTTCTCCCAACACCAACAATGGCCCAGGCGGACCTCAAGTTCCAGAACAGGTCACAACAACTTTCATTCCGGTACAAGACAGGCAGGAGGATCAATTCTCTCCTTTTAACAATGACATGGGGTTCGACGGAGAAGGAAATCTTCAGGACTCTTTGATGCTTGCTAAGAAAGTCAAAGCCCTCGAGTGTAGGGATACTTTGGGGATAGACGTGTCTGACATTGGCCTATTCCCCGGGGTGGTTATTCCTCACAAATTCAGACCACCAACTTTTGACAAGTATAACGGTAGTTCCTGCCCCAAAACTCACTTGCAGGCATTCTACCAAAAAATTGCTGCCCATACTAGGGATGAAAAGATCTGAATGTACTACTTCTAGGATAGTATCTCCGGAGGATCCTTGGAATGGTATATGAAGTTAGAGAGAAGCTCTGTGAGAAGCTGGAAGGAATTGGGAGAAGCATTCCTCAAGCAGTATCAATGCAATATCGATATGGAACCCAGTCGCACTCAACTTCAAAGTCTGACTCAGAAGAACTCCGAGAGCTTCAAAGATTATGCACAAAGGTGGCGCGAAGTGGCCGCTATAGTGAAACCACCTTTGCTGGAGAGGGAAATGGTAGACCTGTTCCTGGATACCCTCCCTGGGAATTTCATGGAAAGGCTAGCTGGAAGTTCCTCAAGTGGATTCTCAGATATCATCTTGACGGGCGAAAGGGTAGAAAGATGGATCAAGCAAGGGAAGATTCAGAATGGGGGCGCTTCAAGTTCTGGTGTCAAGAAGCCCTTTGTGAAGAGGAGAGAAGGAGAGACTAGGGCAGTGTACGCGCAGAGGGGAGAAAGTAACAAAGGTTTTTATCAGCAAGTGGCCCCTGTCACTATCTCAGCTCAACTTGTTCAACAGCAAGTCCAACCACCACAGCCGCCACGCCAACAAGGGTATCAACAAAGAGCTCCTCATCCATATTACCCCTAGAAGACCAGAGAAAGACATTTTGAAACTCCACCGATGTCCTATTCGCAGCTTTTGAAGAATCTCCTATAACTCCAGCTGGTTCAGCTCAGAACTTTACAACCCCCGAAGTCGGAGCAACTCCCTAAGGGTTACAATACAAACGCTAGATGTGAATTTCATTCCGGATCCCCCAGACATACCACGGAAAACTGCAGAACTTTGAAGTATGTAGTCCAAGACCTGGTAGATTCCAAAGCAATCAACTTTGCTCCTACTCGTAATGTAATTCAGAACCCCATGCCTCCTCACGGAGGTACGGTTGGGGCAGTTGATATAGGGGAGAATTTAAACTTGGTGCGTGACATCGATGGCCTGCAGACTCCGTTGAGTGTTGTTAAAGTTTGATTGTCACAAAAGGGTGTTTTTCCTGGGTGTGGAGTTGATTGTCCAGGATGTGCTGAAGCAACAAATGGTTCTGAGCAATTGAAAGCAGGAATCCAGGGTATGATTGATGAAGGATTGTTGCAGTTTGAAAAGGTTGTAAAGGAAAGCGAAGTCTCTACAATAACCATCTTCTATGATCCGTCTCAAGTTCCTCCACAGGCCAGAGTGGCACCGATAACCATCACCACTGCAGGACCAGTAATGTATCAGAGTGATAAAGCCATTCCCTGGAATTATGGTGGTGAAGTATATTGTAACGGCCAAAAGAAAGATTTGGCCACGTCTAGCACTACCCCAGCTCAAGTAGAAAACGTCGGAGTAGGGGGCTTTACTAGAAGTGAAGGTTATTTGCGCCGGAAACACTAAGAAATAGTGTGATACCACCCAGAGACACCGCAGAAGCCCAAGCTAAAGCAAGAGGAAAGCAGCTAGTGGTTTTCATGAGCCCGCACCAGTCACTGATCCAGACATCACCTTTGATAAAGAAGCTGAAGAATTTCTGAGAATTATAAAAAAGAGCGATTACAAGATTGTGGACCATCTGCAGCAGACTCCGTCGAAGATTTCCATCTTGTCCTTGCTAATGTGTTCTGACTCCCAGAGGAAGGCTCTCTTGAATATTCTGAACAAGGCGTATGTGCCTCAGGATATTTTATTAAATCAGTTGGAAGTGGTGGTATCTAGTGTCAATGCCAGTCACAGATTGGGATTTACAGACATGATCTAACATCTGAAGGGCGTGCTCATAATCGGGCACTGCATATCTCTTTAGAATGTAAGGGGGTAGTAATTTCTCACGTGTTGGTAGATATTGGATCATCGTTGAATGTTTTGCCCAAGAA
Source organism: Lathyrus aphaca (assembly GCA_963966055.1). Classification (NCBI taxonomy): domain Eukaryota; kingdom Viridiplantae; phylum Streptophyta; class Magnoliopsida; order Fabales; family Fabaceae; genus Lathyrus; species Lathyrus aphaca. The sequence continues at coordinate 279,591,461 of OZ014520.1, read as the reverse complement.
GGCATTGATGAAGTTGGATTATGATGGAGTGGTTTTAAAGCCCAGCGACCTGGTGGTTAGAGCATTTGATGGGTCGAGGAGATCAGTGTTCGGGGAGGTGGATTTACCTATTAAAGTAGGTCCAGAAGTCTTCAATACCACATTTTACGTAATGGATATACAGCCTGCATACAGTTGTTTGCTCGGAAGACCTTGGATACATTCAGCAAGAGAAGTATCGTCCACACTTCATCAAAAGTTAAAGTTCGTCTGGGAAGGCCAAATTGTAACTGTCAGTGGGTAAGAAGACATTTTTGTTAGTCATCTGGATTCATTCAAGTATGTGGAGATGGATGGCGAAATAGTTGAGACTCCATGTCAGGCTTTTGAGCCCCTGAAAACTGAACAAGCGTCTGTAGTGGCAGCTTCTCCTGAAGAACCAAAGAAGGGGGTTTTCGTGGCCTCTTATAAGCAAGCTCTTGAGTTGGTAGAGTCAGGGGTGCAAGAAGGCTGGGGCAGTCCAGTAGAAGTTCCAGAAAAAGAAAGATATGTTTGTGATTGGTTACCATCCTGGACAGTCATCATCTGGATAGAGTGCTAGAGGTCGTCAAGGCCCAATTACTTTCACGAGTGTGGGAGTGGTGGATTATGGAAGCGTCAGTGTCATGTAGGATGACACAGTTGATAGTGACTGTGACTTATATGAGTGGATCAGGCCTGCTGATCCAGGGACTGGACTTAGAAATTGGACATCGGAAAGGCTTATCTCAGTCACCTATTTTGAAGAGTAATAATTTTTGTTTTTGTTTTTTCTATACTCAAGTACTATGTCTTTCCCGGGGCATAATAGCTTTTTGTAAGGGTTCTTTTGTTCCTAACACAATTCATAATCATAAATAAAGCTGGCGTTTCACATTCATCCATGTTGTTCTTTGTCTTTCATTTTTTGCTTTTGTTTTTCAAAAAGAAAGAAAAGTTTTAAAATGGCAATGTTTTTCATTTTCTCAAGTTTTTGCTAAAGCCTTGCATGAATCACCATTCATGCAGGTGCTCATCACCGGATCTTATCAATGAAGACCCTGTTATGGATGAGTATGACTTCGACAATCCAATTTATCAAGCCGATGAGGAAGGTGAAGAAGATTGCGAACTACCTGAAGAATTGGCCATACTGCTTGAACAGGAGGAGAAGATGATTCAGCCGCATGAAGAGGTCGTCGAAGTGATAAACCTGGGTATCGAAGAAGACAAGAAAGAAGTCAAGATCGGGGTTGCATTAGAGGAATCTATCAAGACTCGTCTAATTGCTATGCTTCGAGAGTGTGTTGATGTATTCGCATGGTCCTACCAAGATATGCCTGGTTTAGACACTGACATTGTGGTGCACAAGCTACCTCTGAGAGAAGACTACCCTCCAGTGAAGCAGAATTCGAGGCGCACACGTCCTGATATGGCAATCAAAATAAAAGAGGAAGTACAAAAGCAATTTGATGCTGGTTTCTTGGCCGTGACCAGTTACCCTCCGTGGGTTTCCAACATTGTGCTGGTCCCTAAGAAAGACGGTAAAGTCAGGATGTGTGTAGACTACAGGGATTTGAATAGGGCCAACCCTAAAGATGATTTCCCTCTGCCTCACATAGATGTGCTCGTAGATAATATTGCTCAGTTTTCTGTGTTCTCTTTCATGGATGGGTTTTCTGGTTATAACCAGATTAAGATGTCTCCCGATGATGTGGAAAAGAGAACCTTCATCACGCCTTGGGGCACTTTCTGTTACAAGGTTATGCCGTTTGGTCTGAAGAATGCTGGGGCCACTTACCAACGGGCTATGGTGACGCTATTTCACGACATGATTCATCACGAAATTGAGGTTTATGTTGATGATATGATAGAAAAATCCCAAACAGAAGAAGAGCACTTGGTCAATCTAGCAAAGTTGTTTGACAGACTCCGGAAGTTCAGATTGAGGTTGAATCCGAATAAGTGCACCTTCGGGGTCCGTTCCGACAAGCTACTTGGCTTCATTGTCAGTGAGCGGGGAATTGAGGTTGATCCAGCCAAAGTAAAAGCCATCCAAGAGATGCCTGAGCCAAAGACTGAAAAACAAGTGCGTGGTTTCTTAAGGAGACTAAACTACATTGCACGATTCATCTCTCACCTATCGGCCACGTGTGAGCCCATCTTTAAGCTTCTGAGGAAGAATCAGGCCATTAAATGGAATGAAGACTGCCATCAAGCTTTTGACTGGATCAAAGAATACCTGATAGAACCTCCAATCCTCATGCCTCCGGTACCAGGGAGACCTTTGATCATGTATCTTACCGTGCTTGAAGGATCGATGGGATGTGTGCTGGGTCAGCAGGACGAGTCTGGTCGAAAAGAGCACGCCATTTATTACCTTAGCAAAAAGTTTACTGATTGTGAAACACGTTACTCAGTACTCGAGAAAACTTGATGTGCTTTGCCATGGGCTGCTCGCCGACTAAGACAGTACATGCTGACTCACACCACTCTCTTAATTTCCAAGATGGATCCTGTGAAATACATTTTCGAGAAGCCGGCTCTAACAGGAAGGGTAGCCAGATGGAAGATGATACTGACAGAGTATGATATACATTACACTTCGCAAAAGGCAATCAAAGGAAGTGTATTGTCAGAATACTTGGCTCAGAAGCCAATTGATGATTATCAACCCGTGAAATTCAAGTTTCCGGATGAGGACATCATGTTCCTCAAGTCGAAAGACGGTGAAGAACCACTTCCGGAGGAGGGGCCAGACCCTGAATCCAAATGGAAGTTGATGTTTGAAGGAGCTGTAAACATGAATGGAAGTGGAGTAGGTGTTGTTATCATCTCACCAGAAGGGGTCCATACACTTCTAGCTGCTCGATTGACTTTCGAATGCACTAACAATGAGGCAGAGTATGAAGCTTGCATCATAAGGGTTGAAGAGGCAATCAACTTGCGAGTCAAGAACCTCGAGATCTTCGGAGATTCTGCTCTGGTGGTGAACCAAGTCAATGGAAAATGGTTAGTTCATCAACCTCACTTGGTTCCTTACATGGATTATACCAGGAGGATGCTAACTTTCTTCACCAAGGTCAAGTTGAATTATATTCCTCGAGAAGAAAATCAGTTCGCCGATGCTCTAGCAACTTTGTCATCCATGATTAAAGTTTGTCAAGAGAATTTCGTGCCTTGAATCATAGTCTCCCGTCTTGAAAGACCTGCTTATGTCTTTGCAGTTGACAGTGGTGAAGATAACAAACCTTGGTATCATGATATCAAGCAATTCTTGAAGGCTCAGGAATACCCAGTTGGGGCATCCAGTAAAGACAAGAAGACCCTCAGAAGATTAGCAGGTGGTTTCTTCTTGAATCAGGATGGTGTTCTATACAAGCGAAACTTCAACATGGTTCTGCTCAGATGCGTGGATAGACACGAAGCAAACCTGTTGATGTAAGAGGTTCATGAAGGTTCCTTTGGTACCCATGCTGGAGGACATGTTATGGCCAAGAAATTGTTGAGATCGGGGTATTATTGGATCACCATGGAATCCGATTGTTGTAAGTACTCCCGTAAATGTCACAAGTGTCAGATTTATGCCGATAAGGTTCATGTTCCTCCGAATCCATTGAGCGTCATGTCTTCACCATGGCCGTTTGCCATGTGGGGAATTGATATGATTGGCAAGATCGAGCCGACAGCTTCTAACGGTCATCGCTTCATCCTGGTTGCTATAGACTACTTCACGAAGTGGGTCGAAGCGGCATCTTATGCCAATGTTACCAAGTGGTAGCCCAGTTTATTAAAAGAGACATCATTTGTCGGTACAAAATTCCTGAAAGAATCATTACTAATAATGGTTCTAATCTCAACAACAAGATGATGGTTGACTTGTGTCGGGATTTCAAAATAGAGCATCACAACTCTTCTCCATATCGCCCGAAGATGAATGGCACCGTCGAGGCGGCCAACAAGAACATCAAGAAGATCGTGTAGAAGATGGTTGTAACATACAAAGACTGGCATGAGATGCTACCATTCGCTTTACATGGGTACAGAATGTCAGTGCGTATCTCAACAGGGGAAACCCCATTCTCACTGGTGTATGGTATGGAGGTAGTCCTACCAATTGAAGTGGAAATCCCCTCATTGAGGTTAATGATGGACATTAAGCTAGATGAAGCTGAGTGGCTCCGATCCATATATAATAAATTGAGCCTCATTGAAGAAAAACGTCTAGCAGCTGTATGCCATGGACAATTGTATTAGTGGCGGATGAAGCAGGCTTTCGATAAGAAGGTACGACCACAAAGGTACATACCAGGTGACTTGGTGCTGAAAAGGATTCTTCCTCCTCTTAACGATCACAGGGGAAAATGGACACCTAATTATGAAGGACCGTTCGTGGTTAAAAAGGTTTTCTCAGGTGGAGCCTTGATGCTGACAACCATGGACGGAGAAGACTTCCAATCCCCTGTCAACACAGACGCGGTAAGAAAATACTTTGTGTAAAACGAACTTGCTGGATAAAAACAGAATAAAGATCCAGGCAAAAATGGGCATCCCGGCGAGCCAAAAACAGAATAAAAGGCTCGGGAAAAAATTAGGGAAATCTTGAAAAAAATGTACACCCGCTGAGTTGAAAAGCCACGTCGGACAGCTCAGGCAAAAAGGGGTATCCCGGTGGATTGAAAACCTGAAAGGGCGATCCACGCAAAAGAGGGACTAACACAAACGACTGTGGTATGCGAGATTCATAACTCATCTGCAATTGAGGTTATTCTAAGGGTTGAAGACCAGTTCAATCACCTTTCTCAAGGGGCAGAGCGAGCAGATCGTTTTGAAGATATACGAGTCATAACCGGGTTGAAACTTGATGAGATCCACTTCTTACATTGCCAATAGGATAGTTTGTTTTCCTTTTTGGCTATTTCCTCTTTCCAGAGAATTGCTTCCTTTGTAATGCCTATTCATGGCCTTTTTTTTTTCCAAATCAATGAAAATTCAATTTCAGTCAACTTGTGACTATCTGCTTCTTGTTTTTGTTTTTCATCTAGCATTGATTGATTGCGAAAATGTTTAGCAAATTGTGATTTATATTGTGTTGTGAACATTTGAATGCTTTCTAACTCATGCAGGAGGACAAAAACATTTAATACAACTCTGAAAGGGTGTCAAGATGCCCAGATAAGGATTCATGCTATGAGCCTAAGACATACAGGTCCCAAACTAACTCTCCATGTTGCAGGCACTATCAATTGTGTTTATGCAGGTACAGGTGTTTCTAACAAAGCTAAAAGCAGATTTCCAGGAAGAGCATTTATGTACGCTTGAACAAGAACATGTGTCTTCCAAGGTGTCTCTAGTCATCCCCAGTAGAGTTGGAAGTTGAAATTTCTCCCAGCAAGGCAGCAGAATGTGGGTGTCCTCCCCAAGCAGAGACTTCCCTTAAATACAGGGGCAATCCCCAGTAGTGCAAGGAGTGTCTTTCCTCTCACATCAGTTTGCTTCCTCAGCAGAGTCATACCTCTGGTTCCCAGCCAAGTCAGGAGGTCTCCATTTCCCCACCAGAGTGCAAGAAGGGTCCATCTCCAGCAGGGTCTTGGCTCTCCCGTCCCAAAGTCCAATTTATTTTTGGTAGTGGCGGCAATTCAGAGCCGGTGTATCATTGTCAGCTTTCCCTGTAGAGCTGTTTCCTACTCATCAGGATGGATCAGATCAGTGCAGTGATCATCAGTTCCTCCCCAGCCAAGCCACCTAGGATATTTGCAGTCTCCTTGTCAGGAGATCCTTTGCATTTTCATACGCATAGTCATCATTGCTTCTGCATCCTCCAAAGCGTAGCATTTCCATCCTCATGGAGCATTACGCCATAAATCCAAGCATATGCATGCCAGCATGGGCCAGTTTTGAGGTGTTGCATACAACCTATAACATCTTTTCAACCTGAAGTATTTCCCGTAGAAGATACTTATACCATTTGCCAGACATCTTGGTCTTTCCAAGTCGATTTTGTTTTCTTTATGGCTTGGTCCTGCCCAGCAGTCATATTGTTGAGTTCCATTCCGCTAATGGTCTCGTTAAATCCTGTTTCGCCAACAGGCACCTTCCGTGGCTTGGTCCTGCCCAGCAGTTGCGTGTTTTCTTTATGGATTGGTCTTGTCCAGCAGTCATATTGTTGTGTTCCATTCTGCTAATGGTCACATTAAATCCTGTTTCTCCAACAGGCACCTTCCGTGGCTTGGTCCTGCCCAGCAGTCGCGTGTTTTCTTTATGGCTTGGTACTGCCCAGCAGTTCCATTCCGCTAATGGTCTCGTTAAATCCTGTTTCTCCAACAGGCACCTTCCGTGGATTTTTCCTGCCCAGCGGTCGCGTGTTTTCTTTATGGCTTGGTCCTGCCCATCAGTCATATGGTTGAGTTCCATTCTGCTAATGGTCTCGTTAAGCCCTGTTTCGCCAACAGGCACCTTCCGTGGCTTAGTCCTGCCCAGCAGTCGCGTGTTTTCTTTATGGCTTGGTCCTGCCCAGCAGTCATATGGTTGAGTTCCATTCCGCTAATGGTCTCGTTAAGCCCTGTTTCGCCAACAGGCACCTTCCGTTGCTTGGTCCTGCCCAGCAGTCACGTGTTTTCTTTATGGCTTGGTCCTACCCAGCAGTTATATTATTGAGTTCCATTCCGCTAATGGTCTCGTTAAGCCCTGTTTCGCCAACAGGCACCTTCCGTGGCTTGGTCCTGCCCACCGGTCGCATGTTTTCTTTGTGACTTGGTCCTTCCCAGCAGTCACGTTGTCGAGTTCTGTTTCGCTAACAGTCTCGTTAAGTCCTGTTTCGCCAACAGGCACCCTCGTTGTGGTTTGTTTCGCTCAGCATTCACAGTGCAGGTTTTTTGGCATTGGTTCTATTCCATCTAGTTCTATTTCCGCTACCTATTCAGAGGTCAAATCAAAAAATATAAGTAAAGGGAATATGGCATTTCTACTATCCACCGAGTTCAAATTTCCAGGTTTTATTCAAGTATTCAATCACTCCATACCTTGAATGTCTAAAAGCTCTCGCGATTATTCGTTCAGGCCTGCAGATGATTGAATAGGGGCAGCTGTAATACCTCAAAATTTCCCCTCTCATATCCTCAACATTTCGCATAGCATTTTGCATACATAGACTCATAAAATAACAAAAAACATTGCATCATGTAAAGCATAGCTGAGGAATAGGTATGTTGTCAAGGACTGGAGCAACTGAAGGCATTACAAAGACAATCAAAGGGCCACAAAGCTTCTCAACCTAATGCGAAGGGTCACAACATCCCACAAGTCTTCACTTGAAGCCACAAGCCATGGAAAGATTTGAGTTGATCATAGGAGGCAAGTAGTGCAATATTTCCTGATGAAAAGGCCAAATTAGGGTTTCACTTCTACTGGGCTTCTGCATGAATTTATGATTCAAAGAGGATTCCTTTGTGTTATATATGATGTCAAATTCCTAGGGTTCAAGTTTCATCCACAAATTCATTTTGGAAGAGGTTCGGCTGTCCAGATGACTGAAAATCGAGGAATCAGGGAAAAGGCAACCGAGCTAGGTAAAAAGGGTCGACTCCTGACTTTTAAGATCGAAATCATGGAATTAGGGTTACAATGATCCTATGGTTCAAATTTGGTCAAGAAATGATGGAGGAATCATAAAAAATCAAAAGAGAAAAAACAATCATTTGAAAAGTGGTTAATTTCACATTTCCCTCCATTTTTCCTTCCACTTTCTTTCCACATTTCCTTTCATTCTTTCCCTCTTGTTTATCCACTTCAATTCCACTCCATTTCCCTTGGATGCTTCTACCATGTTCTACAACATTCTAGAGTATTCCATGGAATATTCCAAGGAATATTCCCTCTCCAACCCTAACCCTAACTAACTACAAACCTAACTCCATGCCTAAACCTAGCTCCATTCCCAAACCTAGCTCCAAGCCTAACCTCTACATAATCATTAATCACTTCAATGTAAAGGGTTCCCAAGTTTCCAAATTTTTTCACTCTCTCACAATCACTTTTTCTCTCTCACTCTTCCTCCATTTTTCCTTTTCACCAAAGCTTTTGGAAGAAGCTCTTCAAGTTTCACATTGAAACTTGAAGAGCTTGAAGCTTAGCCTCCAACCTCCATTGATTTGTGGATTGTAGAAGAATGAGCTACTGATTTTTGAGAGGATTTCGACTTATCAGAAGTGCACAAAGGTTCAAGCATCAAGAACGTATTTATTTTGCGGGTTCGCGGTTTTCTTGGTTTTCTCTTTGATCAAGCTCCGATTCTTGCAACATCCACCGAAGCACTTCTCTGCTTCGTAGGTTGGTAATCTGAATCGCTTCTCCTTTAAGTTATTCTCTTCATCTTGCCATTTTGGCGTTCTTTAATTACTTTTCGTATTGCTTATGATCGATTGCGTTTTCGTTATGTGTTGCTTGCGATTTGTGATCTTTAATGGATTAGAAGTTAAGGTGTAGATAGTTATATGATCTAGCATGTGTAAATAAGCCCCAATTAAGTAGAAATTAGTGTTAACATGTTCCTAGGCATGTTGGAGATCATTAGAAGTGAGTTTGTGACCAAAATCACTTATTTCTAAACTTTGTTTCTCATTCTGATCAGTGTTAACCGGTTAACCATTTGGTTAACCGGTTAACGCGTGCATTTTAGCCACAAATCAGTGTTGTTTTAGGTTCGTTAACCAGTTAACCATTTGGTTAACCGGTTAACGCTATTAATTTTTGGAAGTTTTACTTATTTGATAGCTTAGCCTTGCTTTCTCGTGCCTCTAATGTTCATGCATGTTTAGGTACTGATTTTAAGGAATTTTTGGGTCTATTTCCAGTAGCCGATTCATTCATTTCGAGTTGTTTCGACGTGTTTCCGTTCATGTTACATATTATGCGTTTTTGTGTTCCTTTGTGTATAGTTTGATTTCTTGCATTTTTTTGCTATGTTTATGCATCATTTGGCATGTGAATAATCATGTTGCATTCTGTTTTTACATCTTTCGCATTGCGTTAAATCATTTTGCATTTCATTGTATCAATGTATGTTACATTTCACATAATCATGTTTGTATGTGCATTTAGTTACATTTGGTTGCATGCTTGATCATATCATTCACATCAACTCAAGTATGAATTTTGCATTGAGCTTGGCATTCTTGTTGATCTATCATATTGCATGTTCATGATCAATGCTCATTATGTTCATATGCCATGTTCATATGCCATATTTTGCATACTTGTTGCACAATCAATCATGTGGTGCATTCTTGCATAATCCTCCCAAAATAATTATGTCACTCATTTGTGTATGTTGATCTATGTCCTAATGCATATTCATGTTTAATTTAGTACATTTTTATTAAGTTTGTGCATTAAAAAAATGAAAATAACCAAATCTGTATTTTATATTTCATAGCTGACTTTGCATATAGGTGTTGTAGAATACATGCTGTTTGTCATGTTTGCATGATGTATTTGACTTTTTACACCTACCTTTTCATGCTGCATGCTGGCTGTAAAAAGTTGATTTGTGTTATTCATGGTTTTGATAGCTGTTTGTGTATTAGGGGCTGTTGTAGGTGCTGAGTTTTTGTTTTAGCATTTTTTTAGTTCTTCTAGAATTAAAATAGAATTTAGATTGAGCCCTAGAGTCATTAGGATTTAATTAGTGTATGCTTGCTTTATTATTTTTAATAAAATGCACACTAATCTTTGTTTTGTAGGGAGGGAAAGGTATGTCTCCTTACACCTTATCCTTTTAATTTTTTATACATTTTCTTTATGTATTTAATTCATTTTATCCTTCAATATTTGTGGTTGGTAGAGTTCCCCTTTGTTAGTACCAACTTATCTTCCTTAGGAAGTAAGTTGCATCCTTTTTCTTCTCTCTTTTCCTTTTGCTCTTTAGGATTAGAAAAGCCTCACTCACCATTAGGACCACCATTTTAATAAATAACTTAGGGTTGTGTCTTAGTCCCCCTTATAATTTTTCCTTTTTTCCATTGAGTCTTTCTCTTCCTCATCTTCAAACAAAATCCAAAAAGACTTAATAAATACATGAAAGGATCCCTTGTGTATAGCCTTATTCCATGGGGCACCTACATTCATTCCATCTTGGAATAGTGTGGGCTTGTCTAGCATGATGTACAAGTCTCATCAAGGGGTTAGTTCACAAAGAAAAAATCTAAAAGATACTTCTTCACAAAAACAACAAAAACACTTAATAAAGTTCAATAAGCTAGTGAACTTAAACCCTAATCCTAGGAAACAAGTATTGGATAAATTCTCCTTGCTTGGTGTGCTAGTTCTATTATTCCATCTTGGAATGTAGTAGAAAGTACACATTCCATGGAAAAGAGTTTGAATTCACTTCCTTGTGCCAAATTCATACAAAACTCTTAAAAAGAAAACAACAAGCAATAAGCGACTTTCCTACGGGAACTTCTTTTCTCATCTCATTCAGTCTGACGCGAACTCGCGACGACTTGTCTCACATGCAAGATGGTAAAAGCACTCGTACCAGACGAGCCTGCAACACCTGAGCATAGACATACGCGGTTCAAGCCATAAAAAACACAAATAGTTCCCGCCTTAGTTAGGCGAACTACGTCGACTCTGATCCTCATTATCCCGATGAGAAACATAGGCAGTGGGATAGGGCCCATTCGAGCACATTCTTTATTTTCCCTACATTTTCCCCCTCTGTTCTTTCTCTTTTCCAGTTCCTTTCTCATTTCAGTTCCCATTCCAGTTAGCAGTTTTGTTCAGCAGCATTCATATTTTCTCACCCTTTGAAACAAACAAGCAAGCGTGGATCCCGTCGGGTATGGTGGACAATCTGGGGTACCAATACCTTCCCAGGTCGTAACCGATTCCCGAACCCAGATCTTTGGTTTGTAGGACCTTTTCCTTTCCTTCTTCCTCAGGTTTGTGCAGCATTACCTTTCCATATTCCTTTGGGATAAAAATGCCTGGCTGGCGACTCTACCCTTTTCCGCGCCACTTTCGCGTTTGTACTAGGATGAAAATCCCGGGAGCGACAGAAGTGGACTCATAAATTTTATAATGGGCTTTGTGATATGGATTGGGAAAAAATGATTATATTCCAAATGGACTAATTTAAAGAAAAATAAAATAAATCATGAATGATTTAATTGGTCAATTAGGCTTAGTAGTGAAAAATGATTTATGACATGGATATTTGTATGGACTTGAATTTGTAATCGGGTGATTAATTAAGCTAAACTTGACAATAATTTGGTTAATTGGTACGGAAACAAGAATGTGGATATGAACTAAGAGTGAATTATGAATGTTAATGGATACGATTCTTGGATATTAACTTTGAAATGGGCCTGACACAATTGTTTTGACCAGGTGCGACTTCAATGAACTCGTATCTTCGAATTCCACTTTATCCATACGACTCAACTTAATGTGTTTAAATACACTCAAATGTTTAATCTGTATCGAACTTGTATTTTCAATGAATACCCAAACTTCAGTCCACTTCAATCTTGAACCTCATGAACTTGTACCATCAACAACGGATAACCAAGAGAACCAAAATGACTTGATTATCATATGAGTCCACCACTTGATCTCGTGTACCATGAATATCATGATACCTTTGATATGAACCCTTGAACACCATTTTCCATTGATTAATATCAACAAACTCATATCAGAGATTAAACCCTTGAACCACTTCTATTGAGTGCAATAGCCAGATAAATCATCTCTTAATAGAAAATTCAATCATGAGAAAATGCCTTGATTCAATATCTTCAGAGCTCAATGATGCAGGATTATGAATGTTATGATCCAATGTGAGATGCAATGTGCATGTGAAGCATAAAGCCAATTAGTTGGTAATAAATATGAAGGCAAATTTTGGGGTGTTACAGAATCCACAATTGACTTTTCTTTCTCCACAGTTGACTTTTACTTAGATCACAAGTAACTGTCTGATTGAAAACCTTCCTCAAGGAACCAATGCACCAAATTTCATTCATGAATACTTGGTAACATATAGAAGACCATGGGGACAAGTTAGAACCAAAAATCCTTCAAGATATCCCTTGGAACCAAAACCCTAATTTGGGCTAGGTGTGTAGGAGATGTTGCACTACTTGACTTTTTGATCAATCCACTTCTTCTGGTGACTTGAAGTATAATTTGAGGTTGTATGGGATGTGAGAGAACTTTGAGACTTGTTGATACACTTGACTCTTGTTCTTGGCCTTGGATGATCATACACTTTGTTGAACCACTAACCCCATGCCTTAGGCTTCAACTAATGAATGTATGCTTTCTTTTCTTTTGATTCAAATGTGTCGCTCCCACCAAAATGACACCTGGTCAGAAGGGGTACAGACGCGAACGGTCGGCGAAAAGAGAAATGAATAGAGTCGCCAGCTAGGCATTTTAATCCCGAAGGAAAGGTAATGCTGCATAGACCTAGGAAAGATATAGATAAGACGACTACGAACCAGAAAGACTGAGAAAGGGGGTTGGTTACAACCTGGGAAGGTATTAGCACCCAGATTGTCCGCCGTACTCGACAGGATCCACGCTCAAAAGATTTGTGTTTTAAAGGGGTAGTGTCAGTGCAATTTGTGTATCAAAGCTGGAAAAAGAATGCAGGTGTCAGTGTAAAAAAGATGTGAGGTGTATAAGTGAGGTGTCAGTGTGAGAACCAGAATGAAATGCCCAAGATAATGAGGCTAAAAGAATAATACTGGAGGAGGGGGGAATATACAGAGACTTTTGTTCGATAACTGTTAAGTTATGCCTACGTATCCTCTCGTGCAATGAGGAAGTTAGAACACTGTAGTTCGACTCAAAGAGACTAAAAGGTAAATTGACTTGTGAACTGCTTACTTGTCTATGCTCAAGTGTATGACCTGTCTGGCTCAGGTGCAAACTGTCTTGCATTAGACGGAAGAAACAAGTTCTCGTTTGTGAGTGAATATGATGAGAAAAGAATCCCGAAGGAGACGATTATTGTTTGTTTTTGTGTTTTCAGTCTTTTATTGCTTTTTGGATTTTGTCATAAGTTAATGAGCTTAAGCCTAAACCAATGGGTTAGTAAACTCATCACATCCTCCCTCTGATTAGGGGTAATGAGAGTACCTTAAGTGTGAAGTCAGCATCTCACACTTAATCACCATGGTGTAAGATTAAGATCATTAACCTACTTGTGATTATTTAGATGTTTTTGGTGTTTTTGTTTAGTGTTAAGTAATGAGTTTAAGCCATAATCAAGGATTTAATGGACTCATTACACCATCCTAATAGAAGGATAATAGATGAGAACATTTAAGCTGAGAAAGACTCCTCAACTTAATCCATGATTAGGGATTAACTTCATGACAAAACAAAACCTTTATTAGATGGATTTTAGTTAATGATAAGATGAAAAAGTGAGTTTTATGGTTCGTAAGACAACTTGAGGGGGACTTGTCCATTAACACTAGGGTTAGTCCTTCTTAACCAATTAAGGAAGAATTAGAACCCTAATGCAAGGCCCAAGTTACAATCTTGATGTCTTAGTGATTATTAGGTGGATTGATTAAAGGATTTAAACACATTAAGGGTTTAACACTTAGGATTAAAGTTATACACTCCATCCTAATAGAAGGATACAGGCATAACCCTAATCACAAAGCCTTAAAGCCTTAAGGGTTTAGTCCTTGATTATGAGGTGAGAAGAGAGGACTCAAAGATGACACAAAGGTAAAACTAATGAGGGACTAATCAAACCCTAATTTTTATCATACTTGGAGATCCTAGGGTTTATGAGGCTTAAGAAAGAAAGAATCTTCAAAGAGCCACCAAGGAGAGAAGCAGATGAGAGGAGAAAGAAGCAGAGAGAAGCAAGACAACTTGCTTCACTTAAGAAGACAAGTTGCTTGAAGGAAGAAGGTGGGAAAGAGCATGAATGAGCATGCTCACTCTAAAACACAAGATAAAATGCAGCAATGGTGCATAAAAGAGATTGTGAGAAGTGAAGGCAAATTCAATTCTCAAACAACTTACCACCTGAAATGTTAGCCAAAAAAATGAAATGCAATGCAAATGAGATGCAATGTCATGATGAAAACCAAAACTAGAAGCATGAGTGTGATGTTAATGATGCTAAGAGATGATACAAACATGAGGCAAGGCATGAGAATGATCAAACAAACATAAGGATTCAAATGAGGCATGCTTTGAACCAAGAAAGTACATGAAAAGTTATGAAATGTAATGGACATATAACATAGCAAAGGAATGATGCAATGATCAAACATAATTCTAATATGTCCTAAGATGTCTTATGAATCAAATGGATGCACAAAATGTCATGGCAAGTCATTGGATGCAAGCAAATGAGAAATGGATGCAAAGGAAGGCACAAATTAGGGTTTCATGCATCATGCAAAGCAAAAATCCAAAACCAGAAGCAAACAACATGATAAAAATTTGAAAATGCAATCAAAGATACCCTAAACCTATACAAACTTACTGCCCAAAGGAGAGGGTCCAACTCTTAACCTAGTGAAAGTTATGAATTTCCTAAGGTTGCTAGGGTTTTGGGATACCTCATCAAGTAAAATGCCAAACAAAATGAAAATGCAAGATCAATTCAAACCAATTTTATCCTATAAACTACATGCTATGCAAGATGCAATGCCAAAAGAATCATCATCCAACTCTCAATGCTTAGGCAGAAAGAAATTTTTGAAGTTTGAAGCAAAATATTGCCTAAAAATGAAATTAAATCCAATGAAAATGATCAAAAGACATCAAGAGTAAAAAAGAAATTTGGTTTGAGAGTTGTACAATGTTTCTAAATGTTTTTAAATGCTATGTGATTTTTTTTGTGATTTTTAAATACCTAAATGTATTTTTAATTAATTAATTTCCATTAATTAATTAAAAATAAAAATTTAAATGATTTAAAAATAATTTTTAATGCGAAAAATGAAAATAAAAATATTTTTGTGTTCTGAAAATTCATGAAACCTTTGACAAAAATTTTCATAATTTTTTAATGATTTTAGCTATTTTAAAATAAATGTGCAAAACAAATGAATAAAAATGAAATAAAAATACAAATAAAAAGAAAGTCAGCGCATCCTAAGGCTGACATTTAAACTGGGCATGGAGGGAAAGACTGCGCGCCAGATCCTGTGGCTCTCATTCAAACTGGCCAGATTAAATTAAAACTTAATTAATTAGATTAATGACGTGGATTAGGGCTTAAGTGATGAATCTGGACCCTTCGTTTGCGCGCGGGTCAATGGAAGTCAACCAGATCTAAGGCCTATATTCAAACTGAACCCTAAACGTGATTAACACATTAATGACATTCAGGTCACCGGAGAAGAGCTCCGGTCGTCTTCTCCAGTGACATCCTTCCCTGAAAATCCCAAACTCACTCCCTAGGTTATTTCTGGAGCTCTAAAGCTCCAGATCACTTCCTCTCATCCCCCTGAACCTGAATCCACCTTCAAAACTCATTTCTTTTCACTCAATCCCATGATTCGAAGAAGAACATAAATATGGAAAAAATTTCAGACAAGCAATACAGTTTCATTTCTCAACCATTTTCAATAATTCCAAGTTCAGTGTGATCAGTGAAGCATGCTTAATCATTTTGAAACAAAAAATAAGAGTTCTGGAAAAATGTTTCAAGGAGGTACCTGAGCTTGAGCTTTCTCAGTTCTGGATTTTCAGGCCTCCTCTTTTTGTGCAGACCACTCCCCTTGAACTCCTGATGAAGTTTTGATGCTTGGGAGGAATTTCTTTTGGCTGATTTGAGAGTTTGCAAGCCAACTGGTCAGAAATCGTGTTTGGTTTATGGGAGGTTCTTGGCTATTTTGATGGGTGGTTTTGGGTCAGTGAATGATTTAGAAATGAATGGTGGTGTTTGTTTGAAGATTGAGTGGCTGAGTTGGGAGATTCGAAGGGTTTTGCAAGTTGGAGAATTTTTGGTAACTATGGCAATCTGAGGTTTCAACCTTTGTTGTTGTGTGTTATGGCTTGGGTTTGATCCACATATCAACTTGTGATAGGTCTGTGGAGTGGTTGTGCCCTATTGTGATTGGTATGGGTCTTTATGCAAAAATTCAAGTTTTGTGTAAGAGAGGTATGGGTCAATGGTAGTCCAAGGACAATAGGGGTGTCCTACGCAGCAAGGAATGAGGAGGGCCATGGGATCAGTTTTGAAGCCAATTAACAAGTGGATTAGGGTTTGTATGATGTTTTGCATCTTTGTGACTTTTTGCCCCTTTTGAAGTTTCTTGATCCATAAGTCATGAAAATAGGCAAACTTTTGGTGCATTCTGAATTTTAGGCAATGGTTTATGTTTGTGCAAAGATTAGAAGTCCATTTGAAAGCACAATTTGCCTTGGCAAGGGATTTTGCAACTTTGCCTCTTTGGTACATAACTTGAAATTATGTGATTTTTCCCAACTTTGACAAGCCATAACTTTTGATCCAAAATGAATTAGCATGAGTTCTTGTACTTTTTGAAAAGGGAATGATCCATTCTACAACTTTCATGACCAAAGTTTTCACATTTGAAGCATTTTTTAATCAAAAAAGAAAGGCTTGAAAAAGTTTCCCAAAATGGCAAGTTTCCATTACAAGTCATTTTCCCAAAAAGGCAACTTTGCAAATGGATTGAAATTCTTCAATTTTGTGAACTTATAACATCTTCTATGATCAAATAAAGATCACACACAATCAAAATGATGAAGAACACCCCTTGGTTGGGTCATTGGGGGCCTCAGATGCCCTGATTTTGCACTGACTTGTTCAAGAAGTCAACTCTTGATTAGATGCCTTCCCCCTGGAATTTCTTCATGAAACTTGATATGCATGATCCTTATAACATATAGAGACCAATAGAAACAAGAATGACCAAAAAATTTGGAGTTATGGCCTCTGAAACCAAAACCCTAATTCTAGGTCATCTGTGCAGTTAAACCTGGCTCTGCTTCCATGCCTTTCCCAGTTCTTGTGATTCTTTGACTTTATTGACTTTGTGAAGATACAATATGATGCTTGAACATACATGGACCCCTTTGAAATGATTGAAGCCCTTTGGAGTGGCTCAAATGGCTCTTGGATTGCTCAGATCACAAACCCTAGATGCAGATGACTTAGAACTAATGCAGTGAATTAAAGATGTGGTATGAGATACTATGATTGAACTTATGCATATGAAAAGATCACAAGCCATGGCGTGGATGGGTGAGGTCAAATTTGGGGTGTTTACAGCTGCCCCTATTCAAGCATGAGTTAGCTGTGCAGGATGTAAGCAACGGCTTAACAGGCAAACAAGATAACTTGTGGTTGAATACCAAAGACAGTCCAGAATTTGCACTCACAGAAATGAAGAAGAAAAGGGATATAGATTGTAAAGGAAAAGAAAGTATGATTATAGAGTGCGGGCGATGGAGGACGACCGTCGAGCAGAGGACGACTGCTGGGGAAAGAGCAATGACGGGGACGACCGACATGCTGGGGATATAAGATATTATGATGGGGACGGCCATCAAGTAAAGCTATAAGACTCTCTGGGGATTATGAAATAAACGATGAGGTACAGTCATCAAAGGTGAAGGACGATCACCCAGCAGGGGACGGCTGCTCTGTTGGGGACACGATGAGGGACGGTCATCTAAGGTGAAGGACGATCACCTGGCAAGGTACGGTTGCCAAAAGTATCACGACATAGGACGAATGTTGGATAAAAAGGTCGACGATGGGGACGGCCATCGGATAAGCATGATGAAGGACGATCATCAAGAGGTGAAGGACGATCACCTAGCAGGGTACGGCTGCTCTCAAGGTTTATCATGACATAGGACGAATGTCAGATAACAAGATCAATGATGGGGGCGGCCATCGGATAAAATGATGAAGGAAGATCATCAAGAGGTGAAGGACGATCACCTAGAAGGGGACGGCTGCTGAAAATATCACGACATCGGACGAATGTCGGATAGAAAAGGGGTTCTAATGAATAGAGACTCCACTGGGAATGATGAAGGACGATCATCAAAAAAAGGTGAAGGACGATCACTTGGCAGGGTACGGCTGCCGAAAAGGTATCATGACATAGGACGAATGTCAGATAGAAAGGAAATAGTTTAGCAAGTTTTGTTGGGGACCTTGCTGGGGAATAGTAAACACGAACGAGTGTTTACATCCAAGAAATGAAAGGTATAAGTGTTTGGCACTGTGTATAGATTAAAGATGCGGACGAGCATCCTTAAGACTATGATACGGACGAGTATCGGGTAGAAACAAACGCTTGACGCATGTTCAGAGATGATGATACAGACGAGTACCAACTAGTTAACAAAGAACACGGACGAGTGTCGATTCTGAGGGGATATGAGTGGTGTATACAAGATACGGACGAGTATCTGTATGAGTAAAAAGTATGAGTAACAAGTATGAGTAAGACACGGACGAGTGTCTATCTTGCTGGAGAGAGTGCGACATGGACGAGTGTCGGAAAAAGTGTATTATAAACAAATATATGATTTACAAAGCGGGTGTCAAGGAATTGTGTATATATGTATCTGTGAGTGCAAAGGGGGCGCTTTGGCTTTCTGCTGGGGATATGACACGGACGGGTGTCAGAAAGTATCTGTATCCTTAGGAAAAGTGCCTTGGCTCTCTGCCGGGGAATCCGGGGAGTTTTCTGTACATCATTGATGAATTGCCAGCATTTGATTCAGAACACGGCTTATGATTATGCAATATGTTTGATCTTTGCTGTAATGCTCCGTTTTTAGACGGAATGCTACGCTCTGTAGGGAAAATATGATGTGAATGCTATGTTTATGCAAAGATGCCGATCCGAGGTCCGGATCCCATTGCTGTGAAGATCTCTGGCTGATCTGCTTGAAGAATATCCCAGCTGGGGAGGAGATCACTGGTTGATCTGTCATGTATGACTTTGCTTGGGGGAATAGGTCATTGATAGACATATCCTTGTAATGGGGGACCCAGCTGGGGGTTTGTAGAAGCTTCCTTCACTCTATTGTGATTCCTTCGCGCGTTGCTCTTCTGGATAGAGGTTGACACTCTGTGGGGAGATGGTTCCTTGGTTGGCACTTGGCTGAGGAGGAAATGACAAATGGAAACTCAGCTGGGGAGAAAAACACCTCCGGTGCTAAGACTGAGTAGATAATGATTTTCCAGCTTGCTGGGATGAAGCTTTCATGCCCCATGTTGTGCTTTGAATACCTGCAATCCTGAAAAGACAAAGAAACGCACAAGTAATCCCGAGGTATCCTTTACCGGATTCCATCCTAAGAGTTTAGGCACTCCCGGGAGTAAGTATGTTTCCTGCAAGCACGATATTTGAAAGAAGCATCTGTATTTATGCAACCAGTATCTTAAAGACATCGGACGTTTTTGCAAACGAAAAATAGAATGTACGAGACGAAACATGACTGAAAATCTGATTTTATTAATTTGTGTGCCCTGAATTGGCAAAATACAGTCAAAGAAACAAATCCCTGAAATGAGGAGATTGTTACAAATTGAGAAACAAAAGAGGTTGGCAGTGTTGATGATTCTTCAAGGAGCTTCCCTTTTGCTATGACTCGTATGACATTTGACGTTCTTCTCGTCTTGCTTTCTGAAGAAGGTTGATTCTGACCGACGTTCGAACCTTTCGAAGCCTACCAAGTTGTAAGTGATACAGACGAATTCAGAATGCAGTTGTTCGCTTATTCCCTTATTTTGCATGGATCGCCCTTTCGGGTTTTCAATCCATCGGGATACCCATTTTTTGCCTGAGTTGTCCAAGGCGGCTTTTCAACTCAGCGGGTGTACATTTTTTATTTATTTCCCTTATTTTTGCCCGAGTCTTTCATTCTGTTTTTGACTCGCCGGGATGCCCTATTTTTGCCTGGACTTACATTCTGTTTTTATGTCCAGCGGGTCATTTTACGCGAAGTATTTTTTAACTGCATCTGAATTCACAGGGGACGGGAAGTCTTCACCATCCATAGTGCTGAGCATCAGTGCTCCACTAGAGAAAACTTTCTTTACTACGAATGGCCCTTCATAGTTCGGAGTCCACTTGCCCCTGTGGTCTGTATGAGGAGGGAGAAGTCTTTTCAGCACAAGATCTCCTACTTGGTACTCTCGGAGCCTAACTTTCTGATCAAAGGCTTTCTTCATTCTTTTCTGATACAGCTGCCCATGACAGATTGCAACCAATCTCTTTTCTTCAATCAGATTCAGTTGTTCGTATCGGGATCGAACCCACTCTGCTTCATTCAACTTAACATCCATCAGTACCCGCAGGGAAGGTAATTCCACTTCAACAGGTAGGACTGCCTCCATACCATACACAAGCTGATACGGTGTTGCCCCAGTGGATGTCCTGATTGACGTACGGTACCCATGCAAGGCAAATGGTAGCATTTCATGCCAATCTTTATAGGTAACTACCATCTTCTGCACAATCTTCTTGATATTCTTGTTAGCTGCCTCAACAGCGCCATTCATCTTTGGCCTGTAAGGAGAAGAATTGTGGTGTTGGATCTTGAAGTCCCGACATAGCTCTGCCATCATTTTGTTGTTCAAGTTGAAACCATTATCAGTAATGATTCGCTCGGGTACTCCATACCGACAAATGATATCTCTCTTCAGAAATCGGGCTACCACTTGCCTTGTAACATTTGCATAGGAGGCTGCTTCAACCCACTTGGTGAAATAGTCAATGGCTACCAGGATGAATCTGTGGCCATTTGAAGCAGTCGGTTCAATCTTGCCAATCATGTTAATGCCCCACATGGCGAAGGGCCAGGGTGAAGACATCACATTCAGAGGATTCGGAGGCACATGCACTTTATCCACATAAATCTGGCACTTATGGCATTTTCTAGCATAGGCACAACAGTCTGCATCCATTGTGATCCATTAATAGCCTGATTTCAACAACTTTTTAGCCATTGCATGTCCTCCAGCATGGGTACCAAAAGATCCTTCGTGCACCTCGTGCATCAACAAGTCTGCTTCTGTTCTATCAACGCATCTGAGGAGTACCATATCAAAGTTTCTCTTGTACAGGGAACCATCAGCATTCAGAAAGAAACTACCAGCTAGCCTTCTTAATGTCTTCTTGTCATTGGAAGATGCCCCAGGTGGGTATGTTTGATCCTCTAAGAAGCACTTAATGTCATGGAACCAAGGCTTATCATCCTTAACAACGTCTGCTGAGAACATATATGCTGGTCTGTCAAGTCTGGATACTGAAATTTGAGGCACAAAGTTGGCAGCTTGAACTTTGATCATGGATGAAATGGTAGCCAGAGCATCTGCAAACTGATTCTCGTCTCGAGGGATATACTCAAGCTTGACTGTTGTGAAGAAAGTCAATAACCTCCTTGTATAGTCCCGATAGGATATTAGATGATCCTGGTGTGTGTACCATTTGCCGTTGGTTTGATTAACTACCAGAGCTGAATCTCCGAACACAGTCAAAGTCTTGATCCTGAGGTCAATGGCTTCCTCAAGACCCATAATACAAGCTTCGTATTCAGCTTCGTTGTTAGTGCAGTTGAAAGTGAGTTTTTCCGAGAAAGGCATATGAACCCCCTTAGGTGTAATGAGTACTGCACCAACACCACGACCATTCATGTTAACAGCCCCATCAAACATCATAGTCCATTCTTCTTCTGGGTCAGGCCCTTCAGTGTGAACGGGCTCCTCATGATCTTTTGCTTTAATGAACATGATGTCTTCATCAGGGAAGTCAAATCTCATAGGCTAGTAATCATCAATAGGTTGCTCAGCAAGATAATCAGACAATACACTGCCTTTGATGGCTTTCTGAGATGTGTACTGGATGTCATATTCTGTGAGGATCATTTGCCATCTTGCAACCCGTCTGGTAAGTGCTGGCTTCTCAAAAATGTACTTGACTGGGTCCATCTTCGAGATCAACAAAGTAGTGTGGGTCAACATATACTGCCGTAGTCGGTGAGCAGCCCACGCTAAAGCACAGAAAGTTTTCTTGAGCAGTGAATAACATTGTTCACAGTCGGTAAACTTTTTGCTTAGGTAGTAAATTGCATACTCTTTTCGACCAGACTCGTCATGTTGACCCAGCACACACCCCATTGACTCTTCTAATACTGTCAAGTACATTATCAGAGGTCTTCCTTCGACTGGAGGCATAAGTATTGGAGGTTCTTGTAAATATTCCTTGATCTTGTCAAAAGCCCTCTGGCAGTCTTCGTTCCACCTGACCGTTTGTTCTTTCCTTAATAGCTTGAATAAGGGTTCACAGGTTGCTGTAAGGTGAGATATGAACCGTGAAATGTAGTTCAATCTACCTAGGAAACCTCGAACTTCTTTTTCCGTCTTTGGTGCAGGCATGTCTTGAATGGCTTTGAGTTTATCAGGGTCAACTTCAATCCCTTTTTCACTTACAATAAATCCCAGCAGTTTACCGGAACGTACCCCGAATGTGCATTTGTTGGGGTTTAACTTCAGTTGGTACTTCCTCAGACGCTTGAATAACTTCAACAGATTCACCAGGTGGTCTTCTTCTGTGAGGGACTTGGCAATCATGTCATCCACATAACATTCAATTTCTTTATGGATCATGTCGTGGAATAATGTTACCATAGCCCGTTGATAAGTTGCACCAGCATTCTTCAATCCGAATGGCATCACCTTATAACAGAACGTGCCCCAAGGTGTGATGAAAGTTGTCTTCTCCATGTCTTCAGGTGACATCTTGATCTGATTATATCCTGAAAATCCGTCCATGAAGGAGAACACCGAGAACTGAGCCGTATTATCAACCAATACATCAATGTGAGGTAAAGGGAAATCATCTTTCGGGCTGGCTCTGTTCAGATCTCGGTAGTCTACACACATTCTCACCTTGCCGTCTTTCTTAGGCACAGGTACAATATTAGCAACCCACGGCGGATAGCTAGTTACAACAAGGAAACCGGCGTCCCACTGTTTTTGTACCTCTTCCTTTATCTTCATTGCTATATCTGGGCGAGTACGGCGCAATTTCTGTTTTACTGGCGGGCAGTCTTCTTTTAAAGGCAGCTTGTGCATGAGAATATCGGTGTCCAACCCTGGCATATCCTGATAAGACCAAGCAAAGACATCCACATACTCCCGAAGCATATCAATCAGTTGCTCTTTCACTGAATCTTGTAGGCAGGCCCCAATCTTAACTTCGTTCACATCTTCTTCTGTACCAAGATTAACCGTTTCGACCTCCTCCTGATGAGGAGTGATAACCTTCTCCTCTTGCCTTAACAACCTGGCTAGCTCTTCAGGCAGCTCATAGTCTTCCTCAACCCCTTCATCAGCTTGATTGATTGGATTGTCAAAGTCATACGAAGCCATAGCAGTGTTGTTGTCGGTGCAGTCTGAAAGGCACTCTCTGCAAGGGTTTAGATTGTTCATTTTAGTGATTGATTTTAATCTTGTTTAGAAAAAGTGAAATGAAATTATCATTTTGGAAAACATTGCCATTTTATTTTTGTACAAAAAGAAAAATGAAAAACAGTGAGCGAAAAAGGAAAAGACTCATTTGCAAAAGATGTCCGATATTCATTGATTGATCTGTTTGCACAAAATTACAAGATGGCCCGATTACAAAATGAGTCTTGACATCTTGGGCAAGATGCAAGACTTGATGCATGCTTAAAAATACAGGAAATAATAATTACTCTGCAGGAGTAACCCTTATAATTTCCTGGGAAGACCAGTTAAGGACTTGGTTCCCCGGGATCCTTGGACGTATCCAGCTCTCCAGGTTGCGGTCGCTTTCCTCTTCGTCTTCCAAGTTGTTCACTGCATCCGGGGTGAGCATTCCCCCGCTGACAAAACTGGGCTTCTTGGCAGCCTCTGATTGATCTTGTTGAGTTGGTTTGTAACCCAACCCAAATCTGTCCTCTTTCTTCTCCACGGGCAGCAGCTTGCCCCAGCCTTGGGCAGTCCCCTCTTCAACAACCTTCCGGGCTTGTTGATAAGACGTCATGGAGGTTCCCAGTACAGCAGATGCTTCATTTATGTTTAGGGCCTCAAACCCTTGGCTCATAGTTTCATGGATCTCTCCATCCATTTCAATATACTTATACGTAGCGAGATGGCTAACAAAGATGTCTTCTTCACCACAGATGGTGATGATCTGGCCTTCCCACTCGAATTTCAGCTTCTGGTGAAGGGTAGACGTAACAGCGCCAGCGGCATGGATCCACGGTCTACCCAACAAACAGTTGTAGGCCGGCTGAATGTCCATCACATAGAAGTTAATTTTAAAAGTCTGCGGGCCGATCATCACAGGCAGATCAATCTCTCCAAGCACTGATCTTTTAGAGCCATCAAATGCTCTCACCACTAAATTACTTGTGCGCAGTGCCAAGCCATCATACTCCAGCTTCACCAAGGCTTTCTTTGGTAGAACATTGAGTGAAGACCCAGTGTCCACCAGTACATGGGATAGAACAGCACCCTTGCATTCTAGAGTGATGTGTAAAGCCTTGTTGTGGTTACGTCCCTCAGTCGTTAAGTCAGCATTGGTAAAACCCAGTCCATGACTGGTATTGACATTTGCCACCACAGTTTCTAGCTGATTAACAGTGATATCCTCGGGCACATATGCTGCGTGCAGGACTTTTAGTAATGCATTCCTGTGAGCTTCAGAACACATCAGTAGGGATAATATGGAGATTTTCGAGGGGGTTTGGTGAAGCTGATCCACCACCTTGTAATCACTTCTCTTTATAATTCTCATAAACTCGTCTACATCTTGTTCAAAAGATGTCTTCTGAGTTTCCTTGATAATTGGTTCTTCAGATATTACACTCTTCCCCTTTGCTTTGGCAGCAGCTTCTTCTTCGGCATTAGGTCTTTGCAATTGTGAGGCAAAAAGGCGTCCGCTTCTGGTGAAGCCTCCGCCTCCCCCAACATTTTCAATCTGTGGAGTAGAGGCTGAAGAATCCAAAGTGATTTTCTCCCCGTTGCAGTAGAGGTCAGAGCCATAATGTCAAGGTATGGCATTACTGCTTTCATATGGAACTGGTCCAGGCACCGTGATGGTAACTGGACTGACTGCTGCAGAGGAGGGTACTGAAATGGTGTGCGGATTGTAGTAAATGGTGACTGGTGACCTGGCAGGAGGTGCCACTGTTTGTTGCTGAAAGTTGTTGTTTGGAGGAACATCTGAGGGATCATAGTAAATGGTGACTGCTGAGATATCCTCATTAGTTTCTATTGGCGTTGTAGAAGATTCTGTTGAACAAAGGGATGCTGATGTTGTAGAAGAAACGGTTGTTGATATCTGATTTGTTGAAGTGATGGATGAAGCCATTGTTGATGATATTGATGAATTGGTTGGAATGATTGTTGCTGCATTTGTAGAAGAATCAGGAATTGTTGTCAAAGGATTTGCTGGATTTGTAGGCGCCGTTGTTGTGATCTGAAGTATACCACTTTTGATAAGACCATCTATGCCGCTTCTCAAGTTATCACACCCATTAACCGAAATGTTGCAATACCCACAACCGAGCTCACACCCGGGGAACATCTGGCACTCTAGAAGCTGAGCTTTAATTTCGACCAGAGGTGTCCGAATCTGTCCAACACTGGTGATTAAGAAAGGTGGCTTGTCTTCCTCAATGGCATTAATTCTTGGTCCTCCATGATTGGGCATGGGATTCTTGGTGACACTTGGAGGGGGTGCAAAGTTGAGGGCTTTAGAATCCACCAGGTCTTGGACTTTCATTTGCAAGGCCCTGCATTTCTCAGTATTGGGGCCAGGTGCATTGGAGTGGAAAGCACACCTGGCGTTGACATCATAATTCCTTGAGAGATTGGAGGGATCTGGTGGTGCCAATGTCCTTAATTCAACCAAGTTGAGTTTCAGGAGTTGTGGCAATAAGGCAGCATAAGGCATAGGGATAGGGTCAATCACCCTATTGGCCTGTGATGGTCTTTGCTGAAAGGGTCTTTGTTGTTGATTGTTGTTGCTATTGTTGTAGGCTCTTTGAGGAGGATACTGAACTTGTTGCTGATAGTGTGGTTGTTGTTGTGGTTGATATGTCGATTGCTGAGGAATCGGAGCTGGAATAGTGACAGCTGCTACTGATCTGTGGATATACTGAGGTCTGCCCCTGCTGGCATGAATGGCATTTGTCTCACCTGTTCTTCTAGGTCCCACAAAAGGCTTCCTGGGATTACTGGACGAACTTGCACCGTTATCAGA
This sequence comes from Lathyrus aphaca, assembly GCA_963966055.1. Taxonomy (NCBI): domain Eukaryota; kingdom Viridiplantae; phylum Streptophyta; class Magnoliopsida; order Fabales; family Fabaceae; genus Lathyrus; species Lathyrus aphaca. The sequence continues at coordinate 279,565,182 of OZ014520.1, read as the reverse complement.
AATCTTACCCATCTTCAGAAGGCTTTCAATTCTTTCTCCAGCTATAACTACGTTCGCGAAGCTGGTGGAAGAAAAGGCAGCTAGCCTATCAATATATGTTCCTTGCAGAGTATTCATAAACATGTCAGCCATTTCTCTTTCCGACATGGGTGGCTGGACAGCAGCAACAAGCTGTCTCCACCTTTGGGCATATTCCCTAAAGCTTTCCCTGGAGGATTGAGACATTCCCATCAAGAGGGTCCTGTTAGGAGCCATGTCCAGATTGTATTGGTACTGCCTGATGAAGGCTTCAGCTAGGTCCTTCCAGCATCTGATAGTAGCTCTGGTTAAGTGTGAGTACCATTCCCTTGAAGCCCCAGTCAAACTATCTTCAAAATAAAACATCCACAGTTTTTCATCCATGGTGTATGCCTTAAGTCTCCCCAGAAAGGACTGCAAGTGAGTTCGTGGACAGGAAGTGCCATTGTATTTCTCGAAGCACAGGGGTTTAAACTTGTGGGGAATTCTTACCCCATCCACTAACCCCATATCCATGACATCAATACCCAGGGAATTTTGGGACTCCAAAGATCTCAACTTCTCAACAATTTCATCAAACCTCCTATCATAAGCTTCATCCCCAGCTCCCATTACAGTAAACTGCTCCTCTTGAGGATCTTCTTGCAAGATCCTGCCTGCAGTAGTATTTCCTTGTACATTACCCGGGATGTTGACTTCCGAATGTAGATGAGGCCCATATACTGGTGGGTTAACATGAGGCTGACCCCTTTCATTGTTACTTGTTCCTCCGGTTCCCAGATGGGGTTCTTCCGGGGTTTGTCTTTCTACCAATGCCCTCAACCTTTCTTGACTTTGGGCCAAGCCATTCATTACTTCCATGAATTGGGTCATTTGGTTTCTCATCTCCAGCCTTTCATTAGCCATCTGAGTTCTGACCTCTGTCAGATCTTGCTGTACTTGATCCATTTGGATACCAGGAAGATTGTTGCGAGTAGGATACCGGTGCGGACGGTTGAGAGGGAACACCCGACGGCGAGCAATAATTTCTGAATCGCAACAGAGTTAGTAACAAACAAAACAAAATCCTACAAAACAAAACAAGAGTTAGTATGCAATGCAGTATGCTTATTTATTTTCTAAGGTATCCGGCTTGGCTCTTGGTTATGACCTTTCCAGACCCTGAGGAAGATGCTTTGATGTTGCTTGAGAAAAGAAACTCAAATGAAACAAATTGACAAATACATTACAAATGGTGGATCATACATAGTTTTGTTTTTTACAACACATGCCCCTGAGGGGTCAAAATACAACATAAAAAGAAAAGTACATGAAATGGAAATAACAACAAGAAAAGAAGTCAAACATCTAATCCAAACTCATCCTCCTTAACCTCCTTCAAAAGTGCTTCAGTTACAGGACCAGCCGGGTGCTCTGTAATGTTTTTGATAAGAAGGTTTCTGGTGGCAATAGCAGTGGTCAGCTTCTTGTGCCTGTCTTGGTCCTTTGACCTCTTCAAACCAGCCCTAAGTTTCAACTCTGAAATCTCCTTCTGGGCTGCTAGCAGAGCCTCCTATTGTTTCTTTTCATTAGCCTCTAACTGCTCAATCCTGGATTGAGTTCTCTTATCTTCTTGAGTACGAGCCTCAGTGATCCTGACCCACCTAGCTTGACTTTCTTGCAGATAGAGATCAGTCCCAGCCTTCTGAAACTGGGCCTCTTTACAGGCATTCTTCAATATTTGCTCCCCAGCTCTTGATTTCTTGATTTAGTCCTCTGCTTTCTCAATCTTGGCCAGATGTTCCACCTTAAGCTTCTCCAACCTCTCAATGTCTAGACGACCATCACTCCTCTCCCAGAGGGTCTTCTTCAGAGCTTGAGACAGATTCTCATTCCTTTCCTTCAGCTTCTCAAATTCTTCCAGGCTGACAGTGGCTGGAGGTGGTACTGTGGATGGTCCAGGTGCATCCTTAATGGTGAAAGGCATCCCAAAAATCTGAGCCCTAACATGAGACCATTCATAGTATTGAGCTGAAGCCACATTATTGCACCTTCCAAGAATGGCCATCCCCTTGGTCTGGATGTTGTCCCAAGCCCAGGATGCTTGTCTGACAACAGCTAGATTAGGTTTTATCTCACAATACAGGGTTTCAGCCAAGTCTTGCACTTTAGGAGGGTGAACCAAAGCATAGCCCAATTGTCTCTTAAACAGCAAAGGATTGTAGTTGATGCAACCCTTCACTCCTACTAGAGGTACATTGGGGAACTGTCCACAGCTAGTTATTATGTCCCTGCCTTTGGTGCTCTGGGTGCACCATCTGATGTCATCTGAAGTCAAAGCAATAAGTCTCTTAGCCCAATTCTTCTGATGGTGAGGATTCAGGAAGGCATCAGTCTTGGGTAAGTGTTTAAGCAGCCAGGTATGAAACAGGGGAGCACATCATCTCACCAGCTTCCCTCTTTGCTTCTCATTTCTTTGGTGAACAGAGTAATAGAAATCTCCCAGCAATGTGGGCACTGGGTTCCTCAGAAGGAAAAGATGAATTGCATTCTTGCTGATAAATTTGGGCTCGTCAGCAAATAGTATAACCCCATATATACTGAGGGCTAGCAATGCACAAACTGCCCTCCATTCTCCCAAGGAGGCCTTCAGGATGGCCTGAGAAATCAGAAAGTCCAGGTGCAAACCAGGGATCCCAGCCTTTGTTGTCATGTTCTGCTCAATCAAAATAGGTTCCAGGTACAGTGCTTTTGCCACTTCTCCATTGCTGGGAGAAGTCATCTCTGGGTTGAAGGGGACACCACCCCTGATAGGTACTCCAATCAATGATGAGAACTCCTCCAACAGAGGTCCTAGCTGGAAATTCTGGAAAGTGAAGCATCTCAAAGGAGGGTCATAAAACTGTAGGCAAGTGTGGATCAAACTCCTCTGAGAAGGGTCCAGGTCCATAACCATATCAAGGATGCCTCCATAATGCTCTCTGAATAATGGGATGTGGTCTGGAGTGATAAGTGCCTGGACCTGCCTGATGCCAGTCAGCACAGGCTCAAAGAAATGGTATGAAATGTTGCTCTTCTTGGGTGCCATGACTGCTGATGAAGAGCTGAAAACAAGTGTTGATGATGAAGACTGACACTGGAGATGAGCCACTGATAGGCTGAAGCTGGTGGTAAAAGTAGCTGAAGCAGGCAACTGATGAAGATAGTTGAAGCAGATAACTGATGAACAGGGGTCTATGCAGATGAAGGGGTCAAAACCAAGCCAGATAAAATGTGGATACCCTGAAAAACAAATAAACAAATGTTAAATGATGCAATGATGATGTATGCAAATGATATGCAAGGATTTGTGATCAAGCTGGATCTGATTATCTGCCTTGATATATAAGGTCCATGTATGTTCAAGAAGTCCAGATGGAGGTTCAGAAATCCAGTAACCAAGGTGGGGGACACAAATAAAGAGTCATATGTCCAGGGTTAATCACAAGAACTGTCCAAAATGAGGTACTCTTAAACCAAATAGTAACAGGGTATGATGTGGCCAAGGGTACCTGCAAACCTGCAAACAGCCCAACCCTCTCACAGGTAGTGTTCTAAAACAAGGATCCTCAAACTTGGATCAGTTATGAGAAGTGTAAACACTTCTAACCCGGAGGTACAGTGTTTACAATAACCATAAAAGATCCTCCTCTAATTCACCTCAGTTTCTGAAGGTCATAATAAAGGTCATCCAGACTTAGCAGGCTTCCCAGATAGCCCTAGCACTACAGGAAATCTGTAGCACAGAGTTCTCAAGAAGAAACCCACATCTGAACCGTGTTTCATATTCCCGCACCAGACCGAAATGGAATGGGAAAGAACATGAACCACTCTAGCCTAGGTGTCACTCAGGTCCCAGGTATAGGACCTTAACTCTCAATAGAACCCCACCCATCAAAAACAACAAACCAGATCCAGCAAGATGACAGTATGACAGTATATTGTATAAAGCTATAAAGAAAGCAATAAATAACTGTACATAAAGCAGTAAATAAAGCAAATATATAAAAACAATTAGCACATAACACCCCAGTAAACACAAATCAAACAAGCGCTAGGAGTAACCCACAAAAATAACCAGAAGCCCTGGTTACAGTATAAGGGTCCCCAGCAGAGTCGCCAAGCTGTCGCTCCCACCAAAATGACACCTGGTCAGAAGGGATACAGGCGCGAACGGTCGGCGAAAAGAGAAATGAATAGAGTCGCCAGCTAGGCATTTTAATCCCGAAGGAAAGGTAATGCTGCATAGACCTAGGAAAGATATAGATAAGACGGCTGTGAACCAGAAAGACTGAGAAAGCGGGTTGGTTACAACCTGGGAAGGTATTAGCACCCAGATTGTCCGCCGTACTCGACGGCATCCACGCTCAAAAGATTTGTGTTTTAAAGGGGTAATGTCAGTGCAATTTGTGTATCAAAGCTGGAAAAAGAATGCAAATGTCAGTGTAAAAAAGATGTGAGGTGTATAAGTGAGGTGTCAGTGTGAGAACCAGAATGAAATGCCTAAGATAATGAGGCTAAAAGAATAATACTGGAGGAGGGGGGAATATACAGAGACTTTTGTTCGATAACTGTTAAGTTATGCCTATGTATCCTCTCGTGCAATGAGGAAGTCAGAACACCGTAGTTCGACTCAAAGAGACTGAAAGGTAAATTGACTTGTGAACTGCTTAATTGTCTATGCTCAAGTGTATGACCTGTCTGGCTCAGGTGCAAACTGTCTTGCATTAGACGGAAGAAACAAGTTCTCGTTTGTGAGTGAATATGATGAGAAAAGAATCCCGAAGGAGACGATTATTGTTTGTTTTTGTGTTTTCAGTCTTTTATTGCTTTTTGGATTTTGTCATAAGTTAATGAGCTTAAGCCTAAACCAATGGGTTAGTAAACTCATCACATCCTCCCTCTGATTAGGGGTAATGAGAGTACCTTAAGTGTGAAGTCAACATCTCACACTTAACACCATGGTGTAAGATTAAGATCATTAACCTACTTGTGATTATTTAGATGTTTTTGGTGTTTTTGTTTAGTGTTAAGTAATGAGTTTAAGCCATAATCAAGGATTTAATGGACTCATTACACCATCCTAATAGAAGGATAATAGATGAGAACATTTAAGCTGAGAAAGACTCCTCAACTTAATCCATGATTAGGGATTAACTTCATGACAAAACAAAACCTTTATTAGATGGATTTTAGTTAATGGTAAGATGAAGAAGTGAGTTTTATGGTTTGTAAGACAACTTGAGGGGGACTTGTCCATTAACACTAGGGTTAGTCCTTCTTAACCAATTAAGGAAGAATTAGAACCCTAATGCAAGGCCCAAGTTACAAGCTTGATGTCTTAGTGATTATTAGGTGGATTGATTAAAGGATTTAAACACATTAAGGGTTTAACACTTAGGATTAAAGTTATACACTTCATCCTAATAGAAGGATACAGGCATAACCCTAATCACAAAGCCTTAAAGCCTTAAGGGTTTAGTCCTTGATTATAAGGTGAGAAGAGAGGACTCAAAGATGACACAAAGGTAAAACTAATGGGGGACTAATCAAACCCTAATTTTTATCATACTTGGAGATCCTAGGGTTTATGAGGATTAAGAAAGAAAGAATCTTCAAAGAGCCACCAAGGAGAGAAGCAGATGAGAGGAGAAAGAAGTAGAGAGAAGCAAGACAACTTGCTTCACTTAAGAAGACAAGTTGCTTGAAGGAAGAAGGTGGGAAAGAGCATGAATGAGCAAGCTGACTCTAAAACACAAGATAAAATGCAGCAATGGTGCAAAAAAGAGATTGTGAGAAGTGAAGGAAAATTCACTTCTCAAACAACTTACCACCTGAAATGTTAGCCAACAAAATGAAATGCAATGCAAATGAGATGCAATGCCATGATGCAAACCAAAGCCAGAAGCATGAGTGTGATGTTAATGATGCTAAGAGATGATACAAACATGAGGCAAGGCATGAGAATGATCAAACAAACATAAGGATGCAAATGAGGCATGTTTTGAACCATGAAAGTACATGAAAAGTTATGAAATGTAATGGACATATAACATGGCAAAGGAATGATGCAATGATCAAACATAATTCTAATATGTCCTAAGATGTCTTATGAATCAAATGGATGCACAAAATGTCATGGCAACTCATTGGATGCAAGCAAATGAGAAATGGATGCAAAGGAAGACACAAATTAGGGTTTCATGCATCATGCAAAGCAAAAATCCAAAACCAGAAGCAAACAACATGATAAAAATTTGAAAATGCAATCAAAGATACCCTAAACCTATACAAACTTACTGCCCAAAGGAGAGGGTCCAACTCTTAACCTAGTGAAAGTTATGAATTTCCTAAGGTTGCTAGGGTTTTGGGATACCTCATCAAGTAAAATGCCAAAAAAAATGAAAATGCAAGATCAATTCAAACCAATTTTATCCTATAAACTACATGCTATGCAAGATGCAATGCCAAAAGAATCATCATCCAACTCTCAATGGTTAGGCAGAAAGAAATTTTTGAAGTTTGAAGCAAAATATTGCCTAAAAATGAAATTAAATCCAATGAAAATGATCAAAAGACATCAAGAACAAAAAAGAAATTTGGTTTGAGAGTTGGACAATGTTTCTAAATGTTTTTAAATGCTATGTGAATTTTTTTGTGATTTTTAAATACCTAAATGTATTTTTAATTAATTAATTTCCATTAATTAATTAAAAATAAACATTTAAATGATTTAAAAATAATTTTTAATGCGAAAAAGGAAAATAAAAATATTTTTGTGTTCTGAAAATTCATGAAACCTTTGACAAAAATTTTCATAATTTTTTAATGATTTTAGCTATTTTAAAATAAATGTGCAAAACAAATGAATAAAAATGAAATAAAAATACAAATAAAAAGAAAGTCAGCGCATCCTAAGGCTGACATTTAAACTGGGCATGGAGGGAAAGACTGCGCACCAGATCCTGTGGCTCTCATTCAAACTGGCCAGATTAAATTAAAACTTAATTAATTAGATTAATGACGTGGATTAGGGCTTAAGTGATGAATCTGGACCCTTTGTTTGCGCGCGGGTCAATGGAAGTCAACCAGATCTAAGGCCTATATTCAAACTGGACCCTAAACGTGATTAACACATTAATAACATTCAGGTCACTGGAGAAGAGCTCCGGTCGTCTTCTCCGGTGACATCCTTCCCTGAAAATCCCAAACTCACTCCCTAGGTTATTTCTGGAGCTCTAAAGCTCCAGATCACTTCCTCTCATCCCCCTGAACCTGAATCCACCTTCAAAACTCATTTCTTTTCACTCAATCCCATGATTCGAAGAAGAACATAAATATGGAAAAAATTTCAGACAAGCAATACAGTCTCATTTCTCAACCATTTTCAATAATTCCAAGTTCAGTGTGATCAGTGAAGCATGCTTAATCATTTTGAAACAAAAAATAAGAGTTCTGGAAAAATGTTTCAAGGAGGTACCTGAGCTTGAGCTTTCTTAGTTTTGGACTTTCAGGCCTCCTCTTTTTGTGCAGACCACTCCCCTTGAACCCCTGATGATGTTTTGATGCTTGGGAGGAATTTCTTTTGGCTGATTTGAGAGTTTGCAAGCCAACTGGTCAGAAATCGTGTTTGGTTTATGGGAGGTTCTTGGCTGTTTTGATGGGTGGTTTTGGGTCAGTGAATGATTTAGAAATGAATGGTGGTGTTTGTTTGAAGATTGAGTGGCTGAGTTGGGAGATTCGAAGGGTTTTGCAAGTTGGAGAATTTTTGGTAACTATGGCAATCTGAGGTTTCAACCTTTGTTGTTGTGTGTTATGGCTTGGGTTTGATCCACATATCAACTTGTGATAGGTCTGTGGAGTGGTTGTGCCCTATTGTGATTGGTATGGGTCTTTATGCAAAAAGTCAAGTTTTGTGTAAGAGAGGTATGGGTCAATGGTAGGCCAAGGACAATAGGGGTGTCCTGCGCAGCAAGGAATGAGGAGGGCCATGGGATCAGTTTTGAAGCCAATTAAGAAGTGGATTAGGGTTTGTATGATGTTTTGCATCTTTGTGACTTTTTGCCCCTTTTGAAGTTTCTTGATCCATAAGTCATGAAAATAGGCAAACTTTTGGTGCATTCTGAATTTTAGGCAATGGTTTATGTTTGTGCAAAGATTAGAAGTCCATTTGAAAGCACAATTTGCCTTGGCAAGGGATTTTGCAACTTTGCCTCTTTGGTACATAACTTGAAATTATGTGATTTTTCCCAACTTTGACAAGCCATAACTTTTGATCCAAAATGAATTAGCATGAGTTCTTGTACTTTTTGAAAAGGGAATGATCCATTCTACAACTTTCATGACCAAAGTTTTCCCATTTGAAGCATTTTTGAATCAAAAAAGAAAGGGTTGAAAAAGTTTCCCAAAATGGCAAGTTTCCATTACAAGTCATTTTCCCAAAAAGACAACTTTGCAAATGGCTTGAAATTCTTCAATTTTGTGAACTTCTAACATCTTCTATGATCAAATAAAGATCATACACAATCAAAATGATGAAGAACACCCCTTGGTTGGGTCATTGGGGGCCTCAGATGCCCTGATTTTGCACTGACTTGTTCAAGAAGTCAACTCTTGATTAGATGCCTTCCCCCTGGAATTTATTCATGAAACTTGATATGCATGATCCTTATAACATATAGAGACCAATAGAAAAAAGAATGACCAAAAAATTTGGAGTTATGGCCTCTGAAACCAAAACCCTAATTCTAGGTCATCCGTGCAGTTAAACCTGGCTCTGCTTCCATGCCTTTCCCAGTTCTTGTGATTCTTTGACTTTCTTGACTTTGTGAAGATACAATATGATGCTTGAACATACATGGACCCCTTTTAAATGATTGAAGACCTTTGGAGTGGCTCAAATGGCTCTTGGATTGCTCAGATCACAAACCCTAGATGCAGATGACTTAGAACCAATGCAGTGAATTAAAGATGTGGTATGAGATACTATGATTGAACTTATGCATATGAAAAGATCACAAGCCATGGCGTGGATGGGTGAGGGAAAATTTGGGGTGTTTACAAAATGCAATGTAATGTACGGTAATGGTATGTCAAATTTTATGAAAATGAGAGGGAAAATTTTGGGGTGTTACAGGGACAATAGACAAAAGGTCCCTATATTCTTCTTTAACATCATAGAAACTAGCATTTTCCCATTTTCCCATTCTCCTAATTCTATGCTTTGAACATCAAACCACCACTTAGATCTTCTATTGCTAACAGTTCCACTAAAATCCTCAAGACTACTGTATTTGTTGATTAAGGCCCTATACTATAATCCCCTCCTTTCTGACTTAATTTTCCACTTCCATTTACATAAAAGAGCCATGTTGAAAAGTCTTAGATTTCTAACACTCAACCCATTCATCTAAAGGCCTACACACTTTTCCCCATTGAAACCAATTAATTTTTGTCTTATTCTCACTCTCACCCTACAAAAATAGCTTGAAAAGAGATTTGAGTTTAGAGATAACACCTGTTGGAGCCTTGAAGAACGAAAGAAAGTAAATTAGAAGCACATGAAGGACAAATTTGAGGATCACCACTCAACCTCCATTCGATAGATGTTGGTTCTTCCAACTTTCTAGTCTAGATCTAACAGTTTCTGAAATCTACTAGTGTTTGACAGAATTTTGGTAAAACCTAATGGTGAGTTAAGACGACAGAAGTCAAAGATGTTAAAGAAGATGTCTTATCATGTTAATATGACATTTTGAATTATTACTTCAACAGGTTTAATTCAGTAACAAATCTTTTCAGGATTTGTTTTACTCCTAAAAGACTGGATCAAGGAGAAAAGATAGAAAACCCAACAACAAAAGACTATATATATATGAAGACTTAGACCTAATTTTAATTATGCTTTATATAACAATTGTAACATAGTTATCTTTTGTAAAATAAGGGTTTAGGTTTTGAGACTCGTTGGCTCTTAGGGTTGTAGTTCCCCTCTGCAGTATGGGATGCAGAGAGGACGTCATAGGTGCATGTACACAACCAGAAGCCTTTAGGTAATGGTTAGATAACTTCTTGGTCAAGAAAACCGTGACAGGTTCAGTGATGGAAGAAGACAGATGTAATACAGGTTGTGAAGGATGTGAGTAGGTTCTCTTATCAGAGTTATAAATGGTGGAGTTTATCTTTGATAAAGATGTCCATTAGGGCTGTAATTATGAGAAAATGTTATAAATGAGGAAGTTTAGCTTTGTGATAATACTACGATATAATGGAGTCTTCATCCTGGATTGGTATCCCCCAGATGTAGGTTCGTTAACACCGAACCGGGTCAACATATTATGTTCTTATTATTCTGCAATTTACAATTTTTTATTATATGTTATTGATTGAGATGTCCCAACATGATGTCTCAACATCTGTTGGTGATTGCACTGCATCACTTTAAAACAACAGTTGTGTATTTCCTTATATCCAAAAATGCAGTAATCATTGTCTTAACATTAAGATAGGACATTGGATTATCTACATAACCAAAATTTCAATTGGTATCAGAGTAGGAATCCTGGTCTATTTCTGGATGAGATCCATGGAGTACTATCTGGTGATTAAATAAGGAGGAGTTATTGTCTCAAGGGTTCTGCAACAACATACAAGAGGAATGGTAGTTCTCTTGGATGGTGTCCTGCAATATGTCTTGTAATCTTGTCTAAGGAAAGTTGTAGTTGTTCTTTAGTGATTTTGCTCACTACGCCAAAATGACTTAAGGCATCACTAAAAATACAACTCTTTTAACAAAAAGCATTGCTATAAAATCTTACAAAAATTCGCTAAAAAAAAGCGCTGCTAAAGGCTCCCTTTAGAAAGCGCTGCTAAAGACCGTACATAGACCCCACCTTAGAAATCACTTCTATGAAAGCGCTGCCTTAGGTCATTTACATGAACCCTCAGAAAGTGCGTTATAAAAGCATTGTTATAGGTTTACCCTTAGAAAGAACTTTTATAAAGCGTTGTTATATACCAGTTAAAAGAAAACGCTTTCTAAGGAAAAAAAATTTCCTTAGGTCATTTATAATTAAAAAAATAAAAACAACCAATTTTAGAAAAGCACCCTAATCACTTTTTCTAATTATTTTCACTCTTTTTCTCTCTCGCGACCGTTTTTCTCGTCATTGTTCTCCATTCTTTTGCCATTGTTCGTTGTTCTTTCGCCATTGTTAGGTTTTACCCATCTTCCATTGTTGTTGCCAAATGAATTTCTTGTTGTTGTCGTTCTTTCGCCATTGTTTGGTACGTTTTGTTGTTGTTGTTGTTGTTATTGTTCTTGGTATAGGGTTAAAGGTTGTACATTGTTGTCCTGTTGTTGTTGTTGTTCTGTACATTCTTGTTCTATTGTTCTGTACATTGTTGTTGTTATGTTTTTATTTTGATTAGTTATGAGTTGTTTGATCATTTGGTACAAACTGAGTATACATTGTTGTTGTTCATTTGGTACAAACTGATTAGCTCTGTTTTTGTCCTGTACATTGTTGTTGTTGTTGCAAGTTTTATGAGGAATACGAAGGAGTGTTTTCACGGTTTATGAGTAATGAGAATTTTTTGAGGATTGAATAGGATTATTTGTTTAAGAAATTTTGGTTTGGAGAATATTTTGCAGCATAAGTTTGGCTCTGAGGCTTGTTACATAGAGTGAATGAGGAGTTTTGATTAATTTTGTTGTTGTTTTGATTAGCATACTTGGTTAGTGTTGATTAGTTCTGTTCTTTTTTTTTTTTTCCGGATTTGTGAGGATGGTGGCATGGTGACAAAATGAAAGTTATTGAGATTGTAAGAAAGATGTTTAGAACACATAACACACAACTGAATGTATATTACAAATCTATGTAATAGGAAATGAATAAAACCCAATAAGAAAACTGAATGTATATTTAAAATTAGTAAAACCAAATGAACAAAAACCAATATATTTGCACATAGACATGTGAATGTTAGGAGATAAATATGGAAAAGTATAATGATAGGTTCTTGAAATAATAGAAATATGTATAGGAAATAATATTTCCATGAGTTTGTGTATGTATAGGAAATAATAGAAATATGCATAGGTTCTTGAGGGTTCATATGTTGTAACACACATGTTGGTTCTAGAAAACATTATTGGAATGAGATATTTGTTGAAAATATAAAATACAACACAACTTATATTGAAGAATTTTGAGGCATAGGATTGAGTCAATATATATTATGTATAATTCTTGAATAAATTACTATTAGAATTTGGAATAGGATATATCTTGTTGAAGAGACATTGAAAAGTGAAAAGTTGGATTGATATTGATAGCATGATTGTTTTACAGGTGCAGATTGAAAGTCTGATCATTGGAGGAATCTTACATTGTATGGGTCCAGAACTTGATTACTTCTCTATAGGTAATTAGTTGTTCTTTTGCTATAGTTGAATGAATAATTAACATTTTTGTTTAGCTTAATTAGTTAAACCATTTGAATGAACTGCTATGATGGATGAACATTTCAATGATTGATTACTAACTTATTGAATTTTCTATATATAGGGGTTACTTGTGATCAAAGTGTGAAAGTCGGATCGTCTCCCTATAGGAAAATATTTCTTATTTTGTTTATGTTTAGCTTAATTAGTATAACTATAGATAAGAAAAGAATGTCTTCGAATCGATTGTCAAATGAGTACGAGAATATGGTATCAGAATTCGTTAAATTTTCTATTGCGCATGTCAAAGACCCAAGTCGAATGACATGTCCTTGCTTGGGTTGCTATTTTGGGAGTCGGGTTGACGCAGTTCAGTTGGAATCACATTTAAAAAGGTATGGAATTGATAGAAGTTATACATGTTTGAATTTTCATGGTGAGAAAATTAACGATAATGTTTAATCGAGAGATAATACGACCTATGCTTCAAACGACAATGACACAGATACATATGATTATGGTCGATTCGAAGAGATTGAAGAAGCACTTGAAGATGTTCTTAAGGATTGTCCCGAAATGTTTGAGAGGTTGGTAAACAATGCAGAGAAACCATTGTATAGTGGTTGCACTAAATTCACAAGATTGCATGCGGTATTAAAGTTGTACAACTTAAAGGCGGACAATGGATGGTCGGATAAAAGTTTCACAGTTATTGGCCCTTATGAAAGATATGCTTCCAGAGGATAATGTTCTTCCCAATCGAACATATGAGGTCAAAAAGATGTTGTGCTCTATGCCATGAGCTATGATAAGATACATGTTTGTCCAAACGATTGTGTTTTGTTTCTAAATGAGTATGCATCGTTAAATGAGTGTCCTAAATGCGATGTCTCTCGATATAAGAAGAAGTTGTCTCCATCAAAAGTCTTATGGTATTTACCTATAATTCTGAGATTCAGACGCATGTTTCGTAGTGAAACTGATTCAAGACACTTGACTTGGCATGCAGATGAAAGAATTATTGATGGAAATTTTTGACATCTGGCAAATTCACCACAATGGATGAAAATTGATGATGATTATCCTGGATTTGGAAAAGAAGCAAGAAACCTTCGCTTGGCATTATCTAATGATGGAATGAACCCAAAGGTCTTCAAAGTATCTCACATAGAACTTGGCCTGTGATTTTAATGATTTATAACCTACCTCTATGGCTATGTATGAAGCATAAGTACATGATATTATCTATGTTAATTTCTAGGCCTAAACAACCAGTGAATGACATAGACGTATACTGACACCCTTATTCGAAGATTTAAAGTTTTTGTGGGAGAACGGTGTGAAGGTTTACGATGGATATATGAAAGAAAGTTTCAACTTGAGGGAGATGTTGTTTGGTACAATTAATGATTTTCCAGCATACGGGAATTTATCAGGGTACAACATAAAAGGTCAATGTGCGTGTCTTATTTGTGAAGAGAAAACATATTGGAACAAGCATTCAATGGAGACACAGAACAAGGTAGAGCTCCACCTATATTGACAAGTGATCAAATTTTTGAAAAGGTGAAATATGTGAGTACTCAGTTTGGCAAACCTTTTTCACATACATTTGTGAAGAGTGGATGGAAGAAGAGGTCAATTTTTTTGAACTTCCATATTGGAAGTCGTTGTATGTAAGACATTTTCTTGATGTTATGCATATTGAAAAAATGTATTTGACAGTGTTATTGGTACGTTACTCAATATACAAGGAAAATATAAGGATGGCCTTAAAGCAAGAAAGGACTTGATATCAATGGGGATAAGAACTGAATTAGGACCCTTGAAGAAAGGAAAACGAACATATTTACCACCTGCTACATATACTCTATCTAGAAAGGAGAAAAAAGTATTGTGTAAGTTTCTAAGTGAAGTTAAAGTTCCAGAAGGATACTCTTCAAATATTAGAAGACCCGTGTCTATGAAAGACCTCAAGTTAAAGAGTTTAAAGATGCATGACTTCCATTTTATAATGGAACATTTTCTATCAATAGGTATTCGTTCTATTCTGCCAGAAAAAGTAAGAAGCGCAATAACTAAATTGTGTTTTTTCTTCAAGTCAATTTGTAGTAAGGTGATCGATCCTGAGATCTTACCAACGTTGCAAAAAGAGATAGTTATTACTTTGTGTGATCTTGAAATGTATTTTCCTCCCTCATTTTTTGACACAATGGTTCATCTAGTTGTTCATCTGGTGAAAGAGACACAATTTTGTGGACCGACTTATATGAGATGGATGTACCATGTTGAATATTATATGAAAATATTAAAAGGGTATGTGAAAAACCGAAGTCGACTAGAGGGTTATATTGCCGAACGATACATTGTTGAAGAAGCAATTGAGTTTTGTACTAAATATTTGTCCAATGTACAATCAATTGGACTCCCCATATCTCATATTGTCGGAAAAAATAAGGAAAAAAGTTAATTGGAAATGAATTTGTGACAATATCAAGGGTCGAACGGGATCAAGTGAATTTGTATGTTTTGAAATATGAGAATGAAGTTGAGTCGTATGTTGAAATACATAAGGATGTTCTCCGAGGTTTAAATCCGAATAGAAATGAGATTTGGATAGTATGAAAGCACAATCGAAGTTTCCTTCATTGGTTTAAGGATCATATTTATTCAAAGTATTATTCAGATCCCGCTTCAATAACGTAAAGGTTGAGATGTTTAGCATATGATACAAGTTTGGTTGTGTTTTCTTATAGCGCATATGCAATTAATGGATACACATTTTATACCAAAGAAGAAGATGATAAAAGTACTATGCAAAACAGTGGTATCACCGTGGTAGCTGAAGAAATGCATATTTCATGTGTGAAGGACTTAAACCCCAAATTTGCAAATCTGTCATATTTTGGAGTTATTGAGCGCATTTGGGTGTTTGATTATGAGAAGTTTTAGATTCCTATATTTCGTTGCAAGTGGGTTGAAAATAATAATGACATATGAATGGATAAGTCAGGATTTTTGCATGTGGATCTTAATAGGGTATGGTACAAAGACGAGCCTTTTATTCTAGCCTCTCAAGCTAAACAAGTGTTCTATATCACTGATCCGACAAGTAAAAAAATGGTCTATAGTGCTTTTATCTAACAAAGTAATTGATGAAAACACTGGAGATCAAGGTGATATTGATGTTGATATTGAATCATTTAATAGAAATGATCAAGATGAAAATATTATAGTGAATGAATCATATACTAGAAATGATCATAATGAGGGTATTTGGATCAATTCAATCGTCTGTGTTATTAAGATACATGTAGAAAATATTCCAATCAAGAAAAGAAAGATACTTTAGTGAAAAAGGTATTAGTTATAAAATTATAGCTTATATCATTCAATAATATTATGGATTATGGATTATGGATTTTTATAGCTTATGTCATGTTATATCATGTTATATATATTCAATAGATTATGGATTATGGATTTAGGATTTCAATAAAATTATAGCTTATGTCATGTTATATATATATATATATATATATATATATATACATATATATATATATATATATTCAATGGATTATGGATTTTTATATTATTCATTTAATTTTTGTTTTTTTCTTTCTTACAGGTCAAATGGCTAGTAACCAAGAAGGCTCACACGAGACACGTAACCAGGATGACTCACACAAGACACATGATACAAATGAAGCTCATGGTGTAGAAAGTGAAATTAAACGAGGAATAACTATTATGAAGTCAATCATTCTTGTAAGAGATAAAGGGATCAAATTCGATGTACATTGGAGTGATGAAAAGCAACTAATTGAGCCTAACGGTTCAATGTTGACTAGTTACATAGGTTCCCTTGTCCGTCAGCATATTCCAATCACTAGTGATAATTGGAGGATTCAATTGTTGCAAGCTGGTAGAGATAAAATATGGATTGAGATATAGGTACTTACCGAATATGATTGATGTTATTAGATTTTTGTTGACGATTAAGTCTTTAATTTACTTATACTAACACATTTTAATTGTATATTTTTTCGTAGAGGTCTTCTAATATTGATGAGAGCCGAAAAAAGTATTGTCTTCAATTGGTCGGTAAAAGTCACAGAGGGTTTTGAACTATGTTTTCAAACAAATATCTTAGGGATGAGGAATTTTTTTTGTTGAAGCAGAACTTTCACAGTTGTATGCAGACTTGATTACACCGGAAGAATGGGGCACTTTTGTAGCCAAATGGAAAACCAAAAAATTCAATGTAATGTTAATTTGTCATGTCTATTAATTTTATTATATAAATGTTGCATTTTTTTTGTTCTTATATGACTTAAACTTGTTTATCCAGGAATTGAGTGTCATTAATCGAAAAAGAGCATCAAAACCCGCATATCTATACAGAAAATGGTATTTGGGATATGCATGCTTACAACAAAAAATGGTAAGTATATATAAATGTTGTGATTTTATTAATTGTCTTATTGTGTTATAATTAGTAATCTTATTATTTGTCTCAATGTGTAGTTAAAAGAGACGAAAAGTGAAGAAACATCACTTTCAGAACATGTTTTGTGAAAGAAAGCTCGTATGGGCAAGGATGGAGTTGTTAGAGAAGATGTTCAACATGTTTATGATGAATGTGTAAGCATAACATTATGTCTTTTTTAAGTTAATCGAAATATTTAATCCCCACTGATAATTATATATGTCCATAAATTTCAGGAGACTCTATCTAAATCCTTAACCACGTGTGAGAAGGATTGCATGAGCATACTTAGTAAAGCAGCCAAAGAGAAAAAATCTTAGAAATCAAGAAGTGATGCAATCTTTGGAGGAATTGAAAGCACAAGTTCGTGAATTGCAAAAGGATAAAGAGAGATATAAGGTGGAAAAGCACAGTTCAGGGGTGAAAGATACTAGTGACAAAGCTAGTATCAATGGTCAAAAGAAAATTCTCGAGGTAAGTAACACATTTATTTTAATTGACATATATTTATTTTAATTAAATTATCACATTTATTTTAATTGAGATATATACACATTAACTGTTACATATTTATTATTACTTTAGGGCATTTCATCTTGTCAGTTATTTTTGAAAATCTGGGATCAGATATGTGATGTCGAACCAGATGTTTAGACACTGAAATCCTAAACAAAAATTAATGAGCTAGTAAATTAAATAACACAGGAAATTGTTAACCCAGTTCAGTGTATCTCCACACTTACATCTGGGGGCTACCAAGCCAGGAAGGAAATCCAATATAAGTAATATTAATTATGGAGTTAAACCAATCAGTTTAATCCTTCACTTAATATCTACCCAATGCAATTTCTACCTAAGACTCTACTTAGATATGAGTTCCTACTCACTCCCCCTCAATCACACAGTGATCTTTACAATGATTAATACATTTGAAGTCACACTTCATACACACCAGCTTGATCTTACTTAATAGTTTCAATCAAGACACAATTCACTTTTTGCTTAAAAGCTCATAAAGTGACTAACAATTAAAACCTGCTTATAACTAGCTTCACTAACACCCTTGACAGTCTTCTAAAATTCGTGATCTTTTCTTGAGTGTTTCAGTTCCTTAAATAGATGCTTGGTTTGTGGGCTTTTTGAAAATTATCCAGACTTTGATAAATCCCACAGTCATCTCCTTGAGTTAAGGTGAGTTAGTTTGTTATCTCCTTGAATCAAGGTGAGTTAGTTTTTCTGTTTCCTTTACACTGGAATCAGATAACTAAGCTTCCTAAAGATGCGCCTTGGAGTGCTTATCCTTTTACAATTAATTCCAGATATTTTCTCCTGAATTTAATCACTTCTGTTACGCATCATTTAAGTCAGATAGCAGGTTTGCGATGTCACAACATCTGGTGTGACATCCTGATGTCCTGAACTAAGTTCATAACTTTTACTTTGTTTGTCAATGTTACAACATCTGGTGTGACATCCTGATGTCCTGAACTAAGTTCATCCCTTCTTGTTTGTCAAAAATTCTGCCAATTTCTAACATCTACAAACTCCCCCTTTGGCTAATTTTTGGCTAACATATTCTTCTGATTTTGTCAGAGAGCAGCGAAGTTCCTTTCTGTTGGATCATGCGAGAGCTAATAATTTGCTCCCCCTCAGACATGTATGTATACTGATATGACTTGGCCCAACAGACTTTGATATACCAATGAAAATTCAAATACAACTTAGTTTAGAAGACAGACATTAACAACATTGTTCAAGCATTATTCAATACACTTCTCCCCCTTGTTAGACATAAATTTGTGGGCCAAACATTACAGAAACAAAAAAAACATTCAGAAAATCAAAGCAGAACAGACAATACATTTTCCACCATAAACAGCTTCACTCAGACTCAGTATACTCTGTATCCTCTGTATCCTCAGACTCAGCATCAGATCCATCAACATTCCCAGCAACCTCTTCCAGCTCCAGTCTTTGAATTATGTTCTCAAGCTTCTTCTTCCTTTCATCCAGCTCTTTGCAGGTTGTCCTGAGCTCTGCAATCAGGGCTACCTTTGATATAGGTGTCTTGACAGTAGATGTCCCAGCAGATGTCCCACCTGGTGCTTCAACATCTGCAGCATGATGACCTAGAAACAGTTTGTAATGAAAGGACAGTGGACTCTCTCTTTTACAGACAAAATCCTTGTCAGTAAGGATTCTTGGATATTGGTTGAGAATTACTCCACAAAGCAGTGAAGGGAAGGCTATTGGAAGCTTGATGGCTGAGGTTCCTGCATGCTTGAGAGTCTGGTCAAAGATATATGCCCCATAATCCAACTTGGTTTGGGTGCCTACAACACATATAAACCTCCCAAGCCCAGTAGCTATAGATGAGGTGTGGTTGGTTGGGACCCAGTTGACTGTTCCAATCCTGTGCAGCATGGCATACTTCCTGGTTAATAAGCTGACAGAGAGTTTGCCATTGACTGGCCATGACTTGACCTGGCTGGCTATGATTATTTTGCATACTTGATTGTCAGTCTTGCCAAGCTCATTTGGTCCATCTGATTCTCTCCCCAGGTACTGATTTATCACCCTAGGAGAAAAATCTACACATCTTCCCCTTACATATACTTTCCTGAAATCCTCAGATTTCCCATCAGCACACCCTTCTTGTAGGTTAACTATAAACTCTTTTACTAGCAGTTCATAACAAGGAGAAAACTCAGAAACAGTCTTGAATAGACCAACATTGGAGATTAAATCAATTACCTTAGTGCATTCCAAGGCATTGCTGCCCAGCTCTCGTTCCAGAGCCACCCTTCTTTGATAGACATATTTCCACTTGCTTACACTGGAGACATGGTGGAAGGACACATTGTCCAGGGGTGCTTCAGGGACAGCAGTGGCAGTCCTAGGAGGTGCTGGCCTCTTTCTGGGTTGGGATGTTGGGACATCCTCCTCAACATCAGAGTCAGATGGAGTTGTGGCCTTCCTCTTCTGAGTGCTGACCTTACTCCATTGCTTTGTAGGTCCAAAAACAGTTTTGACCTTGTCCTTCTTGGGAGTTGATTGTCTCTTCTCAGGAGTTGCATGAGCAGCTGGCTTCTTATCCTTCCTAGCCCTAAGCCTCTTGGCTATGCTAGGATTAACAGATGCTATGATCTCTGTGTCAGAGTCATCATCCAGGTTTTCAACTGGTGGAGGTTGGGAAGCCTCATTTTCAGCAGCTTGATCATCAGTAGCTTTATCATCAGTAGCTTGATCATTATCATTTGGGGCTTTGTCCTAGCCCTAAGTTGTTTCAACATTGCTTGGGATATCCTGTGGAGCAGGTATGTCCTCTTCAGCTTGGTTGCTTGGGTCATCTTGTGGAGAAGGCATACTGTTCAGGGGAACTGACACCCCAGGCACAACCCTTTGTTCCTCCAGGATCCTGGTTACAAGCTGTTTGATTGATGCGTCCACGTAAGCAGAGGCTTTGGGAGTACTGGAAGATGAAGGGGTTCCCTTACTTTTGCTGAAGACTGGCTCCTTGGGTCTTCTTGCATGGGGAGTCCTGGGCTTTTGAGCAATGGGAATGCTTCCTCTGATCACATTTATAGGTGTAGCATCCATTGGTACTACAAATATTGGAGTTGCATTCACTAC
Source organism: Lathyrus aphaca (assembly GCA_963966055.1). NCBI lineage: Eukaryota > Viridiplantae > Streptophyta > Magnoliopsida > Fabales > Fabaceae > Lathyrus > Lathyrus aphaca. Next base: position 279,544,576 of record OZ014520.1, on the reverse strand, counting down.
GTCTTCTTGAATGAGACCCTCATCAATGGAGTTAGGGTTCTGATGTTGAGACATTTTTTCGATTGTAGTGGAAATGTGTAAATGTTTGATAGATTTGGATGAGTTTAGAGATTCAGCTGTAGCATGCAAAAAGTTCAGTGGTGCTAATGAGAATGTGAGAAGCTGAAAGCACGTTTGTACATAAATAGAATCCGTTGCTATTGGAATTTTTAAGATTGGAATACAAACAGTTATTGGCCAGACTGGAGCTGCCATCTGGTGATCATGCCATACGATGTCATGAGACATGCTGGCACTTCTCCATAATTGCTATATGTCACATATGCAGATTCCCAATTTACCCCTTAGGTTTTCAAATTGGGTAGCATCCAAAGCCTTAGTAAATATGTCAGCTAATTGCAGCTCTGTGGCTACATGCTCTAATGTGATCACCTTCTCTTCCACAAGGTCTCTGATGAAGTGATGTCTGATATCTATATGCTTAGTCTTGCTGTGTTGGATAGGATTTTTGGAGATATTAATAGCACTTAAATTGTCACAGTACAATGTCATGACATCTTGTGGGACATTGTATTCTGTGAGCATTTGTTTCATCCATACCAGCTGTGAACAACTACTACCAGCTGCAATATATTCAGCTTCAGCAGTGGATAAGGACACACAATTTTGTTTCTTATTGAACCAAGAAATTAAATTGTTCCCTAGAAAGAAGCATCCTCCTGACGTACTCTTTCTATCATCAGCACTTCCAGCCCAGTCAGCATCACAAAATCCAGTGAGGATTGGTTCACAACCATGAGAGTACATTATGCCATAGTCACAAGTACCATTTACATATTTCAAGATCCTCTTAACCTGGTTTAGATGGCTCACTTTTGGTTCAGCTTGATACCTTGCACACACACCTTCTGCAAAAGCTATATCTGGTCTGCTAGCTGTAAGATATATTAGACTTCCAATCATGCTTCTGTACAAGCTTTGGTCCACACTCTTACCTTTGTCATCCTTTGTCAGTTTTAAATGAGTGGGGGCAGGTGTTCTCTTGTGACTTGCATTGTCCATCCCAAACTTCTTGACAGTGTTCTTTGCATACTTGCTTTGGGATATGAACATGGAGTCCTCCATCTGTTTGATTTGTAGTCCAAGGAAGTAAGTTAGTTCTCCCACTAGACTCATTTCAAACTCAGACTCCATTTGAGTCACAAAATGTTTAACCATCCTGTCTGACATCCCACCAAACACTATGTCATCCACATATATCTGAGCAATCATAACCTTTCCCTCTTCATCCTTTACAAATAGGGTTTTGTCTATTCCTCCTTTCCTGTATCCATGTTTAATGAGAAAGGTGGTCAGTCTTTCATACCATGCTCTGGGAGCTTGCTTTAGACCATACAGAGCCTTCCTCAGCTTATATACATGGTCTGGACAGCTTGGATCAACAAATCCCTTTGGTTGCTCCACATATACTTCCTCATTAAGGTACCCATTTAGGAAGGCACTTTTAACATCCATCTGAAATAGTTTGAACTTTAGGATGCAAGCAATTCCTAGGAGTAGTCTGATGGATTCAAGTCTTGCTACTGGTGCAAAAGTTTCATCAAAATCTACCCCCTCAATTTGTGTATATCCTTGAGCTACAAGCCTAGCCTTGTTTTTTGTAACTACTCCCTGCTCATTAGACTTGTTTTTGTACACCCACTTAGTGCCAATCACATTAATGTCATCAGGCCTAGGAACAAGATCCCATACTTCATTCCTTGTAAACTGGCCTAATTCTTCCTACATAGCAGAGATCCAGTACTCATCATTCAGAGCTTCCTTGATGTTCTTAGGTTCTATCTTTGAAACAAAGCAGGAGCCTGAGATCATCTCTCTTGATCTAGTGATGACACCACTGTTGGGATCACCAATTATCAGTTCTTTAGGATGATCTTTCTGGATTCTGATGGAGGGAGGTCTGTTAGATTGCTCTGATCTTGCCTCAGTGAAGTCAAGATTATCACTTTCTATTTCAACTTCAGTTTGATTGTCAGCAGATGTTCCAACATCATCAGCAACATCTGTCTTTGCATAGGTATCATCAATAATCACATTTATTGACTCCATTATAACCTTGGTTCTGGAGTTAAATACTCTGTAAGCTCTACTATTTATGGAGTATCTAAGAAATATCCCTTCATCACTCTTAGGGTCCATCTTCCTTCTTTGATCCCTATCAGCCAAAATGTAGCACTTACTTCCAAATACATGAAAGTACTTGACTGTAGGTTTTCTACCCTTCCAGATTTCATAGATGGTGGATAAAATTCCCTTTCTTAGTGTGACTCTATTGTGGATGTAGCATGCTGTGTTCATAGCTTCAGCCTAAAAATACAGGGGTAACTTCTTGGCATGAATCATGGCTCTAGCTGACTCCTGAATAGTTATGTTTTTCCTTTCAACAATCCCATTCTGTTGAGGGGTGATGGGAGAAGAATACTCATGGTTGATCCCTTTTGAAGAACAGAAGTCTGAGAATTTTTTATTCTCAAACTCCTTTCCATGATCACTTCTTATTCTGACCACACAACTTTCTTTTTCTCTTTGGATCCTATGGCACAAATCTTTAAATACCTCAAACACATCAGACTTTTCTTTGATGAAGCTTATCCAGGTATATCTTGAGATGTCATTAACAACCACATAGGCATATCTTTTTCCACCAAGACTCTCTACCTGCATTGGTCCCATAAGGTCCATATGCAATAATTCCAAGACTTTGGAAGTTGTCAGATGTTGAAGCTTTGGGTGTGACATCTTGGTTTGGTTGCCTATTTGACACTCACCACACACTTTACTTTCATCAATCTTAAGTCTTGGGATCCCTCTTACAGCCTCCATGGATATGATCTTCTTTATTCCTCTGAGATGGAGATGACCCAGTCTTTGATGCCACAGCTTCACTTCTTCTTCTTTGGCTATGGAACAAGTAGATGTGAGGCTGAAATCTTGGGGTTCCCACATATAGCAGTTATCTTTTGATCTGGCTCCTCTCATGACCACTTTCTGCTCTTTATCAGAAACTATGCACTCAGCTTTGGTGAAGTTGACACTGTAACCTTGGTCACATAACTGACTTATGCAGATCAAGTTAGCAGTAAATCCTTTTACCAACAGCACACCATCTAGACTTGGTACACCTGAGCAGTCCAGGGTCCCAACTCCCTTGATTTCCCCCTTTGCTCCATCTCCAAAGGTTACATAGCTGGATGAGTGTGACTTTAAGTCTACCAGTAGATTCTTCAGTCCAGTCATGTGCCTTGAGCAGCCACTGTCTAAATACCAGTCTTCCTTAGAAGATACTCTGAGAGATGTGTGTGCTATAGAGGCAACAACCTGCTTGGACCATTTGTGTCTGTTGTGAGGTTTCCTTTGATGCATCTGCCCTGGGTAGTGTCCATCTCTAGAGTTCCAAGGTTTCCTGGTGAACTTGTTCTTCTGCTTAGGCATGTACTGGTAGCTTTGATCAGTATAAAGTCTAGCTTTAGGTATCCAAATTTTCTTGGTGACCTCTGTCTTCTGCTTAGGAAGGTGCTGGGAACTCTGATTGGGGTATCCATGCAGTTTGTAGCAAAAAGGTTTGATGTGACCAAACCTTCCACAGTGATGGCATCTCCATCTTTGATATTTCTTTTTCATCATGTCTTTCTCATGATGTTGAGACATCTGCTTGAACATCTTGTTTGACTTCATGGGATCTGGAGTTGTTTGGCTGGTGCTAGTCTCAGAGTTTTGAGCTTTATTAAATCCCAGCCAAGTCCTATCCCCTGAGTGCTTGTTGTTGTTGAGAATGGCATCCAGTGTGTTTGAGCCACTATTCAGCATTCTGACAGATTTGGACATATGCTCCATTTTGGATTTGAGTAGGCTGACTTCATTTTTCAAAGTGTCAATGATCTCTAGATGACTTGCCTTTTCAGCCTTTAATTTCTCAATCTGTTTCTTCTGCTGTTTACTTTCCATACATACTTCAGTGCTCCTTTCACCCAGCATCCTATAAGATGTTTCAAGCTCTTCAAATGTCAGATCCTCATCACTGGATCCCCCTTCAGTTTCACATACTCCAGCTAGAGCAGTGATGTGCTTTGCAGACTCTTCTTCTGACTCACTACCTGAGTCTTCATCTGACCAGGACACATAAAGACCTTTCTTTTGCTTCTTTAGATAGGTTGGGCATTCACTTCTAATGTGTCCATAACCTTCACATCCATGACATTGGATCCCTTTTCCTTGGTTAGTATTCTCATCATAGTTTGACCTTCTATTAGAGTCATAAGATCTTTTATTCTCAGAGGTTGAGTTTCTTCCACTTGGTCTGGGCCTGTTGTCCATTCTTTTGAGGATTTTGTTAAATTGTCTCCCAAGCATAGCAATTAAATCTGATAAGTTGTCCTCAGAGCCTTCTTCATGACTTTCTTCTTCCTTATCAGTGATTGAGACCAGGGCTATGCTTTTGTTTTTCTTCACCATAGTATCATTCATTCCCATCTCAAAGGTTTGAAGGGAACCAATGAGCTCCTCAACTTTCATTGTGCAGATGTCCTGAGCTTCTTCTATGGCAGTGACCTTCATGTCAAACCTCTTTGGAAGTGATTTGAGAATCTTCCTTACCAACTTTTCATCACTCATCTTCTCTCCCAAGGCACCAGAAGTATTAGCAATCTCCAGGATGTTCATGTAAAATTCATGAATGGTCTCATCTTCCTTCATCCTCAAGTTCTCAAACTTGGTGGTGAGAAGTTGAAGTCTTGACATCTTCACCTTTGATGTTCCTTCATGAGTAGTTTTGAGAGTGTCCCAAACATCCTTGGCTAGCTCACAGTGATGCACAAGCCTAAATATGTTCCTGCCAATGCCATTGATTAAGGCATTTAAGGCTTTGGAATTTCCAAGTGCTGACTCTTCTTCCTCCTTGCTCCACTCTTCTTCAGGATTCATCACTTTTGCCCCATCCTTATTGTCTTTGACAGGGTGCTCCCATCCTTTGTTAACTGCTTTCCAAGCCCTGCTATCAAGAGATTTCAAGAATGCTACCATTCTTGGCTTCCAGTAATCATAGTTGGATCCATCCAAGATAGGTGGTCGATTCACAGATCCTACATCTCTGTCCATGTTCCCAAAATTTGCAGTCCCTATATCTCACCCAGTTATACAGGCAGGGTGCCTGCTCTGATGCCAATTGAAATTCTGGGATCAAATATGTGATGTCGAACCAGATGTTTAGACACTGAAATCCTAAACAAATATTAATGAGCTAGTAAATTAAATAACACAGGAAATTGTTAACCCAGTTCAGTGTATCTCCACACTTACATCTGGGGGCTACCAAGCTAGGAAGGAAATCCAATATAAGTAATATTAATTATGGAGTTAAACCAATCAGTTTAATCCTTCACTTAATATCTACCCAAGGCAATTTCTACCTAAGACTCTACTTAGATATGAGTTCCTACTCACTCCCCCTCAATCACACAGTGATCTTTACAATGATTAATACATTTGAAGTCACACTTCATACACACCAGCTTGATCTTACTTAATAGTTTCAATCAAGACACAATTCACTTTTTGCTTAAAAGCTCATAAAGTGACTAACAATTAAAACCTGCTTATAACTAGCTTCACTAACACCCTTGACAGTCTTCTAAAATTCGTGATCTTTTCTTGAGTGTTTCAGTTCCTTAAATAGATGCTTGGTTTGTGGGCTTTTTGCAAATTATCCATACTTTGATAAATCCCACAGTCATCTCCTTGAGTTAAAGTGAGTTAGTTTGTTATCTCCTTGAATCAAGGTGAGTTAGTTTTTCTGTTTCCTTTACACTGGAATCAGATAACTAAGCTTCCTAAAGATGCGCCTTGGAGTGCTTATCCTTTTACAATTAATTCCAGATATTTTCTCCTGAATTTAATCACTTCTGTTACGCATCATTTAAGTCAGATAGCAGGTTTGCGATGTCACAACATCTGGTGTGACATCCTGATGTCCTGAACTAAGTTCATAACTTTTACTTTGTTTGTCAATGTCACAACATCTGGTGTGACATCCTGATGTCCTGAACTAAGTTCATCACTTCTTGTTTGTCAAAAATTCTGCCAATTTCTAACATCTACAATTTTTATCGTTACCGACGTGTCGCATAGTTGGCAAAGGAAAAGTGCATAACAAATCGAGAGAGTTACTTCATCATAATCCGCTCCCTGATGGATATATGAAAGTGTACGTTGATATTGCTTTAGATAGGGATGCGTTACTACTTATACTTGACTTGGTTTCAGAGGTAACATTGGTGGGAGATGCAATAGGCTCGTTTGTTGCATGGCCGTCAGACCTCATTTTCATAGATGATGAGGTAAGTTTAAAACTATTATGAATATTTTAGTATTCAAATGCCAATTCTGAACCATTATAAAAATCATTCTGAACCATTACGTACATTTGTTTTACATGGTAATGTTAGAATCATATAAAACTGACATCTAAGGATAAAGGGATTTTGCTGCACAACGAGTCTGTTGCATAAAAAAAGAGGTACATTGAAAGTGTCATTCTATGATCCAAATTCAAAAGCTTCATGATTTTCTACTTTACCTAACTTATTTGATTTTTAGGTTCCTCATCAAGTTTCACAACAAGTGATCAGCAATAAAAAAGCTCCTGCAAGGACCGGGTTGGCAAAAAGAGGTCTTACAAATCGCTTTCAGATGTGTCTTGAAACACTTGTGGCAACATCAGATGTGATGGATGGTGTTATTCGTCAAATAGACATGGACAGAGGTGTTTTTGGCTTTCCTTATTCAAAAATAATTGGAAAAGAGGACATGCTACATTTTTTCAATCATCTTGAATTAGGCATCGGTGATATGCATTCATCGATCTGGTACTCCGATCAATCTATTATTTAATTAATTGAGCAATTTATTTACACATTTTAATGAAAACAGTCTAATGTTTATTATGTTTTTATTTAAGGTGCTTGTATGATAAATTGATGTGCGAGAATCAATTGTCAAACAAATTCTATTTCGTGTCCAATGTCCATGTCAATGCCATATTAGTTGATACGAATCCAATTTCAGTAAGAGATCACTTACTCGAGATATTTATGGCCAGCAATATAGAAAGTTTGTATCTTTTAACGTATAATACTGGACACAAGTTAGATTTTCATTCTAATTTGATTCTAATATTTGTATCGTTTATGTAGAAAATTTCCATCTAAACTTTTGTTATATTTTACAATGGACACTGGTTGTTAGTTGCTATTAATCCTACAAGAGAAGTGGTGTATTATTTGAATTCATTGGATCATGAATGGACAACATATCAGTATATGAAGAATTTGGTTAATACATAAGTGAGATTGTTCTAAATACTTGTGTGTATTTTAATGTTTAATTATTTCCGTGAGATTGTTCTAAATTTGTATTTTTCCTTTATAGAACAATACTAGTATACCGAACACAAAGAGATGCTCAAGTATCACGGTTTAAAGTAAACAACATTACATGGATCAATGTGGAGGTATATTAATTTTCACAATGTTTCTTATAATAATGATGCTACTTGATAACACAAGACACCTATATATTAATTCTAATTTGTTTTTCTATATATAGTGTCCTCGTCAGTGTAATATATAGACTGCAACTATTTCGTTTTGAGGTTTATGAGAAAAATCCTTAATTTGAATCAATTAGAGATTCCCATCACGATATGGATTTATAACTTAGGGATTTATTTTAATATTTATCGGATATTTCATATAATTTATTATTTTAAACTAAATCATACATATTATGCTTTGTTATGTAGTACTTTGACGAATACGCGTGTGCTCATTACACGAAAGATAAATTGGAAGAAATCAAGGAAGAATTGTGTGAATACCTTATTGAGAAAAGAATCATATAAGGTATTGGTGTGTAGTTATGAAGTGCAATTGTATAGTTTTGGAAGTGTAGTTATGGAGTGTAATTGTATAGTTTTAGAATGGCTTAATTATGTGAATGATTTATGGATTAGAATTTTCCAGTTTAAATTATGTGCACGAATGGTTTTTTTGAATGGTTTATGGATTTAGGTTTAATTATGGAAATGGTTTATGTGAATCGTTTAAGTGAATGGTACATGGACTAGAATGGTTTAATTATTATGTGAATGGTTTATGGATTATAATGCTTTAATTATTATGCAAATCACATAAGGATTATAATGGTTTATGTGATTTAGAAGGCCTAGAAATGGTTTATGTGATTTAGAATGGTTATGTGATTTAGAAGGCCTAGAAATGGTTTATGTGATTTAGAAGGCCTAGAAATGGTAATGTAATTTTTACAGGTTTCTGATTTAGAATTGAAATATACAGGTTTCTGGAAGAAAAAAAATGGAAAATGTGATTTTTTTTAAAATCATTAAAAAAAACATGAAGAAAAGAAAGCGTTTTTAAGTAAAAGCGTTGCCTATATACAACAAAACAAAGTGCTTTCTAATAAAAGCGCTGCCTAAAGTGGAAATAAAAAATACATTAGACAGCGCTTTCAAACGCGTTGTCTAAAGGGGGACATTAGACAACCCTTTTTCCTGAGAAAGCGCTGCCTAAAGATGACTTAAAGTGGAAATAAAAAAATACATTAGATAGCGCTTTCTAAAGCGCTGTCTAAAGGGGACATTAGAGAGCACTTTTGCTTGAGAAAGCGCTGCTAAAGGTCCACTTTTTAGGCATCGCTTTTAAAGGTAAAACGCTGCCTAAAGTGGGCCTTTAGCAATGCTTTCTAAAAAAAAACCTTGTCTTTACCTACGACAACGCCACCTTAGGCAGCGCTTTTAAGCACTATTAAAGGCCAAAAAAAGCGTTGTATTTTCCCTGTATTGGCATATTGGCTGCATATATTCTGATTGAAGGATTCCAGTAGTATGGGATATAGGAGTAATGATTGAAGAAAGCTTGTAGTTGTCCTTACATGGTTCTATTCTTGTAGATATCAATAAGTTTGAAGACACATAGCATTCCAAAGTCGGGAGCAAAGGATGTTATTGTGATGATTGAGTCTTATGTGACTTAGTACATGATTGAGTGACGTCATCATGTATGCTAAAGTCACACTAATAACATGTGATCATTTCCTTTTATAGCCAAGCAAAATAGAGACGTTAGAGAGTAGCTGGCTATTGAGGAATATCTTTACACAAGGATGAAAATAGTACTGTCACGTCTGTCCTTTTTCCACAATTTAAGGTTAGTGGAGAGGTAGTGGGATAAAGTATTTCCGTACTAATGGTAACATTAGTATCCTTGCTAATGGTAACATTATCTTCTAAACTTCAGAGGCTTCTGATAGTAGAAGATTGAAGCATTTTTGTATTGTGTACTATCATTTCTAATGGTAACATTGTCTTCTAAACTTCAGAGGCTTCTGATAGTAGAAGATTGAATCATGAGTAGAGACGTGATAGTTGGATCATAAGAAACTCAACTCTTCAGTCTTCAGAATTTGTTCACTCAGAACCTTCAATCTTCAGAACTTCAAGTCATTAGAGTCTTCAACACTTAGTTCTTCAAAAGATTATAACTTCAGAAGGTTCGCTAGCTTCAGAATCAGAACCACTCTCAGAACAGAATCCGCAAGAGCATTGCAATAATAGTATCATACACCCTTGGATCTTTCTGATTGTGATCAAATACAGAAGAATACTTGCTTCTTCAGCATGCTTGCGACTTGTGTTACACGTAGTAACCCACATATGATCTTTAACACACATTCTGAGTATGTTTGTTAGATCTGATTACTTCATAATATGATCTGCACATTAACAAATATTAGAACCTAAAATTGTTCTTTCACAAATACTTCATTGTTATCATAAAAACATAGAGATGAAATTCAGAGACAACTCTTATTCTTACATAATGTACACAATAAGAATCTCATCATTGTTAATTATTGAATATTCTCCTTTCTTCAGACGTAAGACTTGAGAGACTAACTACAGTAGGATCCTATGAACCCTCTTCAATTGACTGATAACAAGAGTTTCATGGTAATCATGTGATCTAGGAGCTTTAAGCATCTCTTTCAGATGAGTGGTTCAATCAAAATGCATATGAGTGTAGGTATATGTTACCAATGGATCGACTTTATCATCCCCATCAACACCAATATGCATAATATCAAATAAAGATTTCCACAATTCATTACTAGACTCATAGAACTTGTTACCTACTGAGAATTTGAAATCATAGCCTTGTCGATCATGCAACCCAGAATAAAACACCTGGATAAGATCTTCATTGTAGTCATGTGAGAACTACAAAAAGTAATTGATTTTATGGTGCTCAGCAAGTCGAACAACTTCAGGGATGTCTAAACATCCAGCAACCACCGATTTCCAAACGTGTTTCTTCATCAATAGACAATGTTGGTATTTTTCTTCAAACTCTTCAATACAATCTGCTGAAACTAATGAGAAAGAAGTTTCTGGAGCAATTGACAATGTGGTTGCATTTCCCTTATATTTTGAATCTCCTTTGGATTTTGAACGCTTTGGTGCCATTTATGAGTGTTCAAGAATATGCACACTAGGTGTTTGAAGAAATGTGAAAATGAGAAACAAAGAAAGTTTGGGGAATATTTGATCACCCACAAACCAAACTCTTTACTAAAGATTCTAATACACACACAAACAACAATGAATGTTAGGGATGAGGAGAAATTCGAAATCTTTTAGATTAGGATATGATTTGGAAAGTGTAAAGTTGATTGAGTTAATTGGATGAATCTAATTCCAATAATGAAGAGTTTAAGGAACTTTAAAGAGTTACAAGACTCGGGAGAAGTTGGAAAGATGTGAAGATATGGGCCTGAATAAACAGTGAATGAAAAAATATGAGTAAACATGTTAAATGTATCAGGAGACGACCTTTCACTGTTATGTGTCAACCTATATGAATGCTATGTGTCGGTACATACTGTAGCAAAAATAAAAGAATTTAGAAAACAATTTTATGTGTTGACCTATACGAGCATGTTTCGACATATACTGTAACAATTTTGAAAAATATCAAAAATTTATTATTATGTGCCGACCTATACCATTTATGAGTCGATATATAGTTCCAAGATTTGAAACATTTTGACACATGTGAATTTGTAATGACTTTGAAGGACACAACTTGACACGTGGATGATTAATTGATGAGAGACACATGTATATGATATTAATTCATGGTTTGTTAACTAATATCATGCAAACATGTAAATGCAAGCATGAAATGGCATACAATATAGATCAAATTTGAAGACAATTAGAATTGATCCACTATAAACATGTAAAATGCAAACACACAGTGGCCACATTTGAAAGTTTTGGAAGTGAAATCATATAACATATATCATACACATAATACATCATATACCTTTGAGAAATAAACAGGTAAAATAAATACTTACATAAAAAATAAGAAAAAGATTGAAACAATATTACCTCATCGTATGAATGATGGAGGATGCACTTGCATTCAACAAGGAACTCTCGAACCAAAGTTGGAATAAATGCAAATCGTTCCACAAACACAAATGAAACCAAAACGCTCTTACCACTTTTCGTTTTGTACAAGTACTTGAAAGTGTGATTAATAATGTATCTGTAAACACCCCAAATTTGCCCTCACTCATTCACACCATGGCTTATGGTCATCTCATATGCATAAACACAATCATATCATCTCACATCTCATTTTTGATTCACTGGATAGTTTCTAAGTCATCTGCACCTAGGGTTTGTGATCTGAGCAATCCCAAAGCTTCTTGGGCCACTCCAAAGGCTACCAATCAACTCAAAAGGGGTCTATGTGTGTTCATACATCATATTCTATCTCCTCAAAGTCAAAAATGCAGAGGAATCACAAGAGCTAGGGTTTGAGTGGATGCAGAGCCAGGCTTGACTGCACAGTTGACTGAAAATTAGGGTTTTGGTTTCAGAGGCCATAACCCCAAATTTTTTGGTCATTCTTGTTTCCATTGGTCTCTATATGGTATAGGGAGTATGCATATCAATTTTCATGAAGAAATTCCATGGGGAAGTCATCTGATCAAGAGTTGACTTTTCAGACAAGTCAGTGTAAAATCAGGGCATCTGAGGCCCCCAATGACCCAACCAATGGGTGATCTTCATCATTTTGAGTGTATATGATCTTTATTTGATCATGGAAGAAGGTTGAAGTTCATGAAAATCAAGAATTTAGGGTTTTTGAAAATGTTGACTTTTTGGGCATAGTTGACTTTTCAAGAATGCATCATTTTAGGTCATTTTTCAAGCCTTGATTCTTGATCCAAAAAGGCTTCAAATGGAAAAACTTTGGTCATGAAAGTTGTAGATCTCATCTTTCCCTTTTCAAAAAGTACAAGAACATGATCAAACTCTTCTTGGATCAAAAGTTATGGCAATGCAAAGTTGGCAAAAATCATTAATTTCTAAGGCATGCTTCAAATGGAAATTTTGCAAAACCTTGAACCAATGCATCATGTGACCTCTAATTCATTTCAAACCATTACACAAACATTCTCTAAGTCCTAAAAATCAGAATTGGATCAAGTTTGCTCATGGCTTGGTTTGTGTAACAAGACTTTATCACATGTGAACCAAAGTTGCCACAAGTTGCAAAACACTCATTTCACTCCCTACCACTTGCAGCCTTGGATGCTGAACCAAGCTAGGCTCATACACACATCATGCTGCGCCAGCCCTAGCCCTTGTACTTGCCTAGTATCAAGCCCATGCTTCTCTTACAAGATTTTTGACTTTTGGCAAAAGCAAACTTACCAATCACAAAAGCACAAGTCACATCATCCAGCCAATCAGATTTGTTTATGTTATCAATTTGCAAGCTAGCCATAACAAGAAGCAAGGCTGAAGCATCCTCATTACACACATTCACAAAAAACACTCCCACTTGCAACTTGCTTCGAATTCCTCTCCACAGCTTGCAAACACAAAAACCTTTTCCTCCATTCAACTCACCATGTATCATTGAGTAGAAACCACCCAAAGCATAAGCCTGAAACAGCCAAAGCACCCCACTGCCATTCTTCACCCTCATTCTGCAGATTCATTCGAATCTCCCTCCCTAGCCCACAAACAGCCAAACAAACCTTGCAAAGCTTCTCCATACATCATCTGGACCATAAACCATCATTCACAGTGGCCTGAATCAGTCAGAATCACCATAGCCATTGTTGACTGAGCTTGAAGCAGGAGCTTTCGAAACTCATCAACCAGCCTACATAAATTGTTCTAAGGCATTCAAACATCATCAAGGGGTCCTAAGGAGTGGTTTGCACATAAAGAGAAGGCCAGAAAGTTCCTAAACTGAAAGCTTCAAATCTCAGGTAGCCTGAAATTTATTTTTCCAGAAATGATTTTGCTTGTTACAAACTTGTTCTATTTGTTTCACTGATCATTCTGGTACCATTGGTTTTGAAAATGGTTGAGATTTGAGCATTTAATTTGACTCTGAAACTGGTTTGCCCTAAAAATGTTTGCTTTCGATTCATGTGATTGATGAAGAATAAATTTGTTTGGGGTTAGGGTTTTGATTCAGGAGATCATGGGGTTCATTTCTATATGTTTAGATTTCACTTTTGATACGTTTTGAGGAAGATGGGAGTTTTTCAGGGGAAGTGCTCGCCGGAGAAGACGACCGGAAGTCTTCTCCGGCAGCCTGAGTGTAATTAGGGCTTAATCCAGTCATTAATGTCAGTTTGAATTTGAACCATTGATTGCGTGGAATTGTTTGACTTCGCGCGCAGATAGAAGGCCAGGATCAGTTTGATTTGCCCTAATCTCTTTCATTAGTTTAATTAATTATTAATTAGGATAATTAAGTCAGATGCAATCTCCACCCTTCATTCACGCGCCAGTCAACAGATTTGAATCCAGGACGCATCTCACCCATCCAATCTGATTACTTTTTATTTTATTTGTTTTTATTTCTTTTTATTTCATTTGTTTTGCACAATTAATTTAAAATAGCAAAAAATTCTTAAAAATTATGAAACTTTTTCTTTAAAGTTTTATTAATTTTTAAGACCCAAAAATATTTTTATTTTATTTTTTATCATTAAAAAGGTATTTTTAAATATTTAAAAGATTATTTTTAATTGATTAATGAGAATTAATTAATTAAAAATACTTTTAGGTATTTAAAAATTACAAAAAAATTCATGAAATGTTCTAAGGCATTTAGAAACATTGTCCAACCTTCAAACCAAATTTCTTTTTTGATCTTGATGCATTTTAAGAATTTTTCATTGAATTAAATCATTTTTTATGCATTATTTTGATCATAGATTCAAAAATTCATTTCTGCCTTTTGGAGAAGGTTGAGACATTGATTCTTCTTGCATTGTCTTGTGTTTAGCATGTATTTTCAAGGATAAAAAGGCCATGAATTGTTCTTGCATTTTCTAATTGATTGGCATTTGTTTTGTTAAGAACCCTAAAAAACCCTAATAACTTGCAAAATTCATATCTTGAGTTTGGTTGAGAGTTGAGAGCTCCCCTTTGGGCAGTGGCTTGTTATAGGTCTAGGGTTTCTTTGAGTGCCATTTTCCATTTTTACTTTAGGGTTTTGCTTCTGTTTTTGGTTTGTGTTTGATGTTTGATCCATAAACCCTAATTTGGGCTTCCTTTTGCATCCTTCTTGCATTTCCTTGCATAACATGACTTGTCATTGCATTTTGTGCATTCTTGTGATCCATTTGACATCTTAAGACATGTATAAAGCATCTTTGATCATTGCATCTCATGTTTGCCATGTCATTTGTCTTGTATGCTTCATAACATTCCATGATTGTTCATGCTCCTTAACTTGCATCATATGCATTCATAAGCTTGTATGATCATTTCCATGTCTTGCCTCATGTTTGCAGCATCTCATAACATCATAATCATCATCAACATGCTTCTGGTTTTGCTTAGCATCATATCATTTCATCTCATCTTGCATTGCATTGCATTTTCTTTCTAACATTGCAGGTGGTAAGTAAACTTGAGAAGTGGATTTGCCTTCACTTCTCATACCTTTTCTTTTCATCTCTCTTGCATCCATTGCTGCATTTCTATTTGTGTTTGAGATTGAGCTTGCTCATTCTTCTTCCTCCCACTTTCTTTCTTCAAGTGACTTGACTTCTTGAATGAAGCAAGTCACTTTGCTTCTCTTGATCTTGTTCATCTGCTTCCTGGTGGCTCCTCTGAAGATTGTTCTTGGAAACCTCACAAACCTTAGGATCATCCAAGCATGATAATGAATTAGGGTTTTGATTAGTCTCCCCTCATAGTTTTTACCTTTGTGTCTCTCTTTGAGTCTTCTCTTCTCATCTCATAATCAGAGACTAAACCCTAAAGGCTTTAAGACTTTGTGATTAAGCTTATGCCTACATCCTTCTCTTAGGATGGAGTGTATAACTTTAATCCTAAGTATTAAACCCTTAAGGTGTTTAAATCTCTTAATCAATTCACTTAATAAATATCAAGACATTACACTTGTAACTTGGGCCTTGCATTAGGGTTCTAATTCTTCCTTAAGTGGTTAAGAAGGACTAACCCTAGTGTTAATGGACAAGTCCCCCTCAAGTTGTCTTACAAATCATAAAACTCACTTCATCAGCATATCATTAAATAAAATCCATTTAGTCAAAGGCTTGTTTTGTCATGGGTTTAATCCCTAATCATGGATTAAGCTGAGGAGCTTTCCTCAGCTTAAACATTCTCATCTATCATCCTTCTTTTAGGATGGTGTAATGAGTCTGTTTAATCCCTGATTATGGCTTAACCTCATTACTCAACACTAAACAAAAACCACAAAAACATCTAAATAATCACAAGTAGGTTAATGATCTTAATCCTGCATCAAAGGTGATTAAGTGTGAGAATCTGACTTCACACTTAAGGTATTCTCATTACCCCTAATCAGAGGGAAGATGTGATGAGTTTACTAAATCCATTGGTTTAGGCTTAAGCTCATTAACTTATGACAAACTTCAACAAGCAATAAAAGACTGAAAATACAAAAAACAAACAATAATCGTCTCCTTCGGGATTCTTTTCTCATCACCTTCACTCACAAATGAGAACTTGCTTCTTCCGTCTAATGCAAGACAGTTAGCACCTGAGCCAGACAGGTCATATACTTGAGCATTGACAAGTAAGCAGTTCACAAGTCAATTCATCTTTCAGTCTCTTTGGGTCGAACTACGGTGTTCTGACTTCCTCATTGCACGAGAGGATACGTAGGCATAACTTAACGGTTATCGAACAAAAGTCTCTGTTCATTCCCCCTCTTTCCAGCTTCATTCTTTAGCCTCATTATCATGAGCATCTTATTCCTGTTCTTACACTGACACTTTCATATTACACTTCACTTCTTTTACACTGACACCTGTACATTCCTTTCCAGCTATTTTACACACAGATTGCACTGACACTACCCCTTTAAAACACAAATCTTTTAAGCGTGGATCCCGTCGAGTACGGCGGACAATCTGGGTGCTAATACCTTCCCAGGTTGTAACCAACCCCCTTTCTCAGTCTCTCTGGTTCGCAACCGTCTTATCCGTATCTTTCTAGGTCTATGCAGCATTGCCTTTCCTCCGGGATAAAAATGCCTAGCTGGCGACTCTTTCATCTCCAGTGAGTTCACGGCTGTGTGTTCTCATTGTCCCTCTCGCCGACCGTTCGCGCTTGTACCTGGATGCAAATCTTTGGGAGCGACAGCTTGGCGACTCTGCTGGGGATCCTTATACTGCAACCAGGGCTTCTGGTTCTTTTTGTGGGTTCCTCCTAGCGCTTGATTGATTTTTGTTTACTGGGGTGTTATGTGCTTGTTTGTGCTTGTATTTATTTTTGTTTATTGCTTTATGTACAGTTACTTTACTGCTTTCTTTACTGCTTTACATATATCATACTGTCATTGTTGCTGGCTGGATCTGGTTTTTTCTTTGGTGGGTGGGTGTTTCATTGAGAGTTAAGGTCCTATACCTGGGACCTGAGTGACACCTAGGCTAGAGTGAATCATATTCTTTCCCATTCCATTTCGGTCTGGTGCGGGAATATGAAACACGGTTCAGATATGGGTTTCTTCTTGAGAACTCTGTGTTGCAGATTTCCTGCAATGCTAGGGCTATCTGGGAAGCCTGCTAAGTCTGGATGACCTTTTAGTATTGACCTTCAGAAACTGAGGTGAATTAGAGGAGGAACTTTTATGGTTATTGTAAACACTGTACCTCCGGGTTAGAAGTGTTTACACTTCTCATAACTGATCCAAGTCTGAGGATCCTTGTTCTAGATCACCACCTGTGAGGGGGTTGGGCTGTTTACAGGTTTGCAGGTACCTTGACCTCAGAATACCCTGTTACTTTGACTTTGTTAAGAATGCTCCATGTTGGATAGTTCTTGTGATTCTAAAACCTTGGACTTGTGGCTCTTTATTTGAGTCCCCCCACCCTGGTTACTGGATTTATAGACCTCCATCTGGAATTCTTGAACACACATGGATCTATATCAAGGCAGTTAATCAGATCCAGCTCAGTCACAGACCCTTGCATATCATTTGCATACATACTCATTGCATCATATTAACATGTGCTTATTTGTGTTTCAGGGTATCCATTCTTCATCTGGTTTTGGTTTTGACCCCATCTGCATCATTGACCTATCTCCACCAGCACTTGCTTCAGCTTGTCAGCCATATACTTCAGTTACTAGCACCAGCCAGCCAGTGGCCCACTCCTCAGCATCTTCATCAGCACTCATCCTACTCAGTCTCAAGCATCATGGCTCCAAAGAAAAGCAACATCACTTATCATTTCTTCCAACCAGACTTATCAGACATCAGGAGGATCCAAACCCTGATCACTCCAGATCACATACCCTTGTTCAGGGAGAGTTATGGAGATATACTGGACATGGTCATGGATCTGGACCCTTCACAGAGGAGCCTCATCCACACTTGCATTCAGTTCTATGATCCCCCATTGAGATGTTTCACCTTTCAAGACTTTCAGTTGGGGCCTCTATTAGAAGAATACTCATCTTTGATTGGTTTGCCTATCAAGAGGGAAATCCCTTTCAACCCTGAAATGGTCTTTCCCAGCAATGGAGAGATAGCAAAAGCTTTGCACCTGGAGCCTGTTTTGATTGAACAGCATATGACCTCTAAAGCTGGGATCCCTGGATTTCATCTGGACTTCCTGATTTCTCAAGCTAGTTTGAAAGCCTCCCTGGGGGAGTGGAAAGCTGTTTGTGCTCTATTGGCCTTGAGTGTATATGGAATTGTATTGTTTGCAGATGAGCCTCGATTCATTAGCAAAAATGCAATCCATTTGTTCATCCTGAAGAACCCAGTGCCAACTTTACTGGGTGATCTCTATTACTCAGTACATCAGAGAAATGAGAAGCAGAGGGGAAGATTAGTAAGGATTTGTGCTCCATTATTCCATGCTTGGCTTCTCAGGCATCTACCCAGGACAGATGCATTTCTAAATCCTCATCAGCAAAGCAACTGGGCTAAGAGGCTCACTACTCTCACTTCAGCAGACATCAGATGGTGTACTCAAAGCACCAAGGGCAGAGATATAATCACCAGCTGTGGGCACTTTCCCAATGTGCCTTTAATAGGAGTTAAGGGAAGTATCAACTACAACCCTCTGCTGTTCAGGAGGCAATTGGGCTATGCACTGGTTCATACTCCAAGGGAACAAGACTTGGTTGAGACCCTCTACTGTGAGAACAAGATTAGTCTGGCAACTGTTAGGCAGGCTGCCTGGGCCTGGGATCATGTTCAAACCAAGGGAATCACCATTCTGGGGAAGTGCAATAATGTGGCATCAGTCCAATATTATGAGTGGTCCCATGCTAGGGCCCGGTTCTCTGGAATGCCCTTTACCATAGAAGACATGCCTGAGTCATCTTCAGCACCACCCCCTGCCACTATCAGTTTGGAGGAGTTTGAGAGCTTGAAGGAAAGAAATGAGAAGTTAACCCAAGCCTTGCAGAAGACCCTCAGGGAGAGGAGTGAAGGTGTGAGGGAGATTGAGAGATTGGAGAAGTTGAGAGTGGAACACTTGACTAAAATTGAGAAGTCTGGAGATTATATCAACAAGTCCGAAGCTGGTGAACAGATTCTGAAGAATGCTTGTAAAGAAGCCCAGTTCCAAAGAGCAAGAACAGACTTGTATTTGAAAGAGAGTCAGGCCAGGTGGGTCCGGATCACTGAGGCCCGTACTCTAGGAGACAAGAGAGTTCAGGACAAGATGGAGCAGATGGAAAAAGCCCTGGCAGCAGCCCAGAAGGAAATATCAGAGCTGAAAATCAAAGCAGGAGTGAAGAGGTCTAAAGACCAAAGTCAGAACAGGAAGTTGACTGCAGCTGTTGCAACAAGAAACCTTCTCATCAGGAATCTCACGGAGCATCCGGCTGATCCTGTGACCGAAGCACTTCTTAAGGAAGTTCGTGAGGATGAGTTTGGCCTTGGAGTTTGATCATTTGCTTGTTGTTTTTTCCTATTCCATGTACTTTTGCTTTTTGTGATGTATTTTGACCCCTTTAAGGGCTTGTGTTGTAATTTAGAACAAGTTGTATTATTTCACCCTTTGTAATATATTTGTGTTGGTTTCTATCTGGGTTCACTTCAAAAGCAACTTCAACAGCATCATCTTCAAGGGTCTGGAAGGGTCAAAACTGAAAGCCAAACCGGATACCTTGAGAGCAAATAAGCATAACTGCATTGCATACTAACCCTTTTGTTTGTTTTGTAGGTTTTTGTTACTAACCTCTGTTGTGATATCTCAGGAATTATTGCTCGCCGCCGGGTATTTCCCCTCAACAGGCCACACAGGTACCCAACTAGAAACAACCTTCCGGGAATTCAGATGGATCAGATGCAGCAGGACCTTACGGAGGTCAGAAACCAGATGGCCAACGAAAGGTTGGAGATGAGAACTCAGATAACACAATTCATGGAAGTGATGAACAACTTAGCTCAAAGCCAGGAGAGGCTCAGAACTTTGGTAGAAGGGAGGAATCAAGAGGAACCCCATGTGGGGACTGCTGGCACAAGTAACAATGAACGGGTACAACCCCATGTTAATCCTCCTGTGTTTGGCCCACATCTACATCCTGAGATTAACATTCCTGCAAATGTTCAAGGAACAGCCACTGCAGCCAGAGTACTTCAAGAAGATCCTCAGGAGGACCAATATACAGTAATGGGTGCCGGAGAGGAAACATATGATAGACGATTGGAAGAGATAGCTGAGAAGTTGAGGTCCTTAGAATCTCAAAATTCTTTGGGTTTCGACGTCATGGACATGGGGCTGGTAGACGGGGTCAGGATCCCCCATAAGTTCAAGCCTCCCTGTTTCGAAAAGTATAATGGGACTTCATGCCCCCGGACTCATTTGCAATCATTTCTGGGAAGGCTGAAGGCCTATACAATGGATGAGAAACTTTGGATGTTCTACTTCGAAGACAGCTTGACTGGAGCCTCAAGAGAATGGTACTCTCACCTAACAAGGGCAACTATTAGATGCTGGAAGGACCTGGCAGAGGCCTTCATCAGACAGTATCAGTATAATCTAGATATGGCACCCAACAGGACCCTCCTAATGGGAATGTCACAGTCTTCGAGGGAGAGTTTCCGAGAGTATGCCCAAAGGTGGAGGCAACTGGCTGCTGCTGTTCAACCACCAATGTCTGAGAGAGAAATGGCAGACATGTTTATGAACACTCTTCAGGGAACGTATATTGACAGGTTAGCTGCTTTCTCTTCCACCAGCTTCGCAGATGTTGTCATAGCTGGGGAGAGAATTGAAAGCCTGTTAAAAATGGGAAAGATCTCAGACAACGGTGCAAGCTCGTCCAGTAGTACAAGAAAGCCTTTTGCAGGCCCGAGAAGAACTGGCGAGACCAATGCCATCCACACCAACAGGGGTAGGCCCCAATATGTTCAGAGGTCAATAGCAGCAGTCACTATCCCTGCTCCAGCTCATCCTCAGCCAGTCTATCAACCTCCTCAACAAAACTTCCAACAACAACCTCAGTATCAGCAGAATCAGTATCCCCCAAGGAGCTACAACAACAACAACACCAACAACAACAATCAACAAAGGCCATTCCAACAAAGACCATCCCAAGCTAACCGAGTGATCGACCCGATCCCAATGCCGTATGCTGCTTTGCTGCCACAACTTCTGAAACTCAACCTGGTTGAGCTAAGAACGTTGGCACCTCCGGATCCCAACAGTCTACCAAGAAACTATGACTCCAATGCTAGGTGTGCTTTCCATTCAAACGCACCTGGTCACAGTACAGAAAAATGCAGGGCTCTGCATATGAAGGTACAAGACTTGGTAGACTCCAAGGCTCTGAATTTTGCACCTCCGCCCAATGTCAATAAAAACCCTATGCCAAACCATGGTGGTCCCCGAATTAATGCTATTGAAGAAGACCAACCGTCTTATTTAATAACCAGTGTGGATCAGATCAGGACACCATTGGTGGAAATCAAGGCTCAACTCCGCGAAAACCAAATATTCCCGGGGTGTGAACTAGGGTGTCCCTATTGCAATATTTCATGGAATGGGTGTGAGGACCTAAGGAATGGCATTGACAGCCTTATTCAGAGTGGCCTGCTACAGATCACTACATCATTCCCAACAAATCCGGCAACTTCATCAACAACGGTTTCAGAACCTTCTACAACTGCAGCAACTATTGTTCCCGACAATTCATCAGCACCATCAGCAAGTACTTCATCTGTCCTCCCAAATGATCAGTTTTCAACAGTTTCTCCTGCTACAACTTCAGTTTCATTCCATTTCGAATCTCCATCAACAACAACAACAGTCCTTCCAACGATACCTCCTACAACACCAGCAATCAATCACGAAGATGTCTCTACTGTTACCATATTCTACGATCCTGAAAATAATTCCGCCTACCATTCAGAAGGTGCTGCTCCCGCCAGAGCACCAGTTACAATCTTTTATGATCCACAAACAATAACAGTCCCTTCAGCAGCAGCAATCAGTCCGGTCACTGTCACAGTGCCTGGACCAGTACCATATGAAAGCAATAGGGCCATCCCCTGGCACTATGGCTCTGACTTGTATTGCGAAGGAAAAAGAATCACTCTTGAAACATCAACACCTGCACCACAAGTAGATAATGTGGGGGGAGGCGGAGGCTTCACTCGAAGCGGACGTCTCTTTGCTTCACAAGTTCAAAGACCTGCTGCCAAAGCAGAAGCTGCTGCCAAGGCAAAAGGAAAAGGCCCGGTGCAGGAAGATCCAGCTGCCAAAGAAGCCCTGAAGACTCCATTTGATCAGGAAGTTGATGAGTTTATGCGGATCATCAAAAAGAGTGATTATAAAGTTGTGGATCAGCTTCACCAGACGCCATCCAAAATCTCCATCCTCTCACTGCTTATGTGCTCCGAAGCCCATCGGAATGCACTACTTAAAGTCTTGCACGCAGCTTACGTGCCTGAGGAGATTACTGTCAACCAATTGGAAACCGTGGTTGGAAATGTTACTGCTAGCAATGGGCTAGGGTTTACCAATTCTGACTTGACAGCGGATGGCCGCAACCACAACAAAGCCTTGCACATAACCCTGGAATGCAAAGGAGCTGTCCTTTCTCATGTGCTGGTGGACACAGGTTCTTCCCTGAATGTCTTACCAAAGAAGGCTCTGGTGAAGCTTGAATATGATGGATTGGCATTGAGACCCAGCAACCTGGTAGTAAGAGCCTTTGATGGTTCTAAGAGATCGGTTCTGGGAGAGATTGAGCTGCCTGTGACAATTGGCCCACAGACTTTTAAAACTATCTTTTATGTGATGGACATTCAGCCCGCCTACAGCTGTTTGTTGGGTAGACCCTGGATTCACGCCGCCGGCGCAATAACGTCTACCCTTCACCAAAAGTTAAAATTTGAGTGGGAAGGCCAAGTTGTCACAATCTGTGGAGAGGAGGACATTTTTGTCAGCCACCTGGCAACCTATAAGTACATTGAAATGGATGGAGAGATCCATGAAACAATGAGCCAGGGGTTTGAAGCTTTGAATGTGAATGAAGCATCTGCTGTATCTGGTACCCCAATGTCATCATACCAACAAGCCCGGAAGGTTGTTGAAGAAGGAACTGCCCTAGGCTGGGGCAAGGTTTTAGCTGTGGAGGAGAAGAAGGACAAATTTGGGTTGGGTTACAGACCAACTCAACATCAAGCAAAGGCTGCTGCAGAGCCAGGTTTTGTCAATGGGGGGATGCTTACCCCCGATGCTATCAACTGTTTGGAAGACGAGCTGGAAGAGGAGCGCAATCTGGAGAATTGGATTCGTCCAAAGATCCCGGGGAGCAGTGTCTCGAACTGGTCTTCCCAGGAAATTATAAGGGTTACTCAAGCAGAGTAATTATTATTTCCTGTATTTTTATAGCATGCATCAAAGTCTTGCATCTTGCCCAAGATGACAAGACTCATTTTGTAATCAGGGCCATCTGTGCTTTTGTGCAAACAAGTTTAAATTAATGAAATATCAGACATCTTTTTGCAAACGAGTCTTTTTCTTTTCTGCTCACTGCTTTTCCATTTTTCTTTTTGTACAAAAATAAATGGCGGTGTTTTCAAAATGATAACTTCATTTCACTTTTTTCTAAAGCAAGATTAAAATCAATCACTAAAATGAACAAACTTAACCCTTGCAGAGAGTGCCTTCCAGACTGCACCGACAACAGCACGGCTATGACATCGTATGACTTTGACAATCCAATCAATCAAGCTGATGAAGGGGTTGATGAAGAATATGAGCTTCCTGAAGAGCTAGCCAGGTTGTTGAGACAAGAGGAAAAGGTTATTACCCCTCACCAGGAGGAGGTTGAAGTGATTAATCTTGGTACAGACGAAGACATGAAAGAAGTTAAAATCGGGGCCTGCCTGCAAGACTCAGTGAAGAGACAATTGATAGATCTGCTTCAGGAGTATGTTGATGTGTTTGCTTGGTCGTATCAAGATATGCCAGGGTTGGATACCGATATAGTTGTGCACAAGCTGCCTTTGAGAGAAGAATGCCCTCCAGTCAAACAGAAGCTGCGCCGAACTCGCCCAGACATGGCTATGAAAATCAAAGAAGAGGTACAAAAGCAGTGGGACGCCGGGTTCCTTGCTGTAACTAGCTATCCGCCGTGGGTTGCTAACATAGTACCTGTGCCAAAGAAAGACGGGAAAGTAAGAATGTGTGTTGACTACCGGGATCTGAACAGAGCCAGCCCGAAAGACGATTTCCCATTACCTCACATTGATGTATTGGTGGATAACACGGCTCAGTTCTCGGTATTCTCCTTCATGGATGGATTTTCAGGATATAATCAGATCAAGATGTCACCTGAAGACATGGAGAAGACAACATTCATCACACCTTGGGGCACGTTCTGTTACAAGGTGATGCCATTCGGACTGAAGAATGCTGGTGCCACATATCAACGGGCTATGGTGACATTATTCCATGATATGATCCACAAAGAAATAGAATGTTATGTGGATGACATGATCGCCAAGTCCCTTACTGAGGAAGACCACCTGGTGAATCTGCTCAAGTTGTTCAAGCGTCTGAGGAAGTACCAACTGAAGTTGAACCCCAACAAATGCACATTCGGGGTGCGATCCGGTAAGCTGCTGGGCTTTATTGTAAGCGAGAAAGGGATTGAAGTCGACCCTGATAAAGTCAAAGCTATTCAAGAGATGCCTGCACCGAAAACTGAGAAAGAAGTTCGAGGGTTCTTAGGTCGATTGAACTACATTTCAAGGTTCATATCTCACCTTACAGCAACCTGTGAACCCTTGTTCAAGCTATTAAGAAAAGAGCAAACGGTCAGGTGGAACGAAGATTGCCAAAGGGCTTTTGACAAGATCAAGGAATATCTACAAGAACCTCCAATCCTCATGCCGCCAGTTGAAGGAAGACCTCTGATTATGTACTTGACCGTATTAGAAGAGTCAATGGGGTGTGTGCTGGGCCAGCATGACGAGTCTGGTCGAAAAGAGTATGCAATATACTACCTAAGCAAAAAGTTTACCGACTGTGAACAACGTTATTCACTGCTCGAGAAAACTTGCTGTGCTTTAGCGTGGGCTGCTCGCCGACTGAGGCAGTATATGTTGACCCACACTACCTTATTAATCTCAAAAATGGATCCAGTTAAGTACATTTTCGAGAAGCCAGCTCTTACCGGACGGGTTGCAAGATGGCAGATGATTCTCACAGAATACGACATACAGTACACTTCTCAAAAAGCCATCAAGGGCAGTGTACTATCTGAATATCTTGCTGAGCAACCCCTTGATGACTACCAGCCTATGAGGTTTGACTTCCCTGATGAAGACATCATGTTCATTAAAGCAAAAGATCATGAAGAGCCTGTTCACACTGAAGGGCCTGACCCGGAGGAAGAATGGACTATGATGTTTGATGGGGCTGTTAACATGAATGGCCGTGGTGTTAGTGCAATACTCATTACACCCAAAGGAGTTCACATGCCTTTCTCGGCAAAACTCACTTTCAACTGCACTAACAACGAAGCTGAATACGAAGCTTGCATTATGGGTCTTGAGGAAGCCATTGACCTCAGAATCAAGACATTGACCGTATTCGGAGATTCAGCTTTGGTAGTCAATCAAACCAACGGAAAATGGTACACCCACCAAGATCATCTGATACCTTACAGGGATTATACAAGGAGGTTATTGACTTTCTTCACAACAGTCAAGCTTGAGTATATCCCTCGAGACGAGAATCAGTTTGCGGATGCTCTGGCTACCATTTCATCCATGATCAAAGTTCAAGCCGCTAACTTTATACCTCAGATTTCAGTGTCCAGACTCAACAGACCAGCATATGTATTTGCAGCGGATGTTGTAAAAGATGATAAGCCTTGGTTACATGACATTAAGTGCTTCTTGGAGGACCAAACATACCCACCTGGGGCATCTTCCAATGATAAGAAGACTTTGAGAAGGCTTGCTGGTAGTTTCTTTCTGAACACTGATGGGTCTTTATACAAAAGGAACTTTGACATGGTACTCCTCAGATGTGTTGACAAAACAGAAGCAGATTTGTTGATGCATGAAGTGCACGAAGGGTCTTTTGGTACCCATGCTGGAGGGCATGCCATGGCTAAGAAGTTGTTAAGATCAGGCTATTACTGGATCACGATGGATGCAGACTGTTGTGCTTACGCCAGAAAATGCCATAAATGCCAGATCTATGCAGATAAGGTGCATGTGCCTCCCAATCCTTTGAACATCATGTCTTCACCATGGCCCTTTGCTATGTGGGGTATTGATATGATTGGCAAGATTGAGCCGACTGCTTCAAATGGTCACAGATTCATCCTGGTCGCCATTGACTATTTTACCAAGTGGGTTGAAGCAGCCTCATATGCTAATGTTACAAGGCAAGTGGTAGCCAGATTTCTGAAGAGGGATATCATCTGTCGATATGGAGTTCCCGAGCGGATCATTACTGATAATGGTTCCAATTTAAACAACAAAATGATGGCAGAGCTGTGCCGGGACTTCAAAATTCAACATCACAATTCTTCTCCTTACAGGCCAAAGATGAATGGCGCTGTTGAGGCAGCAAATAAGAATATTAAGAAGATTGTGCAGAAGATGGTAGTCACCTACAAAGACTGGCACGAAATGCTACCATTTGCTTTGCATGGGTACCGCACATCAATCAGGACGTCCACTGGGGCAACACCGTATCAGCTTGTATATGGTATGGAAGCAGTCCTACCTGTTGAAGTTGAACTACCCTCTCTGCGGGTGTTAATGGATGTTAAACTGAGTGAAGCAGAATGGGTACGGTCCCGATACGAACAACTGAGTCTGATCGAAGAGAAAAGATTGGCTGCAATCTGCCATGGACAGTTATATCAGAAGAGAATGAAGAAAGCCTTCGATCAGAAAGTCAGGCACCGAGAGTACCAAGTAGGAGATCTTGTGCTGAAAAGAATCCTCCCTCCTCATACAGACCACAGGGGCAAATGGACTCCAAATTATGAAGGACCATTTGTTGTAAAGAAAGTTTTCTCTGGTGGAGCACTGATGCTCAGCACCATGGATGGTGAAGATTTCCCATCCCCTGTGAATTCAGATGCAGTTAAAAAATACTTCGCATAAAATGACCCGCTGGACATAAAAACAGAATGTAAGTCCAGGCAAAAATAGGGCATCCCGGCGAGTCAAAAACAGAATAAAAGACTCGGGCAAAAATAAGGGAAAATAAACAAAAAAAATGTACACCCGCTGAGTTGAAAAGCCGCATTGGACAGCTCAGGCAAAAATGGGTATCCCGATGGATTGAAAACCCGAAAGGGCGATCCATGCAAAATAAGGGAATAAGCGAACAACTGCATTCTGAATTCGTCTGTATCACCCACGACTTGGTAAGCTCCAAAAGATCAAGCTTCAATCAGAATCAACTCTCTCCAGAAAGCAAGACGAGAAGAACGTCATTGTCATACGAGTCATAGCAGGAGAGGAAGCTCCTTAAAGCGTCGTCAACATCGCCAGCTTTTTGTTTCTCAATTTGTAACAGTCTCTTCATTTCAGGAGATATGTTTCCTCGACTGTATCTCGCCAATTCAGGGCACATGAATTAATAAAATCAGATTTTCGGTCATGTTTCGTTTTACATTTATGTTTTGCAAAGAGTCGTCTGATATCTCTAAAAATACAATTGCATAAGTACAGATGCCTTTCTCTAAAAATAAAAACACATGCTTACAGGGAATCTGATTATTCTCGAAAGTACTTAACTCCTATGACGGAATCCGGTAAGGGATACCTCGGGACCTTTTGTACGTTTCCTTACCTTTGCAGGTCTGCAGGTATCCAGAACGCAACCTGGGGCATGCAAGTTACGTCTTAGCAAGATGGCGAATCGTTATCAACTCGGTCTATCTTCCACGTGGCACTGGAAGGTGCCCATTTCCCCAGCGAAGTTGCCAAATCAACATACACTCAATCTCAGCATCTGAAATGCTTTATCCCCAGCTGAGTTGCCTCTCATTGCTCTCCCCAGCTGAGTTGCCGACAAGCATTCTCCCCAGCCGAGTTGCCTTGTCATCCTCAGTTGAATACAGAAGTCAGGGAATCATCTCCCCACGGAATCCCCCAGCCTCTATTCAGAAGAGCAACGCACGAAGAAGTCACAACAGAGCTCGGAAAGCTTCTACAAACCCCAGCTGGGTCCCGCATTATAAGGATATGTCAATCAGTGACCTATATCCCCAGACAGATACATCACCAGATCTACCAATGATCTCATCCCCAGCTGGGACGTTCACTTCAAGCAGATCGACCAGAGATCTTCGCAGCAATGGGATCCGAATCCCGGATCTGTGCCCCTTTGCATAATCATGGCATCCGCATCATATTCACCCCCCAGAGCGTAGCATTCCGTCTAATACGGAGCATTACGGCAAAAATCAAATGCATAGCATAATCATAAGTCATGTTGTGAATCAAACACTTGTGAATAATAAACCGTTCATCATCATGATATACAAAAATCCCCACCAGAGTCCCCGGCAAAAGCAGCTGCCTCACAAATCACAAACACCAGTATATATTCATTTTGGCACCCGTCCGTGTCATCTTTCCCCAGTAAAGTCGCCTGAACACCCTTTACAAACAAATCACCCTCATTGCAGATACGTCCTGACACCCGTCCGTGTCACATCACCAGCAGAAAGCCAAAGACACCCTCTTTGCACTCTCACATATACTTATATATACACTTTCTTGACACCCGTCCGTGTCGTATCCCCAGCGCAGTCGCCTAGATACTTGTTAATATTATACTTTTCTCTCTTGACACTCGTCCGTGTCACTCTCCCCAGCAGTTAAAACACTCATCTATACAATACAATACTCACTACTCATGGTACGCTTATACAGATACTCGTCCGTATCTTGTATACATCATCACTCATAACCCCACAGATTCGGCAGTAGTCCTTGTTCTTTGTTAACCAGTTGGTACTCGTCCGTACCATCATCTCAGAACATTGTGTCAGTTTGTTTCTACATGATACTCGTCCGTATCATAGTCTTAGGGATGCTCGTCCGCGTCTTTAATCCATACACCGTGTCAAACACCTATGTCTTCTTGAATATAGATACTCGTCCGTGTCTATTATTCCCCAGAAGAATTCTTCCAGATGCAACACTCGTCCGTGTTCTTTGTTAACCAGTTGATACTCGTCCGTATCATCATCTCTGAACATGTGTCAGTTTGTTTCTACATGATACTCGTCCGTATCATAGTCTTAGGGATGCTCGTCCGCATCTTTAATCTATACACAATACCAGACACTTATACCTTTTGTTTCTTGGATGTAAACGCTCGTCCGTGTTTACTACCTCCCCGGTAGATCGCCAACAAATTTTCCTTTATCTAACACTCGTCCTGTGTTATGATAACTCTGAGAGCAGCCGTACCCTGCTGAGTGGTCGTCCTCCACTTCTTGATGGTCGTCCTCCATCATGCTCATCCGATGGCCGTCCCCATCGTTGATTTTTAGCAGCCGTCCCCTGCTAGGTGGTCGTCCTCCACCTTTTGATGATCGTCCTTCATCAACTTTATCCAATGGCCGTCCCCATTGTTGATTTTGGTTATCTGACATTCGTCATATGTCATGATAAACCTTGAGAGCAGCCGTACCCTGCTGAGTGGTCGTCCTCCACTTCTTGATGGTCGTCCTCCATCTTGCTCGTCCGATGGCCGTCCCCATCGTTGACCTTTTCTATCCGATGGCCGTCCCCATCGTTGATATTTTCGGCAGCCGTACCCTGCCAGGTGGTCGTCCTCCACCTTTGATGGCCGTCCCCATCATTTTTCTTTTATACCCAACAGAGCAGCCGTACCCTGCTAGGTGATCGTCCTTCACCTTTGATGGCCGTACCCCATCAGCTGTTTATTTCATTTATTCTTTAACCCGATGGCCGTCCCCGTCGTGGTCCTTTTTCCTTTTAACCCGATGGCCGTCCCCGTCGTGGTCCCTTCTCCTTCTAACCCGATGGCCGTCCCCATCGTTGGTTACCTTACCTTTATGAACTTGATGGCCGTCCCCGTCATGTTTCATTAACCCCCAAAGAATTTTACAGCTTTATCTTGATGGCCGTCCCCATCACGATTTTATTTTCCCAGCTAGTCGGCCGTCCCCGTCTTGGCTTTACCTTATTTCCCCCAGCATGTCGGCCGTCCCCGTCATCGCTTTATTTTATTTCCCCCAGCATGTCGGCCGTCCCCGTCATTGCTATTTACCCAGCAGTCGTCCTCTGCTCGACGGTCGTCCTCCGTCGCCTACACTTACAATATACTTTATTTTCCTTTACAATCTATATCCCTTTTCTTCTTCATTCTGTGAGTGCAAATTTTGGACTGTCTTTGATATTCAACCACAAGTTATCTTGTTTGCCTGTTAAGCCGTCGCTTACATCCTACACAGCTAACTCATGCTTGAATAGGGGCAGCTGTAAACACCCCAAATTTGCCCTCACTCATTCACACCATGGCTTATGGTCATCTCATATGCATAAACACAATCATATCATCTCACATCTCATTTTTGATTCACTGGATAGTTTCTAAGTCATCTGCACCTAGGGTTTGTGATCTGAGCAATCCCAAAGCTTCTTGGGCCACTCCAAAGGCTACCAATCAACTCAAAAGGGGTCTATGTGTGTTCATACATCATATTCTATCTCCTCAAAGTCAAAAATGCAGAGGAATCACAAGAGCTAGGGTTTGAGTGGATGCAGAGCCAGGCTTGACTGCACAGTTGACTGAAAATTAGGGTTTTGGTTTCAGAGGCCATAACCCCAAATTTTTTGGTCATTCTTGTTTCCATTGGTCTCTATATGGTATAGGGAGTATGCATATCAATTTTCATGAAGAAATTCCATGGGGAAGTCATCTGATCAAGAGTTGACTTTTCAGACAAGTCAGTGTAAAATCAGGGCATCTGAGGCCCCCAATGACCCAACCAATGGGTGATCTTCATCATTTTGAGTGTATATGATCTTTATTTGATCATGGAAGAAGGTTGAAGTTCATGAAAATCAAGAATTTAGGGTTTTTGCAAATGTTGACTTTTTGGGCATAGTTGACTTTTCAAGAATGCATCATTTTAGGTCATTTTTCAAGCCTTGATTCTTGATCCAAAAAGGCTTCAAATGGAAAAACTTTGGTCATGAAAGTTGTAGATCTCATCTTTCCCTTTTCAAAAAGTACAAGAACATGATCAAACTCTTCTTGGATCAAAAGTTATGGCAATGCAAAGTTGGCAAAAATCATTAATTTCTAAGGCATGCTTCAAATGGAAATTTTGCAAAACCTTGAACCAATGCATCATGTGACCTCTAATTCATTTCAAACCATTACACAAACATTCTCTAAGTCCTAAAAATCAGAATTGGATCAAGTTTTCTCATGGCTTGGTTTGTGTAACAAGACTTTATCACATGTGAACCAAAGTTGCCACAAGTTGCAAAACACTCATTTCACTCCCTACCACTTGCAGCCTTGGATGCTGAACCAAGCTAGGCTCATACACACATCATGCTGCGCCAGCCCTAGCCCTTGTACTTGCCTAGTATCAAGCCCATGCTTCTCTTACAAGATTTTTGACTTTTGGCAAAAGCAAACTTACCAATCACAAAAGCACAAGTCACATCATCCAGCCAATCAGATTTGTTTATGTTATCAATTTGCAAGCTAGCCATAACAAGAAGCAAGGCTGAAGCATCCTCATTACACACATTCACAAAAAACACTCCCACTTGCAACTTGCTTCGAATTCCTCTCCACAGCTTGCAAACACAAAAACCTTTTCCTCCATTCAACTCACCATGTATCATTGAGTAGAAACCACCCAAAGCATAAGCCTGAAACAGCCAAAGCACCCCACTGCCATTCTTCACCCTCATTCTGCAGATTCATTCGAATCTCCCTCCCTAGCCCACAAACAGCCAAACAAACCTTGCAAAGCTTCTCCATACATCATCTGGACCATAAACCATCATTCACAGTGGCCTGAATCAGTCAGAATCACCATAGCCATTGTTGACTGAGCTTGAAGCAGGAGCTTTCGAAACTCATCAACCAGCCTACATAAATTGTTCTAAGGCATTCAAACATCATCAAGGGGTCCTAAGGAGTGGTTTGCACATAAAGAGAAGGCCAGAAAGTTCCTAAACTGAAAGCTTCAAATCTCAGGTAGCCTGAAATTTATTTTTCCAGAAATGATTTTGCTTGTTACAAACTTGTTCTATTTGTTTCACTGATCATTCTGGTACCATTGGTTTTGAAAATGGTTGAGATTTGAGCATTTAATTTGACTCTGAAACTGGTTTGCCCTAAAAATGTTTGCTTTCGATTCATGTGATTGATGAAGAATAAATTTGTTTGGGGTTAGGGTTTTGATTCAGGAGATCATGGGGTTCATTTCTATATGTTTAGATTTCACTTTTGATACGTTTTGAGGAAGATGGGAGTTTTTCAGGGGAAGTGCTCGCCGGAGAAGACGACCGGAAGTCTTCTCCGGCAGCCTGAGTGTAATTAGGGCTTAATCCAGTCATTAATGTCAGTTTGAATTTGAACCATTGATTGCGTGGAATTGTTTGACTTCGCGCGCAGATAGAAGGCCAGGATCAGTTTGATTTGCCCTAATCTCTTTCATTAGTTTAATTAATTATTAATTAGGATAATTAAGTCAGATGCAATCTCCACCCTTCATTCACGCGCCAGTCAACAGATTTGAATCCAGGACGCATCTCACCCATCCAATCTGATTACTTTTTATTTTATTTGTTTTTATTTCTTTTTATTTCATTTGTTTTGCACAATTAATTTAAAATAGCAAAAAATTCTTAAAAATTATGAAACTTTTTCTTTAAAGTTTTATTAATTTTTAAGACCCAAAAATATTTTTATTTTATTTTTTATCATTAAAAAGGTATTTTTAAATATTTAAAAGATTATTTTTAATTGATTAATGAGAATTAATTAATTAAAAATACTTTTAGGTATTTAAAAATTACAAAAAAATTCATGAAATGTTCTAAGGCATTTAGAAACATTGTCCAACCTTCAAACCAAATTTCTTTTTTGATCTTGATGCATTTTAAGAATTTTTCATTGAATTAAATCATTTTTTATGCATTATTTTGATCATAGATTCAAAAATTCATTTCTGCCTTTTGGAGAAGGTTGAGACATTGATTCTTCTTGCATTGTCTTGTGTTTAGCATGTATTTTCAAGGATAAAAAGGCCATGAATTGTTCTTGCATTTTCTAATTGATTGGCATTTGTTTTGTTAAGAACCCTAAAAAACCCTAATAACTTGCAAAATTCATATCTTGAGTTTGGTTGAGAGTTGAGAGCTCCCCTTTGGGCAGTGGCTTGTTATAGGTCTAGGGTTTCTTTGAGTGCCATTTTCCATTTTTACTTTAGGGTTTTGCTTCTGTTTTTGGTTTGTGTTTGATGTTTGATCCATAAACCCTAATTTGGGCTTCCTTTTGCATCCTTCTTGCATTTCCTTGCATAACATGACTTGTCATTGCATTTTGTGCATTCTTGTGATCCATTTGACATCTTAAGACATGTATAAAGCATCTTTGATCATTGCATCTCATGTTTGCCATGTCATTTGTCTTGTATGCTTCATAACATTCCATGATTGTTCATGCTCCTTAACTTGCATCATATGCATTCATAAGCTTGTATGATCATTTCCATGTCTTGCCTCATGTTTGCAGCATCTCATAACATCATAATCATCATCAACATGCTTCTGGTTTTGCTTAGCATCATATCATTTCATCTCATCTTGCATTGCATTGCATTTTCTTTCTAACATTGCAGGTGGTAAGTAAACTTGAGAAGTGGATTTGCCTTCACTTCTCATACCTTTTCTTTTCATCTCTCTTGCATCCATTGCTGCATTTCTATTTGTGTTTGAGATTGAGCTTGCTCATTCTTCTTCCTCCCACTTTCTTTCTTCAAGTGACTTGACTTCTTGAATGAAGCAAGTCACTTTGCTTCTCTTGATCTTGTTCATCTGCTTCCTGGTGGCTCCTCTGAAGATTGTTCTTGGAAACCTCACAAACCTTAGGATCATCCAAGCATGATAATGAATTAGGGTTTTGATTAGTCTCCCCTCATAGTTTTTACCTTTGTGTCTCTCTTTGAGTCTTCTCTTCTCATCTCATAATCAGAGACTAAACCCTAAAGGCTTTAAGACTTTGTGATTAAGCTTATGCCTACATCCTTCTCTTAGGATGGAGTGTATAACTTTAATCCTAAGTATTAAACCCTTAAGGTGTTTAAATCTCTTAATCAATTCACTTAATAAATATCAAGACATTACACTTGTAACTTGGGCCTTGCATTAGGGTTCTAATTCTTCCTTAAGTGGTTAAGAAGGACTAACCCTAGTGTTAATGGACAAGTCCCCCTCAAGTTGTCTTACAAATCATAAAACTCACTTCATCAGCATATCATTAAATAAAATCCATTTAGTCAAAGGCTTGTTTTGTCATGGGTTTAATCCCTAATCATGGATTAAGCTGAGGAGCTTTCCTCAGCTTAAACATTCTCATCTATCATCCTTCTTTTAGGATGGTGTAATGAGTCTGTTTAATCCCTGATTATGGCTTAACCTCATTACTCAACACTAAACAAAAACCACAAAAACATCTAAATAATCACAAGTAGGTTAATGATCTTAATCCTGCATCAAAGGTGATTAAGTGTGAGAATCTGACTTCACACTTAAGGTATTCTCATTACCCCTAATCAGAGGGAAGATGTGATGAGTTTACTAAATCCATTGGTTTAGGCTTAAGCTCATTAACTTATGACAAACTTCAACAAGCAATAAAAGACTGAAAATACAAAAAACAAACAATAATCGTCTCATTCGGGATTCTTTTCTCATCACCTTCACTCACAAACGAGAACTTGCTTCTTCCGTCTAATGCAAGACAGTTAGCACCTGAGCCAGACAGGTCATATACTTGAGCATTGACAAGTAAGCAGTTCACAAGTCAATTCATCTTTCAGTCTCTTTGGGTCGAACTACGGTGTTCTGACTTCCTCATTGCACGAGAGGATACGTAGGCATAACTTAACGGTTATCGAACAAAAGTCTCTGTTCATTCCCCCTCTTTCCAGCTTCATTCTTTAGCCTCATTATCATGAGCATCTTATTCCTGTTCTTACACTGACACTTTCATATTACACTTCACTTCTTTTACACTGACACCTGTACATTCCTTTCCAGCTATTTTACACACAGATTGCACTGACACTACCCCTTTAAAACACAAATCTTTTAAGCGTGGATCCCGTCGAGTACGGCGGACAATCTGGGTGCTAATACCTTCCCAGGTTGTAACCAACCCCCTTTCTCAGTCTCTCTGGTTCGCAACCGTCTTATCCGTATCTTTCTAGGTCTATGCAGCATTGCCTTTCCTCCGGGATAAAAATGCCTAGCTGGCGACTCTTTCATCTCCAGTGAGTTCACGGCTGTGTGTTCTCATTGTCCCTCTCGCCGACCGTTCGCGCTTGTACCTGGATGCAAATCTTTGGGAGCGACAGTATCCAATTGGTAATTTACTTGATGATCATCCTTATTGTTGGACTTTCATTCTTGTTCAATCATGGTGAATATCTTTCTACTCATCATGTTTCGTGATCTTAGGTTGATCAATCCAAATTTTGCATACTTTAGTCTGTCTTGTTGAAGATAGACCTACATCATTAAACATAATACCTTTTATACAGTTCTCGGATATAAAACATTAGTTATAATCAACACACTTTTACCAATTAAAGAAACACTAAAAGTTAACCTTCTTGGTAACACAATCCACCATGTTTGCCACATAGTCAACGCAATAAAGACATGTTACCTTGTTATGCCTTGAACCTCCATAAATGAGATCTCATACTCTCTTCATAGAGCCAAGACATTTTTCCTGCTTGATTAACAAAGAATGCTAGGTACCCAATCTTCATTGGGTCCTTGGGTATTAATGAAACCATGGTTTCATTTAGGAAACCATTGAAAGGAACCTTTAGGAACAAAAGGTTTCCTAAACTTGCACTTTGCAATAGTATAACCCTTTTTGCAACAATAATGACAATACAAATTAAGAGAATATAACCTTTTGCTATTTGGTTCATTTTTAAAGTAATTATATCCTCTATAAGGATTATAAGAAGGAATGTAATATTTGGAACTGTCTATAGCAAAAGTAACCTTATGTTGTAAAGCCTTATCCAATGTGGCTTTAAAAGTCCTTGACTTTTTTGCCAAATGTGACAAGTTTCACAACCAAACCATGAAGGTTTGTTATTCTCATTCTTATATTTTAGAATATCTAGCATTGAATTCCTTAGAGCTTCCATATTCTATTGATTTTCCAAAATTTTAGCTTCTTAGTGAGAAATTATTATTTTGTTTAAAGCTAATCTTTTGAAAGCATTTATGGCTTGTCTTTATTGATTTTCAAAAGATTCTTGTAATTGAGAAAAAGAAGGTTCATTAGAATTTTTAAGTTAAGAGTGACTTACATCCTATTTCTTCTTTTTGTGTGCCATGTATCAAAGCTTGGCCAATTCAAAACTTGAATTAGAGCTACCGTCATTTGAAGAATCACTTTATCTCTCCCAACCAGCATAAGCTCTTCTAGACTTGTTAAATCTATTATGATGGCCTTTTTCTTTGTCTTTATTGATTGTAGGACACTCTGGCTTATAGAGACCCAGTTTGCAACAATTGTAGCATGTAATTATAGACTTAACCTTCTTGTTCTCATCTTCCTCGGAGGAGTTAGATAACCTTCTAGATTTTTCATGGTTCTTGTTGGAGTATTTATCTCCATGTTTCCTCATGTAAATTCATCTACATCTTTAAAATTATTTTAAAAAAAGATGGGAAAAAGATAGGGATAACATTGAGCACTGAATTGAGTAAAACCACACACCCCCAAGCTAACATACATGTGCTTCCATGAATTAAGTCTCTTAGATAACATGTTAACAAGAGAGTCCATGTAGCTCCTCGACTATGAATAACCCTGACTAGGAGCCCCAAATACTAAAAAGGAAGAGTCTTAATTCTATAATGAAGAAAGTCTCTAGCAGAATCCAAAAGCATTGAGTCCACATTAACCCTATTAGACTACTCTTAGAAAAATCTACCTAGAGGACCATAGCTAACTAAAACCACATAAGTATAGCCTTGATAGTCCACATATTCGTAACATTTGGATCCACCAAGATAATGGTATCATTTTCATATTTAAGAGGGATGCCACCAAATTAGAGTCACCAACCATAGAGCCAAAAAGAAGCCCCAAATCAACAACCTCACTAATTAAACCACTTAAACCTTTAGCCACAAGCAGGAAGTGGAAAAGAGTTAAGGAGTTCCCTTTCTTCAAACCCACGTGGATGTTAATCTCTTGAGTTGGAAAACCATTGACCAACATCGTGAACTTCCAATGAAAAAGACATGCTATAATCCAAGACCTCCACTTAACACTAAAGCAAAAACGAACAAGCATACACTCTAGAAAATTCGAACTCACCAAATCTTAAGCTTTCTCAAAATCCACCTTAAAAATGAGACAAGAATTTATAATTTTCTTAGCCAAATCAATCACTTCACACCCACCCACCACACTATTTTCCAGTAGCATACCTTTTAGAAAGGGAAATTGATTTGCAAAAACAAGTTATTACATAATCTAGTGTAGTCCAGTAGTCGAAACTTTGACCACAAATTTATATAAAGAGTCAAACATAAAAATAGGAGTAAAATAACTTAACTAAGGAGGGGGATTAACCTTATTGATCAATGTTACAAAGTAATAAGCAAGGTTACAAGGTAACGAAACAAACTGATAAAATTGATCAAACATAATCCCAACATCCTCTCTAAACAAATTCCAAAACATTTTAAGAAAACTAAATGCATCTTTTAGTTCCTTAAATTAATTTAATGTTTCAATTCAGTCTCTTATCTAAAAAATGTTACATGTTAGTTCCTTAAAAAAGCTTATGTTAGCCGAATTGGTCATTTCCGTCAAATTTTGTGACAAATCGTTAAGTTTTACACACATGACAATCTAGTTGTATATATTTATCTGACATGGGTTTTTAGGTTATTTGGAATATATTATTATCAATGGTAATTGCTGAAACACCTGGAAATTAAATAATTTGAAAGCTCAAATTAAAAGTTAAATAATTCTTAGTTAAAAAAAACTAAAGAAAACTTTTTTTTCTTCAACAAAGATGCAGATTTGCATCTG
This sequence comes from Lathyrus aphaca, assembly GCA_963966055.1. Taxonomy (NCBI): domain Eukaryota; kingdom Viridiplantae; phylum Streptophyta; class Magnoliopsida; order Fabales; family Fabaceae; genus Lathyrus; species Lathyrus aphaca. Next base: position 279,506,089 of record OZ014520.1, on the reverse strand, counting down.
TTGCACCATTTTTCTATTTCTCTTTTTCAAATCCACAATACACCACCACTCATTCATTCACTTTTTGGATCTTTTATCACTAGTTTATATTGATATACCACTATTTTTCATATGTGTTCTCCTTCACTCCAAGTCTCACAAAGTTGAGCTACCGTTCAATTTGATTTCCATGTTTTCAAAATCTGAAGACGATTGTACGCCCAGACCAAATGATAATAGTTTGCGGATAGAAATGGTGGTGGTTGGCAAAATTTATTAATTGATGGCAGTTTAATGTGATAGTGAGTTAAATTTCCCTTCTTCCTCCAATGATTTGTTTCTTCAATTGATTTTCTATTTTGATTCGGTAATGAGATTGATTTTGTAGAGAATGAATTTGGGTTTGTAAATTTCTCTTTATTTTGCAAGGTGTTTGTTAGATGAAACAAATGTTGAGATATGGTGAAGCTGTTGATTATTGATTTTTGTTCTTATGTGTGGTTCTCTTAATTATATTCTTCTCTTTGAAATGTTGCAATAAAGAACAAGTTAAAATCTTTAGATAAAGATTGAATCTAATGCAATTGCTAGTAATAATATTAATAAGTTTCATTTAACTTTTTGTTTTAATTTATGTATGAAATGGACCTCAAAATCCAACAGCGAGCTGAATTTCACATCCTTACCTGGAAGAAGGCCTTTTATACCTGTTTTTATTTTTGGAGATGTTGTTCCTACTTCACATATAAATACAATATTATTGAACTACTTAAGTAATAATCAACAATGATAATATGCATATTTTGTCACGAGTGATAGTAGATAATGTGAAACTTTGGCTTAAGAATACTATGCATGTGTATCATATTTGAAGGATTACATAATTCTTTTTATAATTTTTTACACATTATTAAAAATGTTTGGAGGGTTTAACAAAACCTCTCCAATTTAAAAATTATACTAAGTTTTTAATACATATGCTAACACCGATTTTGATCAATTGTATTGATGTAAAGCCATGTCAGTAAAAGTTAACTTTTTTTCACATAATTTTACGGAAATGACCAATTCGGCTAATAAAAGTGTTTTTAAGGGACCAACATGTAACCTTTTTTTAGTTAAGATACTAAAGATAAACATTAAATTAAGTTAAGGGACTTCATAACTAATTATGCATTCTATGAAAGGATAAGGTGAACCCGTCAAGATCAGTGTTGTTATTACCATCATACGAGAAAACAATGTCATCTATTTCCCGAAGTGTATAAGAAATGGTCAGGACTTGATTATCCTCAACAAAGAGAAAATAAGATTATCCAGGTTAAGCCTATTAAATTTGACTCCTTGAAAATATCTGAAAAGTAATTAAAAACTTTTTTTCTAATCCCAAACACTCATTCAAACCAAACATCTCAAACCTTAAGGCTAAAATATTAATTCTACTAGTCATACTCTTGACAAAAATATTGAAAAAACCAAAGTTAAAATGGCCTTCCGTAAACCACTTTATTTAGATTTTTGAAAAACTTGAGAATCTTTAATATGTAACAACCAAAATTCTGCAAGTTATCATGAATCTTTATAAATTATACAATTTGAATTTTTATGTTTTTTTAATCATACGTAAAATTTGTTTTTATTTTCTTTCCCGTTATAATTCACATAAGGTAAATTTTGTTGGTGCACAAGAAGGAAGATGATAAAGATGGAAGAGAGAAAATGTAAATCTGTAAATAACTTTCATTATTGAATGAAAAGGGTTACACTTAATGAAAAATCTATAATAAAATTAAACTAAGCTTTAGCTTATATACACAAGCTCAAACTAAATGAAATTCAAATGCAAACCAAATTTATCCTAACAAATTGAATTT